>OX638368.1:126685213-127299061 GCA_951812925.1 Calliopum simillimum
GAAACGGATCCATAAAAGAAGAAAAAACGATTCGTTTTTTTTTTTAGGAATCCTTCCCGCAAACGGATCAGTAACGGATACGTAACGGATTCCGTAACGGATAAAAAGAACGAAAATATGAACCCAGTGTGCCAAACGGACTCGTTTCGGATCCGTAACGGGTTCATATTTTCGTTCTTTTTATCCGTTATGGAATCCGTTACGTATCCGTTACTGATCCGTTTGCGGGAAGGATTCCTAAAAAAAACGAATCGTTTTTTCTTCTTTTATGGATCCGTATCGAACCTGTAACGTACATCAAAAACGAATTCAAAACGGATTCGCTTTTAATAATGTTAATGCTGCTTATAAAAAAAAAGAAAATAGGTTGAAGCGCTTATTTTTAATTAAAAAAAACAAAATAACAAAAAAAAAAAAATTACTAGCCCGGGCTGGGAGTCGAACTCAGGCTCCCGGGGTATTACTCTTTCATACACGAGATGTTAGACAACTAGGCTCTTGGCCGATATGATGTTTACTTAACTGATGTAGACTTATTTGATGTTGAGATTTGAAGTTTGTATATTAAACAAATTTCTGTTGTTTTTTTATAAGTATTCTGTGTTGTTTTTCTTCCCTTCTTTTGATAAAAAATGTTATATACTCAAATTTGGAATCAAAAACATTTTTTCAAACAGAGTTTGAAAAGTTTACAAAAAATCATACGCAATAAAATAAAAAGAAAAAAAAAAAACAAATCAAAAATATTTTTTTTATCATAAAAATTAAATAAAGCAAATCCGTTTTGAGTTCGTATTTGAAGTATTTACGGAATCGAAACGGATTTGCCCAGGTTCGAATCCTACCAGAGGTGGATTTTCACCCTATATTTTTCTTCCTTTTTTTTCTTTTTATTATTTTTTAATTGCTAATAGGCGCATCAAAACGGTTTTTTTTCTGTAAATATACAGCATTAACATATTTAAAAGCAAATCCGTTTTGAATTCGTTTTTACATAAGTTTCGGATTCGAAACGGGCCCGCACTGCGGAATTTAATTTTTTTTTATTCGCTAATAAGCGCTTCAAAATGTTTTTTTTTTTATCTAAACAAAGCGTTTTGAATTCGTTTTTGATGTACGTTACGGGTTCGAAATGGATCCGTTACCGCGGATTACGTTTTTTATACCTTTATGAACTCGTAATGGATTCGAAACGGATCCTCATCCGTTTTTGTGCACATTGGGTTATTTTAATTTTTAGGTTAGAATAATTCAAAGAAAAAAAGATTTCGATATAGTTCAAAAAAGGCTTTGAAGTACTTTCAACTAACGTAACATTATATTGTTATATCACTTTAAAAGTATCTGAAAACCATGTAATTAGGGCACTTTTAGTTAAAGATATCTCAAAATTCTACAGTGGGAAAGCAATTCCGTCACCAGATTTAAATTTTGTATCAGAAAATTAGTTAAAAATTTGTGCTAATTATTGTAAAAATTGGTTAAATAAAATTGAAATTGAAAACTCAACTCAATTCAGCCCAAAACAGAAAATTCCATTTATAAAAAGTGCCCGAGAGATTTTCTTAATAAATTTTAAACATGATCAGTGGAGTATTAGTACCATGAACAAGAGTAAATATATAAAGTTTTTTCAAATGATACAACATGAGGGTTGAAACATTTTCTCGACACCCGTGAGTGCATCAGTAATAGCACAACAATGCTCTTATAGGTATATTTACTGGCAGGTGCAAGCTATCTTTTTTACCTAAACTACGAAGCACTCACTCAATTTCTTATTTATTTACCTTCCCTCAGAAGTTTTTGTGAATACTTAGTTACATTACGAAATTGTTAGGCGTACCATTTCTGAAGTACGAAGGAAGGTCTTTTGGAATCAGAATAAAGCTGATTTTTGTAGGAAATTTCAAAGTAACTTATCACGATGGACTATAGAAATGGACTTTTTGACAGAAATTCTGTCAGCATGAGGTTTGGAATTTTGTTTAAATATTTGATTCTGGTTTTGATAAGCAAATGGCAACACTATACAAAACAACAACAACAATGTGGTAAATATGGCGGTTATGGAAGTCAAAAGCAGCTAAAATAATAATTTGTAAAGCTTTTGTAATGAAAAAGGAAGTAAGGTAAAGCGAAATAAAAATAAATAAAAAACGAACTTTATGTATTCAGAAAACACACAGAATACGCGTGTAAGGCAAAAAAAACGGCCAAAATGGGAAAATATGAAGAAGAACAAAAGTCAAATGTTGGTGGCGACGGTGTCAATTAAGTAGGTCACGGTGGCTTTGCGGTCTAAAGTGTGAACACGTTTTCGTATTTGCTAAGCGAAATATAAATGGAAAAGCAGAATCGCAGTAAATGCGGCAAAATTATGAAAACATTTTTAATGACAGATCTATAACGATAACACTGTGCTGACAATCCCTGTAAACATATTTTTTTCTTACGTTTCAGAAGGATGAGCTTAACGGGTGATAACGTAATATTTAAAGATGATTTTGAGCATATGAGCACCGCTACTAGCACCTTTACAATTTATAAAATGCAATCCTGTTCGTCCAACTTTGTTCACTTTTTCGATCATTCGAAAGTAGTCTCTTTCGAAACCCAGGCGATCTCTCTAACTCCCCCACTGATTGCATCTGTTCCATACTTAATTTTGGGAAAATCTTTGGTATGTAGTTTCCCGAAAGAACTTAATGGGAAGACAGTTCGTCGCGCCTAAATTCCGTAATCATCTTAAGCACTGATTGCTCAAAGATGGACTGCGGCTTGGGTGCAGGTGTATTTTCAAAAGACCGTACTCAATTTGTTCGCTTATTCCATTCAGCTAGTGTCTTTCAGAAAGAAGCTTGTGCCATTCTCAGAGCCTGTAGACTAGTAGAGGCTACGAATCTCAGTTAAAGACAAGTGACGATTTACTCTTATAGTCAGGTCGGTGAACTCAGTAACGGTAAAATCAAAACTAGTTGAGGAACGTAGGAAAAAGTTTAATCGAACTGGGACAGTCTTGCTCCCGTTTAGCTTCCAGGCCAGAGGAACAATGAGGGTAACGAAAAGGCTGATGAACTAGCAAGACATAGCTCCTCCCTTAGCGAGACCTATTCAGAATGAGTAGACTCTCTGATAGGTCAAGTGAAGAAATGCATTTTCCGGAAAGCCTTAGAAACTTGCAGGATTTAGAAAGCATTCTGGTCTTTATTTAGTACCTCCACAAAATCAGACCTGCTATCCAAAAACCACTGGACAATGGGCCATCGTCAAGCATGCCGAAATGTATGTATGTATTCTCCTTTAACTCCTATGAGGAGCATAGGGCCATGCCGAAAGATCTCCTCTAATTCATCTGTTGAAGTTGCATTGATGCTAACGAGAAGGAATTTATGGCGTTAGGAAATAACGCCCAATGAAATCACGCCCAAAAATAAAAATGAAATAACGCCCAAATTATTTTCATATGAATTTGGACGATAATCATTCTGGAAATAACGCGTAAAAAATTTGGACTCTGTTTCGTTTTTTTGGGCATTATTTCGTTAAAAATAAAAACGAAATAACGGCCAAAAATATGAAATAACGCCCAAAAACAAAAACGAAATAACAGCCAAATTATTTTCATATAAATTTGAGCGATAATCATTTTGGAAATAGCGCTGAATATTTATTTTTTTGAAAATAATTTGGGCGTTATTTCATTTTTGTTTTTGGGCATTACTTCGTTCAAAAAAAAAAAAAAAACGTAATAACACGAAAAAAAAACAAATAATGCCCGAATTTTTGGGCGTTATTTCCGAAATGATTAGGGCCTAAATTTATATGAAAATAATTTGGGCGTTATTTGGTTTTTGATTTTGGGCGTTATTGTCATTTTATTTTTTGGGCGTTATTTCGTTTTTTGTTTGGGCGTTATTTCCTTACGCCGGAATTTATATAACATTTTCTCTGCAACTGCCCTGCTCAATCTAGAATAAAGCTTATGGCTCTAGGAAAACCGTTTGTTTATGACCTGGATGAATTCGCCGACATTGATATTAGCTCCCTGCTCAACTACCTCAATAGAACAAATTGGATATAAATATCCTTTTCAGTTTATTTTAAAAGACAACTAATAAAGTCTCCGACACTAATCCTACTAGCTCGATCACTTGTGTGGTATTAGATTGGGAATCCTAGGTGCTACTTAGACTTTTAGTATCGTTTGCTTAACCACCATTCTAACCTAAGCTAAGCTTTACAAAGCTCACTTTGGAAGTGTTTAATAGTAGATAATATTTTTATTGCATATTTTAAGGGATTTTTTCTAAATAAAATTTAGAAACATATTTATGGTGAACTAATGCTATACCGTAGAAGGACTAAACCACAGATTTAAATATCCTAGTAGTTTTGTAGATTATCTTGTAGGATATTTAAAATGTTCTTTCTTATCATTTTAAAGAAAATCTCGTTATTAAAGTCAAATAATGTTAAATTTGCTTCACTGAGTAAGAAAAAGCTACCCATTATAATATTTTCAGTGAGTAAGGGAAGCCCATCTTGTTTTCATTATATGTCAATTTACAAAACATGTGATTTCTTTCCCAGGAGGCAAATGCTATTAAGCAAAACAAATGATAATGTAGTCTGTTGTCTGTATCTTACCCTTTCCATCTGACATGTCATAAGTATGAATTCATAAATTGTATCAAAAATTTCCTGCGAATAATTCATGTTTTGTAAGGTAAGCCTCCGACATGCGTTTCATAGACTTGACATGTGAAACAAACAAAAATGCATAGATGCTGTGTCGGATGTTGATGTACATGTGTAGATGAGAATCTTGTTGTTCTTGGTGGTCGGATGAGATGGTTTTCGATGCAACCATTTTTGTTCTGTTGCTGACAATAATATGTATGGGAATAAATAACACAACAGAGACACCAAACAGCACGTAAGTGTTGGTAGGTACCATACTGAGCTTACTCAACTCAAAGTCTCATTATGCAAAGTGTAGGTGATGGGCTCCTACAAAGGTACGAGCACAAGTACTATCATGATATGTATGTATACGAGACCAAAATTGAGTTTCATCAGGTATAAATACGAATACATATATAAATTAATATACCCCAGAGGCGGCAGCGTACCTAGAAATGTTGTCGACAGTTCGTAGATACCGAATTTTAACTATGTACTTTTAACAAATTTCAGACGTTAAGTAAGACATTCGACATGCACAATTTTGCAAAAGTTCTGGAAAAAAGCCTTAAGTCGAAAAGTCTTGAAAAGTCTGACTAATTGTTTGACTAACACGAGGACTGCTTGATGAGTATGAGATTTTTAGTTTGTGTTCAGTGGTCAAAAAGTGGTTTACTGAGTTCCTTCTATTGGCGTTATAACGTTTTTTCGCCCAAAAGAAGTCGTTACGCCAGAAATCGGTGATAAAATCCATGGAATGATATCGGATGATCGGAGAATGAAAGAGCCGTAATTGCTCACACTCGACTATAAACGAAACCATGTGCTTACGAACGAGTTTTTGCGCCGTTTCGTTACCGCAGACAAAACATGGATCCATCACAAGACACCAGAGATCAAGATACAATCACTATAGTGTGTTTTTGGGAATAACGTGCAGCAAAGAAGGTCAAAGTGGGAGAACCGTAGAACCATGGTTTTGTTTAAAAATGGTACATTGAGAACTCTAAAAAGTAAAACTTTTTATCTTGTACCTCAAAAAAACAAAATATTCGGTTTTTTTTTGGAATTTTCACAAGGTAGTAAGGATGTGGTATATCGAAAAATAACTGGAAAAGGTCCCTGCAAGAAATCCAAGAATTGGAAAAGTCGTGGCAAGAGATAAAAGTCATCACAAGGAATCGCGATAAATGGAGACGTCTTATATTGGCCCTATGCGCCTGCTAGAAGTTAATGGAGAATACAGACAATACACAAAGTAAGTAAAGTATTCGGTTGAGTAACCGATTACTCCGTTGACACCAGTATGTAAGTCTGTGGGCATTAATTTTATTATGAATTCTTTTAGAGTACGCATGTTAAAACTCTTTCACAAACAAACAGCGTGTTGAATTTATGCATTTTGTTGCAAATCTTGTCGTAAAAGTACATGCTAAGTACAAGTACTTTTTGTTTCACGCTACAAAACATAAAGAACCAAAAAATTATGATAAAACTTTTACTCTAACCTCAAACTTTTGTTAGTTTCGCGCTTTGAAATATTTTTTTTTTTTTTTTGTCATACCCTACAGCGAGGGTATATTCACTTTGTTCTTTGGTTTGTAACGCATAGAAAGAGGCGTGATATGTATGGAAATCTTATAAAAGGATAACAATTTGATTCGTTAAATTCAAGTCCGTCTGCTTGTGAGTCCATATCACGTTTACGGGAGGCAAGATAAATTGTTAAAAGTTGGTACACTATTAAAAGAATGCCGCGGGGCTGAAATAGTTTTATGAAAAAATTTATCGCCAAATCAAGTTAAATAAATAAGAAAATACATTGAGAGAATTAATTACTTAATATATTCTTACTAATAGAAGAAGAGTACTGGGTGTGGGCACCTTTTTGTTTTGACTCATAACTTTTGACCTAATATATATTATGCAGACATATAAATAACAATGGAAAGCTAGAGATCTTTGCTAACTACTGGTAAAGAAAGTAAATTGATTTCGTCAGTTGGAAAAATATTATATCAAAAATATAGTGAAGTGATCATTTTTGACAAAAAAAAAATTTTGGTTCGGTTGTGGGCACCCTTAGAAAATCGGCTAAAAATGGGATAATATGAAGTAAAACGCAATCAAATGGAGAAGAAAGCAAAATTAATTTATTTTGGAAAAATTGACTCACACAAATTCAACAAACTCAGCTCAACGACTTCAACAAGATCAGCGTCACTAAAAACGTCTAGATCGAATGGCATCATGCTTATTGCCTTGAAACCAGACTTGATTGTCTTCGGCGTCAATGCCAGATCAATTGTTTTGCAGACTAAACCGGCTAGAAAACGTAATTTTTGGCCATTGTTGGCATTGCTCTTTTGCCAAGCATGCATTTTTTTGTACCAATCCATGCCCGCCATCTGCTCCTCGTTGGAAAATCAATACCGAGATTTTTTGCAAAGTGGAATGCCACCTTACCCACACTTAATGAAAACAATTTTTTTTCTGCGATATCTTTAAAGGGCCTGTTGGTTCTTTCCGTTCTACTAAAAAAGTGTAAAAAGGCATAAGAACACCATTTAAATTAGTAATGTTGGCATCCACGATGATATTTCAGTAAAACACTTAAATAAAAAAAATAGGAATGCCCACACCCGAACCAATTCGGGGCCCACACTCGGCCTTGACAGCCACTTTGGAAAGCAATAAGCATATTGTGTTGTGTGAACATTTTGGTTGCATTCGGTTTTGAGTCACAAAATATTATAAATTTACTGAATAAATAAAGATTGCATTCAGCTTTTCAATTGATTCACTTCGATTTACCGTACTTGAAAAATTATTCAAAAAAACTTCTGTGTTGACTTTCACTTATTCAAAAATTATTTTCGTCTTAGCACAAAGCAAATGCCCCTCTTTGCTCCGATAAATGCACAAAACTTATAGCGCTTAACATTAGTCAAAACAGCCGCATTTGATTTCTGTCAAAAGTTACGAGGGGTGCCCACACTCGAACCATTCCCGCAGGCGGCACTCCTCCCCTATATATTGCAATCAAATTCAGCGAAATTGCGTTAGAAATGGTTTCAGCAATCTCTATGAAAAAATTCTACATAAACTCCAGACAGAGACTGAACTGATTCAGACCAGAGGGCAGAAATTTTTTAACGCTGTATTTAAAGCTTTTTTGGATTTTAAACATTACTAGTAATGATTGATTTAATCTCTCTAGAAATTTGATATAAAAAAATTTACTTACAACTGATATACTGACATAGTTATTAGAATTTTAAGAGTTAACTATTCAATAGCGTATTTAGTTTTTGACAACGCCAAAGACAACACGTTTTCAAGTTTTTACTCGTACTTTGTTCTGAAAAATATGCAACTTTCTTACAGAATAATGCACAATGTGCTCTTTCATAGAATTCTTAATTTCAATCTTACTTATGTAATGGGAACATCATAACATGAGTATGTTTTTCTTAATCAATGCAAAAAAGTTTTGCTTTGAAAATCTTTTCTAAATAAATATGACTTCAGTTGTTGGTCAGTCATTAAATTCTGTTTTAGATTGTATAAGTTCCAATGGGGTCTAAAAAGACTGATATGTATGAACTCGTTTATAAGGGTTTTTAATTTGCTTTCGGGCTCCCTAGATATGATACTAAAACATTAGCTAATGGAGCTGAGGAAAAAAAAACAGTCTAAAATCCACTGGGCGACTAAAATCATCAAGAAGAGCAGAAAATGTGGCAGTCGCTGAACTGAGAGTTTTTGTAAAACTCTCGCACGCACAACGCGCAGTCTATTCCCGAGAAATGCTTCATAGCGACTTAGTTCCGAAGAGCCAAGCTACCGATTGACATACCCACCCGCCCCTTGGATTCATTGCTTTCACACACACGGCCCTCTTGAAAAAAATTAACTGAAAGGTTTGAGGGCGACGGATTTTTTTGTTGGGTTCTTTTCAGGACATCATCCGAAGTCAATCCTGACAAGAATTCAAATCGTAACACGTGCCGATTTTGAAAACGGACAATTTTTGCTATTTTTAAACGAATATTTTCAAATGTTTGCACTAAATACCGTTTATTTGTGCATATATCGACCTCGGCTACCCCCCTATGTGAAAGCTCATTCAATTCAGTTACAATTTTTCAAGCGGGCCGTGCACAGAAAGCTAAACATATAAAAGTTGCTCTTGGGACACCCTTTATCTTATTTTAAAAAGGTATTTCAAAATTCAAGTTTGACAGAGTTGTGTACGACGGTGTATTAGCTGTATAATAATGTCAAAAAATGGATAATTTCGAGCGAACCACACATATTGGCACCTGGCAGGCAATATGAGTTAAATTTTCCTATGGGCACCTTAGAAAAGTTAGTTCTATAAAGTGTCTCCCATTTTTTCTATACAATCGTGTCTCGTGTCTCGTGAAATCCGAGTGATTTCAATTAAATATTATTCATTTAGGAGGCTTTTTGATGAAAACGGTGAGTCAAACCTAAAAAGTTATTGAAATCACTCGAATTTCACGACATGCTTGATTAATATGTTAGAAAAAGTTTCTATCTTTTTAGAAAAAAAAATCTAGGCGGAACCTCGCGAATAAATTAGTTATACGTTTTTTATCATAACAATAGCTACCTGATCTTAGAAATAATTTGATTTTAAGTTAATCAGAACTATCAAAAAAGTATAACTTATTGCGAATTTTGACTTTAAGCATTCGATAGTACTCTCCATTACAAAGAATTTTCATATTCAAAGCTTCAAATTGGTTTATTTTTACAGTAACCACACAATTTTTGCAGTAAACACTTTATTTTAATTATAAATTCACAGAATATTGCATCTGAGGAGCGTACTTTCGGAGAGATCCAAAAAGTATTGTGGGAATACGTGGATCTTTCTTATCGATTTTTCGAGGTCTATGAATGTCAAAAAGACAATAAAATCTGTAAAAAGATATTTAAAAAATTTTTTTTTTCGTCTTCTGGGCAGCTTTAACGACAGTGTGGGGCGGTGCGCCGTGGTGCCATACCTCTCAAAACCACCGGGGAAAATAACATGCAAATTTAATAATTTTTTCATATAAAAAATGATTCTTTCACTGTTAATAAAAGTGTACAATATTAATACCTCGTTCTGAAATAAAAATCCTACCATTCTGTGTCTGCAATTTATTGTTTCAAGCATTTTGAAGGAGCTTTAAATTGGATTGCATTTACCAGAACTTTGACTTTCCTGAAGTGCGCTTGTCAAATAGCGAGGTTAAGCGCCAACTGGCAGATAGACAGACAAATAGACAAATTCCCAGACAGACTTTGAAACGCATAGCGTTATGTTAGAGAAATATGTTCCCTCACGTACACATGAATAAACATAAACAAAATGTTAACAGTAAACAAGTGAACCCTAGAACCGAGAACCGTGAACCTTTGTGAAAGCGTTATTAAGAGCTCTCTTATCGTATGCATATTTTTTTTTTTTTTTCTTTCTTTTCTTTTAAACAATAAACAAAAGATGTTGACGTCAGAGAACAAATATAATGAAATATAATAATTTCATTCTGACTTTTAATGTTCATAATATACATACGTTAAAGCAAAGTCATGATATAACAACTTCGACAGTGTAGAGAACCGCGCTGCAAATGTTCAAAACCTGAGGCAACCTAACGATATCATTCACAGATTATTTGACAGAAAACTTCAACGAAATCGCTCTATCAAAAACAAAAACAGAAATCTCTTAACATCTACAGAGGATCAACTAACGCGATGGAAAGAGTATTTTTGTGATATACTAAATTCGATGTCTACCATATCCCCTTAACCAGAATCACCAACTATAACTGCCTTAATGTTTCGGAGTAGTAGTCGAATGCAATCAAAGCCGCATACAACCGACGAAATACATAGTGAAAACGATCCAAGGATCAAATATCAGCTGAGCTGCTAAAAGCATGTCCAATAAAATCTGCTAAAATTCTCCATTCTCTACTCTCTAGTATACTAAGTACATATAGGCCAAGAAACCAATGAGCACCATGTCATCTAAAGCTAATATATGTCATTAACTCATATAATAAATTTGTAATATCCTGCTTTGTGCTCGTTTAAATTTTAAACCTTAAAACATTTAACTCTTTTCCACAATTTCCACAAACTATTAAAATTATTGCGCATTTAACGCCTAAAAAGCCACAACGTAAAATATTCTAAAGAACTAAATGGCATGTGGTTTGGTTGTAATAATGGAAATTAAATGGAATGTCTACATATGTGCTCTTTTGTGTCAGAGCAGAGGTTACCCTTAGATTGCTTTTTAATAATGTAACATATAATTAAGCAAATCTAAAAGAACCAAATCGACTACAATGCATAGAATTTGAATAAGCAGATGGCTCAAGTCAGTGGCGGATCCAGCAGTGTCAAGAGGGGGGGCCGATTGACTACATTTCTAGATAATAACAGAATGTTTTCAAAATCTTTACATGTAATTTAGGTTTGAGAGAGGGGGCGATCGCCCCATCGCCCCGCCCCCCCTGGGTCCGCCACTGGCTCAAGTAGGAAGACATTTCATCAAGCTATTGCGCGAACCATCGAGATAATTTCAAATGTGTACGTAAAATGTTTATTGTTTATAAAAGTACACAATTTAGGAATTAATTTTTTTTAAATAATTCCATCCAAATGAAAAGCATCGCGGGCCCGGCACTCATTTATTCGAACAGTAAAATTTCTCATGACAGTTCGGCAGGTAGACTCTGTGCTGGCTGGCGTTTCGTGATGGATATTTTCTTTTAAATGTGTCAGAGAAGTTGAACTTTCGGCGTAAACTTTAGATTTGAGATAACCCCACAGAAAAAGGTCTATAGAAGCATATCCGAAAATAGTTTCCTCTTATATGACCCAGGTTTTAAGAAAAATTTTTTTTTAGTTTTTTTAGATTTGAGATAACACCATAAAAAAAATTCTATAGAAGCATATCCGAAAATAACCTCCTCTTATGTGACCCAGGTTTTAAGAAAAAATTTTTTTTCATGTTCAATAACCAAATATGGTGGAATATATTCCTAGACATATAAAATTAAATTCCCAATAGGTGAGCAAAAAAATTCGACCCGAAAGGGTGTCAGGAGGTGGTTTTATCTTAAAATTTTGGGAAAATCAAGATTTCCGATAATATACGGGAGAGCACATATTTCAGAAGTAGTAGACATGTTACGGGGCACCTTTCCAAATATTCTGAAGTAAATTTAGAAAATTCGTATTTGGGTCGTGGCGACCGAATGGGCTTAAAAGTCTAAATCGCTCTTAATGCCCACATAACAGGTCCTAAAATTCTGAAAAAATTCAAGCACATTCCTTGAAAAAAAAATAAATCGACTTTGCTTGTGATATTTTTTTGTTTTAAGCCCCCAATGCCGAGTAAAAATCGAAAAACGCTAAGTTTTGGGTAAAAAACGTGATTTTTGGCGGAATGCGAAATTTAGAGTTTTTCGTTTTTTGCTCGACATGGACCTGTTATGTGGGCGTAAAGAGTGATTTAGACTTTTTAGCCCATTCTTTCGCCACGACCTACATACGATTTTTCTGAATTTTACTCCAGAATATTTGGAAAGGTGCCCCGTAACATATCTACTACTTCTGAAATATGTGCTCTCCCGTATATTATCGGAAAGCTTGATTTTCCCGAAATTTTTAGATAAAGTGACCTCCTGACACCCTCTCGAGTCGTATTTTTTTGTTCACCTATACGTCTAGTAATATATTCCACGACATTTGGTTATTGAAAATGAAAAAAAAAATTTTCTTAAAACCTGGGTCATATAAGAGGAGATTATTTTCGGATATGCCAATAGGGGTTATATCAGGACTGCGTAGAGACCAATTTATGTTGAAAAGCGCTGAATTTTTTCAATATAATACGAGTCTTCTCAAACTTCTCTATCCATTTTCGAATGAAAAGTATGCTTGCCGTCTCATTTTAGTGTCAAAAGCCACGAATATTTTCCGGATCAGTCGCAGAATCACCGTTTTTGTAAAACTTTAGTGCGATCCACTCCACAGTGGTTCTATTTGTATGAGAACGGTTGCCACAAATAGTAATAATAGAGCTATGCTCTTGAAATTTGGTTCAAATATTTCTAGGGTTAAAAAAATAAAAATGTGTGATTATGAACAAAATCAATCCACGGACACGTCTATCTCCCATACAAAGTTGGGGCGTGGTTAAAATGGTCTATTTACTAAGCAACGCTGAACTCAAAAATCTTTAAAATTTTGAGCTACCTTTCATAGTTTTCAAGTTATTGCAAAAAAAAAACAAAAATTTCATAATAACACGAAATTTGAGTAATGAAAATTGAAGTAAACAGTTAAAATTGAAACGAGCCAAATTTATGGATGTGAACAAAATTATTTGCGATATGTATGTATGTATTCAAGTATATATAAAATTAGAGTGTTTGCTTCAATAAATTAACTAAACTTATTTTAACAACATCGTATAGAAGGCCACAACTATACTCGTATAACAGTAAACGTAGCAAAAACAACGAGGAAGCGTAGGTTTTTATGAGCTTACACAGCGTCGGGCACATCGGGGCAGCTACAAAAAACACTTTTATAATCTAGAAATGTTAGCCATTATTTGTATATGCAACTCAATTAGGGATTCACGGGGATAAATAACTAAAAGTTTAAGTGAAATACTAATAAATTTAAGAAAAACACAAAAAAAAGTACATGGGTAAACTTAAATAGAAAAATTTTTCAGTAGAAAAAAGTTCCAAGCATTCACAACATTTTCTTTAACATTTACTTATATATTAACTAAAAATTGTGTTCAAAGTTGCAAAACTTGGGAACGGTTATATCGAATTTGTTAAAATCTTCCTGAGCTGTTTAAGTAAAATATCAACGGAATTTAATTTTAATTTTTATTGGATTTTATGAATATACCTACATACATACATATTTCTAGACATGAAACAATATTGCAATATTATTAAAATATTATCACAGCAAAGCAATTCATTTCATTTAACTTAACCCCTGCAAACCTCCACTATACACATACAAACAAGCTCGAAAGTATATATGTATATGTATATTTGTAATACTTGCCAAACACTTGTTCATAATTTGCACGTTACTGCACTCTACCGCACAATAGACTTTATTTAAATTACAACACTTTTGTACAAAGGATCATCAACCAACCACAAAATCTCCAACCCCCCCCCCCATTTTGGATGGCGCACCAAAGTCCATTTAATTCAGTTCAATATCAAACGACCTTCCGACCCTCATCTCTATTGTATAATCGGCCTATTGAAAAGTAAAATGAGACGCCATACAAATACGAATATGCAGGCAAACTGAAAAATCAATACACAAATAAGTAAGAGGCGCAAAAGAAAATTAAGGAAATGTGGGTGTGAAATAATAATCACACATACTTACAATAAGTTCACGTGTTCAGAGATACTATGCATAGATTTTATAATACCCAATTGGAAAAGGAAACAGTGTTGATCACTAAATGAAAATCATCTGTAACGATAAGGGCAGTTTCACAACTGAGTAGGAATGTGAAATATTAAGTTCCTTGACATTTAAAAATTTGATTTCATTCCAATGAATGAAATTTTTTCAAATAAATTACTACACTGTCATTTTTTAAAACAGTAAGGTAAAATTTATTTTATTGGAGAGTTGTCACTATTTGGACATGAAATTCTAGTAAAATTTTACTAGAAATAAATTAGTACCGACTATTTTTTTTCTCCGTGTAACAATTCAATTTGCCATAAAATTGAAAAAGTCGGTTTTTATACCTGGACAAATTGATAAGATTGTGTGTTGTCTACTTTGTGTATAAAACTTCAACTCTCCAAAAATATTTTTTTAAAATCTGGTACCCTTTTTAATAATTTTAAGGCCGTACCGAAATAACGTAGAGTTATATGCCTATTTCCTGTTATTCGTAGAAACTTTATGCATTTTTTTAAAACTTTCCAAACGGGATGTTTAAGAAAATTCATACATGCCATTGGCAATGGAAAAAAGCAATAACAATATCAAGTCAAGACTAACAAGGACATGTGACAAAAGTTTTGTTGTTGTACAGACGACAAGTGCCAAAAAGTTGTTATAAAACCATTTAACCATATTTTAACTTATTAAGACATTTGATACCATCCATAAGTAAGAGATGAACAGAAGAACAATGACAAAAACCAACAGACAGTCTTGTAGACAGACAAACTGACATGTCATGTAATCGTTTGTCAATGTGGGTGTGTAAGCGTTAAATGCAATAGATAACTCAAGTAAATCAGTATATGTGGCTTAATGTATAAGTAAATATCCCTTTCTGTGTATGTTACACTTGGGCACGTATGTAGTTTAACCCTTGTTTGCAATTGTGTCCAAATTTTATTGCAAATTATTTGGTTTGTTATTTTTTCCCTTTTTGTGCTTTTTACTATTGACAACATACAAAAAAAAAACCTTTGAGTAACTGATTCTTTGCATTCATTTATTATTGAGACTGAAGTAACCCCCACCCCATTCAGTGCGATAGCAGTTGTCGTAAAAGGTTATATTATTAAACTTGGTAAGTTGTTGATTGGAAAATGAAAATATATTGTTTTTTTTTTTTTTGCGAATCAACAGAAAAAAAGTTTGAAATTCTGATGTATTGGATTTTTGAAAAGTTTATTTAAGTGTTTTAAGACTGAATTTAAATTTTTATTATTTAAATGGTTTAATAACAGAAAGAAAACCGGGTGGTAACACCGAATGTTTTGTACAATTTTAAAAAGTTTATCTGAGCGTTTCTGAAACCAAAAATTTAAATTTTGTCAAAAAAACATAAGATTTAAATAAGATTTTCGAAAATAACCAGATGGCAACCCTACGAAATTTATGTTTGGTTTTAATTTTCATTTTTTAAATAAGTGATTTAAGCAAAACTAACAAAAAAACCAGGTTAACTCTAAAAACGGAGAATGACAAAATGTTACAAAAAACGACGGAGAATGACGAAATGTTACAAAAACAGTAATATCACAATAAAAATAGCAATTATTTTCAAAAAAGTTGGAATTACCTTTAATTGTTTATTGATTTAATAATAAAGAGATAAAATAATGTTTAGTAATGCAAAAAAAAAAACTCACGAATGATACACTTGCGTTCCTTACAAAATTTTTAAACTTTAAAAAAAAAAAACACACGAACACTCTCTATCGACAAACCAAAACTGACTGAGCTGAAAATGCAGTGAATCTCCTCTTTCTCTTCACTTTCAGGACTCGTTTTACTCAATATTTAAAAAAATAACAGTTAGATAGGACGGGATAGGACGGAGAATGACTTTTAACACTTTATGTTATAATTTCATAGTGAAATATAAAGAATTTTTATTTTTTCCAGCTATTCGTACAGAAGCTCTTGTTAAGTATCTGTTGGGATAGGACGAATAACGACTTTTTAATACTTTATGTTATAATTTCGGCGGAGAATGACATTTTAACACTTTATGTTTTTAATTTCATAGTAAAATATAAAAATTTTTTTATATTTTTTTTTTCTAAGTATCTGTAGGACTGAACAGAGAATGACATTTTACACTTTCTGTTATAATTTTTTTTTTTCAAGCTTTTCGTATAGAAACTCTTGTTAAATATCTGCAGGAACAGGAACACTTTAGTTATAATTTCATAGTAAAATATAAGGAATTTTTAATTTTTTTTTTTCAATCTATTCGTATAGAAGCTCTTTTTAAGTATCTGTAGGGACAGGACGGAGAATGACATTTTAACACTTTATGTTATAATTTCATAGTAAAATATAAGGAATTTAAAATTTTTTTTTTTTTTTTCAAGCTATCCGTATAGAAGCTCTTGTTAAATATATGTAGGGACAGGACGGAGAATGACATTTTAACACTTTATGTTATCATTTCATAGTAAAATAAAAATAATTTTTTTTTTTTTTTTTCAAGCTATTCGTATAGAAGCTCTTGTTAAGTATCTGTAGGGACGGGAGGGAGAGTGACATTTTAACACTTTATGTTATAATTTCATAGTAAAATATAAGGAATTTAAAATTTTTTTTTCAAGCTATTCGTATAGAAGCTCTTGTTAAGTATCTGTATTAAATAATTAATATATCAAAATTTAAATTTAAGCATGGTTTTGAGCCTCTTGACATTGAATGGAGCATTTTTTGGAGAAATACCTAGTAAGAAAAAGGCATCTGTCATACTTTATATACTTTGCCTCTTAATGATAAATTAAGTTTTCGCATTAATTAATCACCAAAATTTTGGTGTTTCAGTATTTTGTGGAATTGATGAAGTGCTGATGGGTTGTGAAGAGATAGATGGTCTAAGCTAAATATATAGCTTTATACTTTTGTTTACGTCTTATTCTAATTGAAATTTT
Organism: Calliopum simillimum; assembly: GCA_951812925.1. Lineage (NCBI taxonomy): Eukaryota > Metazoa > Arthropoda > Insecta > Diptera > Lauxaniidae > Calliopum > Calliopum simillimum. Next base: position 126,702,358 of record OX638368.1, read on the forward strand.
GCATGTGCACTAATTTAATACTTTTAGCATATTGGACAAAATAAAACCTTATATATAAAATACATTTTGTTGTTGTGCATCTAATACATACCTTTTATGAAAGCGCATACAAAGCTGATTCCAAGAAAAAAAAAAGTACATTGACTTGTAAAATTTATGTCTTATACAAATTTATCATTAAAAAAAAAAAAATATAAAATTAATTTCAAAGAAACACAATTGCTTCTAATTTGATTGAAATACAAAAACCAATCAATTGCACGTTAATTGAAAAACATAAAACAATAAACGCTGCTACTCAGCTCTTGATGATGATGATGACGTTGACGGCAAGCATTTTCTAGGAACACAAGTTTATGCAATTAAGTGGAAAATTTTTAAACATCACACTTGCAATAACACTTGCATACCAACACATATTTGCACTTGTACGTACAGTCAGCTGACGATTTTTGCTTATGCAGCAAAAATTTCAAGGGCTTTCGTTGCATACTTTTCTGCATATAGAAATAATATGAATAAAATAAAGAACTACCATAAAAAATGTGAGAAGAAGAAAAACAATAGAACACTGAAAACATAGGAGCGCTGAGTTTTATTAAAAAATTATTTCTTGTTGCATCTCATGTAGAATGTCAATATCTAAAGAGCAGCAACACAACAACTAAGTAAAATATTGCTAGCAACATTTAGTATCGATTACGGTCGGCAAGTTTTGTTTGCATAGTTTTTGTTGTTTTTGATTTATTTTATTCTTTTTATTTGTTGCACTAAATGCAATCATACTGCAACGGTGCGGAAACGGAAATACTTTATTTGTGTGCAACGGAAATTTTAATGCCAAATTCAAGGCAAATTACTCGTTGATTTCTTTTAAGGTTTTCTTGCTTCAAGTTGCTTATTGTTTCAGGATTTTTTTCTGTGTTTTCTGTATCATATTTCTTTCTGTTTATGTTTCGCAATAAGAGGAAAATGTTGAAAGTAAAAAATTCAATTAAGAAAAGGAAATGAAGAAAATCAGAGTGAGCGTTTCTTGGTAATACGAGAAAGTTTAAATTTAATGATATTGAAAATTTTCTTCATAATTTAAGCCGCGGCGTTGAAAGATACATATGTATATGTTTAATGAGTTTTTTTTAACGTAAGCTTTCGTTGCAAGGTCAATTAGATTTTATATAATTACAGTTAATAAATACAATTAAAATTGGCTAAGTATTTCTCTCGTAAGTACAGCTTAAGTAGCATCACAAAATTCATCTCTACGATGTTTCCTCAAATTGTTCGAATTGAACAAGCGGATACAGCGGATTTAAAACTTCAGACCTAAAAGTATGCAATATTTTTTTTATTTTTTTAATCGAATTCTTTCAAAATGAATGTACATTTCGAGTCTTTGGCTTGACAAGGTTTCAACTGACAACATTTTTTGATCCGACTTAACGATTGAATAGGATCTTTGATAGACCTCGCTATCAAATAAACTGATCCTGGATGAAATCAATCGATTCGCTTCAAAACTGAAAAAATTACAAAGTTGTAACTGAAATAATAAAATAATTTAATAAAGATAGTTTTTTGGGACACCAGAAGGTTCCCGAAAGTCACCCGAAGGCTTCACAGTTAAAACGAAGCATATATATATATGCGAACTAGAAGTAAAAATATATATATATTCATATATATTCTCTTCTTCATATATAGAATTCGAGAACCTTCGGGTGTCCCAGAAAACTATCCATTAAGGCTTGTTGATAGTCTGCCGTAGATGTTTTTACTCTAGTAATATATCTCATATATTATCATATATTATATATTCTTCGTTTTAGCTGTGAAGCCTTCGGGTGACCTTCGGAAATCTTCGGGTGTCCAAAAAAACTATCCATTAAGGCTTGTTGATAGTTCAACATAGATTTATTTACTTTAGTATACGTATATATTTCCTTCGTTTTAGCTGTGAAGCCTTCGGATGACCTTCGGAAACCTTGGGGTGTCCAAGAAACCTATCTATTAAGGTTTGTTGATAATTTTCTATAGATGTTTCACTCTAGTATACATATATACTCTTCGTTTTGACTGTGAAGCCTTCGGGTGACCATCGACAACCTTTATAAATAGCAAAAAAAACCTTCCCGTGCCTAAAATACACTCACTGCCGAATTTTCAGCTCCATTCGCTGAACAGTTTCTGAGTGATAATGCTTCAGACACACACACACAGCAGTGTTAAGACCTGTTTGGCAGGCATCCTTGCCAGAAAAAAGGATGCCAATCACACAGCGCCATTTTCTTGAGAAAGAGAATGAGGGTAGCTTGTGTCAAAAATGTAATTAAATAATATTTAATTGGAGTGGCAATAAGTCAAGTTTTGTTCATCTCTATATTTTATTGCATAAAAAAAAATTTCATGAGGAAAGCCAATGAGGGTAGTATTTTCTTCACCGGATCTTAGACTATTATGTCTGAACAAAATGTTATGTATATGATTTTAAAAAATTTGGTGCCGAATTGTCAATTTTTATTTGAAACACTTTTTCAATACACATTAAACCTGCATATGCACTTTTCGCGGCCGATTTTCTCTCCAATTTTGTTAAAGTGCAAATTAACCCATAAAGATTTTGACGGTTTTTGCCTTGAAATTTCGTCACTTTAGTTTAAAGGGGTAATTTTTGAGGAAATTGTAAAAATTTACCATATGTGGGATGTAGAAGCATTAAATTATCCACAAAAATATTCCTGGAAAATACTCTGTCTAACTTTGTTCAACACATGATATACGTCATATTTACGGATTTTATGGCTTAACAAGTCGATTTTATACAAGAATGAGTTAAAGGCCGTAAACTTTTGCCTCCCCCACACAATTTCACTTGTGAGCTTTCAAACCGCCGTCTGTTTTTTTTTTCGTTATCAGAATCTTGTTATTTTGAAAAAAAAAAAACTTGAATTTGTTGTACAACATTGCACGTATTAATTCTTTCCTAAATTCAAATTCTTTTTGATATCCTAATAAGGAAAGTTCCTTGTTTAAAAGGAGGTCGCTTCTATATATTCAGTATTATTTACTAACACTTCGTCAGCTTTTTTTAATTAACACTTAAAGGTTTAAGACAAATTTACGCTTAGTTAAAATTCAAAATTCCAACAGCGCTAAAAAGGATATTTAATCAAGCTTGCATAATTGAGTTTTTAAGAAAATTTTATTTCTTTTAACTTCGCGAAATTCATTAAAAATAAAAGGATAAAAGTACGAACGACCATAAAAGATTGCAAAAATGGAACAAGCCAAAAGTGGCAGAAAGAAAACCAATCGCACACGAAAAAAAAAACATCTGTAGGAGTGACTAGGTATTAAATACTCGAGAAAGAGCATACACGTGTAAGTATTTAAGGTTCAGAAAAAAACTAAAACTTAAATAAATTTATGAAATTTTAGTTAAGAGCATTTTTTTCCACTTAAGTTCAAGTGTATTTTTTTTTTTATTGAACATTCGTAACATATTTATAAACACGCGCTTGAATTTTGTTTCTTATACATTACCCCTCACTTACCTATATAGTAAATTTTACTTCAAGCATCCTTAGCAAGAAAAAAGGAAAAGTTTTGTTTTCCACTGTGTATTATTAAAAATAATGAAGGCGTTTAAAAGTATTAAGCCAACGCACAGTGCGTTGAGCCCATACAAGCAATGGTCAAAAATTGAAGGAGTGGTTAGATATCGATGAAATTTGGTACTTTAAATAATTTGGGGTCGGTGAGCTCAAAAATGATCTCAGATTTGTTGTAAACTTTATAGTTTTGCTAAAAACCAGGTATTCAGGACGATTTTCTTAAGCCCCGTACATAACGGTTTTTTTTATTTATTTTTAAAATATACGTTTTTGAAATATACGTTGTAGAAATAATGTTTTTTGTACTTTTGAGACCATTTGTGTTAATAAAAACAAAAAAAAAATTTTCAACATAAATTTTATATTTCATGCAAATTTTTCATTTTAAGCTTTTTTTTAAAAAAAAAAAAATATTTGTAGGACGAAGTAAGAAAAGTTATTTGCAGTTCCTGGCTATATAGAATGCGTACTAGAAGATTAAAAAATAAAACGGCACTAAGTTTTATAGTATTTGTTTTTTTTTTTCATCGAAATTTGTCAATTTCTGAAGTTTTTTATTTGATATCATATATTAAAATCACTACAATACATATCAAATTATATATTTTCGAAAATTTATAATAAAAAACTTTACTTCGTTTAGTTTAATCAAAACACAAATTTTTGATAATTATTTGTTTAAGAGAACCCAAAACGAATTGATCAAAACATGATTTTTTTTGAAAAATATCTCAACTTTGAAGTGTCACAGCGTAGCCAAAACTGAGTTTTTCCCCTAAATATTTTGGTTTTATTCAATTACCTGTAGATTGATACCTATATTGTTAGGTTTCGAGTCACAAAAAATTTTTATTTTTGTCCATGGGCCAACGCAGTGTGCAACGTGGTAAAAAAGGTGCAGCCAACCACACTGAATTATTAACAATTACATTAAGCGGGATTGTGTTGACGCTACTAAACGCTAAATGCTGGTGGATTATTTATTTTTTTTATTCTTTTTTCTATTAAGAATAAATTAAATAGAAAATAGAGTCGTTAGCATAACAAAGATTAAGCAAATTTTATCTGATAAGTTTGCATCTACTTAAGTTTATGCGAATTCTCAACTTTTTCATTATTCAGTGTGAATTATTCGAAATAATGTTCGTAATTAAGCGTACTAAAAGTTTTTCTTTTTCAATCATTCAATATAAGTACATATCGCTTCCAGGACGGCACAAGCCAAAAAAACTCGATTTTGCAGAAAACAGGTTTAATGTTTTCAACTGAAAAAGTTTTTCTGTTCTCAATCGACGACCGTAAAAGATATTAATATGAAATTTTTGCACAATATGAAACATGATAAAATGAATAATAATGCATCATTAATTGAAAATTCGCGTTTTTTGAATTGTGCCGTTTTTAAAGTAAATTAGCGATTTATAAATTTATAAAATTACTATGCCGACAAAGATGAAAAATAATAAATTTCCGGTTTATGTCCAAGCCCGACTAGAAATTAGTTTACGTATTCCATAACGCCATCTGATCAATCTTAATACAATCTCAGTTGCTTGAACCAGTATTATTTCCAATTTCCTGAACTAAATCGTAATATGAAATTTAATTTATCTGATCCAGTCCAGAATATTGAGGAACGTTTTTTTCCACATAAATAAATTTTAGTTTCGTTTGACCACAAATAGCTTTATACAACATATTCTAATTGATTATCATGTCTATGTTAGGAGGGGTACTATTTATATTTCGGAAACTGGCAACACTAATGTCAATAGCTAAAATCTGGCAACACCGTAATAAAGTTTGACATTTTTTAGCATAAACGTACTCACAACGTTTTGATGTGCAAGTGCTATTTGTTTTGTTTGCAGCGAGTTAAGAAAATCAATTTGGCCAAAAAATGGAAATTTCAAGAGAAGGTTTTCGTTGGATTATTTTTCACAACTTTCGACGTGGATTATCTCAACAATAATGTATCGATGGAGGCAGTTCTTTGTATGGCAATAAAGCACCATGAAAAACCACAGTACATCGCTGGTCGTGAATTCAATCGTGGTCGTAGTTCGGTCGCCGACGAATTCCGTGAGGGTCGTCCAAAATCGGTTTTTATGCTACAAAACATCGATGGAGTGCATGAACTGATAATGTAAGATCGTCATGTGACATATTGTTAGATAGAGGCATTTTTGCACATAAATTCCAACTCAATACATTTGATTTTGAATGAACACTTAGTTGAAAAAAAAATTTGTTTTCGTTGCATACGCCATAATTTATCAATCGCTCAAAAAAACGCTCGCTAAATTGATTTTCTTAACTCACTGTAAATAAAACAAATAGCACTTGTACATTAAAACGTTGTGAGTGCGTTTATCCTAAAAAATGTCAAACTTTATTATGATGTTGCCAGATTTCAGCTATTGACATTAGTGTTGCCAGTTCCTGAAACATAAAAAGTACCCTTCGTATAACAAATGCTAATCAATATTACAAAATGGTTGAAATTATATAATGTACATACTCTAAAGTATGATACGGATAGAAAAGTTTTATATTTTTTGTAGCGAAAATCGATTAAAAATTACTGAACTTTTTTTAACCTTCGTTTCTTTTACTTATTTATTAAAAACTACCCATCAGTTTTATAAAAATTTAAAATTTTTACCTAAGCAATATTTCAATATTAGCATAGTAAAAATTATCAAACCCTTTAGTAAATATTAGTAAACAGGAATATAATTTTTATAATTTTTTTTTAACAGTTTGTATTAAAACTAGTAAGGGTGTAAATTTTGGCCTGGCCAAAAAATAAATACCCTACACTGCAGTATTTTGAAAAGTTTGCTTATATGGGAGGTGCCACGCCCTCTTGTCCGAGTACACCCAGTTTTTGTTCAGAGCTTGCATTTATAGTTTTTAGTGTCAGAGTGAAATTTAGTTGGATTATCTCAAAAAACTCTTTCAGTATAGCATTTTGAATCTTTTGCTTATATGGGAGGTGCCACGCTCCCTTGTCTGATTTCACCCAATTTTTGCTGAGAGCTTTCATTTATAATTCTTAGTGTCTGAGTCAAATTTGGTTCGAATATCTCAAAAAACGCTTTCAGTATAGCGTTTTGAAGCTTTTGCTTATATGGGAGGTGCCACGCCCTCTTTTTCGAATTCGCTCAAATTTTTATCAGAGCTTGCGCTTACAATTCGTAGTACTTATATGTATTGTGGTTGCATTGTCGTGAAAAATACTCCTAAAATTGCATTTTGAATATAATTTTTGTATGGGCGGTAAGCGTGTCCGTTGACCGATTTTGCTCATTTTCAATCCCCCGAGCTAACTTTGACGACGGAGGCAGTGTACCAAATTTCATTGAATTATCTTGCTCAGTTTTCCCAAAAAGTGTATTTCAACACACAGCCAGCCAGCCACCCAGCCAGCCAGCCAGCCACCCAGCCAGCCAGCCACCCAGCCAGCCAGCCAGCCAGCCAGACAGACGGACATGGTTATATCGACTCAGGAGGTGACGCTGATCAAGAATATATATACTTTTCTATACCTGCCACGCCTCCTTCTCTGCGTTACAAACGGAAGGACAAAGTGAATATACCCTGGGTGTAGGGTATAAAAAGAGAAACAATTAAAATATAAGAAAACTATTAAATTAAAAATAAATTTTTTTTTTTGTGTTTTGCAGTGGGTGGGATTTGAACCGGGAGGAAATATGACGTGTGATAAATACACAAAGTCTGATAGTTGCGCTCATTAGCCACCTGAACCACTGCTATCATTTTAGTGAAGTTGACTGAAACTCTATTTGTTTTAAAATGAAGTTCAACCAAATTATCAAAATTTGTCAAACTGTTCAATAAAATTTTATCGAAAAATGTGGCTTATAACTGAATCAACTATGACACATAAATATTAAGGAATCGGAAATTTTACCCAGCTTTCCTTTAATTTTTTAAAACTATTTCGCATGGAAGTTACAACATTTATTAAAAAATTGTTAAGCTGTTTTTCTAGACCTGACTCACAAAAATACCTAAATCTGTCGTTTCTGAAATGAATTTATGATCAGAATCGGATCAGGTTTCCGATTTCAGCATGATTACAGGTATTATTAGTAACATTTTTAAAATCGTTTGTAGGACACCTTTCTATAAAAGCGGTAAAATGGTTCCTATGGAGTTCTTACTAATCTCATAGTTCTACCAAAACAAAAGCTAACAAACAATCTCAAAAATAGTGATTATCGACATATATTGCGATGCTGAATCCCGCTGAAGTATTGCATTATCACTTTTAGTTTTTGAGATATCCTAAATTTAACAAAAACAAAAAACACTAATTTTTGCGTTTTTCAACTTTTATCATAAGACAGTGTAATTTTTATCCATAAGACCTGATAAGGTTGTAAAAAGTAATAATCTCTATCTTCAACATTCATTTGGAATTTTACCGGCATCCGTTTTTTCTCCGAAATAGCCTAAGCTTAAAAGTAAAAAAAATCCATAGTGTATTACTTAAACATGTTTAGAACTATAATATTCGTATAAGCAAGAATTCAATACCAAAAATATATTAATACATCTATGAAATGTTAAGGAAATATATTTATTCAGTGTGTAGAAAAGTCTTAAGTTGTTATCACAGTCTTTCAGTAGTGAAGATTTTTTTTTTTTAAATTACAAGCGTATTTGCGTATAATTTAGCTTATGTCAATATTTGGGCCTCTTTCGACTTATTTAAAATTTTCGGTTTTTCAAGAACTTTTGCCTTATCCTTTGTTTTCCAACTTTTCGATATTGTTTAATGTTTTCCGCTTTTAACAACTCGTCGACTTACAAAGACTTTTTGGATGGTTATAGACAATTTGCGAATGGTATCGTCTTTTTCAAAATTGATTGATGTTTTCGACTTTAGTCGGAATTTTTGGACTGTCAGTTAGTAATATTGTGAATTTAATTAGTAGATTGAAAACTTAAAAGAACTAGCATGGAAGCTGGGCGCATTTATCGGGTCAAACATCCTACTATGCTAGACATTTACTTAATTTAATGAATATTGAATTATTCAAAGCGGTCAGTGGTAGAATGGAAAATACTGTTCTACTTCAAAATATGATAATTTGTCTAAATTTCATCTTATTAAAGTTAACAAAAAATAGTTTCCAGTTTAGAATTATAAAAATATTTTATCAATTGAATCAAAGAAATGCTATTCTTTAAGAAAATTCGGTAAATACATATCAACTTTAAACAAATATCAAAAAATGGTCTCAAGGCAGAGATTTCGTCTGAAAAATTTATAATTTTTCAATTTTAAAATACTCTAATTCTATCAATTTTTTGGAATTTTTCGGCTATCAAGGTGTATTTTTATACAATAAAAAAAATTTGAAAATAAGAAAAACCGGGATTTTGATTTTTTAGAAAATAAGGCCCATTTCTTGTGAAACATTAAATTTTAACAATTTAAATGCCAAAGCTAAAGTATTATTAAATGTACTTAACAAAAATGTTAAGTTCATTAAGTGTGCTAAAGTCATTTTTCGTACCTCACACAAAGGGTATTTTAATTTTCAACAGCACTTAAGGAGCACGCGGCTCAAGCATCAAATCCTTTGCTATTGAGTTCAAAAATTGCACCTTGTAATCAACACCTAAACAGCAGCGAGTGAAATTTTTGTATTGTTGCGCATAAAATGTGCGGGTGTGCGTACAGCTATAACCCAAAAATTCCTACACAGTCTCACGTAAAACATTTATTCCAAATGAGTAACGACGCTTAATACAATTTTCCGGTTTTTTTTTCTCACTCGCTTCTCACTAAGGGTGAGTCGAATGAAAACTTCATTTCAACAAATCTAAAGACAAATCTAACGCTAGAGGAAAATTCCAAACACAAAATTAGACTTTGTTGCATATGCCGTAATAGACACATACATTCATACTCGTGAGACACACAATTACAAATTCAGAATAACAGAAAAGTAAACAAACGAAATGTGTGGAAGGGTCGTCATTTTCAGGGTTGGTGTTAACAAAAAAAAAAAGACCAAAATGTTTTAAAGTCACATGGGAGCCGTCAATAGAGCATTTGAATTTCAAAAAGGAAGTTGTGTGTATGTATTTGTAGTCCGATTCCAACACACAGTAACAGAAAAAAACATAAAATAAAAAGAACGTGAAAAAACTCTAAGCATAAGGTTTAAGTCACAGGACAACAGAAAAAAAATGATATTGACAAAGAGGCTGTGTAAAGTGCTTTAAGTTTAGACAAAAGGTAAAGTTAAACCTACATTTTTTTTAGTGAGTAGGTATAGTTTAGAAATTTTTTAGAATTTTAGGTTAAGTTTACCATCCTATCCTTTATGATTCAGTGTTTACCTTACTCGCTTCACATTGATGATAATTGTATTAGAAGTTCACTAAAGTAGCACTGCCTGTTTTAAAATTTATATTATTGAGTCATAAATAAAACAGCCAACACTACTGAGGGGACTCCTGATGTTTAATCTGGTCTTCTAATTGAACCCCTACTGAATTATCTCCTGATTTCCAGCCGAAAACCGAATTTCAGGAAAAATACGACTTTAAATGATGAATGTTGCTCCAATAAAGTCCGAGAGCAATGTCGATTGAGGACGATTACTTAAGTTATTTACATATTTCTTTACACCGTGTGTTCAGATATGCACATTAATAAAAATGTTTCGGAAATCGAAAACTGGAAATTTTGGTGTATTTTTACTTGTTTTGATTTTAATATCAAACTTTTAATATTTGGGAACGGATCTCCTGATTTTCACTCAAAAAGAGTTGACTGCTTTAGTCATACATATTTTTTAAGAGTAGAAACTTCTGATTCCGAAACTAAACTTAACTTTTTAAGGAAAAATGATATAAAGCCAATTCACTGCATATTTTGAAGACGAAGAATATTACTAAGCGTTCATTAGAACAGAGCAAAACAATTCGATGCGTCCTCTATATAAACTCAAAAATCGTGTTTTTGAACTTTTAGGTTGGCATATCTCAAGAACCATACGTGATACAGTGATTCTGGATTTGGATTCAACACCAATATATAAATCGAAAATGACTATTTTGTTTTGGTTTGCTGTATTTTTCGACCTTTTTTGAGGGGGGCACCTACTTGCGATCTTAAAAATTATTGAACTTTGTTATTAACACCATAAGGTATTGTATAAAAAAAGAAGATCAGGGTTTCCGCAAACTATCAATTAAACACCGTTTCGGAAAACCGTCCTCTAAGGGCGTTATCAATGCACCTCACAGCTAGTCTATTCAAAATAATAAAATGACTTTATCTGAATACCATTATCGAGTACTCCAGTTTTTTTATTCAAATCTTAGCAAAGTGCTGACATAATCTATATATTTATAAAAAGGCAAACGAAATATCATAATATTCAGTTGATATTCTACTTTTTATTGGAAAGGTTGTGAGGAGGAGCAGTGCATAAGGCTTTCTTTTCCTAAAAAGTGTGCGGTGCCACGCCTCTAAATGAATGCATCGATTTTAATGAAATTTGGTATGGAGATATGTAGGGTTAGCACTAAAGAACGATTACATGACCATTATGTTTCTAAGTGAGCGGCAGCACGCCCTTAAATGGTAAAAAAAGCTCTCACGGCTAAACCACTACATCGATTTGTATGTAATTTTCGTTTTCAACCCATATCGGCCCGGTACCCGATCCCGTTGAAATTTTTTTGCGAATTTTAGAACACTAGCTAATTTGGGCCTAATCAAGAAAAATCCGTTGAAATGTTTTGAATGTCTCAAACGGTTTTCGAGTTACGTTTGGGTTGGTATTCTACCCCTTGGGCCAATACATATGGGCAAATCCGAAAATAATATCCTCTTATATGACCCAGTTTTTAAAAAAAAATTTTTTTCATGTACAATAACCAAATGTGGTGGAATTTATTCCTAGTAGCGTAAGCTGAAATTTTCAATAGGCGAACAAAAAAATTTCGACCTGAGGGGGTGTCAGGAGGTCGTTTTATCTGAAAATTTTGAGAAAATCGAGATTTTCGATAATATACGGGAGAGCACATATTTCAGAAGTAGTAAATATGTTACGGGGCACCTTTCCAAATATTCTGAAGTAAAATTCAAAAACATCGTATGTGGGTCGTGGCGTCAGAATGGGTTAAAAAGTTTGAATCGCTCATTACGGCCACGTAACAGGTCCTAAAATTCTAAAAAAAATCAAGCTAATTCCTTGATAGAAAATAAAACGAATTTGTTCAAGATGTTTTTTAATTTGAGCGCCCCCTGCCGAGTAAAAAATTAAAAACGCTAATTTTAGGGTAAAAAATGCGATTATTGGCGCGCAAACTCACAGTGTACGAGTATTCCTTATATTGCTGCAAAATGTCGTCTTAAAATAGTCATAACTTTTTACAAAACAATTACAAGAGACCACTTAATAGCTCATTTTGAAGATAAAGAATGGTTTTAAATGCTTCGGTTAGTAAAAAAGAGCAGACGAATTTCGTCCGTACTGTATACAACCTCAAATATAGCCGAAAACCGAGATTTTTCGCTTTAAGTTTCATGGTGTGATTTTAAAGTTAACATAACTTCGCAGAAAAATATTGCAGATGAACATTTGATAGCTCAATTTAAAGCCAAAAGAAAGTACCTAATGTTTCTGGTAATAGAAATTCCCAAAAAAATTTTGTGTGTCCTGCATATAACATCCAATATAGCCAAAAATCGTGTTTTTGTACTTTTTTAACTTTTTAGGCAAAGATATCTCCGACAAAAAAAAAGATATCGTTATCGGTTTGATTGAATTTTTAAGGAAAAAACTAGGGCTATTAACTGTCATACCAGATTTTACGGTATAATATTACCTTATCTTGTTATATAACTTCAAAAATAGGAAAAAAAATGGTGTCCTTTAAACATATATGTAAGGATATCTCAAAGTCCAGACGTAATAGAGCAATTCTAATACCGGAATCGGATTAAGCATCAAAAATCACATTTGAAGTGATTACTTTCGTTTCCGGTTTTTGTTTGTGTTTTTCTTAAATACGAAAAAACCGATTTTTTTAAAAATAAATGGTGCGGAAATGATACCTTTTATATGTATGTATGTATGTATGTATATATATATCCATATATATATATTACACATATATACATATACAATTATATATATGTACGTATATACATATATATGTGTACATAACATGTATATACACACCGAGATATACTCAAAAACCGTTAAAAAAACTAAAAGGTCGAAAAAAAAAAAACGGCTGGACGTCCGATTTCGCGGATTGCGGATTTAGATACTAGAAAGGTCCCCCAACATTATCCCTGAAAAAAATCGCGGGTGGTATTTCAAAAAGTTAAAATTTTTTAAAAACCACCGTGGGCGATATGCGATCGAGCACACCATAGCGACACATAAGGCAAGATAGAGGGATATCTAACAAACATTCTGGAGTAAAATTCAAAAAAATCCTGTGTGGGTTGTGGCGCCAGAATGGATTAAAAAGTTTAAATCGCTCATTACGGCCACGTAACAGGTCCTAAAATTCCGAAAAAAATCAAGCAAATTCCTTGAGAAAAAATAAATCGACTTTTTTTATGATGTTTTTTTAATTTGAGCCCCTCATTTGGAGCAAAAAATTAAAAAATTCAAAATTTCGCTTTTCGCCAAAAATCACGTTTTTTACCCAAAAATTAGCGTTTTTAATTTTTTACTCGGCAGGGGGCGCTTAAATTAAAAAAACATCATAAACAAATTCGCTTTATTTTCTATCAAGGAATTTGCTTGATTTTTTTCAGAATTTTAGGACCTGTTACGTGGCCGTAATGAGCGATTTAAACTTTTTAACCCATTCTGACGCCACGACCCACATACGATTTTTCTGAATTTTACTCCAGAATATTTTTTAGATATCCCGCTATCTTTCCCTATGTGTCGCTATGGTGTGCTTAATCGCATATCGCCAATAATCGCATTTTTTACCCAAAATTTAGCGTTTTTCATTTTTTACTCTGCAGGGGGCGCTCAGATTAAAAAATATCATGAGCAAAGTCGACTTATTTTTCATCAAGGAACTTGCTTGATTTTTTTCAGAATTTTTGGACCTGTCATGTGGCCGTAATGAGTGATTTAGACTTTTTAACCCATTCTGTCGCCACGACCCACATACGATGTTTTTGAATTTTACTTCAGAATATTTGGAAAGGTGCCCCGTAACATATCTACTACTTCTGAAATATGTGCTCTCCCGTATATTATCGAAAATCTCGATTTTCTCAAAATTTTCAGATAAAACGACCTCCTGACACCCCCTCAGGTCGAAAGTTTTTTGTTCGCCTATTGAAAATTTCAGCTTATGCGTCTAGGAATAAATTCCACCACATTTGGTTATTGTACATGAAAATTTTTTTTTTTTAAAAACTGGGTCATATAAGAGGATATTATTTTCGGATTTGCCCATATGTTCAACTCGGAACAAAACTGGTTTGTGTAAGGTTTTGTTATTTTATTTGAAAAAATTTTAAAATTTAATTGATATGTCGTTTTAAATGTTGTTCACATAGGTTGATTAGTATAAAAAGCCCTTATTTTCAAAGATAAAATTTTGGTTTTAGGAAGAAGAAACTAGACTAAAACGATATATTGTTTCAAACACTATTTTATGTTCAATGGGTCCCATTTGGCTTCATTGGAATCCATTCATTTTCCAGTGATCCATTATAAAGTGACCAAGTGGGCATATTGGGTTCTTAGAATGAAAAGTTCTTATCTTCAAAGATAAAATCCTGGCATAAGCAAAAAAAAAACTACACTAAACTGAAGCAAAAATTGTTTTATGGTCTACATATCTCCTATAGCTTCATCGAAACACGGTTTTTACCCAAAACTAAGCGTTTTAAATAAAAAAACATTGTAAGAAAAGTCGATTTATTTTTTGCCAAGAAATTTGCTTGAATTTTTTTCAGAATTTTAGGACCTGCTATGTAGCCATAATGAGTGATTTAGTCTTTTTAGCCCATTCTGTCGCCACGATCCAAATATGATTTTTCTGAATTTAACTCCAGAATATTTGGAAAGGTGCCCTGTAACATGTCTAATACTTCTGAAATATGTGTTCTCCCGTATATTATCGGAAATCTCGATTTTACCAAAATTTTCTAGGGTCGAAATTTTAAACTTCACCAATTAGGAATTTAATTTTATACGTCTAGGAATATATTCCACCACATTTGGTTATTAAACATGAAAAAAAAATTTTTTCTTAAAACCTGGGTCATATAAGAGGAGATTATTTTCGAATATGCCCATTAGACCGGTGCGTTTTGGACGAAAGTTTAAAATTCGTCGCGCAATCAGCAGAATTGTAAAGTTTAACTATCGACATGAAGATTGCTGCTACCCTAGCTCTGAGAGATGACGGGAAGGGGTGTCGATATATTTTTGAAGGTTAAAAAACGTGGTTCAAAAATGCATGCTCATCGGTCCGAAGTGAATCAATTCTCAGCTTCGTAGTAGGTCGAAAATTGAAATCCAAGACATGGATTCTTATGAATTTTTTCCCGTAAAATCGAATGGCACCATTAGTTTTCTGATAAGACGTTCATTTTTGGCGTTAAATGAACTTTTCAGCTCAAAAAAGTCTAAATTTTCCGAAAACCCCCTGTTTGAGCACTCCACAATTGAACAGAAAAAATCTTAGAAAAATTTTAAATGTAGGTAAATTTTGTTAGGATTTTTCCTGACAAATCCAGTGGTACCTTTTTTATCAAAAAATATCACGAAATCGGGCGTAAATATTTAGTCAACGACGGTTGCCACCGTTCCTGTGGCCCCTAGTAAAATTTTTTTAGAATATTTTAGGAATTTTCTTAACCCATTATAAACAAGTTTTTGGAAAAAGGGGTCAAAGAGACCCTTAAAAACGCGATATAATGGGTTAAGATGTTCTAAAATATTGTTCTATGCCTGATTTTACATTAAGTTATGTGAACATCTTAACCCATTATATCGCGTTTTTAAGGGTCTTTTTGACCCCTTTTTCCAAAAACTTGTTTATAATGGGCTAAAAATATTCGAAAAATATTCTAAAAAAATTTTACCAGGGGCCACCGAAAAAAAAAAACTGTTCGGACGGTGGCAACCGTCGTTGACTAAACATTTACGACAGATTTCGTGATATTTTTGATAAAAAAAGGTACCACTGGATTTGCCAGGAAAAATCCTAACAAAACGTGCATTTCAAATTTTTCTAAAATTTTTTTTGTTCAATTGTGGAGTGCTCAAACAGGGGGTTTTCGAAAAATTTAGACTCTATTGAGGTGAAAAGTTCACTTAACGCCAAAAATGGACGTCTTATCAGAAAACTAATGGTGCCATTCGATTCTACGGGAAAAATACATAAGAATTCATGACTTGGATTTCAATTTTCGACCTACTACGAAGCTGAGAATTGATTCACTTCGGACCGATGAGCATGCATTTTTGAACCACATTTTTCAACCTTCAAAAATATATCGACACCCCTTCCCGTCATCTCTCAGAGCTAGGGTGGTGGCAATCTTCATGTCGATAGTTAAACTTTGCAATTCTGCCGGTTGCGCGATGAATTTTAAACTTTCATCCAAAACGTACCGGTTTAATGCCCATAGATGTATTTGAAACGAAATTTTGGAAAATGGTTTTTTGTTAAAATATTTTTGAAATCTAACCGTATCACTGTGCAAAAACAGAGCACCTTACTCACACAATCGAGTGAGTACTAAATGAAATAAAGCAGAACCAACTGCAACAACAATAAATTCAAAACAACAACAACAACAAAAACATGGAAGGAGCGTACGTGGTTACCCCTAGTGCTAAGTAGAAATAATTGAAATTCCGCAACTGCACCAGAACTACGACTACGATGATGAATAAACGGAAAAGCTTAACGGGCTTTGTGGTGCTTCAAAACCAACACACACACAGAAATGTAATATAGTGGGGAGAGACAAAGAGTCACAAGTTCAACAATGGAATGTAGATGATTCGTGAGAAAAACCATGTTACACTGAATAGTGGTCGGACTTTAATTAGGTTGGTTTTTTGCCTTGGGGACCAAAATACTTGAAACAATGCGTTCCTGTATACGGATGTACTAATATAACTGAAAGTACCAAGGATCAAGAATGTAAAGAAAAAAAAAAATACAGAAAAACAATAAAAAGCAACTGTAAAAACTTTGCCACAGATAAAGCTTCAGTTGTTTGCTCCTGCATATTCGTTTTGTTGCTGTTATCCTTAGGTCATACCGAGTTCAAGCTGACAAAAACCACTTGACAGTTAGCAACATCGGTGTTGTTGTGTCGAAAATTGTCACTTGACGTTCAGGCGATGGCATCAGTTGACAGACATACAGTCAGAAGCGCCAGCACCGCCAGTCGTAAAAACGCGGTAAACTTAATTATTTCGCTAGAATAAGCAAAATTTTGTGGTATCATGGATGACGTTCATTTGGGTTCTTTGTAAATATGTTTTTCATTCTAGCAGAGTCCTAAGTTACCACCAAGAGCAGCAGCAGCAGTTGGACATTAAAAGGCATTTGTTGTTGTTGTTGTTTTAGCTCTTGGCTTGGTAATGGTGCTGGCTGCTTTTTGTCGTCCTTGAATGCAAGTCGTGGAATGCTCATTAGTTTTCATTAAGTTAAATTCATGTTAAATGAAAATGGCGAAAAAAGATGCTGCTCGTGTTGTGTTACGTTCTGTACAATGCAGAGTGATAATGTTGGGGTAGTGTTTTTACTATGCACAGAATTCTGTAGTTTTAATGAAGCAAAACACAGTATTTTATGCACTACAATGTATAGTTGCATTAACCAAAGTGGCATTATTTAGAAAAATCTTTTTTATTTTACTCAGTAAAACATCTTTTAAATTATTTTTTGTTGTTAGACTGGAAAAAGTTAATGCAATTACGACTGATGTGCACTTCAAAATAAGGCTCAAAGTCATTAGCGTGAAACTAGAAAACAAAACACTCTAGCCAACATACATATATTGTTGAAGAAGTATCACGCAATCGTGTAAATCTGCTTTACCAGAGAGCAGGACAATTAGAGGAGAAATGCTCCACACTTTCATCTTTATGCCTTTCATAGCATTATACAGGAGTTCCACTCAAAGTTAACCTTTTTTGTTGCCACAGTGATATTTTTTCAATTCAAAGCAAACTTTTTCCAAATCAAAACAAACTTTTTCCAAATCAAAACAAACTTTTTCCAAATCAAATAAAGCTTTGCAAAAAAAAAAAAAAAACCCTCAAAATGATGTATCTTTGCACCTACATGCCGACATAATATAAATCTATACATGTACCAAGCTTCATAACGATAGCTGCTGTTGGAGCAGAGATATATGTATCATTTTAAGCGTGTTATTTAACAAAGTTTAATTTGATTTGGAAAAAGTTTAATTTGATTTAGAAAAAGTTTAAATTGATTTGGAAAAAGTTTATTTTGATTTTAAAAATGTTAAAATTGAATCGAAAAAGGATGTGGAAAAGGTTTAACTTGGAGTGGAAATTCTGTACTACGTTTCCACCGGAGATTTATGAGGCGATTTACAGCTGTTTCGAGATAAACACTAAATCTCATTGTAAATCATGTGATTTACCATACAAAAATAAATCTACTGCTAACGACATTTATTTTAAAACTTCGTATAAATCTCAACTGGGCAACCAATTTTGGTTATTTTCCACCAAGTGGCATCCTTCAACTTTTACAAAGGGTATAAATGCCTAAAAATAAATAAAATTTTAACGGGAAAGGTAAAATAACTTTAATTTTCCCGCTTATGACAATGTCTATCAAATATAAATCTCTTTTGCTCTGTGGAAACATGTAGGGTTTAACAATTAGATTTATAAATCTCATCACAGCTAAATCTCTGGTGGAAACGTAAGTACATAGTATAAAATTATTATATTATAAAGGCAATCTTATGCCATTCCTAGCAAGTGCATCAGGGATTTAATATCAGGTGGCTTGTGGTATTATTTCCAAAAATTTCTGCAGAATATATAAAAATGCTTTGCAAAGATTTTTCAAACTGCATTAATAATAAATTCTTAGCAAATAGAAAACTTGTCGGTATATTTTGAAACTTTTACCCATTACTGGAAAAAACTGCTACGAATCATTTAAGTGCATGCCAGCTCGAAAGTTCTGATGCCTCTCTTTTTTGTGCAGAAATATTGCCTGAGGTCTAAATAAAGGGTTAGGTTAGATTAGATTCGTGGCTTAGCAAACGATGCTTAGACTAAGTAGCACTGCTAAAAACGTTTCAATACTACATAAGTAAAGGAAACTGTAAAGGATATTTATATCCAATGTATTTTATTGATGAAGTTGAGCAGTGGGCCAATATCAATATCGACGAATTCACTCAGATCATTGAAAAAGAGTTTTCTTAGAGCCGTAAGCCTGGCTCTAGATAGAGCAGGACGGTTGCAGAGTATATACACACTCTTAGCAGATCCCGCACAGAGTAGAGCCACGTCTTGTTAGTTCATAAGCCCTCAATATTTAATGACATGTATGTATTCTCCTTTAACTCCTAGGAGGAGCATAGGGCCAATATGAAACATCTCCATTCGTCGCGATCTCTTGCGATGACTTTGATCTCTTGCCACGACTTTTCCGATTCTTGGATTTTCTTTTCCATCGACCTTTTGACATAGTTCGATAAATTTTTTCCGCATTCCACAACTATAGCTTTGATTTTATTGTTACTGAGTTCAGCGCCCCAATAGCGGTCTGACTATCAGAGAAGATTGTCACTTGTCTGTAGCTGTGATTAGTAGTCTCTACTAGCCTTCAGGTTTTGAGAATGGCGTAAACTTCTGCCTGAAAGACGCTAGCTGAATTAGGTAGGTTTTGAAATTCAGGCCACAGTCCATCTTCGAACCATCACTGTTTATGGTGGTTGCGAAATTTAGGCTGGGCTTACTGTCTTCCTATTGGGTTCTTTCGGGAAACCATTCACCAAAATTTTTGAATACAGAAGAGATTTTTTTTTAATCGGATAAAGAGCTATTCTAATTTGCGCACAAAAATAAAGTTTTCTTCTGAAAAAACTGTTTTCAAGACGGAAAGTGTATAAGTTTTTGGATTGATAACTAACCAAGGGCAGTGAATAACATCAGTATGCCGGCATTGATTGGTTGAAAATGGAAACATATTAAGATCTTCTTCATAAAGAAAACATGTGTATATCTAAGTAAATATATCCGTATCAATTCCAAAACTTTTTTTGTAAACTACACCATGGAAGCAACCAAATTTTCCAAATTCTAATCCCAACACATTTACGTTTTGCATTGCTTGTCATTGGACGTAACCAATTGTCTAGTTATGCATTACATTGAGACCAGAAGAAGACTTTGGATTTTTTTTGTTACAAATGATAACTTTAATGAATTTATTCTAGCTTTAAGTATATTCCATTTTGGGGTATTTAAAAAAATTAGCCCATAAAAAAACCTAAAATTCACTTCTCTACAAAGTTTTCTCAAATTTCTTAAATTGAAAAAGCTACGTCGAATTTATAACTTCAGAGCAAAAAAAAAAACCTAAATTAAAAAACGGAGATCAAGTCCTAAAACTAGGCAATATTATTTTTTATCAATCGGATTCTTTCAATCTAAAATTATTTAATTACCTGTATAAAATTAAAGAATTCTGTTAAAAAAAAGAGCATTAAAAACTGAGATAATGAGTATAATAGTCGAATGAAAAAATCTCACATACTTAAATGACCACAGTGAAAGAAATATAGCGGGCATCGAAACACTTACAACGATAAACTCCCAAATCAGATTATTTGTTTCTTAATAAAATCTACTATTCTTTAGAAAATTAACTAAACTAACTAAAACTATATGTACTAATAGCATTCTGAGTCGCATTCCACTTACCTAGGCCATGAAATGAGTCAGTAATTTAAAAAAAAAAAAATACAAAAAAAAAAACATTAAATTTTGACTCATAGTTTTTTGTGAATGACTTTTTCCAGCAAATGCAATAAACAATAAACGACATTGACTTGACTAGTTTGATTATATCGGGTATGAGTGGGGCTCATAAACAAAAATATAAACTCCCCCATAAGCTAAGCAAGTAACCAAGGGTACTTACTTGTACAAGTACGACTACCAAGAAGTTACAATTGAAGGTAAAATAAAACTGAAAAATAAAAAATGAGGTAACAAGAAATTTTTATTGCCAGGAAGTTGTTTGCTTGACAAATTAATATTGGGACAACTAAAAACAACAACTCGACAAGATATCGAATTCATAAAAGGAAATACTTTTTCACTGTTCTTGAATGTACGTATGTATGTATGTAAATAATTCAAAGGACGACGAAAGAAATTGAAAAGGAAATTATGCAATCATATTTTCAATTTGTGACCCTTTCAAATTTATACTCTGTGGGGGGAGTAGCGGTTTAAAATCATACTTTAGATTATTTTTCTAAGTAGTATTGGTTTGTCTAACATAAAACTACATTGATCGACAAAAAAATTATAATATGAGAGAGATTAAAATTGGAGTAAGGGAAATGGTTAAGGAATTTGTGTAAGTTTTTATAATAAATCGGAAAGTTTCTGTAACATTTTTTAAATGTCGAAATTTTTAAAATTTTTTTGACATTTTTGAACCTTTTTTTAAAAATTTTTCCACTCTTAGACAGTTTCTCAATACTATCAACATTTTTCGTATTTTTCCAAACAGTTATCGACATTTTTAATGGTTCCTAATTTTATCAAAATTATTAAAAAATTTTTTTAAATTTCATAAATTTTTATTTTAAAATTTTATGATTTTATCAATATTTTCCAAATTTTGCAAGATTTTTCGGAACTTTGAACTTGTTTTATATTTTTTTAACATTTTTCGAATTTTCCACAGCTTTTTCAAACTTTCGTACTATTTTTCGATTTTCTCAACAATAGTTTTTTATAATTTTTTAACATATTTGAATATCTTTTATGACTTATTTCTCCTTTTTCAAAATTTTTCAACATCTTTTACAAATCTTGACTTTTCAACAATATACACTTTAAGAAAAACTGAGTGAAATTTGACACAAGCTGTATAAAAATGAAACCACACTGTACTGTGTAAAACCTGAGTAAAATTTACTGTGAAATGAGAAAGTCATCGATGTATATCAGTAAAATTTTACACATTGATGAAATATTGCTTACACTGTATTGTGTGATTACATTATTGCACAGTTTGTGTCAAATTTTACGCAGTTTTTATTTAGGCTTTCTAAACATTTTTAACTTTGTTAAACTTTTAACAAATTGCTCTAGAATTTTAAATTTCTACTATTCAACTTTTATATAACACTGGGCGACAAAAACATTTTTTTTTTCTGCGGCCTTAATTTTTTTAGTAAATCCGGATTCACTAAGGCCATCCGATACCTTCGGTATAATTTGTTTGTTCAGGATTGACTCCAGTTCTCCAGATAGCCTTGCTTTAAAGCAAGGGTGTCAGCGTAGAAGAAAAGTGAGCCAATTTTGGCTCGACCCAACAACATCAATATTTCTGTACAACAATCCCAACAACATCAATATTTCTGTACAACATTCACAGAAATAATTTTTGTTGTTTTTTTTTTTCGCGCTCGTCAAAATTTCGCGTTTTTGTTGCTTTTTTCGCGTACACACAAAATCGAACTCGAACCAACATAAAACAACAAAGACTACGTCGCATCAAAAACAACAAACAATATGGGTATTAATGCGTTGATGCGCAGTAGCGAAAATGCAAGTTTTTTACGCACTAACGCCTGAACGATCAATGTGAATATTTCCATCTTGCGAAATTGCAAAAATAGTGCGAAATTTTCGGCAATATTTTTGTTATTTTACTAATATCAAACTTTAGCAAATTGCACTTTCACAACGACGCAAGGGCATTGCGCATCAACGCGTGAGTTCCCCTAATTTTTGTGTGCGTTCTTGTTCTTAGAAATTTTGAAAATTGTTGATTATTGTTGTTGTAAACGAGGCATGAAAAAACAACAAAAAATTTTTTTTTTGTTTGTTGTTACTCGAATTTAAAGTTGTTGTAAAAGCAACGCTGACTGCGCTGCATGCGTTTGGCTCAGTGATTTGAAAACGCTGACACCCTTGCTTTAAAGTGCGAAAATAGCTGTTTTGCTGTTTCTTTGAAGTTAAATCACATTTACAGTACGCAGTGTAATTAAATTCCTGTAATGACAACAAAAAGCCACAACATTTACCATTAAACCTTACCTTTCAAGTTTTCCTATTAGAGCCTTACTTTCCGAATTATCATCCATTGAAGTAACGGCATTTCAACTCCTTACAAACGACCAACTTTTCTTTTTTTCCGCTTTAGTTTTTTGAATTGAATTGACCCTAGTTTTCCAAATATCCTTGCAAAAAGCAGAAATAGCTGTTTTGTTTGTATGGAGTAGAAATACTATTACTTAACTTGGAAAATGAGTACCTAATTGTGAAAGTAGAATGGTAAGGTTTAATGAGGAATGGCTCTTCGATGTCATTAACAATAACACAGGCCCACAAAAAAAAAAGTACCCTGCGCGAAAGATCAGACCACCTGAACTTTATGTTTTCGGGGTCGCTGAATCCGAATATAGTGCCAGAATAGCGAAGTTGGTTCGCGTTTGAGATTATTTCAGCATTCTTTCCGATTTGTGAAAAATCTCGAACCAACTTCGCTATTCTGACACCATATTCGGACTCAGCGCCCCGAAAACATAAAGTTCAGGTGGTCTGATCGTTCGCGCAGGGAATTTTTTTTTGTAGTCCTGTGCACAGGCAAAAAAAAAAAAAAGTACCCTGCGCGAAAGATCAGACCACTGGAACTTTGTGTTTTATGGGTCCCTGAACCCGAATATAGTGTCAGATTAGCGAAGTTGGTTCGCGTTTTCTCAGAAACCAGGAAAAATCTCTAATTTTCAGCATTATTTTTGATTTCTGAAAAAACCCGAACCAATTTCGCTATTCTGGCACCATATTCGGATTCAGCGACGCCGAAAACATAAAGTTCAGGTGGTCTGATCTTTCGCGCATGGTACTTTTTTTTTGTGGGCCTGTGTAATTAATTATACAGCTTACTGTAAGTATTGCACGAAATATGCCTCAAAACAGCTACTTTTGCACTTTTTAACAAGAATATCTGGAGAATTAAAGTCAATTGGATGAATCTGATAACATATTCATATTCAGTAGGTCATGATTAGTCGATATCGACTCAGAAACCTTATGCCGCAAAATCAGTGCTGCCTTGTGTAATCTTTAAAGTGAATCGAATTCCAATACGCTTTTCGATCTTCAAATATTCTTATGCCAGGA
Organism: Calliopum simillimum; assembly: GCA_951812925.1. Lineage (NCBI taxonomy): Eukaryota > Metazoa > Arthropoda > Insecta > Diptera > Lauxaniidae > Calliopum > Calliopum simillimum. The sequence continues at coordinate 126,726,401 of OX638368.1, forward strand.
TATACGTGTATTCAGTTTTTCCTTCCGTTTGTAACGCAGAAAAGGAGGTATATAAAAGAATACATAATCTTGATCAGCATAACCTCTTTTAAACTATGCAAGTTAATTCGATGAAATTTTGTGGTAGAAGTTAACTCGGGGAATTGAAAATAAACGAAATTGGTAAGCGGTCACGCCTACCACCTATACAAAATCTGTATTAGATGGCAAAACCTGTTGTCATTCATTTTTTGTGAAAATGAGTTAAGTTGCCCAAGGTATTGTTCTCGGCGAGATTTACAAGCTGGAAAACCAGATTTGCACTTTGCAACTTAAAAAACTGGATATTGTATTTTTAAAAAAACATGCGGTATATCAACGATTCAATAACAATGGTTATGGCAAGTTGTCAAAATAAACAAAAATGGAACCCTAATCTTGCCTTGCTATCTGTCAAAAGACTAGAAAATTTTGACATTTTCGTAGTTTAAGAAGAAGCAGCATTTGTTATCGCTGCAACTAGGGTAATTCAACCATGCGATATATCTAGTAGATTGCCATTTGAGCACAGAAATAGTCATTTCAAAAGCTTTTTTTTAGACCTGTAGGACATTTTTTGATTTTGTCAGCTTTTTTCGAAATTTTCGAGTTTTACCAAATTTTTGACCATTTATTATATTTTTGGCTATTTCAAAAAGTTTGAAAATTAATTTCGTTTTTACTTTAACATTTTACAAATTTTTCAGTATATTTCGAAATTTTCAATATTTTTCGACTTTTTTAAAATTTTACGAGGTTTTCGACTTTTCATCAATATGCTACTAAACTTTGTTTATCCATATTTTCTCTACATTTCTGGGCATAAGAACTTTCTCGACTTTTTTCAAAATTTGTAAGCAATTTTGATTTCAATCATTTCGGTTTTTTCAATATTTTTCGACGGTTTTCAATATTCTTAAATTTTTCAAGGATTTGTTTAAGTTTTGACGGTTAGTGTATAATGTAGGTCGAGTGCACCATATATTTCAATAGAAATGCAATAGGGTTGTTATAGTAATATGTACATAGTTCACATTTTTTTTATTGATGTCTGCAAAAATTGTAAAAATAGAAATGATTGTGAAAAAAGCAAAAAGAGAGTAAATCATGCCGTAACTTAAAAAGAAACAATTGACTTTGTTGTGTCAATCGAAGTGCCACGATGTGACACACACGGACTTAGATGCGACTGACTACTGCAAAGGCTTCAAGTGTTGCTGCTGTGCTGTTGAAAACTTATTGGAGCCAGGGTGAAAATTATATCAAGGATAAATGAAAATATTATTAGCAAACATACAGAGGAACTTAAACAACATGAAAAAGCATTTGAAAGCAAAAAACTGTCAATGAAGGGAGCTACACTGGCTCACTGTAAAGCTGCAAGTGATGTCACTTTGCCACGCTCATCTTTACTTTGATAACAAGAGAAAAACCAAAGAAACGGAATCAATTTATGTTGCAGCCGTAAAGAGGATTGAATGAAAAATCTTTTGGTGGTGGTTGGTAGTTTATGCAAGAAATAGCAATGGTTATATGTAACAATCACGATCTATCCATGGAAAATAAAAAGGGCAACATCAAAGCTGATTTCATGTAAAAACCTTTGATATTTAATACTGCGCAAATTGGTTTCTTAATTTGTTGAAATTCGCAAAATATTTCCATTTTTGAATTTCTTGTGATTTTCGTAGAGTAAAGTTCCATGTGAGCTCTACGAAATGTAAAACAAATCCTTTGCAAATCTCAATAAGACATTAAATGTTATGACTTTTAACTTGAAAGCTTTCAAATGGCAAAATATGATAAATAGAATCGTCTGATTAATTATGTATGAGACACTCTGTAAAGCAAAATGTTTTAAAGTACAACGAAAATTATATGTCTACATACTTACAGCTATGAAAAAAGAAATAGCACGATTGAGTTTAGTTTTAAAAAAAATGTATTTTATTTATGTAGTATGTCCAATGAATATGTTTGAATTATTGAAGTAAAAAATTAATTTGGAGTTCATAGGTCTAAATAAGCCACAAACTTCAAACATTTTCCTCCATTTAGCTCTGTTAAAGCCATTTAAGCGTTTGAAGATGCAGAAACACCTGGAAACAGAAATAGCACACTTGTAAAGTCCTGCTTAAAACAACTTGTAATTACTTATAACGTTAGTATTTTGTAGTGTGGCCACGATTTTTGATTGTTTCACGACATCTACGAGGCAAGCCCTCCAAAAGTTTTTGGCATCTGCTCTGTGGAATGGAAAACCAAGGTTATGATATCCCAAAAGTCAGACTCAAAAGAGCAAATTTTATTGGACTCGATCTTCGAATCGAAAAATACATCGGAAATGATAATTTTTGTTTTTATTTGGTAGTTTTAAGAAAATATTATAAGGAAAAACGTACAAAATCAATATCTTCTGATGGAGATCACCTAGGATTTTTCGGGTTTTTATATTTTTTAGCTGTATACAGGGGCGTGGAGAGAAAATCCGGACCCGGGGGTAATTATATACCGGGCCCCACTACTAGTTTTTTTTTTATTCGATACTAACCCACAGGATGCCCAAGAGATATGCGAAATGTGCAAATTTGTGATTTTGGATGCTTCCCTCCCATATTCATAAAATAAAAGTCGAAAATAAGATTTCGGCTGGTCTTCAATCAATGCTTGAAAAATAAACTAAAAAAAGCCAAATCATTTTAACTGCCAGAACTTCGAGACTATTGGTTTCTTTCGGAGATTTCATTATATCAACTTTTGTAGAGTATAACTATGCTAAGATTATATCCCTAGGAGATTTCGGTCCAAATATTAAACTTTATGCTGTTTTGGAACAAAAATACAAATTTTTTAAGAAAATTTTCATGACTAGAATTTGATTTTATGTAAATTTGAAGTGGCGAAATATTTGTTCTGGAAATCCTATATTGTAAATAAAAAGAAAAACGTAATTAAAATTACATACTAGTTTTTGGGGTATGGATCTGTTCTCAAAGTACTGTTTTTGTCTTCAAAATGAGCTATAAAATGGTCTTGTATAATTTTCCTTTCAACAAATAAAATTTACTGAAGGCAGGATTCTGTACCTTTAAATTTTTAAGTTATGTAGCGTGTTAAAGGTTATTAATTTTATAAGTTTTATTTTTTGGCTAAAATCAACCGTTGCTCCCAGAACCCAATTTGTTTTAAACTAAACTTTTTTTGTTAAAGTTATTATTCTCACAAAGAATGTGTAATCGGAAAGTGTCGCTCAGACTTAGTTTTGGAGATATAGTCATCGGAAGATCGGGATATAGCTTTTATAATAATCGGTATAAGTTGAGAACCCCTGCATGTATTTTAAAAAAATATTGATGTCATATGAAAAGTATTTTATCGGACTATATAATTGCTGCACAAATTTTTCAATTTAAGTGATAGTTTTCGAGATATGATAATTTTTCAAAAATTCACCCCATTTTTTTCCCAAAAAACCGTTATTTTTCCCTAAAAATGTGTTATTAACCTGTAATTTTAATAACTAAATTAAGAAGCCCAATTGATTTCCTTTCATTTGGTATGCAACATGTATCTGAAATTGCATCATTAATAAATTTTTATAGAAAAAAACAAAAATGGACCAAATAAATTTTCTTGAAATTAGGAACTTTAAACAACAACAATGCCAGCAATCATATAGTCCGGTAAAATACCTTTCATATGACATCAATATTTTTAAAATCCATCTAGGGGTTCTTAACTTATACCGATTTTAATAAAAGATATATCGCGATCTTCCAATGGCTATATTTCTGAAACCGGGTCCGAGCGACACTTTTTGTTTTTGTTGTTGTAGTTGTAATTAATTCCCGAAGCCATATTTTGGCAAAAAAATAAAATTTGGCTGTGGGAGCAACGCTTGAGAGAGCAAAGATGGGCGTTGGTTCTAGTTTTAATCATGACCCGTGGGGCTCTACTTACCAGCGATAGGCTCGGGCTCTGAAATCGATTTTCATGCGAGCCCGTACCTAACCACAAAAGCCCTTAATTTAGAGGCCCGTGAGGACCCGTAAATCACACGAAGGTTTAGAAGCACGAACTTGGAAAGAATTCTGTTATTAAATAAAAATATGGAAAATAATGTCTATGTGAAGTGCTTAGAATGAAAATGGAGTAAGTTAAGTCAAACAAAAAAACTTATTAGATTTGTCCAAAAAGTTAGCAGGCAATGGTATCACCTTTGTTTTTTCTCGTTTGAAAAAAAAAAAAAAAAAATTTTCGGGCCCGTGCTTTTTCTCAAGTGCTTGTTTCGTGTTCATTGGTTGGGCCCGTTTCCTCTAGTTGAGCGTAAATATCATTTCGCAAGCTTGCAAAATACTACTATAAATTTTATTTATGAAGATTTTGTTTCTGCTTAAATCCGGGCCCTCCAAAAAACTCCGGGCCTGGGGGGAATCCCCCTTACCCCCCCCCTCTCGTCAGGCCTGGCTGTATACATCAAGAAAACTTTCAACATAATCAAAATTACTTTTTTTTTGGTTTAGCAAAAATGTGGTTTTTTAAAAACGGACCAAATTTCTGGAATTTTGATCATATATTTTTATAGGCCAATCTACTGAAAATTTGCAACTAAGTTGTTTTGCAAATACAGCATTTTCATCGTATGTACTATGAAATAACTCAAATGATAAGTTAACTCCTTTTTCCTAAATATTAGCTGAATTAAAAAATTTCTTTAATTTGCTAAATGTCAGCTTTGTTTCTTTGTTGGTCGTAAATTTTTTTACTATTCTGCTTTACTATCGGACTTATCATAATAACACATGAATTCACTATAATTTTCAATTTTTCAATTAAATTCCACCGCATACATACACGTAGAAAAAATTTAAGAAAAAATACAAGAAAAAAAAAAATGTGAAATCATTTTCAGTTTTCTGTTTCACTGAAAGAATATTAATTCATTAAATTGTCATGTTGCTCCATTAGCCCTGGTCATTCGTAATATAAAGTTTCTTTTATACATAAAACATCGTATTTTTATAACCCACATGACCATATCTAGATGTGAGCGTATTTTATAATTACCCTGTGGAAATTGACCCAATGAGAAAATAAATTGCTACATATTGCATTCTTTCCCTTTCAGGAGGTCGTTGGATCGATTCAATAATGTTCCATTTTTAAAATAACTTTTGCATTCTGTACCACTTGAACGGAGCAGATTGTTTGTATTTTTGAGCTCAAAACTCTAGCTTATTATACATTCTGGTAAAAATATTTGTGTTTGGACAGACATTTGCTTAAGATACAAATTTTATATCTCTTCATCATATAGGTCAGTGGTGTAGAGGTCTAACAAGTTTGTAATTGTATGTAAAATTAATATTTTTCTATAAATCGCATAAACGGTCCCTGGTTCAAATCTTAGTGCGGTAATCTTTTTTTTAAAATTTTTTCAAAAAAAATATTGTACTGCAAGGTTATTCGAAAATTCTGAATTTACTTACTAAAACAGTAAGGCAAAATTTATTTTATTGAGAAGTTGTATCTTTTTTGACTTGAAGTAGTACGAACTGATTTCACTCAAAAATTTTCCAAAGAAAAACATCCAAAAAATTAAATCTAATGAAAAAAATCTGAAATAAAACCTTCAATAATAAAAATATCCAATAAAAAAGTATCCAATCAAATCTCAAGTACAGGACCTAACTGTTCTCCCCGGGTCTGAGGCAAAGGAAATTGCTCCTCAATCTATTTTAATTGATTTTGAAAAAGCAGAGATGAGAGCCTTCATGAATGTCTTCGATGGTATTCAGATTTGAGAATGTCTTTTTCACTTTTTTCAGTCTATTTTCCGAAAATTTTTAAGAGATGCCTTTAGTACTCAAGCTCTACAAGGATTAGATGAACCGAACAACTCCCGCAATATTCGAGCTACATTCATAAATAAACACCCTGTAAAACTTAAAATTTTTCTGAATAATTTTCAAGTAAAGCTTATAAGGTTCTTGCCTAAACATCTTCCTATCATTCGATAAGCATAGTTCTCTCGAAGTTACGAAAAGTAAAATTAACACAAAAAAGTATGGGCCTTATCGTAAATCTGAAGAGACTTTCCATTCTCGAGTATATACTCACTTTCAGAGTTTATTTTAGAATATTTTATGAATGGAAACTCCACTTCCTGCATGGATGTTTTTTTACCCTGCACTCAGGGTATATTCACTTTGTCCTTCCGTTTGTAACGCAGAAAAGGAGGCTTGGCAGATATAGAAAAGTGTATATATGCTTGATCAGCGTCACCTCCTGAGTCGATAAAGCCATGTCCGTCTGTCTTGCTGGCTTGCTAGCTGTGCGTGAATATACATTTTTTGGAAAAACTGAGCAAGATACTTCAATAAAATTTGGTACACTGCCTCCGTCGTAAAAGTTAACTCGTGGGATTGAAAATGAGTGAAATCGGTCAACGGACACGCCTACCGCCCATACAAAAACTATATTCAAAATGCAACTTTAGGAGTGTTTTTCACGACAATACAACTAAAATAATCATAAGTAATACGATTTGTAAGCGCAAGCTCTGAAAAAAAATTGGGCGAATTCGGACAAGAAGGCATGGCACCTCTCATATAAGCAAAAGCTTCAAAACTCTATACTGGAAGCGTTTTTTTTGAGATAATCGAACTAAATCTGACTCAGACACTAAGAACTAGAAATGCAAGCTCGCAACCAAAACTGGGTGAAATCGGACAAGAGGGCGCGGCACCTCTCATATGAGAAAAAGCTTCAAAACGCTATACTGAAAAAGTTTTTTGAGATAATCCAACCAAATTTCACTCAGACACTAAGTACTATAAGTGCAAGCAAAAACTGGGTAAACTCAGACAAGAGGGCGTGGCACCTCCAATTTATGCAAAATTTTCAAAATACAGCAGGGTGGGGTATTTAATTTTTGGCCTGGCCAAAGATTACAGCCTTACTAATTAATTTGTAAAACGATATTAATAATTATATATTCAATTATACATAGCAAAAAGTTAGGGAGTAAGTTTTTGCAACAAACGTGAAAAAACTCGCTCCCAAACTATTGCTAACTGCCTCATTTTTCCAGCGAATTTTCCCTTTCCAGTAATTTTTTTTTGCGATTGCAAAGTAGGGAGTAAGAGAATAAATTCTCAGGAATATTTATTTACGATATGATCCCATATATTAGACTTTAGAAAGAGGAGTCGTACATGTAATGGGTGTGGCACCATATATTAATTTTTAAAAAATCCTTTTTCCATGAATTTTTATTGTCTGATTGTAAAAGTTTTTATTTAAAGCTTTCCAACAATTTTATCACAACTTAACCACTACTGACTTCCTTTCCACTCGGGTGACTTTTATTGTTCATGTAGCTGTGGTTTGTCATTGAAATTGTAATGGCAACACGCGGTAATATAAAATGCAACCAAGATAGATAACCTACAAAACCCCAAGCGACACTGTCGCATACGTTTTTCATTGTTGTAAAAGCATCAGCAGCAGCAGCAGCAAAGCAGCAAACCCTTTGAAATGGCACTGCTACCAACAGCATTACAGGACGAAGCCCAACCAACTTGGCCATTTTTATTCATTCGTTGATTCTGTTTATTTATTCATCTATCTCGCTTGTTTTATTTTATTCTTTTGAGAAATCGGTACAGTTGGATGCACTCACAATCAGTTGAATTGCGCTTTTACTGTTGTCCATGTATTGGTTGGTGTTTTTGGTTTTGCACAGATATTTCATCCCGCCCATGTTGTAAATATTGAAAACTATAATTTGCATACTTTTTTTGTTGTTTATTTATTTAACAACCTTTATTCGTGTGCCATATTTATTGTGTTCACTTTTTTGTCATAAATGTTGCAAACAGGATATGACATTGTTAAATTCAGTAAAAGTTTTCGATTAAACTTTTCCGCTTAATCCCAAGGGGAAAAAAAGTGCTTCAAAAACCCTTCTGAAGTGCATCCTTTTCACCAATAAGCGCTTCCGCTCCGTAAGAACATTACTTTCTTTTTAACATTGCATGTCATACGATGTAAGCGAGCAAAAGCTTACCGCAGCCTTACCAAAAAAGAGTTTTTAAAGCGCTAATTTGTAATGCTGCGGTAAGCGTCTTTCAATAAAATTAAAAAAAAGAAAAAAAAAGAAAAAAAAAAAACTGGCCGCGCCAGGATTTCAATCCACGACCCTCCGCGTGCTAGATATTTTTTTCTTACATTTACCAACCCTTTAGACCGCTCCACCAACGCCCGATGATATGAAGAGGTATTAAATTTGTATATTAATCAAATGTTGTCCTGCTGCATTACATAGAATCATTGTGCAATCAGTTTCAATTCAAGTAAGGGGCTGTCCATAAACTCCGTGACGCTAAAATTTGCTATGCTGAACCCCCCCCCCCCCCCTATGTGACGGTAGCTTCATATAACAAAAAAAGAAAATACACCAAGCGTGACGCTTGCTCAAACACCCCCCCCCCCCCTAGGAGCGTCACGGAGTTTATGGACAGCCCCTAAGCAAAAGTAAATAAAAATGAGAAATTAAAATAGAAACGTGAAATAAAAAAGGTTGAATAAAAAATATTTTAATAAAAAAAAAAATAAAGCAAAAACAAATAAAAAAACGGAAAAAAAAAATCACCCGGTTCGAACTCACGTTGTTCTTACTGCAGCCTTATATGGAATCATTGTGTAATCAATTTCAATTCGGTTAAACAAAAGTAAATTAATAAGAGAAAGGAAAATAGAAAAGTGAAATAAAAGATGTTGAATAAAAAATATTTAATTAAAAAAAAAAAAAAAAAAAAGCAAAAAAAAGTAAAAAAAAAAAAATCTCCCGGGCTGGGTTCGAACTCACATTGTTCTTACTGCAGCCATATAAAAAATCATTGTGATAGTGCTTCTAAATTTCTATGGGGACAAGCACTTTTGAAGTGCTTGGATCAGAAGCGCTAGAAATTTTTCCTCTTGGGATGGAATACTCGTATAATCCAGTGTTTCAAGTCAAAAATTTAAAAAAAAACGGGTTTTTGCGGAATTATTTTGTCATGTATGATTTCATTGGAATTGTGTATTAGAGTGATACAAAAAACCAAAGGTATTCGAATATTCGGGGCACTCAGCTGTTATATTTCTTTAGTAACTTATAAGAGATTATGGCGTTCTGCAGAAATTTTAAGTTTGATAAAAATGTAGGAAGATTCTGGAAATGTGGAATTTTTAAATTTTTAGGTTAGACGCAAAATAGCAATTCTGCAACTAGAGTCGTATTAATCATCGGAAAATAAATACAGAATTTTTATTTTTGTAGGGGAGTTTGGGGAGTTTTGCAACAGAGGGAGTTGTGCAACGCGTCGATGAATGTCAAATGGCAGTATTTGTCATGTGTTCAACTACTGTCAATTGTTTGTCTCGCTACGATCTAACTTTTTCACCAGCACTCGTCACATCAATACATATTCTTCGAGTTGCTCTTCATTGTGCGTTGAAAAATTTGTCGGAAAGTTTCATTGTCCCCTTGTGTTTGCGGTGTTTTCAGTCACTTGTTGAAGCTGATGAAAAAGGTCAAAATATACAAAACATTTCTTTGTGAATACCCTTTCAACGCATGAAAGTAATAATATATAAACATTCGATGTATCGATGACGCGGTGGCCATTTCGAATATGTAGAAAATGGGGAGTTTCGCAACAAAACGCCACATTTGACAGTTTTCAACCCGAGTTTGCATTTGTCATGCGTATATTGCATTATTTGTGAATAATTCGTATGCTTCATGCAATTTAGTGGGTTTTCTTCACAGAATTTAGTATTTTTCTTGATTTTATTCGTGACTTTTCGTGATTTTTGCAGATAGTCACCATGCCACCTCGTACGTATCGTGTGACCAGCAAACCAGCGAGTGATATCAATGCCTTAGTGGCTGCAATCAAAGAGTTAATTAAACAAAGAATATTCATCAAAATATGTAATTTTCTTTAATTTAAAGCTGTGTTGCTCAACTCCCCAAAAACGCGTCTTTTGCGCTAACAAGCATTTTTTTAAATTTCAACCGAACCCTTTAGCCAGAAGTTGTGTTTTGAGGCTTACTAGAGATTCTATATACTGAGATGCTTAAAAAAAATTTATTTCATAGTTTCTTTCCCCTGAAACCAAACCTGTCGCACAACTCCCCATTCTCCCCTATAGAAGAAAATAGTGATGAGCAAACCAAGACCAAGACCAAAGCAGTCTTGGTCTTGTTCTTGCACATTGAGTCTTGGTCTTGGTTTTGATATTGAGTCTTGGTCTTGGTCTTGATCTTGCTCATAAAGTCTTGGTCTCGGTCTTGGTCTTGGTCTTGAAAAAATTTTCAGAGATATTGAGTATTTAAAATTTCAAAACCATATTTTTCCAAAGCAGTGGGTTTTTTAAGATGCCAAAATTCAAAACGAGAGATGATTTTATCTTCGAAACGGGCATGAAACTCCTTTTAACTATAAAGTACCAAGACTGAAAAGCAGTCTTGGTCTTGACGATTATTGTGAGCAAGACCAAGACTAAGACCATAGCAGTCTTGGTCTTGGTCTTGCAAAATTATCAGCGTCTTGGTCTTGGTCTCGCAAAATTACGAAGACCAAGAACAAGACGCAAGACCAAGACTAATTTTGCTCATCACTAGAAGAAAATCTCTACAGCTTATAACATTGTTTATGTACTTGATATCATCAAGGCAAAGGAATGCCCAAAGTGTTATTTTAACACGTTGAGTGCCACCATACAAGCAAAATGTCCTCCGTCAGGTGCCACGTGAACCGCCGGCGGTACACACTAAAACTTCCCCAGTGTGCCGTGTGTACCGCTGGCTGTGCACAGTCACATATGAACTCAATGCAATATATATTCTGAAGCACTGCAGTAAGGCAAAAAATTTTTGTATTTTATCACAGAGGATAAGGTATTTTTGGTTAGAGTTTTGAAATTTTTTCGATACCTTTTATTTTAGAAGAATTACAAAAGTTACAAAAATGAGGAACAAAAAAAAATTTTCATTGGAACAAAAACTAACAAAAGTAAAAACTACATTTAATCAAAGGTTATAAATAATAAAAACTAATGACTAATATGTCATGTTGAAACATTTCAGGCAAAAAGGTGGATTATAATCCATAATAATTATAATAATTATTTTTACACATATTTCAAAATGTTGCGAACTTTTTGGTTGTTTTTATTGCTTCTTCACCTCAAGAAGTATATTTTATTTGTATGGTGGCACTGTGGTCAAATATTTTCAATAAACCTGTGGTGAACAAGGTACTTAGATAATTTGGTTTCACTCATGTGCCACGTGTACCGCCGGCTGTCACGCCATTTTATAGGACAAATAACACTTATAATTACAAATCTCTTTCCACAAACTCATTAGATACCCCTATAGATCAATATTCAACATTTATTTTTTCATACATATTGAATTCGTATGGTGGCACAGCGCTACAAGTAAAGTGTGTACCGCCGGCGGTACACATGGCACTCAACGTGTTAAAATTTTTGACTTCAATATCCTTGGAAATTTCATTTTACGATCAATATTTTTAATATAAGAAATAAATAAATACAAAACTTACCTCAGGTATATCGTCAGGAACCTTGCCCATCCAAGAAAGTGATAAAATCGTGCAATCGCATTTTGTATTAACGTTACGCTCAAAATGCAAATGCATTGGACTGATTCGCAAAATAGATGTAAGGATGTAAACAAGAAGAAAAATCACTACTTTTTCACAAATTACCACAAGTAATTGGAAAACAATTTTTTATTATTTAAAATTTGACTTTTTTTCTTGTCGTGCAGAAGATTTATTAATTCCGCATTTCCAAAGACGTCATTTGGTAAAACCTGCAAAGGAAAAATTAATTATCAATTTAATAAATACTGGTATATATACATATGAATTGCATAACATTACTAACTTTTTACGCATTGTGTATTGTGACAAAATTGTCGAGACAGTCGTTAAATAAATGTGAAATTTAAATTCTTAAGTTCTAACTATATTAACATTTCCTACAACAAAAGGTCTAACGACCATACAATTATATTTTATTACATCAGGTATATCAAAGTCAAGGCTTATGGTGCCCGTACATAAGGACAAAGACAAAAAGTATAAAAATTTATAATTCATAGTGTTGCAAAAACTAATGCACTTCACACTGTAGACAAAAAAAAAAAACAAAATGAGGAGCAGCAGCGGAAGTAAAGAAGAAACAAGAGAAATACTAACAAATAAATAGTTGCAATAAAATTGCACAACATGGCATGGCCAAAATGGTAAGAATGGCACGAACGACAAGCGAAGTCAAGGAGAAAACATTTGTAAATTTTAGGCTAAAAATAGCAGAAGCCACAAAAAAAAGGCACTCACGCTGAGGATAACAAATAAACCGAGTAAAAACAAAAGGAATGAATTTTCTCTAAAACGCTAAAACTGCAAAAAACTAAAGGAAGGTGTGGAAAAACTAACAGCGATTGCCAAGAAAAATGCATACAAATTTGATGCCGTCTTTCTAAGTATACTTATGCCATAGAGGCAAAGTACAAGGATATGCTAGTATTATTTTAGCCAGTTCAAAGGCGCCTTTGCAGTTTAAGTTTTACAATAAAATTTAGAAACTTAGATGGTGACAACATATGGAAAAGGTCTCATATGAAATTAAATTAAGAAACTGGCTTCCGATTTACACGAAAAAACTAAATTTTTTATTAAATATATAAATAATAAAATATACGAGAAATTCGCGCAATTCCATAAGATGTTGTCAGACATATTTTTTATCTTAACTGAGGTTCATTCTATTGTGTGTCAGCAGCCTTACATACAAATATCTACAACAATCTGATACTTCCATCATTTTCAACATAGATCTTGCGCCTGCAACTTTAGGAGATGCGGCACCACTTTCATTTATAATACTTGCAGCTTTTGTAGCACTAATAGTTCTTTTCGCTGTAGTTGTTATAAATTACTTATGTGTGCCACTTAAAAAAAAAAATTAACCAATTATAACCAAGTTTTTGGAAAAGTGGGTCTAAAAGACCGTTAAAAACGGGATAAAATGGGTTGAAATGTTCCAAAATATTGTTCCTTGCTTGATTTTACGTTAAGTAATATGAACATCTTAGCCCATTGTAACGCGTTTTTATGGGTCTTTTTGACCCATTTTTCTAAAAACTTAGTTAAAATGGGTTTAAATATGCTCCAAAAATATTCCAGAAAAAAAACTCACTAGAGGCCGCCGAAAAAAAATACCATCAGGACGGTGACAACACTATATGGAATCTCACGTGCACCAACGACTCCTGATAAATACAATATAAACTCATAACTTGAAAACTCTAAAAGATACAACAATTTCGAGTGTCGCAAAATAACTACAATAAAATTTACTTTTAAATCAATACATTCAGCAGAAAATAAAAAGGGTGCTCCAAGCCCCGAATTGGCTTTAAAAAAGAAAAAAAAAACTTTTTTTACACCTAAAAGAAAATTTTTTTTTCAGTGTAATTTTTTTTTCAAAAGCTCATACTTTTTTACATAAATCTAGAAATTATCATCAAAATCAAATAAAAAGCCGAGGAGCTATGAATTTTTTAATATGTGACTATCCAAAAGTTGCATCGAACTTTCCTATGGCCGCCATCTTAGATTTTTTTTGGAATTTCGGAAAATCATTTTACCACAGTATAGTATGTATGTCAAATACTCACTTTTCACAAATTTAAAAAAAAAAATCGGAGAAGTCAACCCAAATCTTAATCGATTACGCAAAGATTGGCCCATGTACATACTCGTACATATGTATATTTCGAGAGTCAGCAGAGCGGTGAGTTTATACCAGAATAAAACAGAATTGAATGCAATTTCGTTTTGAGATGAATACGAGCGCGATTTAGCATATTTATTCGTTTCGTGTCACTTTTATTCGGTATATACCAAAACGGAGAAATGGTAACCAATTACTGAGGGTGATACGGTTCCGGTGCCATTTCTCCCTTTATATGTTACATAATATTTAGGAAAACAAATATGAAGCGCTAGAACGTAGTCACTCCAGAATTGTAGCTTTTTGGTCAGCGACTTTTTTGGACTTCAAAAAACTCTTTGCTGAAGAAAATAAACGGCAACAGTGCTAACATCTTCTGATAATATTGTCAACTCAATACTACAACAAGGTTACTCCTATTTTCTAGTTTTGCGATAATTCAATTTAATGGTTTGTGAAAATTTGAATTTACGCTGATTTTCGACTTTTCTTGTATTGTGTTTTTTTGAAAACTTTGAAATGGTGCCACATTAGAGAACTCTGGTTACACGGGATTATGCACCAAACCGTGAAGAATACCAAAGGTGGATTATCCCTAGTTACCTTGTTGTAGTATTGAGTTGACGATATGGTTCAGCAAAAAATGAAAAACTTGAAGCGGAAATCACAATCAATGCAACATATACTATAGTGGTACCAAAAAAAAAAAGTGAAATTATATTGTAAACATAAAGTGCTAAATAGTTATGACTCTTTCGATGAAGGTAAGGAAGGAAAATATTATTTTATTTCAAGATGAATGGGATCAAGCCAGATGATTGGATCCAATACGTAATGTGCCGTAGGTGGTCAAATGAAACATGTACCTACATCTTAAACGAAAACAAGAAACAATTCTGGCAATAAAAACATAAAAGCAACCTAAAATGCCAAATCACCCATGATATGGTGCCATATCATCCGTAGTTTTGGGAGATTTGGTATGTGGATTTGTGATAATGTTTCATTTGCTTGAAGTATTCCTTTTTTTTTTTTTTTTTTTGTTTAAAATTAATTAAATAATAAACTCGTGTTTGGTTTCTTTAAAAATGTCTTTTATTTCTGGACTTAAAGCAGTTTAACTAAAAAGGTGCCATATCTACTGGGCTTACCCAATCGCAGATTCCAGTCGGAAACCATCTTAATAGCGCTGCAATGACAGGGACAATAATGACATTATTTTTATATTTCCATGAGAGCAGTACGTGTATCAACAAATTTTTTATTTTTTTTTTTTTTTGTTAACGAACTCGTGCAAAAATAATACGAACCCTATGGAACTCAGCAAAATAGATTCTTACAAAATTGTTGAGTAAGTGAAGCGCTACAGTAGATTTAAGAATTTGAATAAAAAAAAAATCTTACTCATGCAGATATACACACAACTTTTCACGAATATTCTACAAAGATCTGGTATCATCATCTTTTTGTTATTTTGTATAGCATAAGCACAAGAGTGGTGTCATTTCTGTTTGTAAGATTCAACAGCTGTCATTCAGTTGGTGAATACTTAGATGACAAATATTCTGGAATACCCACTTTTGAATCTTGCAATTCAAGAGAAAAAATTCCAAAACCAATCCATCATTTCCAGAAAAAACGATTCATTTGGCAAAATGGAAATTTCTTTACACTAAAAGTCCTACGTACACACAACGCGCCGTATTTGTGTCGACTTATACTACATATATGTATAATATATCAGTTTCAATTAACGTGCGTGCGTGTATGCGTGCAATATTTGTACTTATGTGTAAATGTTGCGAAAACCAAATCCGCTTACTTATTTCCATTGAACTAATCTCTGCCGACAGCGAATTATGTCATATCACATTAAATGAACGAACATATAATCCTATTTTTTGTTAAATATACTTATTTTGATATAACACATGCGAACAAACATTAGACTGATTCAAAAAAAAAAAACATTTTTGGAAACTCCACAAGCTTAAAAATGCTCGGAATGAGTTGCACGATATAAAAAATTTTTTGTCTAGAATCAGTGTACATAAAAAACCTAATAACTCGAACCTGAAATTAACCCAATATTGTATTTTAGTTAAATACCCACAAAAAAAGGATTTTCGAAAATTCACTTCACTGTTTAACTCTAAATCTTAGTTTTGGATCAAACTTTTTGCTCAAAGGGTACTATAAAATCATGCCATAAACAACCTTCTAAAACATCTTAATCCATTACATTCTCACGCCTGTCCTGTGGGTGATTTGAATAAAATTTTCGAATACCCCATTTTTTTTACGGAATTCTGTTAAACATCGTATTTCGACATGTTTTCAATAAAAAATTTCAAAATCCTTAGAGCACTTCGGAAATGATCGGCTAACGAACGATTTCCATGTTGCTTTAGCCGAAGCAAATAAGGATAATTCTGAAAAATAGTTCCATATGAATTTTTTTTTTCCAGAATTGTATTCACTAATGCATAAAAAATAACCTGTGAAAAGTACATTGTAAAATCGTATGCCCAAAAAAAGTTATTCAAGGTGAAAAGTTGCGAAAATAAATTTTTTTCAATTATTTCGATTACGGCTGCAATTACAAAAAAATAGTGGTCGACAGTTATTTGCCGAGTACACAGTTTTTTAGCCTCAATGATTTACTACGAAAAAACTTCCAACAATTTTATCCTATTACTCATGGTTTAGGAAGTATGTCAATTTAAAAAGTTTTAAAACTTCGCGATATTTATATGTTGTACTTTTTAATCGCACAAAAAAAGTAAATATATACTTGTTTGTAGAAAATTATATTTCCTACAAATCATTTTCAGCTCTTTTTTCGTAGGACCTATGGCTTAGGAGATATTTTTCACAAACTGTTCAAATTTTGAAAAACTTGTTTTTAAGGAAATCTCTGGAGCTGTTTTCGCTCGATAAAAACTAACGTGATCTATTTTATTAACATTTACATGATCTACAAATAATATTTGATACATATATACGAAATAATTATCGTGAAATTTTTTTACATAAGAAAAAAAATATAAAAAAATGGCAAAACGTAAAAATTTCGAACATTCACGTCTTCAAATTTAACAAAAAATTCATAAAAACTAGACCAAAATTCATCATACTTCTTTCAAAGAAATTTTTTATTCAAAACTTAAAGAATTCACACAAAATTCGCCATTTTTTGTTTTTTTTTTCAAGTAAAAAAATTTAACGATTATTAATTATTTCGTATATATGTATCAAATATAATTTGTAGATCATGTAAATGTTAATAAAATAGATCCCGTTAGTTTTTATCAAGCGAAAACAGCTCCAGAGATTTCCTTAAAAACTAGTTTTTCAAAATTTGAACAGTTTGTGAAAAATATCTCCTAAACCATAGGTCCTACGAAAAAAAGAGCTGAGAATGGTTTGTTGGAAATATAATTTTCTACAAACAAGTATTTATTTACTTTTTTTATGCGATTAGTCGTTTGAGGGCTATCTCAATTTAAAAAGTGCAACATATAAATATCGCGAAGTTTTAAAACTTTTTAAATTGACATACTTCCTAAACCATGAGTAATAGGAAAAAAATGTAGGGAGCTTTTTCGTAGTAAATCATTGAGGCTAAAAAACTGTGTACTCGGCGAATAACTGTCGACCACTATTTTTTCGTAATTGCAGCCGTAATCGAAATAATTGAAAAAAATTTATTTTTGCAACTTTTGACCTTGAATAACTTTTTTTGGGCATACGATTTTGCAATGTACTTTTCACACGTTATTTTTTATGCATTAGTGAATACAATTCTGGAAAAAAAAAAAATAATTTGGAACTATTTTTCAGAATTATCCTTTTTTGCTTCGGCTAAAGCAACATGGTAATCGTTCGTTAGCCGATCATTTCCGAAGTGCTCTAAGGATTTTGAAATTTTTTATTGAAAACATGTCGAAATACGATGTTTAACAGAATTCCGTAAAAAAAATGGGGTACTCGAAAATTTTATTCAAATCACCCACAGGACAGGCGTGATTCTGTTTTAAAAGGTTTTTTTGACCCCTTTTTATACCCTACACCCAGGGCACAAACACTTTGTTCTTCCGTTTGTAACGCAGAGAATCAGGCGTGGCAGATAAAAAAAAAGTATATATATTCTTGGTCAGCGTTACCTCCTAAGTCGATATAGCCATGTCTGTCTGCCTGGCTGAATGGGTGGCTGGCTGTGCGTGGAAATAAATTTTTTCGGAAAACTGAGAAAGATAATTCAATGAAATTTGGTACACTGCCTCCGCACACTGCTCCTGAAGCATCATTAAGTTCATCTAAAATGGCAACGTATACTGAATGGGTTCGAGTGTTTGTAACGTTATTCTGATGAAATATCATTTTGAATCAAAATCGTAGCTGATTCCTTTTTGAAAATATCTCGATTTTTCCAATTGGGGCATTTTCCCATGCAAAAAGAAAAAAAAAATTTTTTAACTACATTAAAGAAAAATTAAAATAATCACAATCGATCAGAATTGCTCTATCGTGTATAGTTTATGAGATATTGTAACCTAAAAACCAAAAAAATCGTTTTTTGCCATTTTTTGAAGCTATATAACTATGTAACATATCATTAGCTTGGATATTTGAAAGTTCCAATCTTTTCCTTTAAAACCTAATTTAAATTATGTTGATATCTTTTTTTTCCTCAAAGATATCCTAACTTAAAAAGACACAAAAGTGCAAAAAACCCGTTTTGACAATATTTCGGTCTACGATATCTCTTAGAAGCATGGAGATATAAATATAATTTAAATTAGGTTTTAAAGGAAAAGATTGGAGCTTTCAAGTATTTAAGCCACATTTGACGAATAAATGATATGTTACAAAGTTATATAGCTTCCAAAAATGGCAAAAAACGATTTGTTTTGGTTTTTAGGTTACAATATCTCATAAACTATACACGATAGAGCAATTCTGAGGTTGGATTCGCGTTTAGCATCGCAAAACACATCGATTGTGATTATTTTAATTTTTCTTTAATATAGTTAAAAAATTTTTTTTTTCTTTTTGTATGGGAAAATGTCCCAATTGGAAAAATCGAGATATTTTCAAAAAGGAATCAGCTACGATTTTGATTCAAAGTGATATTTCATCAGAATAACATTACAAACACTCGGAGACATTCAGTATACATTGCTATTTTAGTTGAACTTAATGATGCTTCAGGAGCAGTGTCCGATTTAGCACGTGGGATTGAAAATGAACAAAATCGGTCAACGGACACGCCTACCGCCCATACAAAAAATATATTCAAAATGCAACTTTAGGAGTATTTCTCACGAAGGATACACATAAACTCTACGAATTGTAAGCGCAAGCTCTGAGAAAAAACTGGCCGAATTAAGACAAGAGGACTATGCTATACTGAAATAGTTTTCTGAGATAATCCAACTTAATTTCATATAAATACTAAGGACTATAAATGCTCTCTTTAAGCTAAAACTAGACGAATTCGGACAGGAAGGTGTGACACCTTTCATATAAGCAAAAGCTTCAAAACGCTATAGTGAAAACGTTTATTGACATAATCCAATCAAATTTCACTCAGACACTAAGAACCATATATTGAAGCTTTTAGCAAAAACTGGGTGAACTCGGACAATAGAATGTGGCACTTCCCATATAAGCAAAATTTTCAAAACACTGTAGTGTAGGGTATTTAATGTTTGGCGAGGTTAAAGGTTACACCCTTACTAGTTATACCCTACACCCAGAGTATATCTACTTTGGCCTTCCGTTTATAACGAGGAGAAGGAGGCGTGACATGTATCGAAAAGTGTATATGTATTTTTGATCAGCCTCCCCTCCTGAGTCGATATAGCTATGTTCGTCTGGCTGGCTGGCTGTCTGTCTGTTGAAATATTTTTCATAGAAAAACTAAGCAAGATAATTTGATTAAATTTTCTACACTTCCTTCGTTGTCAAAGTTAACACCTGGGATTGGAGCATAATCGGTCAACGGTCACGCCTCCCGCCTCCCGCCCATACATAAGATAACATTCAAATCGCAATATTAAGAGCATTTTGTGCGATAACGCAACCAAAATTGTAGAGATAGTAATTGCAAGCTCTGAGAAAAAACTATGTGAACTCTGACAAGAGGGCGTGGCATCTTCCATATAAGAAAAAGTTTCAAAATGCTATACTAAAAGCGTTTATTGAGATAATCCAACAAAATTTTACTCAGATACTGAGAACAGTAAAAGGAAGCTCTGAGCAAAATCTAAGTGAATTCAGTCAAGAGGCGTGGCACCTACCGTACAAACAAAATTTTAAAAATACTGCGGTGTAGGTTATTTAATTTTTGGCCAGGCCAAAGATACCAACCGAACTAATTAATGGTTAAAGTGTTCTACAAAAATATTTTACAAAAAAATTCCCCAGGGATCACCAAAGGTAACAAACATGAAATGAACATGAAAATCGGATAGTAATGTCCATATTATGAACAATTTTGTGGAGCAGATTTTAATGTTGAGCTGCAAAAATCTGAACAAATTGTGAGCTTGAATCACTCTTATACATACGCATGCCAAAAAGCAACAACTACAGTATGAAATGTTTAACTTTGTCAATTTATTATGATTGACGTGTTTTAGACCAGACTAGAATAGGAACGAAACTCGTAGACATGTGTATAAGAATAAGAAAAATTTGAAGAAAAATTTTGTGTGCTTCGACACTTATACATGTACATATACGAGTATACACCATTAGCGTTGCCAGATTTTGTATTAGCAAAATCTGTATATATGACGAAAACATTACAAAAAATTAGTACAAATCAGGGGTCGAATCGCCGCATCCATGAAAGTACAACTGGTGACGTAAAATCATGTGTTGTACATGTATTTCGCATTACATAATACATGATTTTACGACACGAATTTAACGTTCACTGATGCGGCGATTCAGCCCCAGTACAAATCCTCGAAAGATGTTTTTAAATCGAGTTAAGTAATTTTTGAGTACGAAATTTTTGTCCACTTTTTTTCAAAACTCCAAAATCTAGAAAACAGAGGCCTAAAAAAATGTTAAGCAGCAAGTTTTATTTAAGAGACTTTTCACTATCATTTGATAGCCATACAAATATAACGATCGTAGTAAACTTATAACCTCTTGAAAATATGAGTGTTTTTGGTAGTTCGCACACGGAAATCTATTAAGGAAACACTCAAAACGCTTTTTTTTAATCAATAGCAAGGCATCTTACGTAAAAATTGGTTCAGAATTTTTAAAACTTTTAAAATTTTTCAAAAGTTGGTATTTAAGAAAATCTATTGAAACACTCATTTTCCCTTGGGATGGGACAAACGCACAGTTCTGCCAAAACTACTTACGTCATCTGTTAATGTCAATGATAGGTTGTTCAAATCATAAAAACAAGAGAACACGATACTCGTATGAGAAAGTTATTAAAACTTTCTTTTTGATTTAGAATTTCTATGAATTCCATCAAATTTATGAAATGGAAACAGTAGTAGTAGATACCCTGAAGTTTAATTATTATCGGTTTTACTTATACAATATGTATGTCTGTATATACTTATGTATGTAAGTCTTTTCATGTTTGTATATTCCTCTTTATTTTCCCAAGTTTCCTTTGGGTATGCAAAAAATGCTCTGCACACAACTTTTCAACTATTCAAAGATGTTTATTTGTATGTGTGTAAAAGTTCTACAAGTTCAACTGACTCAAACTATTATTTAGATTCAGAATTAATTAAAAATTTGATATCTCAAAATCAGGCAAACAAAAAGGTTATTAAAAGACTTTCATAACAAAACCAGAAAGCTGGTGCTATTTATAATAAAAAAAACTTTCGTTCATTATTAGAAAATGAAATTTGATTTGTTTTAATAACTTCCATTATTGAATATATATCGTTCTTAAAATAAATCTTCAGGAATGATTACGTTTCTGGTAAATAATGGTTTGTTTGCAGTATTTTGCTTAAAAAACCATAATAAAACAAATCTAAGGTCAAAGTTCAGCTTTCCCATTCCCTTGCTTGGTTAATTTTTTTATGATTAAAAATTACAATACTATTCGCAATTTTATCACTTATATTTTCATATAATTTATTATTTGAATTTTTATAGAATTCGCTAAAATATATTGGCATTGGCCTTTGGTCTTTGATCTTTGGTCTTTGGTTTTTGGTCTTTGTTCTTTGGCCTTTGGTCTTTGGTCTTTCGTCTTTCGTCTTTCGCCTTTGGTCTTTGGTCTTTGGTCTTTGGTCTTTGGTCTTTGGTCTTTTGTCTTTCGTCTTTGGTCTTTGGTTTTTGGTCTTTGTTCTTTGGCCTTTGGTCTTTGGTCTTTCGTCTTTCGTCTTTCGTCTTTCGCCTTTGGTCTTTGGTCTTTGGTCTTTGGTCTTTAGTCTTTGGTCTTTGGTCTTTGGTCTTTGATCTTTGGTCTTTGGTCTTTGGTCTTTGGTCTTTGGTCTTTGGTCTTTGGTTTTTGGTCTTTGGTCTTTGGTCTTTGGTCTTTGGTCTTTGGTCTTTGGTCTTTGGTCTTTGGTCTTTGGTTTTTGGTCTTTGGTTTTTGGTCTTTGGTCTTTGGTCTTTGGTCTTTGGTCTTTGGTCTTTGATCTTTGGTCTTTGATCTTTGATCTTTGATCTTTGGTCTTTGATCTTTGGCCTTTGGTCTTTGGTCTTTGGTCTTTGGTCTTTGGTCTTTGGTCTTTGGTCTTTGGTCTTTGGTCTTTGGTCTTTGGTCTTTGGTCTTTGGTCTTTGGTCTTTGGTCTTTGGTCTTTGGTCTTTGGTCTTTGGTCTTTGGTCTTTGGTCTTTGGTCTTTGGACTTTGGTCTTTGGTCTTTGGACTTTGGTCTTTGGTCTTTGGTCTTTGGTCTTTGGTCTTTGGTCTTTGGTCTTTGGTCTTTGGTCTTTGGTCTTTGGTCTTTGGTCTTTGGTCTTTCGTCTTTGGTCTTTGGTCTTTGGTCTTTGATTTTTGGTCTTTGGTCTTTGGTCTTTGGTGTTTGGTCTTTGATCTTTCGTCTTGGTATTGGTCATAATATTGGTGTTGATCTTGATATTAGAAATAAAAACTTTTATAAAAAATTGCTAAATTTGGCATATTCAACACCCGTTTCCGAGCCTCATATTTCAAAATAGTTGAATAGTTAATATATCACATTCCGTAGAGGCGAGACCAAGACCGAATAGCAGTCTTTGTCTGGCTCATCATCTTGACAAAGACCAAAATCATAGCAATCTGGGTCTTGGATACTAAGTCTCGATCTTGAAATTATATCAGCATCTTGGTCTTGAAAAATTAGAAAAACCTAGATCAAGACTGATTTTGCTCATCATAATTGCCCACATACTTTTCAACATACAAGTACGGATACACAAACACTTTCAAAGTAAACAATCAAGTCATTGTGACTCAATCGACCCAGAGGCAAATTGCGTTGTTTCAATTGCTACCGCTACTGCAAGTGACTTTGACTGATTTACTGACTTAACAGCCAACATTAAAAGCAGCAGTAGATGTGAAACAACAAAATGACAACAACATTAAACATCAATAATTTAAGAGTAATTGATTCATTGTTAGGAAGGACTACATGAGAATCCATTAGGAAAATTCACACAAGTGAAAACACACAGCCGTCACACATTCCAACCACCACATTAACATTACGCACACATTAAAGAAGGTAAAAAGAAGGAAAAAAATTAAATCAACAGCAAAATTTAAATTAAGTTCAAAACAACCCTAATTAAGATTTAAAAATGCTTGAAGGGCCAAAACAGGTAAAAGTTGCTTACGAGGCCAAATACACAAAATCTTGTAACCGAAATTAATTTCAAAAGCACGCCAGAGGCGCTGTCAGAAAAAATTCTAAAGTCCTAAGTACGGTATCCAATGGAAAACATGTACTAAATAATTTAAATTAAGTTCCATGTAAATAGAAAGTTTATAACCCACTCAGATGTAGAATGTTGTTATGAAAATATGCTGTATTTTAGTGAAATTAACCTCTTCTTGGTGCGCTGTTATAATGACTGGTGTCTTTTTAACAAATATTTTCAAGTTATACGTGTTGTTTTTCACTAAGACCTGCTTATTATCTTTCAATCTTTAGACTTCAAAAAGTACAGAGCAAACTGTAAAAAATATTCACCCCTGTTCCGAAACCCGTGTGATTTCAATTACTTTGCATTTAAGAGACTTTTTGATGTAAACGGTGTGTCGAGCGATAAAAAGTATTAGAATCTCTTTTGTGGAGAATTACAGGTTCTACAAGTAATATTATTTTATTTTTTTTTTTTTTTTATTAGTTTTTTATTTTATTATTTATTAATTTGCTATAACGAAAAAGTATCCATTTAGGAAATATTCTTAAAAAACCGCCAAAAGTTTCAAAACTCAATTTTATCGAATATTTCATAAACGGTTACTTTTTCGTACATACAAATCAATATTATTTGTAGAACATGTTATTCTCCACAAAACAGAAAGAAAGTAAAAAATATTTGAAACCAAATGGATTACGGAACATGCCTGATTGCATAGAAAAATAAAAAGTTGTCACAGGAAATAATACCAGAGAGCTATGCAATATTTGCGTAAAATGCATTTCAATTATTATGGTTTGATATTGGTAAAAAATTTATAGCAAAATAATTTAAATAAAATAACGGTCTAATGAATTTAAGTCTGCACTGTTAGTAAGCATTTGAATCTGTTTAGAAATTCAAGAGAATCGTGAAAATATTTTGTATTTTATTACTAGAGCAGGAGCTACTTGAAATTGAGTATGATCTTGAGTATGTACCCTCTTTTTATTTATAAAATACTCAGTTCAGTGTCGCTTGCAAATGTCTTGACAGTACTTGCATATGGAAGAAGTAAAAACAAATACTGCACAGATCTGTCTTGTTAGATTTCCTTCAGTTCACAGTTCAGTGCGTATACTTTAGTTGTAGTGTACATTACAAAATGTTACTTTAGTGTCAAAAAGTAGTTTTTTGCTCTCTTTTCGTGCCTCTTTTTGTTAAAGCACTCTCTCTCTTTCTCCCGAAAATATATGAAAGACATTAAATAGTGGGTTACCAGTGCATTGCAACTTGCAAGTGTTACCATATCCTAAATTTTATTTTAGTTTTTCTTCTCGAACGTTTTGCACTGACATGAAGTATTTACTTGTTTGTATAAAATACAGTACACTGAAGTATTTGAATTTCTGAAACTGATGAAACAAGGCATTGTAATTCGGTGTCAAAATTAAATCAGTGTACAGTGAAGATTTGAACCTTGAATTTTTTGGAACATATACTTCAGTTCAGTGTAAAGTGTGCGAGTACCATAAAGTTTTCAAGAAGTCTTTAGCAGACCCCTAGTACCAAAAATGGCTAAAAAAACGAGGACTGAAAGTCATGGCAGGAATGCCAGGGGATCGGGGCAACATACGGTGTATTTTTACTTGAAGTCATATCTATAAGAATCCGAGCTCAGTTTTCAGTACTCATATTTTGCATACTTAAGTCCATGTAGCTCCTACTCTATACAAGCTTTGGGCTTGGGCCCAGTTTTGTAAATTTTATTCCTGGAAAAGATTATTTGGATTCCATGAAAATAATTCTTAAATATATTTTCAGCTAAAAGTAAATATGTATACGGTTTTCTGAGTTAACGAATGATTTTTTTTTTGAAAAACCTATTTTTACGATAACTCAAAAACCGGACGAAAATGGTTATCGTTTTAGTAATTAATTTTTCAAAATTTCTAAAAAAATTAATGAAAAACACAGAACATACTAATATGAGGAGGTTTCGGTGTTATGAGTAAAAATTTACAAAAGTTCCTTTATTCACTTATCCACTTCGTTTTTCATAATTTAAAAGTATTGATTAAAATCCATTTACATGAAATTTTCCCACAAGAGGTTAAATATCACACTTTTGTGTTTGAAGCTGAAAAAAAAACCTAGATGGTGTGGGGGAGAGTGCTTGGTTAAAAGCTTGGTAGTGCAAACTTCTGTTGATGGCGCAACAATTTTTCGCACATGTCAAACGTGTGTCGAAACGATATACACTGCATTCACAGAGATATGACATGAATTCCATTGAGATATGGGGTTGGGGCTGGAGACCTCATAGGGTGTTTGCTACGAGTACATACTCGCACACACCCAAACTATGGCGCCCACTGACATGCGTTGACAAACATGTGTAAACGTGTCACCAATTATATACACAATAAATAAAAGGATGCCACAGGATTCCTCTGAAAAAAGAATACGCAAGAAAGGAAGTAACAACTTTTTAGGCATTTGGCTTCTTTTTCGCTTTCTTCTTCTTCTTTTAATTCCGCTTTTGTATCAAAAAGCTTATTAACTTTATTTTGTATGCCTATGTAGTGTGGGTGTTTACTTAGAAAAATCCTTTATTTGTCTCCAAGGAACATGTGCCGCTGTGTATACTTACTCCTACTAAAGGTTTTTAAGATTTTATACCGTTAACATATGTATGTATGTACACATGATTGTTGGTATTCATACATAACATATGTGTGATGAATGCATATGAGAATTTGGGTACTATTTGCCTAAGGTTATATAGGTACATAGTTGACAGAGTAAGTAGTTCAGTTCATAATAAAAAAGAATTGAGTATTTTATTTTTCAACAAATGACACAAAAGCACAAATAAGTTTTTGCTTGTGTGCGATTATACTTTATGAGGAAAATTACAATTGCTAGGGAAAAAATTTATAATAATTTAGTGAAAAAGTTTAAAAGGAAAATGTTTTTTCTTATATCACAATACAAGAATGTTTATTTGACTGTTTTAACAAATTATTCAGCACAATTTACGCCTCCACAAAAATGTGTCGCTTAAGAGCGCAAAAAAGAATTATTTCAATTGGGCCAGGATGCATAACAGTCCTTAAGTATACCAAATGCTTTCTTAAACAGCACTGATAGTTTTCAGTAAAAAACTATTTAAGAAAACGGACCGAAATCGCAAAAAATCGACGCATTATAGTTTACATGTCTTTCATTCGTTTAATACGAGACGTATGAGTGACATTTGATTACAAATTGTAACAAGAGCTTTTGAATGAGATCTCGATTACTTTCTTTTTTTTTTTTGGTTCATTTGTGGTCGCTGAATCCGAATCTGGTAAACGTTTTTCTCTATTAGGTCTGAGAGAGAAATTGTTCTTGCTCTCAAAAAACGTTTTGTTCAGGCACATTTATGCAGAAGTGCAGTTCACTTTTGCCAACGGCATCGAATATGCCTAATCTTTCTTACTAAACCTCACCTTTAAACATTGTCAGTTGGATAAATAAATAAAGTAGAGCTCGCAAGCTATCGATGACACTATCTATATTATCGATAGTCTGGCACTATTGCGACTATCTATGGTTTATAACTGACTATCGTTAGTAGGGGATGAATACCGGGTGTGGGTACCTATTGGTTTTCGACTCATAACGTTAGACCAAATGAATATTATATACGTACAGACATATAAGTTTCAATGGAAAGCTAGAGACCTTAGCTAAAACTACTTGTGAAGAAAGTAAATTGATTTCGGCAGTTGGAAAAATTATATCAAAAAATAGTGAAGTGACCATTTTTGAAAAAAAAAAAAACGTTTGGTTCGTTTGTGGGCACCCTTAGAAAATCGGCTAAAAGTGGGAAAATATGAAGGTTAACGTAATCAAATGTAGAAGAAAGCTTAATTAATTTATTTTGGACTCACACAAATTCATCATATTCCAACACGAAACAAGAGAGACTGCCAACTTTATCTTCTGCCGGGTTTTGCAGAGTAAGCAGTCTTGGTGACTTAATTTCTAGCCCTTTTTGACATTGCTATTTTGCCATGCATGAATTTTTTGTACCAATCCATGACCGCCATCTGCACTTCAGTTCACTTGTCTGGAAACTCAATACCGAAATTTTTTGCAAAGCGGTATGTCACTTTAGCATCCACATTTAATTTAGCTTTTTTCTGCCTATTGGTTATTTCCATTCCACTAAAAATGCGTAGAAAGGCATAAGAACACAATTTAAATTAGTAATGTAATCTTAGTATGCACACGCTTAAAATAAAAAAAGAGGGGTGCTCCCCACACTCGAACCAATTCGGGGCCCGCACTCGACTTTGACAGCCACTTTGAAAAGCAATAAGCATATTGTGTTGTTGTGAACATTTTGGTTGCATTCGGTTTTGAATCACAAAATATAATAAATTTACTTCATAAATATGGATTGCATTCAGCTTTTCGATTGATTCACTTCGATTTATAGTACTTGGAAAATGATTGAAAATAACTTTTGTGTTGACTTTCACTTATTCAAAAATTATTTCCTTCTCAGCACAAAGCAAATGCGTGTGTTTGCTCCGGTATATGCACAAAATTTCGTGCTGTCATAACACGCGCTTAACATTTGTTAGAACAGCCGCATTTGTTTTCTGTCAAAAGTTACGGGGGGGTGGCCACACCCGAACCATGCCTGCAGGCAGCATTCATCATACTTTTGCAGGTCAAATATTTTACAGTGCAATCCTGCACATTATTGTATACAGAGCATTTACACAATGGTCTTATCATTGTTATCATTCCGTGTACTGCGATGTTTGTTTTTAGAAGAAAAAAAACCAAAAAACGTTTATTATGCAGAAACTCTACAGATGTCAAAAACAGTCACCGACTCCAGTGAGCAGCTGTTGAAACTCCCACCCGCTAACCTCCCCATTTATGTGAAGCCGAAGAGCTGAAGCACGCAAAACCAACAAATCCCAAAATAAAAACAATGAAGATAAAAATAAAACAATGAGAAAAATCTAAAATAAAGAAAATACAACCAAATCATTTTTTTGTTTTTTGTTACAATGAAATGTTTTTGTATTGCGGCAGAAGTTTCTGAAGGAAAGCCTTGTTTCTGGCAGATTGTATTTTATTTATTTTTATTTTATGCAAAATTTCTTTTCTTTTATTTTTTTTTTTTTTTTGTGTTTCCATTTTCCAACTACTCGTACATACATACATATATAATTTTATATGTAAATTTAAGGCAAAAGAAAAAAGGAAAAGGATTTACCACGTTGCGTTTTAGTGTCATAAAATGAAATTCAAAATGTTTTTCAAATAAAAATTGTAGAATTTGTGAGAATTCCATAGGTGGAGAAAAAGAAAATTGAAGAGAAAAAGAAAATTGATTGCTTTTATGCTTAAAAATTTTTTTGTATATTGATAAGGGCAGGCTTAAATTCAAATATTATAACTCGTCAATATGCTACTACTTAAATGAATAAGAAAAACAAATATTAGTAAAGTCTTATGGTCTCTGTAAAACTCAAATAAGGACTTAAAGTATTAAAGTCATAAAATTTTAAGAAATAAAGGTCTTTTGTACAGCCTCTTTCGCTAACAAAAAAGCTCTGGACTATTGTACTTAAGAAACATATGGGGTTGTTACCACGTTCGTGAGGTTTTTTACCACGTTTCGTCGCTGGAAGGTCCTTTTCCGGTACAACCTTGAGCTTTGCCCATTCCCACGGCGCATCTATAATAGCGACAGTCTCTTTCAGCCAATCAAGTGTCCCTTAAGACTTACAATATAGGATCTTGAAACCGTCCCTGTTATATACATATTTGTGGACTTTTGACAAAACAACCTAAACCGAGATAAGACAATTCTCCAAGATTTTAGTCCTAAATATACAATTAATTTAAAAAACTTATTATTTTTCCCTTTTACTACAAAATTTAATTTAAACGCAATAATTTTTATTTATTTAATTTTTATTTACATTTAAAAAATATATTGAGTTTTACAATTATGCATTTCGAGCGAACCTGTCACTCATCATCAGAATGCAACACGAGTATTTAAATAAAAATTAAATAAATAAAAATTATTGCGTTTAAATTAAATTTTGTAGTAAAAAGGAAAAATAATAAGTTTTTTAAATTAATGGTATAACTACAAAAAATTGGTTTAAATAATCGAAAACTTTATTAAAGAAAAGTTCACCGGTTTTTATTTTATATGAAATTTAAATATGCTTCTATTGGTATAATCGCCATGTCTCTATGATTTCTTGTTCCAGAGATATAAGGGTGTCCCATAGTTCACGCAATATTTGAACTTAGCGCCATTCGTGCGGTGAAGTGTTACGAACCAAAAGAAAAAAATAATTTGACAGCTGACACTTTAAGATGTATGGAAAGAGGAGATTCAATGCTGCATCAATGAAATTGAGCCACATTATTGAAAAGTAGTTAATCAGTTTTTAGGCTCTCCTGAAAAGTTGCCAATTTCGAGTTAGGTTGTTTTGTTAAAAGTCCACAGATATGTTCCCAAAGTAGGGAGCAAGACCCGGATTCTCTAACAGACACCAATTCTCTGCTGAAATCTTTTTATCATTTGATGAGTCATCACCAATAGCTGCCCTGAAACACCCCTCGTTGTGCGCATTAACAGTTTTTTGCTTCATCCTGTTATCTTTTTTAATAACAGTATCTACCGTAGGTCTCTTTTGGAGCATCCTGGCTTCTCCAAATCGCAGCGGATTGACCGCGAATCGTTGGTGGGTAGCCGCTTAAGCTCGTTCACCTCTTGCTTTCGAGCGGGTTGGCCCGTTAGCTGCGAGGCTTTTGAAATAGGGTTAGGGGCTGCAATTCAGCCTCAAAAACCTCGTAAAACTGTCAAAGTTCGTATTAATTTTGACAACTGTTACGAGTTTATGAGGTCTTCGAGGCATTTACAGTTTTAAGGAATACCCTCATTATGCTTTGACGTTGTAGATTAGTAATATCCGAAGCCTATGCCCATGGACACTTAAGCGTTTGTGCTTAAAAGCTTTCCGTATACGTACTACATTCACACACAGATCAGCGTTTTATGCGTAAACGAAAACTTTTCGGACTAAAACTTTAGTTCTGGACTAGCAAACGAACACTTATTGTGCAAAATATAAAAGCTTTCAATTAGCTTTTATACATTGAAAAAATGCACTAGCATTCAGGCCGTTCGTTTGCTTCAAGTTTTTGCAAATTTTTGAACGAAAAGCTCTCGTTAACGCATAAAACGAACGTAAGCGAGAGCTTTTCGGGGAAAAATTTGCAAAAACTTGGAGTAAACGAACTGGCTGATTGAGTTTGGTTATCACTGTTGTAGACAGATAAAGAATTAGTTGCCCAAATTATTAGGAGCCAGATGTTTAACAAGGAATAAAGCAAAATGTCGTAAAACAAATGTTCATTAACATTTATAATGAACGACTCACTGAACGTAGCTATGAAATTACGTATAATAACTTATAAGAGCTTTTGAAAATCAATGCCTATCATTAAATATTAATAGCGTTCGTCCTTGGAACGATTGAAAATCATATAAGGGGTATTCACATGTGGTTTTATTTTTGCGTTCGATTGCTGAATAATAAAATAGGCAGACCAACCAACATTTTAAAAAAAGCTGTTGCTACGCTTCTTTGTGTGAAGGTCTCTAAAACGCAATGCGTTTAATGCTTGCTTTGTTATTTTGCTAACAATTAAATGCTCTGCAACAAAAAGTGGTATGCCATAAGGACACGCAGGAAATGCACCTTTATTTAAGCGCAACAATTGACAAAAGTCACGTGACCAAAAATTTTCCCAATGCGCAAAACTTTGAAAAAATTGCAATGAAAAACTGTGCCCATTTTTTTTTTGACACAGCTGAAAATTCCTTTTAAAAAACTGCAATGGCACCATTCTGGGCGAGTACGTGTAGTTTTTTTTGCAATACTATTTGCCATTGTTTGTTTGTACAAAAAGGCTTACAAAAAGGACACACAAATGAGAGTGGGTTCAACCTGCACAGAATAACTGCGTCTTCATTAGTAAAGCATTTTCAGCTCTTTCAGTGCAAAGTACAAAGAAGTCATTCAAAAAAACGGTGGTAGGTACCCTACGAACCCTCAAGGCCCCTTTGACGCCTATTTATTATGTTTGTTTATTCTTTATATTTTTTTGAGGGTATGCGAAGGAAGGGCACAGCACTAGGGGTTGGTTAAGCTGTTTTCTTTTTTTTTTTTTTTGTTCATCTAAGTATGTTCTCTATTTATCATATTATGTGCATATGTTAATAGGCATCTTATTGTTATAACAAGAATTTTATTTTCTTTTGATTCCAAGAGCTTTTTTTATTTTCTTATTTAATAAGAAAAACAAGTCTTGGAACAAAATACGAACAAAAAACAAACTTCAGCATAAAAATCGTATAACTGCTTGCATGCCCACAAGCAGTTAAAGAGCCTTTTTCTAGAAAGGACACGTAGCGCGTAAAATACTTAAAGGCAACTGCAGACTACTCAGAACACCTTGTGTATGCAGCCACTTAAATAGCGTGGCGCAGGGTGGTTGGTCATATGTATTACATTGCATGCGAATATAGCGTTAATTTGCACAGAATCAAATTCGCAATGCAAACTGCAAATAATTTTAGGCCTAAGTAGTTACATATGCATATGCTATACATATTTAGTAAGAATGCTTGCACATATTCTCCTGAAACTCCTTGCAATGACATTTTTCGCTTGCCGTGATTTTCCCGATTCTTGGATTTCCTTACTAAGCAACCTTTTCCAGGTGGTTCTCGGTCTACTCCTTTGTGGACTCCACTCAAGAGCTTGGCGACAGAGTTTGCTGTGTGGTTTACGGAGAGTATGACCAATTCATCCGCACTTGCGCAGCTTGATTTCGTTTACTACGGGCTTCTGATTGCATTTTAGGTGTAGTTTGGCGTTTGAAATAGCGCGAATTGTTGACGAATACTTGCAGCTTGTTTATTAATTGTTCGGTAACAAGCCACCATTCTCACCCATATAACAAAACTGATTTCACAAAATCAAAAATGCGCACTTTCATTTAAGTCGAGATTACAGAGATGACCATATTTTATTCAATTGAGCAAACGCGCCTTTTGCTTTTAAAATTCTTGAGTTGATATCCTCTTTTCCTTTAGCATCCATGGAGATAAGGCTGTCCAAAAAAAGTGTCGTATGACGTTTTCAATATCGTCATTGACAGCTGTTTCTGTTTGCATTGAGCTTCATGATTTTAGTCTTGGAGGCCGGTCTTTCGCAATTCCAAGACAGTTTGAGTGTTTGGACGATGGAAGGCAAATGTCTTTCTTCTATATGTTCGGCAAAGGTCCATCGGATACCTCTTTTGGGCTTTTAAGAGCTTTATCTAGGATATCGTCAAGAACGATAAGGAAGAGAGATGGTGATAACAAGCAGCCCTGCCAGTCGCCTGAATTAGGAGTGAATTTCGATGACAAAAACCCGTTGTGTAACACACTTCATTTAAAGCCTTCATATTGCACATGTACTAATTTTATGGCGCTTGCGACAATATCTCTTCACTGCAATGAAACCCAAATATTTTCTTGGGAGACACTGTCGAAGGCAATGTTATAGTCTACGAAGAAAACTTGAAGCCCAGCACGCCTCTCGAATGATTGTCGGCCGGGGATATTAAGAGATTTCCGTTTTTGTCTTTGATAGAGCGGTTCTGTTGGTATTTTCTGCCAGATATTCTGCGGGTGATATCGTAAAGCTGCCTGAGATTTTGATCATTTGCAGCGCTTTTGGCTTCGCTCGCGAGGTCGTCATATATTCTTCTTTTGTCTTGTTTGCACGATCGTCTGACTTCTTTATTGAAATAGTTAAGGACTTTTCTGCGTCATTCTTTTTTTTTGTTTTAAACAGATTGTATTTTTCACTGACGTTTAAGAAAGCAGCCTTAGCGGCACTCCATGATGTTTCAATGTTTCCATCACAATCGGTTGGGGCTGTTTTAAGTTCTTCAACGAAATACCTGCGGATATCGTCGTTCTTTAGCTTAAGCTTATCGAATTTGTTTGCCACAGATTGGTCACTGGGACGTTTAATAGCTGCAAGTTTTAGTCGATTGACCGCAACGAGAAGATGGTGATCCCTCCCCATTTTCTGCTAATGCAAAATTGGTCGATTTGGTTTTCAGTGATGTTGTGTGAAGACACCCAAGTAGCTTTATGGCATGTTTTGTGTGGGAAAAGCGTGCTTCCAACGACAAGACCGGCTGTATTGCAGGCATCAATAAGAAGCTCTCCATTGTCGTTTCTCGCACCCAAGCTAAGTCGTCCAATCACGTGCTCAAGGTTAAGGTTTTCTGAAACTATTTGGGCATTTAAATCACCCATAACCATTATGATGTCGTTCTCGTGAGCTCTGTTTATTGGAGTATCATTCCTAACTATGAATGTTTCTTGCACTTACAAATCCGATGTACATGCTGCCGAGGATTTCAGGATTTCGACAAGATGCTTATTTTAAGGCCTCATCGACTCGCTTTATCAGTGCCAGTTACGGGCATTGTTGGTTTTCTTTCAAGGCGCAACTCTGTCCAACGCTACGCCCTTCCACACCCTGTCTGGTCACCCGCTATGTAATCTTCAACATCATCTTGGTCGTTATGATCGTCCAACTGAGCGCGCTATTCGTAACACCATCACCAGATTTCGAAGCAATTTTACACTATTGGACATTCATCATTCAACCAGAGTGCATAAAGTCCGTAATTAAGAGAATATTGCTGCAGTAGCAGAGAGTGTTCGTGAAAACCGTGAACAATCCATTCGTTGCCGATCTCAGGCTTTGGGCAACTCTTATGGATTATTGTGGCGTATCTTGAGGCGTGATCTTGGTCTGAAGGCCTATAAACTACAGCTCGTACAAGAATTGAAGCAGGCTGATTTGCTGTATTTGGGCCGTTGAACAACCACACAGAAAAAAAAACTGACGGTAAAATTAACTATAAATTTTGTATTCTACAGTTTTTCAAATTTTCTATAGGAAACAAAAACAAAAATTCAAAATTTCAGAATCAGCTTTACTTTTCTACAGTTGAATTCAACTGTACATTTTGTATTCTATAAATTTTTGTTTTTCCTATGAATAACATTTTGAATTGAGTTTTTAACAGGTTCATAAAATTCTCACATTGTTTAAGAATAAATCAACATAAGTTTGCTAGAGTTGTACTGATATTTTGCCATTTGAAATGGTGTCGCCGTAGAAGTTGTTTGCTACAATTTCTACGAGTTTTTGGAAACGGCTAGTTACAGCCCTTTGGGGTGCTAACTATTAAACCGTTCCAAAACAGTTTTAACTGTTTGGAACAGTTAATATTGTTAGCTGACCTTTTAAGAAGTTGATTTTTACTGTAACTGCGATTGATAGTTTCTAAACCGAGTAAACTGTAAATTTACAGAGTTCTACGGTCAAAATACAAAAACTCCGGGTTGGTGCAATTTCTATCGAAAATCTAGGTTAAATTAACTGTTTTCACAGTACCTAAACATTTTAACAGCAACTGTACAGTACTATTTTTACAGTAATTTTACTGGACTGCACAGTCAATTCAACCTTTACTGCGATATTTTTTTTTCTGTGCAGAAGCAATCCAAAAGCGTCCAATATATCTCGATAAATGTACTGTTTGGTGTGGTTTATGGGCAGAAAGCATCATCGGTAGTATTGTAGTCGACCTCTGGTTTCAAAAGGATGGCGCAAAATGCCATGCAGCTGGAGAAACAATCGCTTTATTGAGGAAAAGGTGCAATGAAAACATCATCTCAAGAAATGCTCCTGTTAATTGGCCACATAGATTATGTGATTTGACGCCATTGGATTTCTTTCTTTGAGGATATTTTAAATCTCTTGCTTATGTCGACAAACCCGAAACTATTGTCGCTTTGGAAGCCAACATAACATGTGTTATTCAAGGAATACCGGTCGATATGCTCGATAGAGTTGTTGAAGATTGAACCCACAGAATGAACAATTAAAGAACTAGTCGTGGGCAACATCTGAACGAAATAATTTTTAAACATTAAGTTGTACAAACCGAACTATATATAATTCCAAATAAAGATTTGCATCATTACATTGATTTTATGGATCACCCGTAAGAAGGGCGTGGCCTTATTTTACATAAGCAAAACCATCAAAACAATATACTAGCCGGGTTTTTTGGACCATAAAACTTTTACGCGCACTCTTACAGTGTAGAGTATTTAATTTTTGCCAAGTCTAATATGACAACATACAAATATATTTTTGGACATTAAATTTTGCCAACTGCAAGAAAAAATCCACTCGTTTTTGAAATGAAAGGCTAAACATAGGGTGTAGATAAAAAAAACTATTAAAAGTGAAAAAAGTACTAAAGTTGTAACCATAAAAGTTGAAACAAAAAGGCAAAAAATAAAAGTTTTTATTTTATTTTACGAAACACACCCAGTAAATAAAAAAGTCAAAAAAGAAATATCATAAAGAAAGCTAATTTAGAAGGCAGGCATAGAGAAAGGCATAAAAAGAGCACAAGAAAACGAACGAAAATAATGTTGGAAAATAAGATGCTTTAATAGCTCCCTAAGCAGCTTTTAAGCAGCCAGCGTCCATGGAGTCAAGCGAGAAGACAGACAGACGTCAATTTGTCTGGCTAGCTGGCTGTAACCTGAAAGTATGCTATTGATTTTTACAATTGCGAAATCAATTTGAATTTAATTGGAACAATAACTTTTATAATTGAAGGTTCTATTCCATAAATTAATAATCGTTTAAAAGAAAAAGTTGTACAAAATAAATGTATAAATGGCTATTCAAAGTTTCGCCAAAGGACTTGAATTTAAGGTTGAATTAGCTTAGGGTATTTTGTAAAACGCGCCACAGCATGTCACGCTCCCCTAGTGTAGACACAATTGCTTAAAATAAAATAATTGAACAAAAACATACCTTAATTCCTTTTTCAAGAACCTTCACCTTCAGTCGAAAGAAGTCAAGCCAAATTTTCCACTATTAATTTTTGAAAAAAAAATATAAAATTTCAAAAATAACCAACACCTTCCTTTTAAAGAAATCACACACTTTTTTTTTCGTTAAAAAAAATTCCAACACTCTCTTTCGCAGTCGTTGCCACTTTTCACTAAATGTACTAATGTGTATTTATTGTTGTTGTTGTCGCTACTGTTGTTGCTATTGAGGGTGTGTATGTTTGTTGTGGGCTAAAAATACCGTTAGTATTTATGCACGACGTCGTTCGCACACAAGCACTAGCAAGCACGTCCAAGCACTTTCACGTCAAAATTGAGACTGTCGCAATTTTTTGCAAACTGCTCCTTCCCTCAAGTTGAAAGTCGTGCGTTGCTCTCTTTCTCTCCCTTAGCAAGTTTAGATGTAAGTGTTAACGGTAATAAACTTAACGAAAATACCGTTGTCCAATATATTTTCTTATCACTAAAATGTCAAAGTGACAGTTTTGCACAAGCAAAAATGGCTCTCTCACTCTCTTTGAAAGTCTTATTCGCCTCACTTTCTCTCACATTTCTATATAGTCGTTGTTGTTGGGAGTTTTCAATGTGGAAAATCGATTTTCTTTACTACGGCTGTGAAGGTGGATGTCGAAATTGTAAAAAAATGCCGCACTGTGCATTGGAATTTGTTTCCTTCCTCTTTTGTCTGTCTTTTTTTCGTACTTTTTTTTAACTGTTATTTTAAATTGCTTACTTTTAGGCGCTTTTGCTTTTGGTTATATATTTTTTACAACTTTTCCTACAAAATAACTACACGAATATATTTTTTTAACTTTATTCTATTTTAAATTATTTTTTTAATTGCACAACCCTTGTCTATCGCTATCCACTTTCAGTCCTCTCATTGTTAAGCTAAAAATTCTACTGACTTCATGCAGTGGTAGGAATTTTTGACAGGGACACGAATTATTATTCCTTGAACTTTTGTGGCGCCATGCTTACGAAAGCTTTTACTGAAGTTTAAAATATGAAGTTCAACTGCAATGAAAAGTTTTAACACTAGAATATGTAGTACATACTTTTATGACAATATGACTCGAGAGAGTAACCGGTGAGAGAACACTGAGTATTCAAATAAATGTAAGTTTTTATTTTTTGGCATCTTAAAGGATCTCCATTTCCTTTTTTTTCCTGTAACCCTAGGGAGAGAATCGTAAACAACTAAATTGTCTCCAACGAATATTTAATTTCTTAATTTTCTCCGACATCCCCTAAACATAACAAATATGTATGTTCATTGGCTGTAGTGGCATAGTGCCGATATTTGATGCCGTGGCGAAATTTCCAAAAGGTCCGCTTAAATTAAGTACTACAACAATGGTACGACCAAAAACCGCAAGAAACCAACTGGTTGATTGGATTATTTCAGATCAATGATGGCGTTACCATTAAGTCCAACTACTACAATCTCAATCAGAGTCATAGTGTCACAAGCCTATTAAGTCCTAGAGTATTTTTTGGACTTTAGAGGAGTTCAGAAACCTCAGATCTTCTTTTGGATTCAGCTCTGCTTAGTGATGAGCAAACCAAGACAAAGACCATAACAGTATTCGACATTGAGTGTTGGTTTTGATATTGAGCCTTAGTCTTGGTCTTGGTGCTGGGCATTAACCCATATTGGCCCAGGGGGGTAGTTTTCTACCCCTAAGCTAAACTAGGAATTTTTATGAAACTAGAAAGTCTATAAATTATTTGTTAATACATATCTAATCTTTGCACTGTCGACTATCATTTATGGGTTCACCACACCCACACCGCCCCCTAACATCACCCGAAAATCTCCAAGAAGTCCATTCTTGAAAAAAAAAAATTGTATCCTTGAAAATAAGCGCTTTTAATGACCCATGGTTGAATTGCCCTGGTTGCAGCGCTAACAAATGCTGCTTCTTCTTAAACTACGAAAATTTCTTTGTTTTGATCGAAGAGATATATTATCAAGAGACGCAAAGAAGCACTGGAGGAATTTTTTGATGTTTGTATTGTTAACAGGCGGTAGCTTTGACGAATTTAGAAGGTAAGCGGCAGCGTAATTTAACTAAAAAATCTGTATACATCTCTTCTCATGCGGAAGCGAAGAGATATAAATAGATTTTTTGGTTGAATTACGCTGCTGTATAACTTCTAACTTCGTCAAAGCTACCGTCTGCGAAGAGATATATTATCAAGAGACGCAAAGAAGCACTGGAGCATTTTTTGATGTTTTTATTGTTCACAGATGGTAGCTTTGGCGAAGTTAGAAGTTATACGACAGCGTAATTCAACCAAAAAATCTATTTATATCTCTTCGCTTCCCGATGAGAAGAGATACAGTTTTTTGGTTAAACTACGCTGCCGTTTAACTTCTAAATTCGTCAAAGCTACCGTCGGTCAACAATACAAACATCAAAAAATTCCTCAAGTGCTTCTTTGCGTCTCTTTATAATACATCTCTTCGCCGTCTGTGAACAATACAAGCCTCAAAAAATTGCTCCAGTGCTTCTTTGCGTCTCTTGATAATATATCTCTTCGTTTTGATTCTAGTCTTTTGACAGATACCAAGGCAAGATCAGGGTTTCATTTTCTTTATTTTGACAACTTACCATAACCATTGTTATTTAACCATGCTAATGACCCAATCACGTGATCATTAACAACTGAAACATGAATGGATTCTGATCAAACCAAATGGGATCCATAGAAAATAAAACAGTGTTTGAAAAAGTATATCGGCTTAGTGTAGTTTTTTCCCTAATACCAGAACTGTTTCCTTAAAAATAAGGACTTTTCATACTAATGGCACATTGTGGTCACTTGGTCACGTGGTCACTGGAACATGAATGGGGCTAACTGAACTGAGTAACTACCAGATTAGTGTGTTCCACTCGTCATAAAACAACGTTAGTATGACATATCAATGAAACCTCATAATTTTTCAAAATAAACTTACAAAAACTTTACAAAAACTAATTTTGTTCCGAATTGAGTATATGTATTGGCCCAAGGGGTAGAAAACTACCCCTTCTTCTTCTTCTTGTATCCATTAGGACCTCCACAAAACAATTCCATTGTGCACAGTGACTCACAATTGCCTTTAAATTTCTCCAGCATTTAACCAATTCACGTTTTATTTGATCCACCGATAATTTTCGCAATATATTCGGATAGCCGCATCTTGTGCTACCTTGAGGGTTCCATTCCAATACTTGACTTCATCCGTTGATAGTTTGCATGCAGTGTGCCCAATCCCTTTCCATTTTCGTCATCTAGTTTTAACGAAGATCAGATCGTGTAGACATCTGATTAACAGTAGATGGGTATGATATATCAACATTTTTCATTCATGAGGGTTACATTCCAATACTTGACTTCATCCGTTGATGGTTTGCATGTAGTGTGACCAATCCCTTTCCTATTTCGTCATCTGATTTAAATGAAGATAAGATCGTGTAGACATCTGATTAACAGTCGTTAGGTATGATATATCAACATTTTTCATTCTTAATCAGGCCTGTTCCGTTATCCGCGTGGTTTCAAATACTTTTCACTTAGGAGGCTATTTGATGAAAATAGTGAGTCATACGATAAAAAAGTATTTGAATCTTTTTTGTGGAGAACTACAGGCTCTACAAATAATATTGATTTATATTAACGAAAAAGTAACTGTTTCGGGAATATTCGATAAGGTCGAATTTTTTGACTTTTTGCGGTTTTTTAAGAATATTCCCTAAACGGTTACTTTTTCCTTGATGCAAATCAATATTATTTGTAGAACCTGTAATTCCCCACTAAAATACTAATACTTTTTATCGTGTGACTTACCATTATCATCAAAAAGCCTTTTAAATGAAAAGTCAATGAAAACACACGGTTTACGGAACAGGCTAGAATATAAAAATTTGTTTTTAAGGTCACAGCAACACTGGTCGTTAGACGCATAAAGCACACAGGGTGACATATAATACAGAAAATAATTCTGACAGCTGTCAAATTTTATTGGTTTTGGCAGCACTGTTGTGCTCGTTGTGTCATAGTTTGTGTCGTCGTCCAGCTGAAAAGTGAAAATTTTGCAATAAAATTGTAGAAAATCTTTACTGAAAAGTTTCAAAATAAATCAATTAAATAATGTTTTAACTAAAAACTCTACGAAAATTGTACAAGTGTATCGGAATTAATCAAAGAATAAATCGCAAAATAAATTAGAAACGCATAAATAAAAGCGACAGACGGGTGAAAATAAAATAGAAAATTTTTCCAAAACACCAAAATATAACAAATCAAAGCTGTTTCCGAAAGTTTTTAGAAAATACTGAAGATTTTGCTATAATATTTAGTCGAGAATTGCAGTAAAAATGTGAAAAATTACTTAAAAAATTCATAATTTAAAATTAGTAAGTTCTGCTATTGCAGAGGCCTAACGAAATGTGATGAAAACAAAGTGAAATCTTAAACAAAACAGACGGAATGCGACAATGATCGTTCCGAAAGTTTATACATAAAAGTTTTACATTTTCTATTAAAAATATCCTCTCAAAAAAGTTAATTTACAAGAGCATTGTAAAATTTTATCGCGAAAGAAAACGCATAAAATCAAACCGACCGAACAAAAAATGTGCCAGGAGCACTTGGCAAATGCAGTCTGCAACAATGACAACAATTCGCATACAACTCTGCGTACGCCTACATTTAATGCAAAATACAGAAGAAAATGTTTACTCCTGCTGGCGGTGCTCGCTTTCAATTGTTGCCTAAGCGGTATACAACGAGCATCCGCTTACAATTGCACCGCCAGCGGTGGATACTGCATGAACGGTGGTGAATGCCGCAATAACGCCTGCGTTTGTGCGGACGGATGGCAGGGTGCAGAATGTCAGTATTGCGGTGGTAAAATCAGGTAAGTTACGAAAATGAGTTGTTTCTTTTTCCAAAAACCAATCAATTTTAATTGGAATCCTCTACTTTTCCATTCTTGGGCAAATCAAAAGCGCTAATTCTTAACGCCAAATGGTGTCAATAAACGGTTTATGTTGCTTTTCTTGCTTTCAATTTATTCAATCAGTCGTCATCAACAACGCTACCATCTCAACATCTTGAACTTCAGTTTGTTAACTCGTTTCTTGTCCATTTCTTCTTCTTTTCCATACGCGCAATGTGTGCACTCACTCTCATGTGGTTTTGTGGTTGAAGATTGCCGACTTTCATATTTTTATTTTTCTTTTCTTCGTCTTGGCGTAAACTTTTGTTCTGCTCCAAGTTTGCTTGTTAATTTAATGAAATTCGGCCAAGTTACACCTGCGTTTTGTGTTTTTTTACTCTCTCCAAAATGTTTTTTTTTTTAATTTCATTCTGTTGGATTTTGTTGTTTTTGTTAAAATATTGGTGGGAACTGTCAATATGCACTTTGCTTTGCCAATATTTTATGCTTAAGAAATACTTACGCTCATTGACAGAACAAACGATCTTTATTAAATTATTCTAGTCCCAAAAAGGAGTCTTATGTAGCCGATCTAAGCATAATCTTATCAACATAGTTACCAATCAATTAAGAGTCAGTGAACTCTTTTTATCTTTCTTGATCCAACGCAAAATGTTTGCTAAACTGAGCTATATTATAGTTTTTACTGACTGTATTGCTCTTTTGTTTTTCTTTCACTACAATTTTTGTTGTTTTCTGTTCAAAATTTTCGCAGAATATCATAATATTCAGACTAAATATTTCTATGGATTCATGTAGATTAGTACCTATACTACTTATATGTAGTATTTCTTTGCCGTACAAGCAATATGCAAACAGGAATATGGGATATTTCAATTATTTTACGATATTTAATAGGATATTGAGAATTGGCTTGTTCCGCTATAGATTTGCTCTGATGAAGATGAAAACGCTTCATATATTATCTGTGCCAAATATAAAATTTTGTTCGAATAGTATCGTAAATGTATTGAAAAATATCAAAATCGATGTTTTTGTTGAAAAATTTTAAATAGTATTGGAAAACTTAAGAAAATCCGAATAGTATTGAAAAACATATTTTAAAAAAAGTTTAAAAGTATCAGAATAAATTCATCGAACTGTGTCGAAATAGTCGAAAAAATACAAAAAAGTCTCGAATATCGGAAAACATTAAAAAAATCTCGCAAATTATGTTTATGTTTATTTCAGTCCTTAGAATACAAATTTCTTACAGATTAGATAGACAAAATACAACAAAAATTATAAATAATAAAATAACATTATTTATAATAAAAACAAACTATTTAGCGAGTTGTAAAACAATAAAGTGATATAGCAAAATCCAAATTATTATCACCAACAATAAAAGAATTATAAATAGTTAAAGCTCTAGATAAAGGCTCATTCAGAGCATAATTAGTCCTATGTAATTCAATAGCAAACAAATTATAATGTCGCAACATTCTAGAGAGAATATTAAAACTAATAAATTACAGTAAAGAAGGACAATTAATTGAACCCGTTATAATACCATAGATAAAAGTAAGGGACTGTATCTTTCTTCTAGTTTCAAGCAATTTTAACCCCAAAAGCAAGCAAAGAAGATTCAAAATTTATGAATCTTAGTGCAAATCTAGTGAATGTCTTTGATCTTTTTCTACTCTAAACGACGAAGATCTGACAAATGGACTCCAAACAAAAGAAGCAATTTCGATCTAACAAATGAATTATACAATAACTTGAGAGTATGAGGATTTGAAACATCAGAACTATTTCTAAGAACAAAGGCAAGTAGAGAATAGGCTTTCGAAACAATATAGTTTATATGCTCAATAAAAGTGAACTTTGAGTCAAAAACCGACTCCAAGATCATAATAAGAGAGCGGCAAACCAGATAAAAAATATACTGTATTTATGGAACTTCTCAATTTATTAAAAGTTATTGAAAAACATTTTGAGACATTTGACGGGAGAATATTTTGTACACTCTAATTAAAAACATTATTCAAATCAGTAATATAGAATCTGGAAACTATACAATAGAGCTTCAAGTGATCCGCATGAAGCAAAAAATGGTTAAAATGAAAACATTTACAAATATCATTAATAAACAGAATAAAAAATGAGGACCAAGAACACAGTCTTGAGGAACCCCTGAAGAAGCAATAAACCGATAAGATTTTGCATTACTTATTTGAACAAAACATATTCTATTATTCAAGTATGATCGCATCCATTTTAAAAAAGTTAAATGAATGCCCATTTTATCCAGTTTAGCAACAAGAACATCATGACACACCTTGTCAAAAGCTTTTGAAAAATCTGTGTAAATAGCATCAACTTGATTCAAACTTTCAAAAGATGAAATACAATATTTCGAAAACACACATAAAAAGTGCTATACCGCAAAGTCGGATATCCCGAAATCTTAACAAAGAAAACTTTTTGCCTATCGCGCCACTTATGATCAAATTAGAGAAGCTTTCATTATTTTTTAGAAATACAAAACTATTGGCAACTCATTTTCTGAAACTGACTTAGTAGTTTAGGAGCTATGACTTAGCTAAAATAAGCTTTGAAAAAATTAAAAATTTAGGGCAGTGCCACACCTGCTAATTCAATTTACGATTCACCGAAAGTTTGTAAAAACTAACATTTTCATATCCAACCTCAGACACATTTTGATATCGTCCGCATTTCTTCTAATATATGCATCCCTGTCTAGAACTCTATCAAATCTATCGAATTTCATCAAAATACCTTATACAATTTATGAGATATAACATTAAAAGTGTTTAACTTGCATGGAAGGTGCTTTGATGATATTTGGCTCGCTTTTAGTACAGAGATACCTTATAGCTAGCAGACCTTCTGTATTAAAATTCAGAAAGATTTAATTTCATTTATTTCAGTCTATGGACAAAATTCTTACAGACTAGCAACAGATTATGACTTAAACTTATACAAATAAATAACCTAAGAATGAATGAATATTAAAAGACAATAAGATATTTTTAAACTTTTCTTTACTTATACAAAAATCAACAATTATATAAGTACTTAGCTTATTGAATTCGATTAGTTAACGCTCTATTTATGAGCTCATTGAGAGCAGAATTTGTTCTATGAACATTGGTATAAAAGAAGATTGTTTCTTGAACGGTGCCACGCCCTTATTGAAGAACATAATGACTTACCTTGTAACTATTGATGGTTTTCTATAAAAGTAGTATTTCCCAAGTTATTGATAAAATGGTAAAAACAGT
Source organism: Calliopum simillimum (assembly GCA_951812925.1). NCBI lineage: Eukaryota > Metazoa > Arthropoda > Insecta > Diptera > Lauxaniidae > Calliopum > Calliopum simillimum. The sequence continues at coordinate 126,771,364 of OX638368.1, forward strand.
TTCTTAGCAATATTGAATCATATTTAAGAGCTGTAAACAGCTCATTTACCGTGAAGTAACTATATGTCATTGATGATACGAATCCGTCAACTCAATTTTATTTTAAGGAAGTCTTAAAAATATAAATTTTAATTTAAATAATAACGCCTGTAACTTTTTTGTTTCTAAACAGATCGGCTTAAGCTTCTTTATTGTATAAATTTCAAAAAGAATATCTTAAAATGGATATTAAATATATTAATAACTAAGGGGATTTCTTTAACCACATAAACTCATATAACTACAGCGAAGAAGTCGAAAGTTTACGAGCTTGGAAATTTACTGTGATTTTATTTTTTTGGCTCATTGCTTTTGCAAATTATTCTGTAAGTTTGAATTTTTGAAATTAGAATTGAAGTTTAATAAATCGCGAAACGTCAAATTCTTGTTACGACTGAAGACAGCGCTGTTGTTACGCCAGAATGTTAAACTTTTCAGTTATGAAGACCTGAACTATTGCATGAATTATAGCTCGCCGAGTTCGTGTTTTATAGCCTTATAAACTACAATGTCAAGTTTCAATACCGCAGAAGTTTTTTATCTTTTCGGCGATATATTAACTATTGTTATTGTATGTTATTAGTAACATTTGGCTTTTATTTATTTTGCTCTTGAATGCACTTTTTTTGTTGTAATCGTGCTGCCTTAAATAATTTTAGAGAGATAATAAACGATCAAATATAGCAGCAATGTAGAAAAGGGCACTTTATTATAAAATTAAGATAAATACGTTTAATTTAATTAAATTTTCTTAGATAAATGCTAAATTTTTTTTTTTTAAATTCCATAATTTCTATATAATAATTTTGCTAATGTGATAAGAGTTTTATTTATAGCTGTAGATTGCCTTACTTTTTCCAACTCTTTGTGAATCACTCACGTTGCCAATGAAAAAAAAAAAAAAAAAAAAACAACACCGCAAAAAAGGTTTTGTTAATATTTTCATTAAACTGATAAGGATTATTTCTTTCATACGTAAATCGCATATAAGCATCTTTTTGACATTGAACTTAGTTCGTGTTGCACAAAACAGTTTGCAAAGCATCATATTTTAACCCTTCAACACGGAGAAGAAAAAAAATCGTACTAGTTAGTTACTTTATTTCTACACAATATAGTGACAACTCTCCATTAAAATAAATTTTACCTAACTGTTTAGTAAATTCAAAATTTTAAAATAACCTTACTGTATAGTTATTTTTTTCAAAAAAACTGAAGTGATATTAACCTTACTGTAAAGTTAAAAAAAAAACGGGCTCCGTTCGTGTGATAGATAGAAAAAAAAAAAAAACAAAAATCCTCCGAAGAAAGAGCATATCGAAACTGCTTTCGAAGGTAAGAAATAGACCTTAGTTCATACGAAATTTGGACTTGCGTGTGTTGCGTACGTTTTCATGAGGAAAAATTTCTAGCGCTTCTGATCGAAGCACTTTAAAAGCGCTTGTCCCCATAGAAATTTAGAAGCACTTACACAATGATTTTTGGTAAGGCTGCAGTAAGAACAACGTGAGTTCGAACCCAGCACGGGTGATTTTCTTTTTATTGTTTTTTTATTTTCCTTTCTCTTATTTATTTACTTTTGTTTAATTTGAATTGAAACTGATTACACAATGATTCTACGTAAGGCTGTAGGGGCATTCGAATGTCAAATTCTGTTTGGACAACATTTGCTTAATATACGAATTTAATACCTCTTCATATCATCGGGCATTTGTGTAGCTTACCGCAGCATTACAAATAAGCGCTTCAAAAAGCCTTTTGAAGTAAGTCTGCGGTAAGCTTAAGCGCGCTTACATCCTATGACATGCAATACTAAAAAAAAAGAACAGTTCTTACAGAGTGGAAGCGCTTATTGGTGAAAAAGATGCACTTCAGAAGGGTTTTTGAAGCACTTCTTTTCCCCTTGGGTAACGTTGCGAATATTACTGTTTTTATTTTATATATGAAGCAATCCACGCCAAGTGTACCAGCTCAAAATTTTTTTTTCTCCGATTTCGCTCAAATTAGGCAATATGGTAGATCCGGTGTGCAAGAACAACAATCCGGGAGAATTTGGTCCTAGTACCATTGCCTAGCACACTTTTTTCGTAAGATGCTTTCCTCTTGAGTAAAAAAAGATTTTTGCCTTCCGCAGGCGTTCAAAAGCCAAGAACTCCCATTTAGCATCCGAATCCCATCTTGAGTCATACATCATTTTAAAGCTTATAAATTATGCTTTAATTTAAAGTACTTTTAAAAAAAATCTAAGGGGGGTTTTTTTTAAAAAAAAATTCAAAAGTATTTTTATGTGTAAAAAAATTTTGGTGAAAAAAAATTATTTTTTCATAAAAAGTACACTTCAAAATAAATGGGATCAGTAATTTAGATTTATCAATTTACATACTTTAGTGTAAGCTATAAATTTTTGAAAAAACACCCTTTTCATGAAAATGACTAAAAACGCCAACTTCAACACCCCGTATTTAACTGAAATCGGAGAAAAAAAAATTTTGAGCTGGTACATTTGGCGTGGATTGCTTCATATACGATATACATACATTAGCTGAAAAAAAAACGGTACAGGCTCTGTGTAACTAAATTAAACACATGTTCGCTTGATCTATTTGTGGGAATGCAACGTTATCAATGATTCAATCCTTAAGTTTTTGGTGTCAAAATAAAGCTGTAACAATTGCGCACAGCACCATGATGAGCTTTTTTTAATTTTACATTGTTTTAAGCATTTTCTCAATAAAACGTGCATAAAAAAAGGTCTGTCGGACCGATCTAAAAATTTTTTTCGGATTTGAACTCTTGCTATTTTTTGCATTCTTTGACATTTTCTTTTTGAAATTCTGACGGCTAAAAATTTTTAAATTATTTTTTCCGCGGATGTAAATCGTGATTTTGGATTTGTCGTTTTATCTGAAAACTGACAAGTGATGGAAAAATTTTGTAAATGCAGTAATTCTATATCAATAGCAAGGAATAATAATTACATAGTCCGCACTTAAGGAGAATGATGTTCAGCCATTGTAACAGGATAACTTCATAATAGTTTTTTTTTTCGAAATTTTGGCATGCATGAACTCCTATAAGTTTCTAATGAATCTTATATCGTTTTCTTTTCTCAAAAAAATGTTTTACTTTTTCTGCCCCGTGCGAGGGCTGTCATAATATTATGTTCTTTTCTAAAATTTTCTAAAAATTGTTGCCCTCTGAGCACGCAAAAGTTTAACATCCCTGCCGGCAAATGGACTAGTTAAAGAGTAGTCCATTAACTAGTCCTCTACTAACCAGTACTAGTCCGACTTCAATCCCTTTTGCATACAAGCAACTGTTCTTTTTTGTGTGTTGATGTCCTACGAAATTTCAATTGGCCCCTTATGCATTACTTCTACACCAGTCCAGGGCTAGTTGTGGTATGGAAGTAGTCATTTAACAACTAGTCTTGAACCAGTTGTTTTGTGTGTAGCCCTCCTATAGTAATACACGTAGTATATAGTGAAAAACTCTGACAGTTTCAAATAATTTTGTTTTTATTTCAATTTTTATTTTCTAAACATAAATTAAATAAAGTAAAATATTATTTAATACATATTATACATATTTTTTAATTAAGTATTTATGCTCTTTAGATACCTTTCTAAAGTGCCTCTTTTTTGATGCTTAAAACGTTTCATAAACTTGATTCTTGAGATCTGAGGAAGACAAAGTCGCATAAATTGCATCTGGAAGTAGAGATAGAAATTTATATAACAAAAGCCATACATTTTGGAATATTATTTGATTTGAACTATACTTACAATTAATTTGAAAAAGTTTTTAAAAGTTTGTGAACTGAAATTCCCATAAATCAAAAATTGCTTCCAATATTTAAGAAAACCGGTCCTTAACAGTATCCTTAGAGCAGAGAACTATTGAGGAAAACAATGATTTTTTTGTAATTACCATTGAAAAATAAAATTTCTTGTAAAATTACTTACTTTGTTGTTTATCTATTTCCATATTTTATACATATTTATGCTGTTTTTTATGATATTTCTTGAAAAGTTAAACACAATTTGTTTTGACGCAAAACAATTTGAAAGAAAAAATTATTTCAAAAGCAAATAATAAAAATTTAAATTTGTTTTCGTCACGATTCAAATTTCTCTGCGCTTACAAACTACAAACTGAGATCGAACTGGCCTCCACTGCATCCCTTTTTAACTAGTTTTGAGCTAGTACTAACCGCGAACTAGTATTTTTTGTGGACTGTCTCATATTTTTACTGCAGGGATTTTCACACTTTTTTCAATCGAAAAAAAACATTCGATTGAATTCAAATTTATTAAATTAAATAAAAACAAATGTCACAATTGTGAGAGAAAATTTATTTTGTGATTTGTATAGAATTTTTTGTTCTATTCTTATTTAAAAAAATGTAACATTTTATCAGGGTAGAGTGCAAAACTAAAAAAATGTTAGACTTCAAACAGATAACATTTTTTTTAGAAAAGAAAATGCTATTAATATTATTTCTTTACAAAAAAAAAAATGAAAAATTCGTACAATACATCATATAGGTACAAATTAAGTAAAAGTAATAAATTTGTGTAATTCTCAATGTGTTTTCCCCAAAAATAAAATCCTACAAATGTAAATAACTTTACCTTAATAACTATACATACATAACTCTTACAATGAATGGGTACAATAACAATTCAAGAAAAGAGTTAACTTATAGTATCTTTTGAAAAAAATGTAAACTTATCTACATTTCTAAGCGCTTCCACCTTATCGCTATTTTGAAAAAAAATTTGAAAACAAAGGCTTATCTTTTGAAATGTAAATATCTCCGTCAACTAACTCTCCTTATATTTGATCCCAGAGATTTTTTTTTTTTTTTTGCTTTTAGAAAAATTAACTAATACATCTAAGCTTCTAAAATAAACTATTTCAAAAGAGCTTTGCGTATAAACAGGGTACTTTTCTAACTTAACACTGCAAAGTGAATGCATTTTGGATTTTCCAACAAATTTTTCGAAATTCTTTGTAAACAGTCTTCAGTTTTGTAGTTACTGTCTGTTAAGTATTCAGAGGAATAGCAGCAACAGTTTTCGCTCAGGTGTAAATAGATCACTTTTGTTGCTGACTTTTTTTGTCTTGCTTTAATAGAAGGATTCGCTCTTTCCGGGCTCCATACCATGAACTGTTGTCTGGTTTCTGAGTCATACTTATAAAGCCAAGCTTCACCATCTGTTACAATTTTGTTGAAGTTGCTAGATCGTTAATTTCTGACTTTGTTTAACAAATACTGAGCAAAACGTACGCGAGCTTCATTTTGGATCTCAATTAAAGTTCATGGAACCCATCGAGCCAATATTTGCGACATAGCCATGGCAATCAAACCCAAATTGTCAGCAATCATTACTAATGTCAATCGTGGATCTTTCATTTTTAACCCCACGAGCTTACTTTGACGATGGAGCATTGTACCAAATTTCATTGAATTATCTTGCTCAGTTTTGCCGTAAAATGTATTTCCACGCACAGACAGCCAGCCAGACAGACAGACATGGCTATATCGACTCATCAAAAATATGATCAGGAATATATGAATGGATTTTTTTGAAAATGGAATAAGTCCACTTTTTCATAAACTGAGATATTAAAGGGTTTGCATACGACTCAATTGAAAAATATTGGTAAGCGTTATTAAACTGTTGTAAAGTGTTTACCACCGTAAATTTATCAAATTTTGTTATGCTGTAAAAATTTTTACAAGTGTAATAGAACATAGTCGAGTTTTTTGGTCTGAATGGACTCATTCCACTTTCATTTATAATAAATTATAAAATTTTTGATACTTATGTATAACTTATTCCATTTTCAGTCATAAAATATTTTGTAAATAAAGGCGAAGGAAAATTAAAACTTTTGTAAATATGTTGCTAAATTTTTTCGATTTCCGGATACTTTTTCGTTATTTTTCGATAGTATCAGGCCCTCGCCGATTTATTCAGAATTTTCGGATACTTTTCAATAGTTGATGATTCCTGCAATCTTTTTCGAAAATTTTTAGGACCTTAACGATTATTTCAGTATTTTTCGATGATTTGTAACTCAATTTTTTCTATTGATTTCGATACTTAATGATCAATTCAGATTCCTATAGACTTTTTTGATGTTTTTGGATAGTTTTCGATGGATTCCGATTCCTGTAGACTTTTTCGTTATTTTTCAATAACTTCAGTCTTTAAATAACTATTTCGATGTTTTTTCGATTACTTCTGATTCCTGCAATTTTTTTCGATATTTTCAATGAACTCCGATTGCTCTGGTTTAACACATTTATTGGATGTTTTTTTTACTGACTTTCAATTTTTTTTTTTACAATTTTAGTTAATTATAGAAAAAACATCGAAAAAGTCAATTAAAGTCTAAGTTATTGAAAAGCACCGAAAAAGTCCACAAGGATCGGAATTATTCAAAAACTATCAGTAATCTAAATTGATCACACAGTATCGAAAAAATCGGTAAAAGTCAGAAATCATCTAATAACACTGAAAAAATCAGCTACATCCTGAAATTATCGAAAAAGAGTGCAGAAATCGGAATGAATCGAAAATATCGAAAAATTCGGCAAGAATCATAATTTATCGAAAAGTATCCGAAAAATCCGAAAAAATCGGCGAGGGCTTAATATCAGACGAAAAAGTCTTCAGGAAAGTTTTGATTTCCCTTTGTCTTTATTTACAAAATATTTTGTGACTGAATATGGAATAAGTCATACAAAAGTATAAAAAAATCTTTAATTTATTATAAATGAAAGTGGAAAGTCCATTCAGAGTAAAAAAACTCTACTATTTTCTATCACACTTGTAAAATTTTAACGGCATAACAAAATGTTGTAAATTTACAGTGGTTAACACTTAACACTAGTTCAGTAATGCCGACCAATATTGTTAAATTGATTTAAAAGCAAAACCTTCTGTATAGCAGTAGCTGAAAACATGAACATTATTCCATTTTTAGAAAAATGCTTTTCATGAAAAGTTCGTCTAGTTAAGTAATTTGTGATGAATCGTGGTCTAACGAGTCTGTAACTTTCATTATAAAAAGAGGACATAGCTAACTATAACTATCATAAACTCAATTTTTCCGAAATTGGACTTATTCCACTTCCATACTTTTCTATATCTGCCACGCCTCCTTCTCTGCGTTACTTGGTGTAGGATATAAAAATTATCTGTTGAGAAGTTTGTGCATATGCTTTTAACTCCAAACTTTTGACTTAGCTTTTTGTATTTTTTGCCTTTGACAGCAACCACTGTGCTCTGCTACTATCAAAGCGTTCTTGTTATCCTATCAAAAACTTATATTTGGATGAAAAGTCAGTTCCGATCATCGTCAAAAAGCTGCAGCACTTGAAATTGAATATGATTTTCGTGTATTGTAACATGTTAATATGATAGGTACTGGCAATGTAAAAAATGAAAAATTGTTAAGAAACTAATTGCATTAAATCTTCGCAAATGAAGTGCCAAATGCGCTAATCGAATGAAGAACTCTGTAGTACTAATTTAATAATAAATTTTTAAGATGAACCAGTTTTCTTTGTTAATAGAGTTAATTTGAAGCTTAGCTGTATTCATAAAGTAAATACCTACTAAATGGAACCGAGTGTTTTTAATTGTTCATTGGCTAAGCGTTAAATGCGGTCATAATATGGTTTAAATAATATAAGCCATAAATAATGATTTGGTTTCATTCTACCATTTCCACCTTGTTCAACTAATCCTAATTGATTTTTCCTATGTCATCTAATCCTAGGCACTGACATTGCAATAACTCAATTGTTGTTTTGTTGCTTCCACTGTTTTGTCTTTTACGCCTCACGTTTAGTTATGGTGAGCAAATTTACTCAACTGTGTAAATAAATAAATAAATAAAAAAAAATCATTAGAATTCTTGAACTTATGTGCGTTGATCACGGCATGCCTGAAGGTTCCGCTGTACATATAAAATATATATGCTAAGAGTTTCATTGACGCATTGACATGGGCTACCTTTAATTTTGCATTATTTCTACGAGTTTTCCTTGTCATATTTTAACATTTTGAAAGTAAAAATTTGTTCTTGTTAGTTAAGCACTCTAAGTTGAAATAAAAATGTAATATTACGTCTTGTTATTAATATCAGATGACCTGGACCAATCATCATCATATGATTATAGAAACTGAACCCATCCAGAAATGACATCACTTTTAAAGCTGGCAATGAAGACATTGAAAACGTAGACAGCTTTATGAATATAGGCAGCATTATCTGCAAGGATGGGGGAGAATATCAACTCAAAAATATCAAAAGCGCGTTTGCTTAACTGATCAAAATATGGTCATCTTCCATATTCTCCACTAGAACGAAGGTGCGCATTTCTAATTCAAATGTCAAATCGGTTTTGTTAAATGGGTGCGAAACGTGACTTGTTACCGAACAACTAATGAACAAGTTGCAAGTATTTGTCAACAAGTGCTTAAGCCGCATATTAAACGTTTGGTGGACTCGCACCATCTGAAGTGCTGAACTACACCTATTAATGCAACTAGCTAACCATAGCGAATGAGATCAAGCTACGCAAGTGAGGATGAATAAATCATACTCTCTGAAAACCAGCGAAGTTTCTCGCCAGGCCCATAAGTGGAATTCACAAAGCAGTAGATAATGTCGAAAGAAAACAACAATTCGGGAAAATTCGGGAAAGGGATAAAAGTCATCGCAAAGAATCTTGATAAATGGAGATATTTCATTTTGGTCCTATGCTCCTCCTAGGTGTTCCAGGAGCAAACAGAAACTAGAACCAAAGAAAAGAATTCAACGGAACCGAAAATCAATAACGACTTTTGAAATCAAAAAGTTTACACACAATTTACAATTTTATACTTTAAATAAAATTTTTTGAGTTTTGATATTGGGGAGATTTGAACCTGGAACCTGTCGTGTGATAGATGCAAACGTAAGCAACTCAGCCACCGCCATCATTATTGTGAACTTGACTGAAAGTTTATTTGTTTTGAAATGAGCTGATTTGGATTTAACTACGTTTCGTGAGTGGCATAACTAAAGGGACGCTACAAAAGTAGACCGATAGGGACAGCAAACGACGCCATATTTTTCCCGCTCTCTTGACATTTCTCTTCAGTAAAGTTTGCCATTTCATCATGGAAAGATATACGAGCCAACAACGAGTAGAAATTATTAAAATTTACTACCGAAATTCGGAGTCAATTTATGGTGGTCATAATCGTCCTACCAGGTCAACAATTGAGCGTCTAATGGAAAAATTTGAATCCACAGCCACAGTAACAAATTTTCTCGTACCAGTGAGACAAAGAAGTGCCCTTAGTGTCGAGAATATTGCTGCCGCTGAGGCTTCAGTTCAAGAAAGCCCAAATGTGTCTCTCACACGTCATTCTGAAGCGTTGGGCATCTCTGTGACGTCGTTGTGGCGAATTTTGCGAAAAGATCTTGGCCTACATCCTTATAAGATCAAACTGACGCAAGAACTGAAGCCGTTTGACCACCAGAAGCGTCGTATGTTCGTGAATTGGGCTGAGCAACAACTTGAAAATGAATCGGATTTTCATCGAAAAATCATCTTCAGCGATGAGGCTCATTTCTGGGTGAATGGCTTCGTCAATAAGCAAAATATGTGTTATTGGTCAGGCAGCAATCCACACGTACTCCATGAGTCACCATTGCTTCCCAAAAAAATTACGGTTTGGTGCGGTTTATGGGCCGGCGGCATCATTGGGCCGTACCGTTCAATGATAACCGAATATTTTTGGCCCGAATTGGATGATATGGACTTGGACAATATGTGGTTTCAACAGGACGGCGCCACAAGCCACACAGCGAATGTCACAATTAATTTATTGAAAACCAAGTTTGGTGAACGTGTTATCTCACGAAATGGCCCGGCCGATTGGCCGCCTTGGTCGTGCGATTTGACTCCGTTAGACTATTTCCTGTAGGGCTACGTCAAGTCTATGGTCTATGCCAACAAGCCAGCGACGATTGATGAACTTCGTACGAATATCGATCGTGAAATTGCAGCAGTATCGGCCGATTTATGCTTGAAAACCGTCGAAAATTGGGTCCAGCGTCTGGACTTCTGCAAGCGTGCCCGTAGTGGCCATGCAAAAGAAATCGAGTTCCATACATAATGGCATCGAATGTACTTTCAAAGGAATAAAGAATTTCATTGATATCCAAAAACGTTTTTGTTTTAAAAAAAAACTTTTGTAGCGCTCTTATTGAAAAACCCTTTACGTTTCGTTGCTGATTTGAGTTTAACAACGCTTCGTGAGTGTTTTGACTACGTTTCGTTGCTGATTCGGATTGGCAACCAGCGTTTGTAAGTGATTTAGCAACGCACCATACAAATTTGAGCTAGGAACGTTGTTGAATCCAAATCAGCAAGGAAACGTAGTTAAAACACTCACAAACGTGGTTTTTTCATCGCTCTATGTACGTATTTACCCTCTCCCATCCTTCCTCTAAGGGAAAATATTGATTTAATTAACTGTAGTTAGAAGAAGGATTCGCCCTGGACCCCTGTGATACGAAAACCAAGGGTGACCCGAAAAAACTTGCTTCATATTCGGTTTCAGTGCACTCGAAATTAATAATCAAAAGTCGTCAAACCTCACTGGTTTTTTGTTTACTGTTCTTTTGTACAGTCTTATTATCACGAAGTGTGTTTTCCAACTTCTATATTATAGCAATTCTTTTTCGATTATTATTATTATAATAAATAAAAATTTAATTTCAAAGTTCTTATATATCATTTTTGTTTTACATTTTTCAGATTGTTTTCGCCAGTGGGCACCATTCACGACGGTTTGGGCAACTATTCTGTTAGTGTAAAATGCAGCTGGCTGATCGATGCACGCCACGCCCATTCTACGCGACGTAACAACGTAGCAGTACCAAGGACAGCAACGATTCGCATGCATTTAAATGAATTCGCTACCGAATGCGGTTGGGATCATTTGTACATTTATGATGGAGACAGTGTTGATTCTCCACTTTTAGCTGTTTTCAGGTATGACGTCAGCCACTGCAGTTGAGACTAACTTAGCGTATGATTTGAATTTTTAATATTTCACTTTTATCTTCAGCGGACTGATGTATAGAGGAAATTTTTCAATTCGTCGCGTTCCACAAATTGTTGCGCATTCAGGAACTGCGCTTTTGCATTTTTTTAGCGATGACGCCTACAATATGTCCGGCTTCAATATATCATATAAGATGAATGGCTGTCCATCGAACTCATCGGGTACGTATGAGTGCAGTGCATGAGAAGAACCTAATTCAATTGTCGTGAGATTCAATTTAAAAATGTTATTTCCTTTTTTTGTTTTGTTTCTTTGGATCTTTGTCTTTGCCTTATTATTTCCTACGCTCAGTGGTTGATTGTTCCGGACATGGTGAGTGTAAAGAGGGTGAATGTCAATGTGATCCCATGTTTAGCGGGGAGGCATGTGATACAGCTGCGTGTCCCTATAATTGTTGGCATGATAAGGGACAAGGTGTATGCGAACAGGAATTACAAAGGTTCGTATGAAACTATATACATAATTGGTATTGATTTCTTTGTTGTATATGACATAAATGACAAGTGAAAGGCATATGTGCGTGCATTTTTATCACTAACGGGTTGAATTATCTTAAGAAGAAAATAAATTATGCAAATAAATTTTAAGCCAAGGTCAGCTTAGGTATACTCAAAAGATCTTTGAGAGAAAGTTTATTTTGATTTGGAAAAAGTTTTTTTTGTTTTGGGAAAAGTTTATTTTTATTTGGGAAAAGTTTATTTTGAAGTGGAAATAGTTTATTTTGATTCGGAAAAAGTTTATTTTGAGTTGGGAAAAGTTTATTTTGGTTTGGGAAAAGTTTATTTTGATTTGAAAAAAATTTATTTTGATTTGGAAAAAGTTTTTTTTTGATTTTGAAAAAGTTTTTTTTTTTTTTTGATTTGGAAAAAGTTTATTTTGATTTGGGAAAAGTTTATTTTCAATTGTAAAAGTTTATTCAGATTTGGAAAAAGTTTATTTTAATTTGGAAAAAGTTTATTTTGATTTGGAAAAGATTAAATTGGAGTGGAAATCCCGTATTTCGCTTAAATACTCCTTTTTTATTTTTTTTTTATGCCAAAGGACATGAAATTTGCTTTTTATTTTAAATGGTCTATATAAACTATATTTAATTATAATTTTTATTCCATACAAAACTATGCCGCTTTACACATATTTTCCGTTCCGATTTTCATAAATTTAAAACTAATTTATGTAAACAATATTTTTTTTTTAAACTTTATTAGCTGTGAGTGCTCGGATAATTTTGGTGGCAATGATTGCAGTCAGATACGATCGCTTGGCGTTTGGTCTACGGTTAAACCAAAATATTCGCCACCACCTGGCACAGCGTCTCATGGTGCTACCGTTTGGCGTGACACACTGCTTATCATCGGTGGAGAATCATATGGACGTGGTGAACTAATGAACACGTATGATTTTAATGGCAACGTTTGGGAAACAGTACACATGGAAGTAGGCGGTAGTGTGCCAGAACTACGATATGGTGCATCAACTGTCATGTATGGTGATAAAATTTTTATGTATGGTGGCGTTATCAAAGAGAAAGGCATTTCAAATGAGTTGTGGGCTTTTGATGTGTCTGCGAAAACATGGGAAAACATCACAGTGAAGACAGAGCCCTGCAACGTGACAGCAACTCCATTTGCAATGTGCGGACCACTGCTTGTGGCAGGGCATACAGCCACTTTAGTACCCGGTTTCGGTGATAAGAGTCACTATCAATATATGGTCGTGATATTTGGTCATTCACCTCAATATGGCTATTTGAATGCAGTGCAGGAATTCAATTTTGGTACACGCGAGTGGCGTATTGTGGAAACTTTTGGTTATGTAGTCAAAGGTGGTTTTGGTCATAGTGCAGCATACGACTATTTAACAGAAAAAGTGTTCGTTTATGGCGGTATTGTCTCAGAGAGCGAATCTAGTCAGGTGTTGAGTTCACGTTTATATGCTTATGAGCCGGCGACACGTACTTGGACGTTGCTGTCAACAGCACCAAGTGCGCGTTTACTGCACACAGCAAACTTTATTAATCATGGCCTGATGATGGTATTTGGTGGAAATACTCATAACGATACCTCACAAAGTTACGGCGCAAAATGCTACAGTCAAGATCTACTGATATATGATGTTTTTTGTGATTCCTGGCATATGCAGGATATGCCGCATCAACTGCAAGCGGATTTGGCAAGGTAAATACTTATAGAACAAATATACAGTTAATTGGCGAGCTTAATCTTTTAATCTACACTGAGACATTATTCACAATTGTTTCCTTTAAATTTTAAATATATTTTCTTCACAGGTTTGGCCACAGCTCAGTTGTATTCGAGGAATCTCTTTACATTTACGGTGGCTTCAATGGTCAACTATTATCGGATATGCTACGTTTTGAACCTGGCCACTGCAGCTCTTTCAACAAGCAAGAAAAATGCACAAGTACACGACCTGGTGTCAAATGCATTTGGGATGTACAAAAAATGCGCTGTATATCGATATCTCAAGTACAGCGATCTGCCATTTTTGGTCGCGAGCAATACGATTATGTTGCTTGCCCATCTAAAAGTCGCATAACGATGACTTCTGAACTGCTCAATGATGTTTCACGCTGCCAGGAACTCAGCAATTGTCAGTCATGCGTTTCTAATTCTTTTGGCTGCACCTATTGTGGTAACGGTTCTTGCTCTAAAGAACGCTGTCGCGAACCAACATCCACCTCATACTACGAGCCACCACTATTAGCGGCACCAATTGCCCCACCGCTAAATGTAAAACGTATAGAAAACTGCCCCAACAATGAGGACTTTGCAACAAATGCCGTTTGCGAACAGCTTCATTGCTGTCATGCCTGTACATCGAATCCTACATGCAACTGGGAGCCCGAACACAATCGCTGCAGACCCTATTTAGGCAGCAGCAATCGTACCATTGATTTGGAAACAAGTTGTCCACCGCCTTGTGCAACACAAACGAGCTGTTTCAATTGTACCGAAGACGATTGCATTTGGTGTCAAAATGAGCAACGCTGTGTCGACCGCAACGCGTACACAGCAAGTTTTCCCTATGGACAATGTCGAGAGTGGACAACGCATTCGTCGAAATGTCGAACGCACACATCCGGTTCACAGTGTGGCTACTATAAAAGTTGCACACAATGTCGTGATGATCCTGCCTGCGGTTGGTGTGATGATGGCTCAAATACAGGATTGGGGAAATGTGTCGATGGTGGCGCTTCTGAACCGCACGATATGCTTGAGTGTCCTGTCACACAATGGTATTTTACTTCGTGTCCAAAGTGCAACTGCAATGGACATAGCATATGTCCTGATTATGCAACATGTGAACAGCCTTGCTCTAATCTCACGTATGGTCATCATTGTGATAAATGTCGTTCTGGTTATTGGGGAAATCCAATCAATGGTGGCGCTTGTCAAAAGTGTGAATGCAATAATCAAGGTACCTATTGTCATCCCGATACAGGAAAATGTTTCTGCAACACAAAAGGCATTGTGGGTGATCATTGTGAAAAGTGTGATTCACAAAATCACTATCACGGTGATCCTCTCAAATCATCCTGCTATTATGAATTGACCATCGACTATCAGTTTACGTTTAATCTGTCAAAGAAGGAAGATCGACATTTTACTCAAATAAATTTTCGTAATTCACCATTGAAAGGAGACATCGATGCTGATTTTACCATCACTTGCAGTGTTCCTGCAAAAATGGACATATCGGTTAAGCGTGCCGGTTCGCCAGAGAAAATCATTTTCACTGGAATTAATTGCTCAACATTTCGTCATAGATTTCCAAAGACGGAATTTAATTTTGGCAACTCTGCCGAGGACAATAGTTCGCTGACAACTTTTTATGTATTCGTACATGATTTTCAGCCACCGATTTGGATTCAAATAGCATTTTCGCAATATCCAAAGTTAAATCTTCAACAATTCTTTATAACATTTTCTACGTGCTTCCTATTGTTGTTACTCATGGCTGCTATCTTATGGAAGATTAAACAAAAATATGATATGTTCAGACGACGTCAACGTTTGTTTGTCGAAATGGAACAGATGGCAAGTCGTCCGTTCTCACAGGTATCGTACTCAGTGTATAGATGTGGCTGTACGAATGTTTGTTAAAATGCTAGAATTTTTTTGAATTTCAGGTCTTGGTTGAAATAGAACAGCGTGAAAATATTGATCTGACGCAAACCATGGAAGGTGTAACGCACATTTCAAAGAAACGCAAAAAGGTGAGAACTCTTTATTTTTCTTAAATAAACACATTCTAACTTGGGTTAACTCTTAACAGGATTGTCCTAGTCCAATTGCATTAGAGCCATGTAATGGAAATCGTGCCGCTGTGTTATCACTTCTAGTCAGGCTGCCAACAGGTAATAAAAATATTACAATAAGTTGATTGTGAATAAATTCGCTTGTTCATTCTCGCCTAGAATTTCTGCGACAAATTTGATGGCATTTACCTTACCTCTTTAAGCATAGAACTTCACAATGTTTGCTTGTATGCCTATTAGCAGATACATTTTCTTTGGTCTTATGCATCTAATTTTAATGAAAACAAAACTACAGCCCTACCATTTCACTTTACTTGTCAAGACGTCTATAAAGTTTACTTGAAGCAAAAACGTTTCCCTGTCGGAATAGGGATTGTTGTCTGAATACGCACTCAATTTGAGCAAATCAAAAATTTATTTAAACTAGTATCGCCGGTGGCCAAATTTGGGTTACACTTTTGCCTGACAGAATTCAATAATAGTAGTAACCTTTTTTTGGATGCAGAGGGCTTGGTGCATATCCAAACCGAATTACATTAAATTTTTTTTAGTACTTTAGCTGTGGTAGCCTATTTTCTTTTGGGAGCGCGGCACCTCCTACTTAAAAAAAAAAAATTGTTGTTCCTTTGAAATTTCTCCATCCAATCTATTTTCTCTTTAGGGGCATGACACCGCACACATATAAATTTTACATTAGTTATCTTCCTCAGGGCTTAGTCCACCTCTACACCAAATTTCATAAGAATCGGTATTACAGTTCAGCCGTGTCAGAGTATTTTTAAAGAGCATGCCCGTTATTAAAACAAACGCTAAAACAACTACACAGTAATAGGCAAAGACCCTCTGCGACAGTGTGAAAAAATTTTGCCGACGCGATTGCATATCCAAAAGTAATATCGGTAAAAGCATCGAAAAACATCTAAAATATCAGCAAAAGTACAGAAGTATCGAAAAACATCCAAAATATCAGTAAAAGACCAAAAGTATCGAAAAACATAAAAAATATCGGTAAAAGTTTAAAAGTATCGAAAAGCGTTAATAATATCGTTAAAAATATCGAAAAGTCTAAAATATCTGTAAAAGTCCGAAAATATCGAAAAACATCCAAAATCTATATATTAATACGTTAGACAAAAACTTGTCCATCTTTTTTTACTATGTTAGAAACAGAGTACGACTTTCAATTATTCACCATTAGAAAGGTATTTGTGTGTAAATGTGCACAAAGTTAAAATTATGTTAATATTTTGACTTTAAGCCAGGTCAAATTATATACAAATTTTTCAATATTAACAACAACAAAATACACGGTCACACAGAGCTGAAAAAGGATATAGCACAAAGAGAAAGACAAAAAGCATAGAACTGATTTCATGTTTTTTGTTTTGTTCATATTTCGTTTGAATTATACCAGGGATGATAAATGAGCTTTTCAATTCCGTACCAAATAGCAAAAAAAAAAGTACTAAGTGTCCAAAAAGAACCAAAATTATTAAATACATTTGACCACTGGGCGATTCTAAGTAGCATCAGTAAAAGTCGAAAAAGATCGGCAAAAGTCAAAAAGTATCGAAAAACTTCTAGAATATTGTGCTCAATGTACTAATATACATTTTCTTCAAGCGGATTTTTTTTTTTTTTTTTTTCATGTGAACCGTGTGGCTTTTTTCAAAATAGTCTATTCATTCCAGTAAAGTTATGATGTTGATATTTAAAGTTTCTTCATATTGCTTATATCTAATTAATTGTTCTTTATTCTTGTGAGCAGGTGGCCTTCCACATGCACCATCTGGCCAAGCGGCTGGTCTAGCTGTAGCGAGCGCTTTAGTTACGTTGGGAAATCCAAGACGACCTTCAATAGAACATCCTAAAGAGCCAAAATCGAAGCGAAAGCAGAGTCAACATCCTGATAGTTGTACATAATATATATTGTAAACATAATAACGTCGCGATACCCTTTTATATAATTATATATACATAAATGTAGAAAAAATATTTATAACACATACAAATTGTTTACTCCTAACACTTAATAATGAAAAAGCGATGCATGAAGGAAGCAAAAGATAAAAAAATCTTATATACGCCGACATTCATTATTAACAAATACATACTACATACACCATTATGTTTATTTATAACAAAATTAATATTATATACATATGTATTAGACTTTAGATGGCAGCTTACATGAAATAAGAAATGAAAAATGCAAATTATGAAAGACAAATTTTAAAGAAGACATTTAAAGCTCCTTATACAATATGATGAAACTAAGTTTTGAATTTTAATTAAGTTTTGACTGTTTTTTTTAACGTGTTCATATATAAAATTAAATGCATACATAACAAAACTTATTATTTCTTCCATAGTTAGAAAATATCTGACGCGAATGGGAACTCATATTAATATTACTAATTTATTGTTTTATATTTCTTTAAAAAGAATACGAAGTCTTTTTTAAGCACATATTATATTTTAAAATTTTATCTAGGTTTTGGTTTAAAAATTTTTAATTTTTAGCAAGAAAAGCCTGTGTATTCCAATTATATAGTATAAATGTAAATTCAACATTTGCCCAATATTTATTTTTTTTTTTATTGGAATAAATTTTAAAAAAAAATCCGAACTTGTTGACATTAAACTTGAACAGTGTAGTAGTGTGGATAATAAGATCAAAAAGATTCCACATCTTAAATACTCCTGGGATTAGTGCTAAATGTGAAATCATTTAAATCTTATTAAACTGCTGAAATGGAAAAGAAAATACTTCACAAAATATGTATGTTTTTCCCACTTATTCACCCCTATTCCCAATTGTCATTTCTATTCTGATTTTGAGCCATTTTAGTTTTTGACGTCGTGTCGTTTTTAAACGTGAAGTCTGGAAATATATTGTGATTGCTTCGTTTTCCTAACCTCTCAATAAGCACTCCTCGTCGTTTCAATATATTTCCGGACCCGAAATTTAATCAACTAACAGAGAACATTTTGTACATCATTATATTTAAAGATTATTGTGGCTAAGAACTTCAGCCTTTTTCTGTACTTTACTATCTAAATTTGTGATCTTAACGTATGTGCCAGTTTGTGGGCTTTATTCACATGACCATTTCAAAAAATATTAATCTTTAAAACTGAATATATCGAATTTCATGCGAAAATGTACAAAAATGTTTTCTTTTTACTTTATAAAAGGCTAAATCACGATTAAATTTATTAATAAAAACAATAATTTAAATTTTACTGCTTTCGCGCCGACCCGGAAAAATTAAATTTATCTTAAAACTCTTTTTTGAAATAAATAAAACTCAATTCCTAATTCTAAGGAGATTTCACATATTTTCTGATCTTAATCTTGCACTACTTAAATGTTAAATTTTCATTGCCTATAGTAGAAACAAAATTTTTCAATATACGTACATATGAGGGGTATAGAAGCAAAGGCGACAATCTCCATTTTTTTCATGAATGCATCTAACAATGCCATCTAATTGCATTTGATATAAGCTTGTGATCAGTAAAATTTCCAATACCAAATACGTCTCTATCCAATATATATCTAAGGTTGAAAACTGCCAATCAAAACAAAGGCAGCAATCTCCATTGGAGATGTAGCAGTTTGATTATTACAAACCCAACAATTTCGACTTGATTGAAACAAACATGACAATCTCCAAATTTCTTATCGAATTTGTTCATAAACCCCTTTGAGGATTTAGTTCAAACTTGGTTTACATCCTCATCTAACACTATTCTACAGAATTGCAAAACATACAGTATACAAAATTCGTGTATCTTCAGAGATACACGTTTTTGTCAGTTTTCACCAAATTGAAAAAAGTGGAGATTGTCGCCTTTGCTTCTATGCCCCTCATATATGTATTTCTATATTTGTTAACTATTTTCATCTTGTTTTAAGGGTCAATTTAAAAGTGGGAAAATTTTTTAGTATGTGTCTATATTATATCGTATGTTTTTTAATCGAAAAGCAACTTATCTAGAAGTTGTGTATTATTTTAAAGTGGTAAAAAATTTAAGATTTGATTTGATATTTAGTTTTGTTATTTTAATTTTAAAGCATGCATGCATTTTTATAATTAAGCGTCCTGTTTTTTAAGTATCTAACTCAAATTAACTTTCAGTTTAAGGTTTTCAGTTTTGAGCATTGCTTTATTACTACATTTCATTTAAAAATTTTATAATAATATATTTAATAACAAATATTAATTATCAAAAGTTAACTTAACTAATAAACAAAAATTTTATTATCATCGCAAAATCAATTTATAAAAAAAAGTTTAGTAATCAGTAACGCTCATATCTGTTTCCAAGAAGAATCAAGTAGCCATTTATTTCAGTATGTGGGAAAAGCAATTTTAATTAAATTGTCCTGATGTCCACTTACACTTTGCGAAAAATGCATTCTAATTAGAATTATAGAATTTCAAAAGAACTTCAACTAGTTTTATTGTTTCTTGGAATATTTAATGATTTACTTTATCAGATGACTTGTTGGGACGAATTTTTGTAGAAACCAGCTAAAACAATGCAAACTGCATAAAGGTAAACAAAACATTTGGAAGCCTGGTTTTCGTTACGTTTCAAGACCCACCATAGATCTAATTATCATCAGACGAATTTGCCGATATACAAAAGAACTTACAACCATACCATATTTAAGCTTTAGCATAGATAAGTTGAGAATCACCGCAAAGCAAAAATAAATGAAAAATAAAAACTTTTACATTTGCTTTATTTTCCTTTGCTGTGATTCTCAACAAATCTATGCTAAAGGTTAAATATAGTATGCTTGTAAGTTCCTTTGAAAGTCGCCAAACTCATCTGATGATAGACCTGTGGTGGGTCTTGGAACGTAATGAAAACCAGCCTTCCTAATTTTTAGTTTTCCTTAATGCAAATTTTAGGAATTTGACATCAATCTTGGACATGTCCCCCAAAATGCTGAGATAAATATTCTTCTGATCACTATATTGTTTGAGTATAAACATTAATAAAAGTCGGCCCGTTTGTTTCGCTATCTTCAACTTGTCTGTTTAATTATGGTTTTAAGTAAATATCGTTAATATAAATAACTTCGGTAATTAATGATAAAAGTAATGCTAAAATGAAACATCAACACATTATGTCTTAAACTGAAAGTTAATAAATTTAACACTTAACTGTGTCCTTCAATATAGTAGTGGCATAAATCCATTCAAGTAATGTCATAATATGAATAAGCTGACATTTTGTTGAAAATTAATAAAATTGGGCTCTATTTTCACGGAAAGTTTTCTTGTTGATGTAGAATTGATAACATTAAGTTGAAAAATTATATCGATGAAATCAAGGGTGTCAGCTTAGAACAAAAATTAGCAAATTTCGGTTCACCTACAACAACCACAATATTTAAATTTTTTGCAAATATCTCGGAACGACAACACACGAAATTTTTTTTTTTTTTTTTTCTACGCAACCAAAGTAAAACTACAGCGACTGAAAAACGGATCAACTTTCAGTTCGATTCTTGTGTCTAAGAAAAAAACAATTTTTCATGTGTGTTGTAGTTCCGAGAAATTTGCAAAATATTTAAATATTGTGGTTGTTTTAACGAATTATTATGGCATGTATTACATTACTTTTGAATGACACAATTGTAAATCTAAAATAACGGCACATAAACACATTACATACATATATTATAAATCGTTAGAATTCGAAAAAAAAACACTTTTTAAGAATTCAGTCAAACACATAAATAAGTCAGTTTAAAAATACATATTTAATTGCAAAGAGTGAACATCTTTTAACTTTTTTGCACATTTCCTTAAAATAGCGTGCGTACTTTTAAGATGCGCTCAAACACTTTTTCTGAAAAAGCAATAACTTATAGAAAAACACACCAAAAACCGCTAAATATTTATAAATAGTATCTTTTTACACAGTACATAATATAAATATGGAAAATTTAAACCTTTTGAAAGTTAATTTAAAGTTTTAAAATATATTATATAAAAAAAATATGTATTTGTTATCCTTAAAGTATTTGCTTATATCTATAAGACCTAGTTGTTTAGAATTTCAGTAAATTAAAATTTTAAATCAACTTTCAAAATTTGTATACACTGTATACTAATAATTGCAAAAATCAAAAAAAGAAAAAAAAAAAACAAATTGTAAACTTTGAAATAACACATAATAATTTTTAAATAAAATTTATTTATTTATAAAACCAACCAACAATTGTAAGATATTCCGTACGAAATTTTGTAAATTATATAAAATTTAAATTTAAAAAACAAACTATGTTATAACTATAAATTAAGTTAAAAAAAAATCTAAAGTGAATTAAATCTTAAAGCAACCGAATGAAATTCAAATTAAAGGTAAAATTGCAAAAAAAAAAAAAAATAGTTTCATTGAATGAAGAACATTTTTAACATGAGTGAAATAATGTATTGTGTTATTTGAAGAAAGCATAGGCTTAAAAGTCCAGTGTTAAGTAAAGCTGCATTATTTAAATTGTAAACAAAAAAGAGATAAATTTCTTAAAATAACACAACTGAAACAAAAAATTTTTAATTTTGCATTTAACACAAGATTTTGCATGTATGTATTTGTTTAGTTTTCTTTAAATAAAGTTTAATGTAAGTAAATTGCATTATAGGCAACATTAGTGTTATACTATATACCTTTATGGACTAAAGTGAAAAGTTTTCCAAAAATTTATGATTTTGTTATTTTTTTTTTTTTAATTAATAACATTTCTGAAATTTTAAATATTTTACATAAAAATAAATAAATAAAAAAGCGAAAGAAAAACTTACAATATTTACATTGCGTAACATGAAAAGACTTTTTTGTTCACTTAGACGTGTAGTCTTCTAATTTTATGAAAAACGCTAGATAATAAATTATATAATTCCATTAAGAAGAAATCAATAATAAAAAAAAGTATTTGATCCAAGCATATGAGTTTTGTCTTTGTTTTAGCCTAATTTTTTAATGTTGAATATTTTATTGTAACATAAATATGTAAGTATCATGAACTTTATTGTTCATTAGACTATTATATAAACTAGTAAGGGTGTTACCTGTACGGGAGGTGCCACTCCCTCTTGACCAAATTCAACTAGTTTTTGCTCAGATCTTGCACTTACTATTCCAAGTTTCTGTGCGAAATTTGGTTTCAATACCTCAAATAACACTTGCACTATAAAAGCACGTACATTTTGATTGTATGAGATATGCCACGCCCTCTTGTCCGAATTCACCTAGTTTCTTTTTCAGAGCTTGCATTTACTGTTCTTAGTGTTTGAGTGAAATTTGGTTGGATTATCTTAAAAAACGCCTTCAGTATAACATTTTTAAACTTTTACTTATACTTATAGGAGGCCCTCTTGTCCAAAATTCTCCTTGTTTTTGCTCAGAGCTTGTATTTACTATTCTCAGTAGCTGAGTGAAATTTGGTTGAATTATCTGAAATAACGCTTTCAGTATAGACTTTTGAAACTTTTGTTTAGATGACAGGGGCCACACTAGACCGGTGCGTTTTGGACGAATGTTTAAAATTCGTCGCGCAACCGGCAGAATTGTAGAGTTTAGCTATCGACATGAAGATTGCCGCCAGCCTAGCTCTGAGAGATGACGGGAAGAGGGGTCGATATATTTTTAAAGGTTGAAAAACGTAGTAGGTCGAAAATTGAAATCCAAGACATGGATTCTTATGTATTTTTTCCCGTAGAATCCAATGGCACCATTAGTTTTCTGATTAGACGTCCATTTTTGGCGTTAAGTGAACTTTTCAGCTCAAAAAAGTCGAAATTGTTCGAAAACCTCCTGTTTGAGCACTCTACAATTGAACATGTTTATTTTGTTAGGATTTTTCCTGACGAATCCAATGGTACCACTTTTTTTGCGCTACGACATTATTTTCATTCAAGAAAAACGAATTTATGATTTTCGAAATCGAAATCGGGCGTAAATATTTAGTCAACCGTCCGGACGGTTTTTTTTTTTGGGTGGCCCCTAATAAAATTTTTTTTGGAATATATTTGGAATTTTTTTTAACCCATTATAAACAAGTTTTTGGAAAAAGGGGTCAAAAAGACCCTTAAAAACGCGATATAATGGGTTAAAATGTCCTAAAATATTGTTCCATGCTTGATCTTACATTAGGTTATGTGAACATCTAAGCCCATTATATCGCGTTTTTAAGGGTCTTTTTGACCCTTTTTCCAAAAACTTGTTTATAATGGGTTAAAAAAATTTCCAAAAATATTCTGAAAAAATTTTACTAGGGGCCACCGAAAAAAAAAAAAAACCGTCCGTACGGTGGCAACCGTCGATGACTAAATATTTACGCCCGATTTCGTGATATTGATATTTTTTGATAATAAAAATCAAAAATTCGTTTGTCATGAATGAAAATAATGTCGTAGCGCAAAAAAGTGGTACCACTGCATTCGTCAAGAAAACTAATCAGAAAACTAATGGTGCCATTCGATTCTACGGGAAAAAATACATAAGAATCCATGTCTTGAATTTCAATTTTCGACCTACTACGAAGCTGAGAATTGATTCATTTCGGACCGATGAGCATGCATTTTTGAACCACGTTTTTCAACCTTCAAAAATATATCGACCCCTCTTCCCGCCATCTCTCAGAGCAAAGGTGACGATAGTTAAACTTTACAATTCTGCCGGTTGCGCGACGATTTTTAAACATTCGTCCATAACGCACCGGTCTAGGCCACACCCTCCTGTCCGTGGTCACGTAGTTTTTTCTCAGAATTTGCATTTACTATCATTAGTGTATCAGTGAAATTTAGTTGGATTATTTCAAAAAACGCTTTTAGTATAGCATTTTAAACCTTTTGCTTATAAGGGAGGTACCACGCCCTCTTGTTCGCCTAGTTTTTGCTCTGAGTTTGTACTTACCATCCCTAATATTTATGTCTATATTGGTTGCGTTATAGTAAATAATGCTCACAAAATTGAATTTTAAATGTTTTTTTTTTTTTTTTTTTTTTTTTTGTATGGGCAGTAGACGTGTCCGTTGTCCGATTTCGCTCATACGTATATATTTATAGTCAAAACCAACCATCTACATGTATTGTTTCTAGCATGCCAAAATTCTTAGCCAACAGGCATGTCTATCGAAATTAAAATTGAAATGTTAAATATGGATAACACGGTCCGCATAAAAACTCTTTGCATTAAAAACGAGAAATGTTATCAATAGTGCTTCAATATAACTGCTAAATTCTGTTATATATATATATATCAGTCACCTGGTACATAAGATGACCGAAGTGAAGATACCTGAGAATTGCTTGCATATGTTTTTCGTTACCTAAATATATATTTCGTAGGAAATTTTTATCACATTCATAGCCTAATCCGAATCATTTTAGTGTAGAATTCTATAATTCCGAATGTATTGACGATTTATTGAAAAATAAAAAAATGTCAGTTCCCTGGTCTCAGTCACCTGGAAATTTAAAGGTCTAATTTTTAATTCTTTTAGAAGTAAAAGTATGTAGTTTTGTGTCATTTTTTTACTTTTGATTTAAGATAGCTAAGAGTCCTGATGTTATAGTAAAAAAACAATTAGGAGATCCCATTATGCCATAAACGGCTATAAAAACCTCAAAACGAAAGCCATGGTTTAACTAAACGAGGGAAGGGTATAAAAGATGGACCACCGCAGATCCTGGTAACATTTACTTTCTTCCAACTTGGGATCTTACCTATGAAAAACTGAGCACCCTTTTCGGTACTTATATCTTGCATACTCAAGTTCGTCTAGCTTCCGCTCTGTACAAGGTGTCGTAATGACATATTTTATAAAAACATACAGTTTCACAATCAACATATTTTTATTTTAACAGATATTGCTCAAGAATTATACCATTATCGAATCTAAGGTTATTTTTAGACTACCAGATGAAATATTTTTTTTTTTTTTTATTTCAGTAAAATTGACAAAGAAAAAAGATGTTGAGTGATTAACACTTCCGCTTTCTTTATAAGATAATACATTAAAAAAACAATATTCAAAACAATCTCCCAATAACGCCAGAAGCACAATGAATAAAAAGAACTTTCACTTTTAAATTTGTAGGTACAAATTCGTTAAGTCTTCAGATAAGATACAGCGACAATAATAAGGTATATATGTATGTATAAACTTTTCAAATAAAGGCATACAAACATAATATCACATCTTCGTTTTATTAAGCTTTTGCCGTAAGAATCGAAATTGGACGCTTCCACGAGTAGATTTAAGAAAAACTAAAATTTTTTTGTAATCTCTTTAAAATTTATGTTCGAAGAAAATGGAAAATGGAGTCGGTGCATATTTTCTAAAGAGCCAAATGCCACCCTCTAAATTAGTTTTCATGTGATTTCAAAGATTTTTTTTCTGCGGACGAATGAGCCTCGTGAAGGCTGTTGGTGGAATAGAATGAGACTTAATGAGAACTTTTACTAAAGCAATTCTATGGTATCCTTAACTCCTGCTTATCAAAATGATATTTCAAAGTTAAGCAACAAAATACTTACTCAATCATTGGACAGAATTCTAGGGAAAAAACTCAGTGATCTTGTTCTTTTAAGGGAGCTGGTGGGATAATATCATTCGGCAGAAAATGATAATTGTGAAGATTAGAGTAAATCAATCAATATAAGCCATGTCTACCAACTAATTGAGTCTGATTTTTAAGACGGTGGCCCTTAAAATTATGTAAAAAAAATTCTGTGGTTTTAATAACATCGTGTCTATTTAAAAAATTATTAATTTTTACCTCATACTTTTTTTGTGAATGAAACATTATAAGCAGTATTATATTGCTGCAAAATATGACTGGAATTTTGTAAAAATGTACAAAAAAATCACATTATTAAGACATTTCATCGTGTCTGTCGTTAAGCATAATAGTTCTCTCGAACGCCCTGAGTATGAAAATACAAGAGGCAGACGCTTTGCATGCTGATTTTTTCAAGACAGACAGGTTTGTGCAAAAATTTATTGTTGTAACTTTAATGGGGATGTAGAAACCTCCATTTTATTTTCAAGAACCAAGTTTTATAGTATTTTCTAGAGACCCTATGGAACAAAACATAATCAATAATAATGAAGATGTTATGACATAAAATACCTCTTATTTTGCATTTTCCAAATTGTATAGAATACAAAAACAGCGTTCTGGATGTCTGTCGTCTGGAAATTGAATTTTGTTAGGAGTAACTTTAATATAATATAGATATGGCCGACACGATGTTATGACATATGGTAGCATTTTTTTACAGTTTCAAAATTCGATTTAAAAAAAAATTACCACTTAACAACATAAGGGGAAAATTTTTCTCAGTGGAGAATGTACGGCAGTCTGAGAAAAATTACCCTGGAATATTTATGCATGATACTCACCAACATGTAAGCATAAAAAACGATTAAATCACATACCGAAATTGCCACCAGCTCGATAAATATTCGATAATCCAGAGCATCAAATAAAATTTTTCTAATCTTATTTATAATAAAGATCTTCTTAGTTTGATTTTTTACTTAGCTGTATTATTATAACATATGTATAGCGAATTACAATATATAAATCTTTGTATAATATTGTTTAAATAAAAAACCATATACTGAAAGCACGTCACGCATGGATTTGCCGATGTTTCAACTGCTACCGCTCGAGTTTACTTTTCTATTCATACGTAGAAGTAAATAGCGTTTAGTTTGTGCAGATTTAGTGATTTAAATGGTCAGAGATATCAAGATAATCCAATTCAGATCAATGGCAATAACGAAATGCTGAAAGAAAGTGATTTCTTATACTAAGAAAAGCTATCTACTAAAAATCCGGAAATACTGTTAAAAATACTTGTGTGACAATAAAAGTAGCTGCTGTTGCATTTGACCTTATTGGTTGCACCTTCTTTGATAGCCGGTTTTTTAACTGAGTCCATTGTCTGATACATTCAGATTGTCTTTGCATAAGCCTTGAATTTTTTATTTTTTTGGGGTTTTGATTGACATTAAACTTTTTCGTGTTAATATTATCTACGAATGTTGTATAAATAGAATTCAGCAAAATTTAAGCAGCTATTTTACACTTTATGAAGCATACAACAATTAGACATTTATGACACCAGTGACGTAGAAAGATCGTGACATGTGATAAATATTCACCCATTTCAATTCGCATTAATTCAATTTTTGGTTTTACCAAATATTCGTTGGCATTAATGTTTAGACCATAGAGGGGTATGGCTTGTTTTGTGTGCAACACCTTGGAGGTTAATCGCTTGTGCATAACATTGAGTTCAACATAAGTTTGGAAGGTTAGCAAATGATTTGTTTTCTTAATTATTCTACGCACTTGCTAACTATTAGTCAGAAAATATTCGAATGATGATGAGTAACCAAATTTGTGTAATATGTAGTAACATTTAAGCTTAAAATTTGCTTTGTTTACTCAAATGCACTTCAAAATAAAAATAAAAATCATAAAATTCGCTGAGTTCTCGCAGTTCTCATTTTAATGAGGAGTTAGAAATTATAAAGTTTTAAATAGTGATAAGCAAAATTAGTGTTTGTGTTGGTAATTTTTCGAAACCAAAACGATGAATAATTTCAAGACCAAGACTGCTATAAGGAAAAAACTAAAAATTCATTGAAAATCCCAGTCATTTTTTCTGTTTTTTTCAGTAACTGTGCGCCCGTAAAGAAAAATCGTAATTTTTACAGTTTACACACAATAAAATTTTTTAAATGTATAAAATAAAAACAAAGTCCTTTGTGCTTGTAGGCAACGCTCTAACTACTGAGCAACTATGTTACTTTCATTTCTATCGCTTATTGTTTTTTTAAACTAGAATCGCCCAATGGTCAAAATTTGACCACAAATGCAATAAATAATTTCGGTACTTTTTGGACAGTTTTAGTACTTTTTTTGCTATTTGGTACAAAATAGGAAAGATCATTTATCATCCCTGGTACAATGAAAAATGTGAAACGAAAAGAAAACAAAAAACATGAAGCCAGTGTCACTCGGCTCTAGGTCTTTCTATTTGTGCTGTATTCTCTTTTCAGCTTTGTGTGACCTCGTATTTTATCGTTGTTAATATTGAGAAATTTGCGTCTAATTTTAACTCTGTGCACATTACCACACAAATACTTTTCTAATGGCGTACAATTCAAAGTCGTGCACCATTTCTAACGTAGTGAAAAAGGTAGTACAAATTTTTGTATTGCGTATTAATATATAGATTATATTTTATAACTATTAAAAATTCTTATTTGATCTTTTCCGTTTAAAAGATAAGTAGGACTTATTTAAAGAAAACAGTTTTTGGGTCTTTTCCCTTTGGTCTTGGATGGTGCTTCGTCGGAAAGAAATCATTTTTCAGTTGATCGAAACACCCTCCTTAAGATAAACCTACTCGAAAATCATAAAAAATTATCGCTTGAAAGTTTACACGATTTATGTATATGGTAAGTTATTCTATTTTTTATATGAATCGAATTTTTCAAGTGCATACAACACAATATTACAATGCAAACTGAAAAATGAGGTCTGAAGAACTTACCCTAAAAAATGTCAAACTTTTCAAATGTCTTAAAAATTTGCATCGGTACACACTAGGGGTACTATATTCTCGAAACTTATGAAGCAACTTACTTACCATCAATTTAGAATGTATGTAAAAGCATTGAAAAGAATTGACCTTTTTATGAATACTTCTATTTGTTGACAAGATCGGGATAATTGGCACTTCTAAAATTAAGAAACCTTTCTGTCGTATTTATACAAATTTTACTTTAAATTTGAAATATTGTGTTTGTAACTTTGCACGGTAGGTTAGGTTAGCGCGGAAGATGGCAGTTGCTATCATAACCTAGGCCGCGGTTGGACCCATTGTATACACGATATATAACTTCGGTGTCCACCTATATGAACTATTTAGAAATTCTTATAAACTCCAAAATAAATTGGGGACTCTTTTGAGCGATATCCCCGAGAGAGTCGAAAAAGTGACTATCGAACACCTTGTAACGTCGTTTAGCCAATGCTCGGCATTCACAAAGGAAATGAAAAATGGACTCTTCGACATCAGGATCTTTACAGCATCTACAAAGATTTCCTACGTCGGTAAGCTCCAACCTTGAGGCGTTCCTACCAATAAAATAGTGCCCTGTAATGATACCAATTAAGGATCTGAAGGCTTGCCTGTCTAATGGAAAAATTTTTGTATTCTATTAGCGTCATAAAGTGGCTATATTACCCTCGACGTGTGTGTTTAAGTTATCTAAAACGGTGTAAGGAATACTTCACTCCTGTTGATCTTCGGACTGTCTATTTCGCCTATATTAGACCTAAGCTAGAGTACAATTCGCACATCTGGGCCGGGGCTCCAAAAACTACTTTGGAGCTGCTAGACAGAGTCCAACATCATGCGATGAAGTTGATTGGGGATGCGGTTGTTGTATCCTCTATTGATTCTCTTGAACACCGTCGTAACGTTGGGTGTGTTACTCTTTTTTATAGATACTATCATGGGTTATGCTCTAGGGAAATTTATGGGCTGGTTCCGTCAGTTCGTATATTTTCTCGCAGCACTCGGGCGTCCCATCAGGCCCATCTCTACTGCATTGCAACGGTGTTTAACAGAACATCGGACTATCGTGACAATTCGTTCTTTGGTCGAACGATTAAGTTGTGAAATAATCTCCCTGCGAGCGTTTTTCCCGATGGTTGTGACATCGGTAGATTTAAGAAAAATGTTCATCGACACTACTCCTCTTCTCCCCCATCCCTCTAACCTATTTCCTTTTCTACAAATCAACACGGTGCATTGCATTTATAGGGGCTATCCCCTGAGCGTTGGTTTAAGTAATAAAAAAAAAAAAAAAAAAAAAAAAAAGTAGTGTTGGAACTATGAGAATTTCCGCTTCAAATACACTGCAGTAGTGAGGTAGAGCAAAATATTCGCTAGGTTCGTAGGTCAGTACTGGTCTTATGATAGCCTTTTACATCCACAAAACTACTTTTGGCTTAAAGCCCCAAGATTTATTAAACATCCTTTTGCATGTGTAAAAAGCAATATATGCTTTGCGTGCCCTTTCTTCTACTTATATTCATCTTGCAAGACAATTTTCTATCGAGGATAGGCATGAGCAAAATCTAATCCGACTAAAATGGACCAGAAATCTATCAATGAAGATTGCAATGAAGATAAAAGCGCACCAAATTTTAAAATCCTATCAGATCCTTTTTTCGAGATATTCAAGGTTAAAGGTCGAAAAAACCTGTTTTTTTTTTTTGCCAATATCACACTAACGGTTAGTTTTTCAGAAAAGTAGTTTTGGACAATTTTGTAGCCCTGATAATTTCCTAGAAAAAACACCCCACAGCTGTTTTTGTACGAGTTATAAGTTCGGAGATATCCTAATTAAAAAGTATACTTAATGACTTTGTAAATTGAATGAATTTCATTAAGTTGTATGAAATTACCCTTTGTTGCTTCCTCATAGCATAGCTCATATTCATCTTTAGCTAATATTTATCACCACTTCAAGTTAAATTAAAATCCGTTTTTGAAAAAAAGTAACAAAAGTATTTTTTATTTCCTTATTTGAGGTCAGAAAACTTGAAATATAAATGCGGTTATTTACAGTATTGAAGACCAATTTTTAATTTTTTTTTTTTTTGGTTACGACAGGTGTGATGATATTTTGATGCCATTAGTTGTTATACTAAACTTCTAAGCATAAATAGAAGGCTAGTGTTTAGGTAACAAAAACATGACTTGAAGCACTTGCTCCAAATAAGGTTAAGCCAAAATAACAAAATTAAAATGAAGCATTTTCCCATAATAATGACAAGTTACATTACAAAAAAAAAAAAAAAGTGGCTTCATTAATTTTGGGGTTCCAAAAGTAATGAGAACAAACCCGACAAGTAATAATTACGCTTAACTGCATATGCGCACATACTCGTTTGCTTACTTATTGGATGTACCTATATATAAACGTAAGTATAACCATGGAAATGAATGAAATCTTAAGCTACTGTACTGTCCAATAACCGAATTTCGAAAGCAGAATTATATGAAAAAAAACAATGTTGAAAAAAAAAAATTGCCAAAAAAACCAAACGCGTCATAAATGAAACTTACTCATGTGTAGTGAGTGCATTGCTTAAGCTTCACCTTTGTATAAACTTCCAAAAACCATAAAAAACGAAAATAATAAAAAAAATATATAAAAAATTTTTCACAAAATGTTCATAGCAATACGCAGTTTTTGGAAATTTCGCTTTAGTAACATTTAAACCTGCAAACGACAACGATCAAACGGTGTAGTTGAAAAGGCTAACGGTGCAAAAACTAAAACAAAAAAAAAGTTAACAAACTGAAAAAGTTGCAGTTCGTCTCGAACATCATACAACATCAACAAGTTAAAGCTTTTCTTTAAACTTTTATCTGAAATTGGTTGGTGCACAGTTTGTGCTGAAAGTAAATTTAATCGTAAAAGTAACGTGAAACGCGTAACGTGAGTTTGTGTCTTAAGTCTTTCGTTTTACGCATTCCGAGCAAAGACATTGCCAGTGTATAAATAAGTGAAATTTCAAAGCAAATAATTTTTTGGATGAAAATCAGAAAAGAGTGCGAAATATAAAAAAAAGGAAACATAAAATATATGGTTTTTAACTAATAGAAAACAAACAAAAAAATAATTTTTATATAAAATAAATACAAAGTGTGAAATTTGATTTTTATAGAAAGGTCTAGCAAATTTAAAAGGCGCTGTGAAAAGAAAGTTGTTTGCTATTATTTGTTTTTTATTATTTTTTCGTTGCAAATATTCATGTGCAACATTTAAAGGCGTTTTTATAGCTACCACAATTGTGTAGTTAAACCACAACATTGTTACAAACTTTTTTGGATTAAAAGCAGCAACTCGAGTTTGGATTAATAAAAAAAAACTATACGAATTACAACAATTTTGAAATTAACTCAAGGTTAGTATTGTTAATTTGTATACATGTTAAGCTTTAATATTAATACAAATACATTGTAAGCGTATATTTTTACTATATAATTTTGTATAATTGAAAAAGGTGTTAGTAAGCAACTTTAAGGTAAACAAGATTTTTAGAACATTTAATACGAAAATATTATAATTTTGAATTTTATTACCTATATTGTATTGTCCTGTAGATCGAATTGAGAGCATAGAGCTAGAATTAGTCGTTTTCATCGAATTTTCTATTTTGTGATATTTTGTGTTATTTTCAAATGACTTTTTTTGGTGATTTTTGATCTACAATATACTCTACTGTCTTGTTTGGCGGCAAACTTAATAAAACAAACTACTTTGTAGCTTAATCTTGTATGCTATTGCCAGATGCAAAGAAGATGGGTCTAATAAACAACGATTCCTGTAGACTCTGTTAAGAGGACTTAGAAACTGCAGAGCATACTTACTCTGCCGAGAGTAAGATGTGATGCAATGTAGAATTTAGCATTTGTGTACATGGAAGGAAAGGAATCGTTCAAAATTACTGAACTTTTTTTAAACTTCGTTCATAAAAGTTTGAAAGTAGCAAGTGAAGAGGGTAATATTTCAATATTTATATATATAAAAATGAAATGGTGTCCGTATGTACAATAGCTTATGAACGCGGAAACTACACGACCGATTTACATAATTTTTTTTTTTTAATTGTTTGTTGTGGTCTGTAGAAGGTTCTTTAGGGGATGGAATGCCACTGAGAGGAACGGGGGTTGCACCCCCCATACTAAAAAAATACAAAAAATGCTATATCTCTACAGTTATACAAGCTATGATTATGAAAGTTGGTAAACTAATGCATAATGTATGTACCATTTACCATGCAAAATTTAAGGGGGTTGGAACTAGGGGACGTTGCACCCCTCATATGAAAAACACACAAAATGCTATATCAGTGGATGTTTATTGCGTCTACTATTCAGCATACAAAGCTTAAGAGGGATTAAATGAAAGGGATTTGCACCCCCCGTACAGAAAAAATATTTTTAAATTAAATTAAATTAAATTAAATATTAAATTTTTTTATTTTCTCAGTCATTTGTGGGTTCATTCACTAAATATAAGTAGAATAGAACTGTCATTTGTCATATGATCTTGTTCTGCAAAGGCTTGAAATTTTTACAATCAAATATTGTTATTGGTAAGAATAGTAAAATTTTAATTTTTTAGTTTTTCGGTCCGGAAATAGCAAAATGAAATGAAAAACTGTAAACGTAAAACAATGTTTAGGCTGGACCCGGGTAGGGGCTTAGAAACATAGACCACTACTGATCCTGACAGCATCCACTTTCTTGTTACTTGTAGTCAGACTTATGAGAATCTCAGATCAGTTTTCAGAACTCATATTTTGCAAACTCGAGTCGTCTAGCGCTCACTCTATAAGAAAATTCAGAAAAAATTAGAGATAAAGTTAAGAAGTACCCGATTAATTTTTAAAAAAAATATAGCAACTCCTTTCCCATTTAATAGGGTAAGGGAGGGAAATATGGACTACGTGGGTAATATGAACCTCACGGTTATTTCCCACTGCATACATAAGATTTACCGTTATTCATGTTCAAACTTAACGCTTATTCTTAAAGTTTATAATAGGGCGATTTTAGCGTTCGGTGAAGTCGCATGTTTCTGTAAAATTGATTTTTCTAAAAACAAGATCAGTGATAATTTTTTTCTAGTGAGTATATTTCATTATTTCACTTTAAAGACATCGCGTTTTTAAATAAATGGTTAATTATATAAAGTCAGTGAATACTATTTATAATTCATTACCACAAATAAGTTCATTAACCAAAAGAGTTTTTGATAAAAAACCATTTATTTCACCAACACGTGCTGTGGGTAATATGGACCACCACAGAAAAAAGCCTCAAAAACAAATGTATTTATCATCTTTTTTAGATGGGGAATCTAGTTGCAGTTATCATGACGAGTCTGATGGTCATTATATATAATTCGTTAACTACAAAGGAAAAAAATGATAAAAAATGCATATAATGTAATACCCTTTACTCAGAAGATCGACGTGGCGAATTTTGGGTTGAATGTGTAACCTCACGTTCTTGGAGTCATGAAAAATGTGCCGAATGTGGAAGTGACATTTTTATATGCAACTTCTGTACCAAATGGACTATATGGTCCATATTACACTAAACTTTTTTTTATCTTCAGTTTATTTTCAGTTTTTTAATTTTTTTTTCTTTATCCTGATGAGACATTTATCTAAAAGTGAATCAGAATAAAGGTAAATTGTTTCCTTTACTGAATGACATAAAATTAATTGTTTGGTTTTATGTATTTTGGGTTTTATTGCAAAAATCAGAGAATATGAAAAAATGGATTTATTCGCATTGTCTTCTAGGTTACTCATATCTGAATATGGTTAGGTAGAAAGAAAATTGGATATCCGTACAATTCAATCCCGTGAGCTACCAGCGCCTCAAGTGGATTCAACTTTAAATGATCTACACAATAAGCCTGAATGAGAGTTATGAATTTAATTTGACTTAGCACAACCTTCTCAAGTAAAAATCTTAATACATAAATATTTCACTGTTTATTCCACTTGTTTTGTGTAAAATTTTCGAAATTTTAAAATATCTGTGAATTTTTTTGTTTTGCTATTAAAATGTGTAGATACATTTATCAATATTTTCAAGGCAAGCTTTTGATATTTCTAAATAATATTTCCTTTTGTTAATAAAGTATGTCTATTAGCACTATCTGCACTTTAAGAGTTGCTAAAATATTAAATTCAACAGATATCTTATTAGTCATCTGCATACCTACTAATGTGTTATTTTTATCAAAACAAAAACAGACGGCAGATTTAATAAGAAAATTAAACCAAAAACTTAGTAACTCAGTCATGATTTTAATGTATTTTTTCAACGTATTGCAATTTTGCTGAAAATTTATGCAAACGTTTTTATATAATTCATATCAAGAGAGTTTTTTTAAAAGT
The DNA here is from genome assembly GCA_951812925.1 of Calliopum simillimum. Taxonomy (NCBI): domain Eukaryota; kingdom Metazoa; phylum Arthropoda; class Insecta; order Diptera; family Lauxaniidae; genus Calliopum; species Calliopum simillimum. The sequence continues at coordinate 126,806,880 of OX638368.1, forward strand.
TTGTGGAATTAAAATTGCAAAAAAAAATCATAAAAATTGTTCGATTGCGGAATTTTCTTTTGGTATATATAATTATCACATTAATGATGGAAAACCATCTGAAAGCGTTTCAACAACTGCATGCTGAAAGTTCAATATCCGAATATTGAGACTTTTAAGGCTTTAATCGCTTTTGACGTATCCATTTAAACTAATGACTATAAGTACTCGAGCAAAAAACCCACAGGTAATTTATCTCACAATCATGGTACGCTTTTGAAAATCATACTCATGCCAAACTTTTCTTTCAGTAAGTCGATTGCTGAGCTATCAATATGGTATACGGCGCTATCTTGTTGGAACTGCATAAGTATGTTAAACCTATGGATATGTAAAAACTATCACATCAAATTTCAACCCATTTTCATTCTGAATAGCACCCTCGAGCGGGCAAAAGCTTAGCCTTTAAAAATTGTTTGTAAGAATATCTACAAAAAAAAAGATTTCCTACATTTATTGGGGTCTAAAGTCTCCATGAGTTTCTTTCGTCTAAATGAAAAAATTTCAATTTATTCCGGAACATACAGAAGGTAAACATTTCACTGTAAAGCAATGAGAAAAAAAAAATGAAATTGTAGAAAATTTAATCCTTTCAATAATTACGACCGTTTTTTTAAAATGTTCAAAAAATACTGATTTCTTTTGCACACACTTTCATTCAAGCGTTGGGCTGGCCATCTTTTCGGGAGCTTTGATCCAAACCAAGTATGCAGCCTTTGCTTTAAGAAACTCCTCGAAGATGATTGCTGTTGCATTAATTTTTCTTTTGAAATTTTTGAAAAACACAACAAACAAATAATAACAAAATTTTGAGATATCCTACTTCAAATGTTCAAAAACACGTTTTTTTGAGGTTTTTTTTACGAACGTTCCCTGCGATCCCATATAAAATGCACACAATTGTTTCGTTTTCTTCTATTATATTTACTAAAATCATTTAGAACTATTCTTCTTCTTTAAAATGAGCAGTTCAATGATCTTCTGTGATTTTTCCTTAAAAAGTTGTGCACATTTTAAATTAACATCGTAAAAGATATGGCAATTTAGCAATAGCTAAAGAGAATCTACATATATGTCGTTCATTTTATTAGTGGTGCAAGTCCATTAAAGGGTAAAAGTAATTTCATACACATTATTTGCATAATAAACGGTTATTTGACAAATATGTTTTTATGGACCTACAACATCAAGTAAACTTTCCGCGAAAATAAAGCCCAATTTTATTAGTTTCTAACAAAATGCCAGCCAATTCCTATTATGACGTTACTTTTACCTTTAAATGGAGTTGCACCACTATTAAAATAAACGACATTTATGACTTTTAACTTCCATGATGTCATTTTAAAATGGTCACAAGTTTTTAAAGAAAGATCATACAGAAAATATTACTAAATAAGCTTACTGTTCCATGTTTTTAAGTAAAATCAACAACATTACAAAAACAAGGCAAAATGCATAGAAAGAAATAAAAAAAATTATCGGAAGACTGATTTTCGTTACGTTTCATCCATAACCATATGGAATCATCAGACGAATTTGCCCACAACCGAAGAACTTGACAAGAACGCTTTATATAGTTCTTTGTAAATTAGATTATTAGAATCATAGCAAAAAAATAAATTCAGCACATGCAAAAGATCTATTTTTATTTTTTGCTATGCATCGCCCTGCTGTTTGTAAGTCGTTTACTTTGCTTATATTTTTTGTGATTCTCATCTAATCTATGCAAAGGACTAAATAAAGGGTGCTTGTCAAGTTCTTCAGATGTGGGCAAATTCGTCTGATGATTCCATATGGTTATGGATGAAACATAACGAAAACCAGCCTTCCGATAAATTTTTTATTGTAGTTTTTTCTGTGCATTTTGCCTTGTTTTTGTAAATGACAATTGACACGTGCTTTGATGATAGCTAGTGTCCGACCGAAGGTCACTTTTCGGCCGAAGCCAAAGCCGAAGCCCATTAATCGGTTTTTTATAATCCTTGGCCGTAGCCGAAGGTTCATTTATTTTATATTTTCATACCCTACCCTCAGGGTATATTCAATTTGTAGCATTATAGGCATTATCAGGTCAAATATAACACACTTAGCGCCGATTTTGCATTGTTCAGAGAAACCTCAACGGGAATGGATCTTGAGATGTGGTGCCTTTGTGAGATATCAGGTGCAAAAGGTTTTTGCAAAATGTTTTCCCTTATTTGATCTACGATTTTTTAGCTCAGAAAATTTGCATAAGTTATTTTCGTACAAATTATTTTCTATTTAAAGGTATTTTCTTGACGTTTAGCACCCGATTTCTCAGGAAGGCTTAACTTCTCAAGGTTTGACTAGAACAAAAGATCATACTTACTATCGGAAGACCAAAAAACTGATTTACTCGACCTTTTGTATCCGATATCGCACGAAGGCACCACCTCTCTTAAATAAAGCGGTCATTTATCATCCGACTTTGTTCTGCTAGGGCTCGAAATTTTTGTAATGAAATATGTTACTGACAAAAAATAATAAACTATGAACTCTTTAACTTTTCGGTCCGGAAAAATTCTTTGTATGTTATTGAGAGATATCCTTATTTTAATGGCTTATAACTCGGAAAGTAGGAATAGAATTAAAAATGTAGAGCGTTAAGGGTGATCTTACCTATCCAAATGCAAAAACAAAATTAAATTTTGCCATTTACTGTTTTTGTTACATAGCCCAAAGTATATCGAAAGACAATGATTTTTGCACTTTTGAGCAATGATAACTCAGGATTCTGACATTATTGAAAAAAAAAAAAAGTCCGATTCGTAATTAAAAAGTCCCAATTCACTATAAACGGCCATCATTTTGTTTAAAAGTTTTTTTTTTAATCAACAAGTTGCTTTATGCTTGAAGTTACAAACATTCGGCTTCGGCCAAACATTCAGCTTATTTTTGGCCGAAGGCGTTTTTTTGGCCGAAGGCGGCCGAAGCCGATTAATCGGTTGGACTCTAATGATAGCTAATAAAGTATTGAAGGCTTTCGTAAAAAGTTGTTTTTTTTTTCCAAAACTGGCTGGATTTTTCTCCATTACATATAACTAATTTTGTTTACCTCTATTTTAAGAAAATGTACGGGGAGCAAACAAAATCACAACTTCGTACATATGGGCAATCTACTATAAAAACACTAAGAAAATATTACACATTTTGCAGCACCAAAATCACTTTGATATTTTTACTTTTTTTATAATACTTAAATAAGAAATTTTTTGCATAAAAATAAAATTTCAAATTCTTACTTAATTGCATAACTGTCCGATTTAATTAAATTAAATCACACGCTTTGTTAACTGTTGACTTGGTAATTAAGTTTTGTTTAGGTCATTTTAATGACTTTAAATATCTACACAAATGTCAAAAAGTCACAAGAACTTGTCGTACAACTGGTTTTAAAGATTTTTAAATAAAAAAAGTATATTTATTTTGTTGTTGATGAACAGTTATTTCTTGGTTTATTGTGTATAATATGTAAAATATTTAACTGTGTGTTGGTAGTTTTATTACGAAAATGAAGCGTTAAAATTTTGAGTTTTATAACAATAGTATAAAATGTGTTGCACTCAATATTATATGGTAGATTAAGTCGTAAATAATACTTGATATTTAACTTAGTACTTAATTGAATGCCACAGTTAGGTTTCAAAAATTTTCAGTTATCACAATTTTTTATCATAAAACTTGAGATGGTAGTTGAAAGTAATAGACTAGTAGTCTCGAGGCTCTAGGTGGACAATTTTTGAACTGTGCGGCTTGAAATAAGCTATGAGCCACTGTAAGTATTTGATATTTTTTGTACTTTTGGATTTTGAATAATCTAAATTTCAAATGAGTCCAGTGAGATAAAAATTTCTGTTAAAAAAAATTAGATGCTTCACTTTTTCGGTCAGAAAAACCAATTTTTTTGTAAATATCTCGCTTATGGTTTCTTTTACAGAAATGTTGGTCCATAATTTTGTAGCTCTGAAAGTTTTATATAGAAAAGTGGTAAAAGTTGTTTTTGTACGTCTTAAAGCCTAGTCGACTTTTCAAATTTGCTTAAGAACACCAAAATAAAGCGAATCCAATTAAAAAAGTGAAGGATAGTTTTTTCGAACAGAAGTCTCTTTAGAGTATAATTTTGCTGGACTAAATAGCGAAAGGGGAAAATTAAATTTTGTTTTTTTATTTCATAAAACAAAAAAATTCATGAAAGGAAATTTACGGTAGCGTATAACAAAATACCGAAAGAAACAAGTGGCCTCATTTTATTGAACAACAAGAAACTTTGCTCAAACTTAAAACAAAAGTACAAAAGCATGAAAGAATATGTATCATGAGCATAACAGCAGTGAAAACACTTAATTAACCAAAAATTACACATTGTGAAGACATTTACATAAGACTATACTTAAAATAAAAACAAAACTTATTTAAAAAATTAACATTAAACTGTAACAACAGGATATCCGTTTGCTGACTAAAAAATTTTGTTGCTTAAGTTGCGAATTTTACGCGCGGTTCCGTGTTTAATATTTAATGCTCATCAATGTAAGTTGTAGCTGCTGCTGCAACCTACTGTTTTATGTCTGTCTTTGCTGTGAAATCTTGAGAGCAGCGCTCAGTGCTTAACATCAAAAGAAATACACTAAATAAACTAGAGAAAACTGAAATTTTTATGATGAGTCATAGTTAAATTCATAAACGGGACGGAAGTCTTGTTGTTGTTGCTGTTGTTGTTGTAGAAGATATAAATTATTTAATACAACTTTTAAGTTTTCACCTGCTATACATGTGCATGTTTTCAAGTTGAAAGCGAGAAAGAGATATTTCTGTATATTAATCAACTAAAACGAAAGACTTAAGCATCGAACTCGCTGTTCAAATATGTTTTATTTATTTTGTTGACATACAAGCAAATCAAGGCATAACTGCAAATGCAAAAAATTCGCTATTTCAAAATAGGTTCAAAAGCATGAACAAACTTAAATTATAAGAAACAAAAGACTTAAGCGAGCAGCTTTGGTTTAAAATTTAATAATGTTCTAAAATTCTTGCACATAGTGTCTAAAACTTTTTATATTAAAGAATGATTTTATTACAAAAACTCAAGTTGAAAATAACACAATTCAATTAAATACATCGAATGTTAAAAAAAAGGTTTGCAAAATTTTGCACAAAGTTCAATAACAGCATCACAAAGTGCGCATCATGGTTTTCTCTCTACTTCCTTTCCCTTTACAGAAATATATTGCTTTTTCTTGTTTAAAAATTTCTTTCTCCATTAAAAAAAGGCATAAACATTAGTTTTCCTATGTTAAAAAAATGCTACTACACCACGTTGCTGCTGTTTATAATGAACACACTTCATTAATCTGTGTCTCCCTCTTAGTAATGTCCACTTTTTTATTTCTCTCAAATATACAAAATGCACAAAAATGCGAATGAAAAAAAAAAAAAAAACCCAACGAACTACAAAAGAAGAAATGTTAACTTTGCCAAGTTTTGGTTTTGCTGATGCCAACGAAGTGAAAGCGAGCGCATGCGCAGCTTAATCATCGGCTGCAAGCTGGCGTTAGCTACCATGCGCTTTAACTAAAAATTTATTTTTATTTTTCTCCATCATAAATATAATTTTTTTTTTTTTCACTTATATAGCTTGTTTTGTTTAGGAGTTATAAATATTGTACAAATGTTGGTCGATATTGCTATTGAACTTACATATAAGAAAAAAAAAATTTACCACCTGACAACTTGCATACCGGATGTTGGAAGTTTTTTTTTTTTTTTTTTCTTTTATCGCGAAAAAAACTGAAAAAATGTTTTGTAAATATTTGTATTGAAATACTTATAAGTATATTTATATATACATCCAGCAAAAATTTTGAAGGTTTTTAGTGCAGAGCATTTAGATTAGTGCCTCCGCAGTCAGTTATGCTGAATATCTTTTATATGTTGCGTATAATTTGAATTTATAGCTAGCTTATTTCCTACCCAACATTTCCCCTATTCCATTATTTCTTGTTCCAGCGATCGTTTTCATCATGTCTTCGGACGCCCACATTATCTGCTACCTTGAAGATTCCACTTCAATGCTTGGCGGCGGAGAAAAGATCTTCTCGGCATTTAAGTAGTGAGCAAAAATATGCTTCCGTAGTGATATATGTATTTTATAGGGTCAGAAGTCATGAAATTTTTGAAGATATTGTACCATACAGCTCATTTTAACTCGGTTTTACCTCGATGTCGGCAGACTTCAAATTTTTGATGTGGTCCAAATATACAGAAAAAGTTTGTTTTTTAAATCAGTTACCAAATGGTCTTCACATTGTTTCTGTATGGTATTTTTGAAAATTTTAGCTGATTACGTTAACGAGATATTGTATTTTTAAAATTTTTTTTAAAATTTTTTTCTTGAAAAAAAAAAATGAATTTTAGCGTTTTTTTAGAAAATCAGCAAACAAGAAAAATTATTTTCAACGTTAATTTTGATGAGATATCGCAAATGCCTGTAAAGAACTATATTGAATTTGTATACCTTAACTTTAATGGATGATATCTCGGTCAGTAATGATCCAAATTTGAGGTTAAGGATTTCCTTATTTGGTTATATAACCTCAAAAATCTCAAAAAACAAAACTTTTAGGTTGAAATTTCCCAAAAACCATTTGAGATATAGCAATTCTAAGGCCGGACTCAGATTAAGCATTGAAATTTACGTTGAAAATGATTTTTCTTGTTTTTGTTTGGTGACAATTTTCTAAAAAAACCCAAAAATTCATATTTTTATTAAAAAAAATTCTATGGACCTTTTTCAATAGGAAATATTTGTACTAAAACATAATACTTTTTCTGAAATGGGACTTAATATGAACTTATAGCCTGATTCACTACATTTCAGAAGTAGATCAGTACATGAAAATTAGCTAAAAAATATCCAAGCTATGGACAATTTTGTGAAGCAGTATCGGTCAATTGTTTAATTTAAAATGTACAAAATATCTGTCTAAGAACAAACTAAGTAGTTGCGTTGAGTTTAACGTTTCATAACAGACTAATTTATTTTTGTCAAATTTCTTATGACTAGCTTAAAATGTTACATTGCTATGCGCCACTGAGAGTATTAGAATCGTATGATTTAACAGTTAGGTGAAAAGCAAAATAGAAAGAAGAATTACTCGAATGATTTTACGGTTCTTTAAATAGTAGAAAAAACAACCAGTGGCGGTGTAAACTAAATTATTAAATAGCAAAATTTTCAAAATTAAAGAATTCAAATTCTAGTCAAATAAACTTAGGATAAAACTTAATATTTTTCATAAACATAACCGCCAGCCTTGAACGGCGTTCAACATTCCTTTGGCAATTGATGAAGTTTAGCAACTGGCCTCTTGAAAGTTGAATTCTCAGTTTTGATAGTGACAACTCTGACGAGCCCATCGGATCCAGCATGGGTTTCGATTACACGGCCAAGTTTCCAGCAAGCGGGAGGTAGATTATCTTCACGTATCAGGACGACGTCACCAATAATTAGATTAGATTTTTCTTTCAACCATTTAGATTTTGGTTGAAGTGACAGCAAATAATCAGTTGACCAGCGAGACCAAAAATATTGAGTTAATTGTTGAACCAATCTCCATTTAGATAATAACCCAGTTTTGAGATGAGTTATGTCTGCTTCTGGCAACGAGTTCAGGGGCCTTCCAACTAAGAAATGTCCAGGCGTTATATAGGGGACGTCATCAGAATCAGCTTGGACTAAAGGCCTCGAATTTAATATAGCCTCAATTCTAGCTAGGAGAGTTGATAATTCCTCAAAGTTTAGTGTAGCTTGACCCATAGTTCTTCTTAGATGAAACTTCATAGACTTGACTGTAGACTCCCATAACCCACCGAAATGTGGCGTATTTGGTGGTATGAAGTGCCACTGAATACCCTTTGAAGATAAAAAATTCGAAATATCATTATTAGATTCAAAAGAAGTTACCATTTTGTGAATTTCATTCAGCTTTCTGGCAGCTCCTTGAAAATTAGTTCCATTATCGCTGTGTATATGACCACACAGACCACGTCTAGCAACAAATCGATCGAGAGCGGCTAAGAAGGCATCGGTACTCAAATCGGAGACAAGTTCTAGGTGAACAGCTTTGGTCACTAAGCAGATAAAGACTGCAACATATGCTTTGACTTTCGGGGCCTTTCTGCCACTGTGCTGCTTATACAATATAGGCCCAGCATAGTCGCATCCAACTTCGTAAAATGGAAAGGCAGCGTTGACACGAAATTTGGGCAAGTCGCCCATAAGTTGCTCTTGAGCTCGTGCACTAAAGCGAGTGCAAGCTCCACACTGGCGAATTACAGTTTTAACAATTTCACGAGCACCAATTATCCAATATTTTTGCCGCAGTGTAGCGAACAACAAAGTAATTCCGCTATGAAGATTTTTCACGTGCAAATCGTGAACAATTTTCCGAACGATTGGGCTGTCTTTATGAAGAATTATTTGATGCTGACTGTCATAAGGTAGGTCAGCTTTAGTTAATCTTCCGCCAACACGCAGCAGCCCATCAGCATCCACGAATGGTGAAAGTTTCCGTAGTTTTTTGTTAGTTAGGGTAGCTTGACCTTGCTGAATAGACGACATAATCTCAAAAAAGTCAACCGCTTGATAGTATTTATACAATTTTAGTTCAGCAAACTTAAGTTCTTTGACTTTGAGAGGTGAGGTGTCTCTGCACTTATTTTTGAGAATGTTGACATATCGTATGCAGTAAGCTAGTACTCGCACCATTTTAGCCCAACTGGAAATTCTGTTGTTTATTCTGCTAACGGAGTCCGGATCGTAAGTAGCTGAAGCTAGAGCCACATGATTTACTGGACGAAGTTCTTCACTTGTAATATTATCCTGAGATTCGGATAGTGGCCACCAATTTTCCTCCATAAGCAACCACGATGGACCATTAAACCATAATTTATCATTAATTAAGAAGCTGGATCTTACACCTCTACTAGCAGCATCGGCTGGATTCTGTTTGCTGGAAACATATCGCCATTGCGCACTGGGAACAGTTTCTAAGATGTAGGATGTTCGATGATTAATAAAAGTTTTCCACTTCGATGGATGTGAAGACAACCAGGCTAAAACGGTTTTGCTATCAGACCAGCAAACCACTTCATTTAATTTCAAGTTAATGACAGATGCTAAATATTCAAACAGTTGAGTTAACAAATACGCTGCACAAAGTTCCAGCCTGGGAATTGAAAGTGAGGCCATTGGAGCCACCTTGGTTTTAGATATGACGATGTTAGTTGACACTTGTCCATCTGCTGACGTTTTTCGACAATAAATGACTGCAGCATAGGCTAAGCTGGAGGCATCACAGAATCCATGAAAGGTTACAACTGGCTCTGTGGAAAAAATAAGTCGTTTTATATTAATGTTATTAAGTAAATAAAACTCTGAAAATAGTAGTTTGACTTCGTCTAAAATGTCAGCAGGCAACAGCTCATCCCATTCCAGTTTGGATAGCCATAGTCGCTGTATAATTATTTTCACAGCTATAATTGCAGGTGATATCCAGCCAAGTGGGTCAAAAATTTTCGAAATCTCGGAAAGCAGGTTCCTTTTGGTGTTAAGGCAATATTGATTTTCTTTTACCTTATACGAAAAACAATCAGTCATAGGATTCCAAATAACGCCAAGGAGGCATACTGTCATATCCGATGGCACATCGACCATGCTATAAATTTTCTCACTATCTGGAATCTTTTGAATAATACTACTCTGATTTGTGGCCCACTTCCTTAAGTGGAAACCGCCAGCCGTAAGCAAATTATTTAATTGTTCTGCTAGCTCTTGAGCTTCTTTTAGGGTATTGGAGCCTGCCATACAATCGTCAACATAAAATGAATTTTTAACAGCTTCACTAGCCTTGTTATTTCCCAATCCGTGGATAAATATTTTAGAGGCAGATCGTTGTAATCCAAGTCTATTTGCACACCGCTCGGAAATCAACGTGTTCTGGCATCCAGAGTCCAATAGAATATTACAGCCTTGGAAGCAACCCATGTTGTCCTTAACAAAAACCCTAGCAGTGGGCAAAAGCATATTTAGATTTCTTACCTCAGATGTGGCAGCAAGATTGATTGATGTAGTTACAGCATCTATTGTAGCTTCGACTTTTTTAGGCAGTTCACTCGATTTTTTCTCATCCTTAGTGGGGAGAGAATCCACTTTTTTCACCATGGCAGCTGCGACCGTATTGTAGTTAGAATTTCGCTCTAGATGAATATAAGAATGATGATGACCTTTGCAAAATTCACAAAGGTGTTTAGATGGACAATTTTGTACTGAATGTCCCTGCTTCAAACAATTAAAACACAATCTTTTCTCTTTTACAAAATTTATGCGATTGGGCGTAGACATCTTGATAAACGTAGGGCAATAGGCAAGATGGTGGTCTTGAGAGCACGCAAAACAGGATCGTTTCATGTAGCCAGAATAAGTTCTGACGGATTTAATTTTAGATTGTGTTCCGCCAGCGCGTTGCTTTTCAATTGGAGTTGGAACACGTTCTAATGCATCACAACGTTCATTGATGAAAATGATAAAATTCTCCAGCGTAGGAAATGTAGTTTTACTACAATGCTCAGCCCAAGAATGATGAGTTTCTCTATCGACTTTTTTAAGTAAAAGATGTATCAGCCACGGATCACGTTTCTCTGCTTCCTCGCCTTGCGCTCTAAGCCCACGTATAACTTCATCAGCAATATTCGATACGTTTCGAAGACCTTGAGAGTCATCTGCTTTAGATATAGATAAAAATGTTTCGATTAAAGAATCAATAACCAGTGAAGGCTTATCATAACGATCTTGAATCTTTTTTATGGCTTCCTCGTAGTTTTGATCTGACACAGCAAGATGTCGTATAAGCATGGCAGGCTCACCCTTTAACAACCCTTTCAGATATTGAAACTTCTGTGATGCAGTCAATGTATGGTTGTTATGCACTGAGCTGTTGAATAAATCAAAGAATGATCTAAATTCAGAGTAGTTACCTTCAAATATTGGAATATTCAGCTTAGGAAGTCGTATATCAGCAGCTGGGGCAGCGGTGTTCGCGGTAGGTGACGAAGTCGTAGCACCAACATTTGCTAATGGCGGTTGTAGCGCTGTCAATTTTTCCAAAAAAGATGTTTGGGACTCCAACAGTTTCTGCATAGCATTTTGATGCGTTGTTGTTGAGTTGAGGGGATCACTATTAACATTTGCAGCAAGCAGCTTGGCATCAATAATTTCACTGAACTTCGCTTTCATTTGAAAATATCTCTCTTCAAATTCTTCTAATTCAGTATCACGTTCCGGTACATCTTCATCAAGAGCAGCCATCTCAATATCCAACGATTGAAAATTATCGTATATTTTCTCCAAATTTTCTAATCTGGCTCGTATTTCAAAAAGCGACGTTTCGGTAGTAATTTGGCTCAAAAACTTTTCCAACCTGGTTGCAGTTCCCTTTAGATAGGTTCTTTTATTCCGTAGAGTATCGATGGTAGCCATAATTTACTTAGGAAGTTTTTTTACACACTTTAATTTTTATAATAAAATCCAGTTGAGGAGCACTTCAACAGTAAAAACACTTTTTTAGTTTTTTTAACAAAATCCAGTTGAGGAGCACTTCGATAGTTAAAACACTATTTTAGTTTTTTTTTGTTTTTTCACAAGTTGTATGTGAAGCTTTATGCAGCTGGGCAAAAGAATTTGCAAACAGTTATGTTCGTATGTATGTTTTCAACGCAACAACAATATATATATATACACAATGTTTTTTTTTTTATTATGCGCAGTAATAAGCAGCCACAATTAAAACACACAATTTTGTTTTTGTTTTTCACTATTAAGCGCGGTAATAGAAAATAAAATTTAACTCTCTTTAACGCGACAACGATCACGTCGGGGTCACCAAAAAATGTCTAAGAACAAACTAAGTAGTTGCGTTGAGTTTAACGTTTCATAACAGACTAATTTATTTTTGTCAAATTTCTTATGACTAGCTTAAAATGTTACATTGCTATGCGCCACTGAGAGTATTAGAATCGTATGATTTAACAGTTAGGTGAAAAGCAAAATAGAAAGAAGAATTACTCGAATGATTTTACGGTTCTTTAAATAGTAGAAAAAACAACCAGTGGCGGTGTAAACTAAATTATTAAATAGCAAAATTTTCAAAATTAAAGAATTCAAATTCTAGTCAAATAAACTTAGGATAAAACTTAATATTTTTCATAAACAATATCATAATATCTTCGTTGAAGTTACCATCTTAATTTTGAATTTATATGAAATAATGGGCTTGTGATTGTTGCATGGAAGTTTTTTGTCAATTCCGAAGGGACTTTCCGCGTAGAATCCAATTTCGTGGTCAGAAATGGCCCATCAGCTCTATATTTGAGATATTTGAGGTTAAAAACACGAAAACTGCCATTTTTAAGGTTCGATGCAGATTGTACAAATCTTTCTTTTATATTTTAACATAATTCATTACGTATTGCTACTCTTTTTCTTCAAAATGAGCTCTTCAAAAGTGTCTTATGATTTTATGGCCGATTTAGGATTATATCATGAAATCCTATATAGCAACTAACCCGAAACAGTCTATGGATTTCGTTATGTCATCTTAAATTGACAAAACGTTTGAAGAAAGCATCGTACTAGACTTTTTAAGAGCTCATTTTCAAGAGAAAGAGTAGTACTACATGATGAATTCAATAAAAAAAAAAACAATTTGTGCAATCTGTATCGAACTCAAAAAATGTTCGTGTTCGTGGTCTGGAGTTGATCAGCCAATTCTGCCTCGGATTTGGATGATTCTACGCAGAAAGTTTCTTCAGAAATTACCCTTAGCTGCCATGCAACAAAATCATTGTTGTGCTGTGTTCTTATTTTATCTTCTTTTCATGAAAATTAATTTGGATGGTCAAGTAAATAGATCATGGCGTATTTTTTTTTTTAACCTTAGCACTAAGGATGTACACATTAACATATAGTCATATATATTACCTTGCGTAAATAGCTGTGAAGATAAAAATCGGTTAAGAAATTACGAAGTTTTTGAAGCAGTATTTGCCGATTCGGAAATTTTTACCATTACAAAAACTCTAAAATTAACGTCAAAAAGTTGGCGTTTTTATTAGTATTGATCTCAAACAAATCCTTGAACAATGTGAAGTAAAATCCATGAACAAAATTTCAGCGAAATCTGAGATCAAGTCAAATCTTATTACGCTATGAATAGATAAACAAATTATATGTTTAAAGCAAATACAAAAATATCATGCTTTTTCCAAGTATCTTCGGTGAACTGTTAGTTATGGAAACAGCCTACATAAATTATGCATATCGCACTTTGATAAATTTAAAAATTTGCATTATTATTTTTTAATTTTTTTGTTATATAACTTGAAATGACTGATCACAAATTCAACAAAATTTAACTTATGTCTAAGATTAATGCACGATTCCAAAAAAATAAATAAAGAAATGATACTAATATTAATATATGTATGTTCATTTAAGAAAAAAAAAAAAAAAAAACACAAAACAAAGATGGAAAAAAAATCAGTGAAAGTGTTTAAAACACAATAAAAATGTCTTCAAAAAAAGAAGCAAAACTTGTTAACAAATGCAAATGAGTTAAACGTACAAAAAATTATAAAATATATATTTATGCATATTCGTTTGTACAAATATGGTTGTATACGTATGTTTGTAGAAATTTGTATTTTATGAGTATGATGTGTTTAATGATTAATATCAATTTATATTCACTAGCTTTGCTATGTATCACTATAAAGAGTGTCATTTTAGAAGGTCTGATTGTATTTAATCAGAATTTTTTTTCGATTCACATTTTCGCTGTTTTGTTTTGTCTTACAAATTTCAATCAATTAGTCATATCATGAAGCGTGTAAATTAAAAAGTCATGCCAATTCACGACTTTTTTGGTTATTTTAGCTGATTTTAGGTGTTTGAGACTTCGTATTTACCAACAGGACTTATTTTTTCTTTCTATAATTTCAAGATGCTGGGTAATTATTGTTTCAAAATGCAAAAAAAAATTATTTTTAGAAAAATGAAATGCTTTTACACGGAGAAAAAAAATAGTTTGTACTACTTTATTTCAGAACTAGAAAATAAATTTTACCTCACTATTTTAGTAAGTTCAGATTTTCGATTTTTTTTTTTTCAATTGAAGTGATATTTACCTTACTGTAAAGTTCCACAAAAAAAAAAAAAAACGAAACGAACTGACCTGACCGCACTAGGATTCAAACCGGGGTCCATCCGTGTGATTGATGAAACATTTTATTTTTGCTTTCAGTTATAAACTTGTTAGACGTTTACTCCACTGACCTATATGATGAAGAGGTATAAAATTTGTATATTTAGCAATTATCTGTTCAAACATAAATATTTTTACTAGAATTATAAAGTAAAAATGGTTATACATAAGCATAATTTACTCTACGTATAGGAAAATGTTTGCAATTTATAGTAAATATTACCTTATTATTTCACTATATTTTATATGCAAATAGACCCATCAAATAGTTCATGCGTATCCTTATTTATGTTTGATATATATTGTAAAGTAATTTAAGTAAAGTAATTTAAGTACAGTAATTTAATTTTTTTACTACTCAAGTGGAGTAAAAATAATTATTTTTGCTAAAGAAACCAGATACTTTTCGAGTTATTATTCAGTGTAGTAAAGTTATCTCAACTCTTTTCAAAGTACTTTATTGTATGGAGTTGTGATACCTTTAGGTTAATAGATGATAGTTCGGAAAGTGAGGATAAACTTAATTGGACAAAAATCATAAGTAAAAATTTAATAAGAAAGGTTATGGCCATCCGATGGCATTAGCAAAAATGTATTATACTTTTTACTACATATTTATATAATATAGTTTCAAATATGCCACAAAACTGTAGTCTATTGTACTTTGATGCAAGAATGTTTTAAAATTCTGACGTGATATGAGAATTGTTATAGGACTGTATTATTTTTGACAGCAATTACCATTTATATTAAACATAAACACACCCTTTATAATACAACTTTTTTTTTTGACTTGTGCATAATTTATGCAGAATTTTTATGACCTCATTTAAATTTATTTCTTCTTCTTTTTATACCTCTTACAGCGTTGCAACATCATAAATCGGCAAATTAAAGGGACACAACGAATTCCATCACAACAAAAAATTGAGTTTCAACATCAATACGATTTACCTTAAATTTCATGCAGTTGCCAAAAAAGTGCAAACAACAGTATGACGACTCGCTATGATCAACGATGTTTAAAGTTATGCACTGCAGTTTATGTGCTGATCTGGGCCTGCGCATTGATGCATGCTGAGGCAAGAAGAACAAATGGTGAGTAAACAACAACATATTGCACTGAACTCTGAAGTGTAGATGTCAATGACTTCTCTCTTCTTTTTTTGGGAATGGGAAGATGCAACTGATTAAATCGATAAATTAAAATTGATAATATGTTAAGGAAAATTTTTGGTCCTTATGCCGCATAAGTAAATGTTTACCTACATAATGTTTACCAATATAATTATGTACATTAAACTGGTTTGATTTGTATGTAGCAAAAAAAAGTCGTCACCACACCATCTCAAAAGTTAGAAGGACTCTTAAAAACGATATCTGCATAATTTATAGTATACATAATAATCAGATCTAAAAATTGATTTTTTTAAAATTTTCAACCACTTGGTTGGGATAAGGAATTTTTACTCAAAAGCATAAGATGCTTTGCTTTTAAGTAAAAAGTGTATGAGGCAAAAAATGCTTACTTACTCCTGCTAACTTATGAAACGGTATGGGGATGAATTTGAATTTGGACCCTATCTAATGTACATGTAGCAGATCCGTGCACACGGGGGGTGTTTTGGGGGGTCAAACCCCCAAGAAAAGTCTTTTACCCATATATAATGGTACAAATTTAGTGTTTCATATGGTGTTCCCTCATTTTCATATATGAAACCCCCCTCCCCCAAGAGCAAATCCTGCGCACGGTGCTGACATGTAGGTACTATAGAGTGGTTTAAAGTTTCAAAATTTTTTGGAATTGCGCTTCCACAGCACCAAAATATTCTCTTAGATAAAAACACGCATCTTGTTATATTTGGTCCACTCCAGAGAAAATTTGATACATCCCAAACCATTTTAATAACCGAAAAGTGGTCCTGAACAAGGTAAAATTTTTAGTACTAAAATTTAAACTGTAAAGCTTTTTATATGGATTTTGAGCCACTGAATTTGAATCTGCAACGTATTTTTCTGTTAGTTCTGTAGCTTTGAAGATATTGTCCATTCAAGGTAGAAAATCAAGATACGAAGTGGAATGGCCAATATCTCCAAAAACACAGAACTAATGGAAAAATAAATTGCAGATTCGAATTTAGCAGCTCAAAATCTATATATTAATATGCAAGACAAAAACTTGTCCATCTTTTTTCACTATGTTAGAATTGAAGTACTACTTTAAATTATACACCATTAGAAAGGTATTTGCATAAAGATGTGCACAAAGTTAAAATTATGTTAATATTTTGGCTTTAAGTCAGGTTAAATTGAATACAAGTTTTTCAATACTAACAACAACAAAATAGAGCAGAGCTGAAAAAAGGATAAAGCACAAAGAGAAAGACAAAAAAGCATAGCTCTAACTACACGTTTTTTGTTTTGTTTATATTTGTCTTGAATTATACAAGGAATGATAAATGAGCTTTTCTATTTCGTACAAAATAGCAAAAAAAGTACTAAGTGTCCAAAAAGTACCAAAAGCATTTAATACATTTGTGGTGGAATTTTGACAACTGAGCTATTCGAGTTTATATAAAAAGTTCTTAAATTTTAAAATACAAATACATATTCAGGATGTATCAAATGATCTCTGAAATGAACCAAATTTACCGTAGTGCTTATTTGCATCTAAGAGCAATTCCAAGCAAATTTTTGTTTTTCATACAACTTTGAGCCATTCTAATGAACTTGGGTGGAACGATACGAAAAGAGTGAAAAGCCTGGCTCACTTTGGAAAATTTAGACAAAAACATAATAATATTACAAATATGAGCTTTCAGAAAATATTACCCCATTCAGAGCACAGCAGTCGATGTTAGCAATTTAGGTCTTATTTGCATATTTTACGGTTTTTCTGAATTTTCAGTGAAAATAGTAAAAATTGAGGGTATTATAGTTTTAATATTTTCAATAAACATTTCACAAAATAGCTGAAAAGCATTCAGCAGAAAAGTTTTCTCACATTTGCGCATTGTTTGTTGTTTTAGTACGTGTGTTTTACTTTATAGCATGCAGTTGCTTAAAGTGCAGTTAATGGGTTTTTTTACGCAAAGTGTGCCAGATTATAATTGCAAATTTAAACAATTACGTCTAGAAGCACGAAATAGTGCCAATAAAAAATATGGTTAAACCAAACATTTTCAATACAATGGCTACTAACGAAATTGTGTTGAAATTTTCGAACAAAAGAAAAACAAACACAAAGCACCTAGAAGAACATAGTACGCTGTATTATTGTAAATTTAGAACAATTAAATTTGGAGCAAAATCGTGTGTAGGTAGCTACTTCACGAAATTAGAAAAAAATGTGAACAATTAATTAAATAAAAACTTCCAAAATAAGTGAAACAAAATAAATGTAGCATAAATTTTCACAATTCACCCAAAAAAAGTGTAACAAAACAAAAGACTTAAACAACAAACTTGTTCTATTTCAACATGTTCATTTCGAACATGTTGTAGTACGGTTATAAATAAGTTTGTTGCTTAAGTCTTTCGTTTTGCAAACATTCAATCTCCGTTATAAATAGTAAAAATAAACTTGCTTTTATTGTTGTTGTTTTTGTGACTCTTTCTTTTGTTGCTTTTTGTGCACTGACAGCCTAAACTCAACAGTATGTCAGTCGGTCACATGGCAAAAGCGCTAAACCAAACACAACTCACTCAGTCACACTTGGGCTGAACGAAGCCCACACACTAAAGTCACCCCGCTTAATGAATGTAAAATTTCCTTTTCGTTACGCTATGTGAAGCTGTGATATTGTATATATTTTTCCCCCAACACATACGCATGCTTACATAGTACAAGCTACATGCACTAGTAAAAGTAATTTGTTGCGTCTTAAGAATTCAACGGAACTTAACAATACAAAAGACTTAAGCGACAAACGTGATTTGATTTAATGCTGCGCATGAAAAATGTTTAGCTACATGTTGTATAGAGTCTTATGTTGCTAACGTTATTCAGTTGAAAACTTTTAGTTTTTATTGCTTTTGCTTTTAACAAGCATCAGCACGTTCTTGTTGTAGTCTATCGTATATGTACGAGTGTATATATGTTTCGTTTTAATGCTGCTGTTGTCTAGTCAAACTACTCTTGTTTTTATTTATTCGATGCGTAAATCATTCATTAAATCAATAGCAACAACAAACCAAATAATCATTATGAGTACGCAGCGAGATGTAATTGCAGCCAACGGTTTAATGTGTATAAAAAGCTGCTTTAACGTGTGGTTTCACTACGTTTAATCACATTTATTGTACTTTTTTGCTTAACAGGTTCTATTGTCTCCACTTTATAAGCGTTTTAATTCTCATGAATGAAATCGCCATTAATTATTTTTTTATTTTTTTTTTTTTTTTGTTATAAGTTTCATTAAATTAGGTGTTAACATTTTTTAATGAAAGTTGTCTTAATTGCGTTTATAAAAATATTAGAGCATAACATGTGATATTCTTTGTATTATAAAATAAGGGCATATTCAAATTTAAATATTTACATATGTAATTTTTCAAAAATTTAAACGTGCTTATCATACGATGGAAGAAAAATTTTTTTATTAATTTTTTAATTTTACTTTCTTTGTTGTTTTCATTGTATAAACTACTAGCTGGCCCGGCAGCGACTTTGTTCGCTCGTTCTCGATCCTTTTTACATATGTTCCAAGTCCCATTCATCTCCGTCGTCCTTCTCTTCCAACCCCTCAGGTTTTTCAAGGTGAATAGAATATTTATACCAACTTTTATTGCATTTTGATTATTTTTACTGTGTGGTGGGTGCAAATCCCAATCGTTTAATCCCTCTTATGCTTTGCATGATGAATAGTAGACGCAATAAGCATTCATGTACCAAGTTTCATAGTGATTGCTGATATAGGAATACTGATATAGCAACGTCCCCTCGCTCAATACCCTCAAATTGTTTATGGTTGATGTCAGATATTTTATGCATAAGTTCACCAACTTTCATAATCATAGCTTGTATAACTGCAGAGATATAGCTTTTTTGTGTTTTTTATTTTTTTTTTTTTTTTGTAGGAGGGGTGCAATCCCCGTCACCCTCAGAGGTGTCTCACCCGATTCCAAGCCATCTGCAGACCACAACAAACAATTTAAAAAATTATGTAAATCGGCCGTGTAGTTTCCGCGTTCATTAGCTACATACGAACACCATTTAATTTTTATATATATAGATTTCTTAGCCCAAGGTAAAGTTTTTGGTTTATGTTTCAATTGTCGCAAATGGTAATCGTAAGGGTATATTACGCGGAATTAAGCGGAATTCTCAGAGTAGTAAAAGATGTGTAAAATCAAAAACAAGTTGAAATGGAATATTTTCTTTGAGATGACCTTTGGTATTGAGTAATTAAAATGAAGTAAGTTTTTTGGGAACGAGCCGGTCAGAAATATAAGAAGCAAAAAAAACAAGTAAGGGTATTTACATTGGCCTGGCCAAAAAATAAAATACCCTACACTGCAGCATTTTGCAAATCATGCATGTATAGAAAGGTGGTGTCACGCTGAACTCACTTACCTCAAATAACGATTTCACTAAAGCATTTTGAAAACTTTGAGTGTATGAGAAGTGCCACACTCCCTTATTCGAATCAACCGAGTTTCTGATGAAAGCTTATATTTCCTATCTTTAGAATCTGGGTGAAATTTGGTCGGCTTATCACAAAAAACGAAGTTTGTATAGCATTTCGAAACTTTTACCGCCCAGTTGTCCGGCTTTGCTTTGTTTTGGTTCAGATCACCTACTAGCTATTCCTGGTATCTACGTGAAATTTTTTTACATTTCCACAAATAACGCTGTAACTGCATAATACATTTGGTAGTTTTAACTGGAAAGTTTTCCGGAATTTTTTAAAAGTGGCAATTTTTATAGATTGCTTGTTCCGAGTTTCAACTTTGCAACTCGCGCCGCCATATTGAAAATTCCGAAAAACTTTCCTAGTAGCCTGTTTTTTAGAACCAAATGATTTTATTTACAGCATTTTAAAAACTTTGAGTGTATGGGAGGGGCCACGCCCCCTAGTTCGAATACATAGAGTTTCTGATCAGAGCTTATGTTTTCTCTCCTTAGTATCTGGGTAAAATTTCGTTGGATTATCTCTAAAAACGCAGTCAGTACAAAATTTTTAAATTTTTGCTTATATAGGAGGTGCTTAGAGCTTGTACTTAGTATCCTAAGTATTTATGAGTATTTTGGTTGCGCACTTGCGAAAAATACTCTTAATATTGAGTTAAATTTTTTGAAACGGACACAGTAAAAAATAACTTGCTCAAATCAAACTTTTTTTGTTGGTACTTCAAAGAGTTTTTGACCAGGATTATTGCCTTATATTTTTTTTTCAAAAATTTAAATTTTTACAAAAGTTAGAAGTACACACTAAATAATGATGGTTTACTTTTCTTAATTTTGATTTCCTTTAGTATTGATTCCACATTTTTTTTGATATTAAATTCCGATTTTTTCCAAAAAAGTTTGAAATTTATTCCAAAAAAGTATGAAATTTATTCCAAAATAGTTTAAAATCAATACTTTTTTTGGTATTGCCCTATATAAATACTTTTTGGTTTTAAAATTAAACTAAACTTTTTACTGAATTTTTATGAGCTTAGGAGGCTGAATACCTAAGGAAAATAATCTAACTGAGGCCAGGGAGCTGAGGTTCAGGCAATAAATCGTCAATCATTCAAATGATGAAATTATAGATTTTAATAGTAAAATCTCAAGGACTTTTTAACCTGTATGTAAATGTAATTATAAATACTTACAAAATATATTTTTGAAGAAATAATGAGCAGGGATCTGAGAATCTAGCTGGCCGCGACACTATCTCAAATACAAAGCTCAGCATATCGACTAAAATATCAATGATCTGAGATAAATGCTGGCAATCTTAAGTTAACTTTATTTTGGTCATTCGCATCAATAAAACAGCTACGCGATAGATATGCTTTTCCGCAAAATTTTTAGATATTTTGATGTGCCAGGAGGCTGAGAAAAAATTCGAGAGACAAAGTTCAGTAACGTATTTTTTAATAAAATTGAATATTAATTTCAAAATTTGGCAATGGTTAAACACTATTGATTACATATCTCGTTTCTAAGTAGTTTCTAATTTACCATGAAAACTTAAAATTTGGAAGAGAGACATACCAGGAGACTGAGAACTTGGCACTTTAAAGTTAAATTTTTGTATGAAATTTCTTTTTGATCGAGCATACTATAAAAAATTTAGATGTTTAGTTTTGTTTCCAAATTATTGCATTATATTTACAAAAAAAAATTACAAAATAAGGTGAGCCGCAGACTATTCCCTCGTGAGTATCAAACAATTTTTATTTAAGAAAAGCTTTCGGTTTTCAATAAATCTGAAACCACTTAAGATAAACAAAATGATATTGCTTCAAAACAGTTGAAATCACATTGAAAGTTATATTGGATATTGCTTTGATTATCTACCGTATATCGTATAAAATCACGAATGTCAAAGCATAATTAATGAAAGTCACGATTTTGTTGATTTTTGAGCTGCCTTAATGCATACTGCGGCAGGGTTTCATAGCATTGTTGTGCAGCAAATACTGAAGGCAAACTTCACAAAGCAGCTCAAGTCGAGTAAAATATCAAAATTTTTTATATGTTCGAATCAAACAGAAAACTGCAAAATAAACTTACAATAATAACAATGAACTAATTTAATGTGGAGCAACATTAATTGTTAATTGAAAATTAGAAGAAAAAAAAAGAAGTCAACAATAAAAGAAAGCACAAAAATATTGGAAAAAGTAGGTGGACCACCCGGAAATAAATGTTGCCATACAAATTCAAGAATTAAAGATAAAGCAAACCAAGTCATAGATAATAATAATACAATGCAAATAAATAGTAAATAAAGTCAATTATGATTGATAACTTTCATTTTTGCAAAATAATTTCGCTAGAAAGAACCAAATTAAAGAAAATGAAATGAAAACACATCCGTAACCTCAATTTAAGTCATCAATATGCTGGTGCTTTATTCAAGCATAGGGGCGTTGTGATTCAAAGTTTTGTTTTGGAACTTTTTTGTTCAGTTTTTTTCAATTCATAAATGCACCTTTGATATCTTTATATGTGTGCTATGTACGTATTTGTATACAATCAAGAGTGAAATTGATTTTTTTTTTTCAAAGAGTACCTATTAAAAATATCAAGTATTCATAAAATTACGCCAATTATACGCACGTGAACAGTGTACGAACGACGTCCAAAAGAAAAACTTGGTCAAAAACACTTTCTTTTTATTACACGCTTGAAGAGTCTGGAGTGTGCTAAGTGTCTGTTGAATTGCGAGTTTTGTTCTTTTTGTTGAAAAAAAAAAATTCATAATAGAAAAAAAAAATGTAAATAAAACAATTTATTGCTATCACCTAGACCGGATATGCTGGCCGCCATTTTAAGCGCCACATTGTGAAACTTATGGTCAAGTAATTGGACGTGTGCTTCATTTTAAGTGCTTGAATTTCATTTGAATCAATTCTATTTGTAATTAAATAAATGTGAAATTCTTAATTTAGTAAAAATAATTGCAGCATTATTTTTTATAATATATGTAATTAAATGATTTCATTATGATACAATATTATCATTTTATCTGCGATTTTTATTCCTATTTAGAATTTAAATATTATAGTTATAGGGGAGATGTGTGTACCTTGGTTCGAGTGTACCACGGTCCGAGTGTCGGTAGCCACTCAACAGCCGCACGAGTACGATAATGTTCTTCTATGGAATTTTCCACTCATCCCGCTAACTGATGTTAGTAGGCTTCAGACTGTCAAGCTGTATACGTGTGTACAAAGTGACGGAAAAAAAGTTTTGGATATGTAAAAGTATTCTTTTAGAGTAAACTACGAAATGTTTTGTGAGAATCTTATCGAAATGCTTTTGAAACTACCTTTAAATTTATATATAGGGAGGTCAAAAAGTTCACGGAATGTGGGCTAAGGAGTGGAAATCAAAATACATATTTGGTGTCAAAATATGCTGATATTGCTGACTTGACTTCGTCATGTTTATTTACTTTTCTCCACGTAGTTCTGTCTTCATCTTTGGGAACAAATAACAGTCACTGGGGGTCAGGTCTGAACTGTAACGAGGATGAGCCAAAATTTCGGAACCCACCTACTGCAGGGCGGCCATCGCAACGCGGCTTTTGCGGAGAAGGCGCGTTGTCGTGCAGAATGAGGACACTTTTGGTCAATTTTTCCCTTCTTTTTTCACTGACGGCTTCCTTGAGCCACTCTAAGATTGAAGCGTAGTATTCTCCGGTTTTGGAGGCAATTTCATCTTTGTAATCAGTCAATAGGATCTCTTCTGAGTTCCAAAAGACTGTCGTCATGATTTTTCTAAGAATACGTGTGAATTTTTTCAGAAACAATTGGTCAAAAAAAAAAAAATAGTTCCGAAAAAATTCTTATGTATTCTTCTAAGCATTTTTTGCCTTATACACTTTTTTCGTAAGATGCCTTGCTTTTGAGTACAATAATCGTTATACCGACCGCGTAATTGAAAAACATGAAAAAGTCGATTTTTAGAAACAAATACTATCTATGCTACACCAAAATTTTTGTAAGAACATTGTCTTTATTTTTAAAGAACCATTAGGTATCCATTTCGTAATGAAAGAAATGTTGTGAGCATGTTATGAAACATGTTTTTTTTAGCCAAAAAGGGCCTTCAGTAGAATCAAAAGCGCTCTATTGGCTTTTCTCAAAACGATATTGTTTTTAAGTATCATTCTAACTTAAATCTCGACAGTATCTAGCATATAGCTTCATACTAAGGAACTCAAAAGATTGAGATCCAGTGATGATGCTACGTAGGCTGCTAGATATATTTCTGGCCTAGGCAACACTAAGTGCTGCTAGGTGCAATCTGACATTGCCATTGGAAATTTTGACATTTTTTAGCATAAACGTACTCAGAACGTTTTAACGTAAGACCATCATTTGTGTTGTTTACAGTGACTTGAAAAAATCAATTTGGCAAAAAAATGAAATTAACCCGTAAACATTTTCGTGCGATAATGTTTCACAACTTTCGACGTGGATTATCACGACAAGAGTGCATCAATGAACTTAAATCTTTGTATGACGATGAAGCACTATCCTATAGCACTGTGAAAAACTGGTTTAATGAATTCAATCCTGGCCGACGCTCGCTCAAAGACGAATTCCGTGAAGGTCGTCCAAAAACGGCCGTTGTGCCTGAGTACATTGATGCCGTGCGTGAACTGATAATGCAAGATCATCATGTGTTACACCGTGAGATAGAAGCATCTTTGGGCATTAGTTCCACTCCAATACATTCGATATTGCATGAACACCTGGACGTAAAAATGGTTTTTTCTCGTTGAATCCCGCACAATTTGACAATCGCTCAAAAAAAGGCTCGTGTCGATTGGTGCAAAGAAATGTTGAAAAAATACGATCGCGGTGCTTCAAAAGACGTTTATAAGATCGTCACAGACCATGTGGGTCTTCGAAGACGAGCCAAAGCCAACGAAAGTTGTTCGTGGAAGAAGCACTTCGAAGCAAATGGTCGCCTGTTTCTTCGGCAAAACTGGTCATGTGGCGACTGTTCTGCTCGAACAACGTAGGACGGTCAATTTTGAGTGGTATACCACAATTTGTTTGCCTGAAATCTTCGGAGAAATTCGAAAAACGGACAAGAGAAGGCGAATCATTGTTCACCATGACAATGCGAGCTCTCACACATCGGCTCAAACCAGCGCCTTTTTGACCGGTCAAAACGTCGAATTGATGGGTCATCCGCCGTACAGCCCTGATTTGGCACCCAATGACTTCTTTTTATTCCCGCACATAAAGAAAAAAATACGTGGTCAACGATTTTCGTCGCCAGAAGATGCTGCTGAAGCGTTCAAAAACCATGTTTTGGAGGTGTCTCAATCGGAGTGGGAAAAGTGCTTCGAAAATTGGTTTGAGCGCATGCAAAAGTGTATAAATCATGCTGGAGAATACTTTGAAACACAATAAAACCATTTTTGATGATAAATATTCGCATTTTCATTATTAGGCCAGAAATATATCTAGCAGCCCTCGTAGACATCCTTAGACTGAGGTAAAATCAGATTTTCTCGACACCAGTCTTGAGTGCGCCTTGGTTTATGGGAAGGTGCAGAGTCTTGTTGAAAGCAAAAATAATTATATTGGTATAATATCCAGGCGTGGGGAAGAAGATCTTGCGTATGCACGGTTATTCTGCTAGTTGTGGTTGTCTTGCACTATAAAAAGTTTTTTATCCGAAAATACTAT
This sequence comes from Calliopum simillimum, assembly GCA_951812925.1. Classification (NCBI taxonomy): domain Eukaryota; kingdom Metazoa; phylum Arthropoda; class Insecta; order Diptera; family Lauxaniidae; genus Calliopum; species Calliopum simillimum. The sequence continues at coordinate 126,832,631 of OX638368.1, forward strand.
CTGATATCCACAGTGTAGCAACTTTATTTTTTTATTTCTTTTTATAACACTTAGTTACTTCGCTTATCTCTAAGCCCACTCACCCGGTGCTTTTTATATGGTGTGAGTCGTAAGTTATTAGTACTGCATGGAAGACTTAGACATTTTTATGTCCTTTGTTAAACAACGGGCCGATTGGGAAAGATTTTGTTCTACCTCTCGTTTTAAGATGTCATTTGTTCGCAAAGTTCAACTGCGCCCAATATTTTTATTTTTTTTTTTTTTTTAATCTTCGAGCTTGCCTTTTCCTTATTTATATAGTTTTACTATATTGACCTTAATATGAATCTTTCTCCAATTCCAAGTGGTTTTAGTGTGTTAATGATGCAACAATTTTAGTCATTTAAATAAGTTTATAACTAATTCAATTCAATTCATTTCATTTTATCTGACCACAAGGTTGGACCTTAAGTTCTACATGTAATTGCCTTAAAGCCAATTAAATACCACATCATGCAGATATACAAGTACATACGAGTACATATCAAAGATAAATCGACTGCAATAAATTGTGTTGCATTTGAACTGCGTTTACTTCAATAATAAAACATTAAGTAAATTACTTTCCATTACATGCATTACATCAATTTCACCGCTTATTGCACATATTGTCTGTGAGTATTGTACTCGAACATTCATATTACTCTACTAATGTCTGAATTGGTCACATATAGACTTTTATTTGTTAAATGATTACAACAATGCAACACTAATTAACAAACAAACAGGCAACAATTTAAAATTTGTACGAAATTGTCGAATAATTGTAACAGCAAAAACTCACTCACCAAAGCATCAACTGCTTCGTTAATTTCAGAGTTATTTGCACAAAATGGTTGTAGTTTTCAACGGTATCGTCACATAGTATGTATAATGGGGTTTCATTGTTTTTTTTTTTTTTTTTGTAATTCGTTGTACAATTTTTTAATGCGAAACGTTGCTTAAATTCGATTACATAAGAAATTCGATACTGGGAGGCAATAAAACTAAAGTGCTTAAATAGATTGCTTTGAGCCTGGAAAAGTGGATGACATAATACGAGACATTTGAGTAGTATGTCTGACCATTCAAGGGTTAAGCATTTGCTAAAAAGTATGAGCAATTGGTTTTTCAGGTTTGTATGTTCGAAAAAAGTTGCTAAATAGATTCCATTCTAAAAATCTTGGTTTTAATTACACAGCCACCCAAAAAAAGTGATATGAACTTTTTATTTCTTATATGGGCATTCCCCAAGTGACGAAAGTGACCGTCGCATACATTTAAAGTGCAAAAAAAGTGGAAGTAAAACATATTTTTAATTTAGGTTTTCTTTTGCATTATAGCTCTTAGGTAGCACTAAAATTAATGCGAACGTTAAAAACAAGCAAAGTCCTGGTTCCAAGATACACGGAAAAAAAGACACAAAACGAACGTGACAAAAATAGAACTAGTTTTCGTGACTATTCTAAGAAAGTCAGAATTCAGCGAAACAAATCAGAATTTTGTAGTGCTACTTATATTTTTAGAATCTTTTGGAATAATGTTACTTTATAATGTACTTTGTTTGATTCAAATATCATCTGTACTTTTCTTTGTTTTGATCATAATCTATATCGATACGTGGCAATATGAACGTGACATTTTTCCATTATGATTTAATCGGTTAATGATTTATGTATTTAAGTTTATTTAGTAAGATTCATTTAAGAAAAATTCAGTTTTGGGAGCGAAAAAATTTTGCACGCTGTTTTGGTAGCAATTGAGAAATTTTCTTATCTGACAACTGCAACACTTTTATTACTTTTTTACGCATTATTCTTAAGTTTTAAGAATTACTTGCCTTTGATAACCACTAGTGAAATTTTACTTAGAATATTTTTGCAGAACATTTTAACCAGTCTTTTAACCAAGTCTTTTTGAAAAAGGTGTCCAAAAGACCATAAAACAGAATATAATGGGTTAATGTGTTCAAAGAAAAATGTTTCTTGTATGATGTTATTATGACCTTAGGATAACAAGTTTTATCCAAAATGTCTGTAGTTTTAGAATTCTACAGCAGAACGAAATTTCAAAAATACGTTATTTCAATAAAAACTGCGGTGACTTGAGGCCAATTTCACAAAGTTCAGTTAAGCCTTAACTGGAACTTTTACTGGCACTTTGGCAAAATATTTCATCCAAAATTTTTATTGATCTGAAACTTAAATTTATAACTGAATATGGTGAAAAAAGCCCTAAGGGAAATTGCACTAAATGAATTCCGTTTAAACTCTGAAATTTTAAAGTCTTTTGCAAACTCGTTTAACTTAATACGCAAATTTTCTGATTAGTCTTCCTTAATAGGTATGATTGATTGATTGCTTTACTGGTAAAGGAAATATTCAACTTTTAAATGCTCACCAAATTGTATAAGACAATAAATTTGCTGACAAAAATTGCACAAGTCTTGCAATATTTTTAAATAAAAATATTTTTGCAATATTAAACTTTTTCGCTAGAAAAGCTTTCGTATTGCAAAGTCTTTAACCATAAATTATGGCATAGTTAGTTCGCCATATCGAGTAGCGTGCGATTTCAAAGTAAAGCTTTTTAATGAGTCAACAAACCAATACGGCTTGCTGGCAATGAGCTGTCGAGACATGAATTAATGTTAAATATTTAAATGTTAAATTGAGCTAACGCTAGCGCTAATGCAGATGGACAAAATTGTCGCGTTTTCGTTATTAAACGCACTTCACGTTTCTTTAACAAAAGTGAAATCTACTGCTTATTATTGATTTTGGAATCGCTATTAGTAATTTTAAATGATGTGTGTAATTTAAGTGTGAGATACAGAAAATATAAAATGAATATCGTTACCCCTACGTGCCTTAAAGGCAACCGCCAAAGCTATATAGCTTTTATCATTACTTAAAAAGTTTACTTTATTAAATTTCCCATTTTTCATTTTCTTTACAGACAATTTGACTGCTTGTCAACACCTACGACGCGCAGAGTCTCGCCGCTCGAAAGCTTTACTACAACCAATACGCACAGTGCGTATACCACGATGCAACAAACTTGGTGCTTTTGAACCCATACAATGTCTGAATGAGAAGAAAGGAGAAAATTGCTGGTGTGTCGATGAGTACGGCACTGAAGTACCCGGTACACGTAATACCACAAAGTCTACCGTCAACTGTGCAGAACCAGTCAATTGTCCTGCTTCTGCTTGCCGCATGTTCTGTCCGTCTGGCTTTGCACGCGATACTCAAACCGGCTGCTCTGTGTGTCGCTGTCGAGATCCTTGTGATGACATCGAATGTCCAAGTGGTCAATCATGTCAGGTGCAAGAAGTCAAATGCAAAACGGAGCCTTGCCCTCCGGTACCGACTTGTAAGAAGGCACGCTCTATTGCCAACTATTGTCCAGCTGGTTTACCTTTGGCTATTGAGGATAGCGTGCGTCCATTTTTGTGTGGTCTTGATCCTGGAAAACCACAATGCCCTCCACTTTATGCTTGTGTTATTGAATCGGGGAATGATTATGGCGTTTGTTGCCCCAGTGCATTGAAATTCCAAAAACCAGGCATTTGCCCTAAGCCTGAGAAATCTGACTACACAGAGAGTACAGGTTATATGTGTGGTTCTCCGTGTACACATGATCTGGAATGTCGCAACATGGAAAAATGTTGTTTCACAAAAGGATGTCAATTCAACTGTCAGCAACCGTACAACGTAACGACTTGTCATCAAGCACGCGCCCTATCCGATGTGCTGGCCATTAACGAACGTGAGGGCCGTGCATACGTACCGGACTGTAATGGTCCTGGCGGTATGTTCTCACCGAAACAATGCTCACGCAATGGATTGGTTTGTTGGTGTGTAGATCCACGAACGGGACACAAGATAAAAGATAGCATGGGTGCAGCTAATAGTGTTAGCTGTGATGGTTGGGAAAATATGATTAGCCGCTCACTGGCACGTAGCTTTACTATGGAACAATGTGACACCAATATTTGCGCTGCAGTTTGCGAGTACGGTTTTAAGGTAAGTTCCAAATAAGTCTTACTTTTAACACAAAAATACAATTTTGCAACTTCTTTGCAGAACGATCATAATGGCTGCTCTACTTGTGAGTGTTCTGAACCTTGTGAGGGATTTAAGTGCTCACTCGGTTCACATTGTGAAGTAGCTTCCGATCCACTTTGTGAATCTGGTTCGGCGCTTTGCGCATCATGGCCAATATGCAAACCAGATCTGGTATACTCTAACCCTTGTGATTTTGGCACACCATTATCGGATAATATGACTGGTGAAGTTATGTATTGCTTTGAAGGTAAATCGATGCAATTTTTTAGTCAGATATATGGATTACAATCTATATCTTATAGATCGACAATCGCGCGCATTCCAGCCAACTGCTTTCTTTGAACCAGAGCCGGAGACAAAAGAAGCCCGTTCCATGACTAATCGCATTGTCTGTCCTTCTACGCATAAATGCACAAAGTTACATCGTGAAGCTGAACGCGTGTGCTGTCCATTGCCAGATAATACACCACAATTAGAAGGTCAGCAAGCGCATCAACAAACAAGTAAGTTTTGGAGCTGTTACAATCATTCTGAAATCTAACGATCATCTTCTTTTCCTCTCTCAGTGTGTGAATACTTGCGAGACTTCTCTGAACGCATGGAAGGCACCGAAGCAGGTATGCAGCTAGCTATTCCGGCACCCCGTTGCACCGATGATGGTAACTACCGCGAACGTCAATGCAGTATGCGAACAATTAAAGTAACACGCGCTGAACAACGCAAAATACTGGAAGAGAACACAATACGACGAATGCGTATGTTACTTACCAACGTTGCAACGGCATCTGTTTCACGCCCTAAACGAGATGCAGAACGCTTAAAACTCTACCGAGTAGACGATAGTGCACTCAAAATACAGGTCGCTGCGCCGGTCATGGCACGCAGTGCAAAAGTTATCGATATAGGTGCTGAGCGTCAGCAAGGTTTGGGTCAACTTTTTGAGGCTGATTTTAAGAAAACTCTTTCAGCACCTAAAAAACCCACCAATGATAACGAACTTGTCGAAATGAATGTGGAAGAGTGCTGGTGTGTTGACAGTTTCGGTACAGAGATACCACGCTCACGTGGCTACAATTTAACTGATGAAACCTGCGTCAAACTGCGCGAAGAAATTGATTGTTTGGATCTGACCTGCCGAATGGGTTGCGAATACGGTTTCTCTCTGGATGTTGATACACGTTGTCCAGCGTGTCAGTGCCGTGATCCTTGTGAAGGCATAACTTGTGGTGATAGCAAGGAATGTCGTATAGTTGATGTTTCTTGTGATGAAGAATATTGTCCACCTGTACCAGCATGTCTACCACGCAAACCGGGACAATGTCCTTTCCTTGTACCACCCGGATCGGATAATTTAGACGCAAATACCTGCGCCTATGAGTGCCGCACCGATTCTCATTGCGAAGGTGCTAAACGTTGCTGCTCCAACGGTTGTGGTACTCAGTGTGTCGAACCACAAATGAAGACAGCTTGCCAGCACTTGCAGTCGATTCAAATGCATCAAGCATCGGAATTGGGAATTCCAGCAAACAAAATGGTAAATCTTGCGCAATGTGATGGCACAACTGGTAAATGGAATCAGGTTCAATGCGCGCAAACAGGTATTTGTTGGTGCGTTGACGAACAAGGCCAAGAAATGAGTGGGACACGAATAAAGAGCTTCACATTTAATTTGCCAGAGTGTAAAGTCAATTCAAGCTTTAAGTGTCCTCTACAGGATAAGTGTGTAGATTCATGTGAAAGTGGTTACAAAGCAGATACGAATGGTTGTCTCACTTGCGAGTGTCGTAACTTTTGCGACGAAATCAGCTGCTCCAGTGATGAGGAATGTCAGCTCATCAACGTTGAGTGCATTGACAAGCCCTGTCCAAAAATGCCAATTTGTGTACCCCGCCGGGAATCAGTCTGCCCGGAGGGAAGCCCTTTAAAGCAAGGCGATCTGGAGGTGAGTTGTGGTCCGCACAACGAAAACGAAGTATGTCCGACTACACACACGTGCCAATTGAATCCGGTATCTCACAGAGGTGTTTGTTGCACGAAAACAAGTGAGTATGAAAATAAAAATTAGAAGCTTTTAACGTGAAAGTAATATGTTTGTCATGTTATTTTCTAGGAGATGTTTGCTTCGAATCCATGGACAAAGTATGTCTTGCTAATAGTACATCAGAGCGAAATATGACACGCTATCGTTTTAGTCCGAAGGCCAATAAATGTGTGACCGTTAGCATAGATTTGGATAAGGGCATCTGTCAGACCAAGAATCTATTCAATAATGACTTAGCCTGTAATTCTGTTTGTCCAGGTAAGTTAGCTGGAAAGAATTGTTGTATAATTGATGGCTTACAATGTTTTATTATTTCTTCTTTCTTAGTTCTTACACAATGTGAGCGCCTTAAACTCAAAAATAGTTTGGCAGCACAACATTCTGGTCAACCTTCCGTATGGTTCCAGCCACGATGTGACCCAGTGACTGGACATTGGAGCCCAGTACAATGCTTAGGCAAGCAACCAACAATCAATGACATCACTGCAACAAGCCCTCAAGCTGAGGGTATTAGTCGCGCTTTTATTACCAGCCCTAGCGCTCCTGAGCTCACAATGCCAGCTGCACCCTATGGAGTTTGCTGGTGTGCTGACAAAAAGGGTGCACCACTTAAGGGTTCTTTGACCCGTGATACAGAACCAATCTGCAATAGCAGACAAGCGAGACGTCGTTCAAGTTTGGAAGATAGCGATCCACTTATGGAAAACTTAATACGACAAATGACAATGTTAGTCGATGTAGATAATTATCTCGGTGACGAATTCGAGGTGTCAATGCCCAGTGATGAGGAAAACGAAGAGAATACAAAATTCATTGACAGCATGGCTGTAGAGAGTACAGCAAAACAGGTGGAGACAAAAACACTTACAATTCCAGCTTCAGCACCCGCAATATCAGTTACTGAACGTGTACTTGAATTGGCCAATTCATTGCTAGACTCACAGCTCTCAATTGAATCCAACTTAAAACCACTGACGTTGCGCACCACACGCTGTCGCGCTATGGCCGAAACAGCATCTTTCCCCGTTTCATGTGATGCTGATGGTGCCTTCTTGCCAACACAATGTAATGGAAAATTATGTTGGTGTGTCGATGACGCTGGAAATCAGTTGGACTCTACGAATATGTTCCGAAGTGGCTCAAAATATTGCAAACAAACGGCCATTGGTGCGGTGGCAATTGAACTTCACATGCAGAATCGCACAGCAAAGACCATTCGAAATGTTTATGATACCATACGCATGGAATTACATCAACTACTTGGTGATGCATTGGAAAATCTGCGCGTACAAGAGAATCTAGATGGTACGGTGACAGTGCGCTTTGAATTACACAACGAACAGAAAGTCGATTTGGCTTTTGCAATTGAAACTGCAATTATTGGGGGAAACTTTCAACTCGGTGGCGGTAATTTTAAGCCCGACATAACACGTTCCCATTTTATACACCGTAATGTGTTGTTGTCACCTATTGCACAGGCAGCCACTTCACCTGAGAACACGATTCATTTGGTTGTCTTCATTATGGCAACCAGTTCGGCGTTTTTGGTGAGCGTTTTTGTTGTTTACATTATGCTGAAACGCGGCAAGCGAAAGGACCTACCAAATTATGGATATCCTGAATATGTTCAAAACAAAATCATTGGAAGCGGTGACAAAGTGGTTGATTACACGTCTCCCATTTTTGTGCTTAGCGCAGCCCATCATCACGACGATAGTATTACACCAAATTTTCCCATTGAAAGTGTTAAAGCGCAGAAGTAACCCTGTGTATGGATTTTTTTGTAGTTTTTTAGTTAAATTCACATTCGTCTCATCATTTGTAAATTATTTTCTGCGCATATTGCGGTTGGCAACTTTACACGCAGTTTGGTTGCGATCTGTATTATCAATGGCAACTCAAGTAGGTAAACTTGTTTAGTAGTTTTTTGTTGTCTGCTACTGGTTTGAATGCGCGGAGTGTCAAGAAGCAGTTGAGTTGAGTACCGTAATATGGGCCTTCATTTGTAAATTATTTATTATTAATTTGTAAATAATTAAATCGCATATTTTTGGCGTTACAATCATCATTTACTTTAAGAGATTCTTAATTGGGGTCTATACATGCATAGGTAAATCGTTTTTCACTGTTATCGATATACCTAAGTCCTTTAATTTTTTAACATTAAAATAATTGATAAACTTTTTATAACTTTTTATAAAAAATAAATAATTTATAAACGAAAATAAATAAAGTAAGATAAACCAGTATATGTTAAATTTCTTTCATTACCTGGAAAAAAAACTATTAAAAATAATATTTAAAAATAATAATTATTAAAAATTATTATAAAACCCCCAAGTTTTTGGTCGTTATTTCCAAAATAATTATCGCCCAAATTTATATGAAAATAATTTGTGCGTTATTTCGTTTTAGTTTTGCGGCGTTATTTCACATTTTTTGGGCGTTATTTCCAAAATGATTATCGCCCAAATTATATTCATACTAGCCTTCTTTGCCCGCTTCGCTAGGCATGTTTGTTTAGTTTTTTGATTCCCCATAGCTAAGAAGCTATACAGGGATAAAATTTTGATTTACGCCACTGCCACGTCACCAATAAAAATGTAGGTATTTTGAGAAAGTTAAAAACTATCTTAAAAATTGGCAATGGCATAGCTGGAGTGTCCCAGGAAACCATCAATTAAGGCTTGTTGATAGTTTGTCTTAGATGTTTTTCCTGTAGTACATCTAGATATTCTTCGTTTTGACTATGAAGCCTTCGGGTGACCTTCGGGAAGCATTGGGTATTCCAAAAAACTATCAGTTAAAGTTTGTTGATAGTTCACCATGGATTTTTCCCCTCTCGTATACCTAGATATTCTTCGTTTTGACTATGAAGCCTTCGGGTGGCCTTTGCACACCTTCGGGTGTCACAAAAAAATATCACTTAAAGCTTGTTGATAGTCCGCCATAGATTTTTTCCCTCTCGTATACCTAGATATTCTTCGTTTTGACTATGAAGCCCTCGGGTAACCTTCGGCAAACTTCGGGTGTTCCAAAAAACTATCAGTTAAAACTTGTTGAAAGCTTGCCATAGATATTTTTCCTCTAGTGTACGGGTGGTCTTCGGAAACCTTCGTGTATAGCATAAAAACATTCCCATACCTAATATATACTCATTTCCAAATTTTCAGCTCAATTGGACGAATGGTTTCTGAGTGATAATGCTTCAGACACACAGTCATTTTTATATAAATATATAGATTGTTGTTTTTTTTTTTTGTTTTTGGGTGTTATTTCCTAACGCCCCCAAATTTATATGGAAATACTTTGGGTGTTATTTTGTTTTTGTTTGTGGGCGTTATTTCCTAATGCCGATTTTATGATGTAAGAAGAGAGGATGCAGTTCCTTTTTTTTTTTTTTTTGGTTTCCAACAAATTTTCGAAAATTTTTGGTAAACAGTCTTCAGTATATAATTTCATAGTTACTGTCTGTCTAGTATTCAGGGGAATAACAGCTACAATTTTTGCTCCATTGAAGTAGACATCATTATTTTGTTGGTGATTTTTTATTTTATTTTATTTTTATTTTTTTTTTTTATTGCTTTAATAGGATTTGCTCATTCTAGGGGCCATACCATGGACTGTTGTTTGGTTTCCGGCTCGTGCTTATAAAACCAAGCTTCATCATCTGTAACGATTTTATTGAAGATGAGAGATTGTCTCGAGCTTTTTTTTTGAAACTCATTTATAACTCGAGCAAATTTAGGTGTACGGCAGATAATTATCCAATATTCGCGACACAGCCATGACATTTAAACCCAAATTATCAGCAATCATCTCTTGGATCAATTGTTAACTATAATCTTGACTGAGGCCACATTTATCTCAACAATCGAAGATTTTGGAAGACCTTCTCGTAGTTCGTCCTCTACAGAAAAATGTCAAGTCTGGAATCTTTGACACAACAGCTTGGCTTTCATTGAAATATTGTATTGGCTTGAGTTGACGCCGAAAGCCGTAAAGAACCGCATGACGAATTTTTTACTGTGATGGTTCCGGAATTTCTTCCAACTTTTTGTCAGTTATTTTAAATTTTCTCGTCTCCATTGCGATTAATCCTTCTGAAATTTAAAATGACACAAATGAAACTTCTTTGGCCGCGTTTGAAGGCCGCGAGTCATTTTTGCGAGCCATTTTTCGACACATTTTTCTGCAACACTTTTCGTTACATCCCATTTTCACAGTCAACACGTAGAGTACCTAGGTATACTAGAGGGAAAACATCTATGGGAGACTATCAACTAGCCTTAACTGATAGTTTTCTGGGACACCTGAAGGTTCCCGAAGATCTGCCAAAAGCTTCATAGTCAAAACAAAGAATATCTAGATATACAAGAGGTAAAACATCTATGTCAAACTGTCAACAAACTTTAATTGATTCATTTCCTGCGACATCTGAAGGTTCCCAAAGATCACCCGAAGGCATTATAATAAAAACGAAGAATATCTATTGATGTCACGCCTACGTTGCACTACCTCCACGAGTATCCGAACCTAAGCCAAACCTGAATTTTTTTTATTTTGACTAGCCCAAGGCTGAACTCTTTAGTTATTGATAGTTGATAAGAAATAATAATATTCTGCACATTCTAAATTTAATAAAGATGCTTTTATTTTATATGTATGTTTATTAAATATCAATTAAAACTAAGTATGTTGATTAGTAGTAAATATATTTATAATTTCATGTTTTTTTATTTTAATTTTATAACATTTCTCTGTTTACTCTTGTGTGTAGTTTGCTTTTAATATCAATTGTTAAGAGTTTTTTTTGGTTTTTTTTTAATTAATATTATTTAATAGCAAAATACATTTTATTGATTTTACCAAAATATAAATTTTAGTAATAAAGGTAGAAAAGTGTAAAAAATCTTAAACTTTTTCTGATTAGAGTGTTAACTTATTTCTTAATTAAATAGATACAGGAGTGAAGTAAATGCACTGATAAACAGTAAGTATGAAAAGTGTAGTGTAAAAGAAATCTAATTAAATAAAATAATTTTGCATTAATTTTCCTTTCAGTCCATTAGTTTTATCTTTTTGAATTTAATATCTTTTGAGCAATATACATATGCACATTTTGTCACTGAAAGAGAAATTAAGGATACTTTACATAAATTTTATAAAATTCATAAGATTTTTTGTTAAGATTTAGCACATTTCAATTAGATTTTTATACAAACGATTATTGTGATTTCATCAAAATTCGTGAGATAAGTTTTACAATAATACATATTATTTTATTTTTTGTATACTATTTATAAAAATGTATTATTATGTGCATGCAACCATTTAAATATGTTTTCTGTTAGTTACAGTTTGTTTGTTTTTTTTTTTTTTTTTTTTTTTTGTGTAATTACATAAAATTTTAACAAGCAAAATATTTTAATTAGTTACAAAAATTGTTAATAATCCAATTTAAAAAAGAAAAAACACCAAATAGTTGCAATTATATTACACTGGGTGACAAAATTAATAGGCCTATAATGTAAGACGAAATGAATCGAGTGACTTACTTTCAATTGCTTGGATCTTAAAAGACATGAATTGAAATTTTTGTTTACAAATTTAAAATGAATACTTTACTCAAAGCATGTTCTTAATAAAAAGTTTCAATCATTTGATATTAATGATTGACTTTCAGTCACTTTATTCGCTTCGTCATACATAATAAGGATATTAGTTTCAGCTTTAAGATGTATAATTCATAGCCTTGATAAAAATAACATTTCAATAGGCTGCTTACAGTATTTGTGACAAAAATGTGCCGACAGCTAATTTCGATATCAGTACCTCCATTGTCCCATCAAGTCAATTTTCTTTTTTTTAATGACGATTTAATAAAATACAATTAGCGTGATAAATATAGCGAACATAGCACATAAAGACGTTTTCGGACAGTTTTTTTAGTATAGTAATAATATAGTAATATTTAACCTGGTCAACAAAAGTTTTTTGACTCTTCAAATTCACTTTCACTAATGATTACCTTGTACACATTTTGGATACCTATTGCGAGTAAACGTCATTTAAACGAAGCAGAAGAATAATGAATCAGTGTTAGGCAAACCTTAGAATTTTTGAATAATGCTATCTATAACTAGCACTATGACTAAGAGTTCCTTATGCTTTAAGTTGAGAGAGTAACCTTGAACCAAGTTATAAAAATCGGTTTTTTGACGCATTTTTGTCCGAATTGTCTGGGAAACAAGATTCATCCGAAACTTTTAATTCGGAAAAAAATCACACTATATCACAATATCTATTTTTTAATATAAATGTTTTGTAATAACCCTGCAGGGCCACGGATTATTCCACTAAATAGTCCAAATTCGGATCCTATCGCATATAAATAAAGTTCTATTAACGTTTTGCATTGTTTGTCATTGGATGAAACCAATTGTTTCCTTATACATTACATTGAGACCAGAAAAAGGTGAATTGTCTCCTTATGCATTACATTCGGACCAGAAAAAGGCCAATATTTTTTTTTTTAATTTATAAATAAATCTCAAAGAATTTAATTTAATATACAAATTTTACACAAAAATGTCAGAAGGTTTCAAAGACGTATGTGCTAAAGACTTTGTTATTCATTTCTGAGCATTGTGTTCCGGATTCAAATCTCAGTGCGGATGAAATTTTTTATATTAATTTATTATTTTATACCTCGGCTGTGTTGGACACATATTTCATTTTCCGCTCCAAAGTTTACAGAGAAATTGTATACAAATTAGTGGAAATTGAAAATCACCGAGAGGCGGATTTGAACCCACGTCTCTCCTTGCAGTGGAAGTCATTAGACGGATACACTATCGTTTGCTCTTCTTTACAACAGACGAACTGCCAAACAGTATGTAGTCTGTAACGTTATATTTTCACTGACACTATCGATACACAATTGGACCACTTTTGGTACTTATAACGGATTATGCATTCCATTTGGACCATTTATGATACAAATTGACCGAATTTGGATTACATTTAGACCATTTTTGTTACAATTGATAATTTAAGCGAATTTATTCTAGTTTTAGGTGAAGTCCGTTTTGGTCTACTTACAAAATAACTAGACCAAAGATGGGAGTATTGAGACAATTGTCTCCGCCGGTCCTACAGGGAAACAGCAGGCTTTTGTAAAATTGCTATAGACTATCCAATAAATTACAGCTCATAAATACATGGTGAAAAATAACCCATCCTCATTGCATACGCGCTTAGTGCAAAATTGTAATATGGAGGATAAAACCTTAAGGGAATTATGTTACGTTATCTATTTCTGGTCTAAATTCTTTTATTCTTGTGTAAAATTTCAGTGCCATTATTAAATGGAATGTGTTCAATTATGTATATAAATGAGGAAAAACAATCTTACATAAGACATATTGTAAATATGTATATTAAGGTGGGTCGATCATCATAAAAAAAAAATCGTTTTCTTGTACCCATTCAAATATGTTCCTTGGCTTATTGTTAGACTTCTTACAAAAGCTTTTGACTCTGGTGAAAGCTTTATCAATGCTAGAATTTTTTTTTGTGCAAAAACCACAATATAATAATAATAATTTCTGCGTCAAAAGTTTTTAGAAAATTGCTTGTCTCAGGATATTAAATAAAATATTTTGTGGTAAGTCTAACAATAAGTCCAGCAACATATTACAATGGGTACAAGAACAATTTTTGTTGGTGACCCACCTTAATGTATAAAAATCCATAAATACTATTTCTAAAATCTTTTACTTTCACTAACGGGTTGGCATGCAAGTAACAAATTTTCAAACAACACTTTGATAAAACTGCAACTGATGACTAACGTTTAGTACAAAAGTTCCTTGATTTATAATCTATATAATTCCAATTAAGCATTTGGCATTTCCACAGAATAGGTTAAATATGGTCATGTTGGCATTTGGGTTTTTTCTTTTCCTATTCACTTTGTTAAATTAAAAATGATTTTCACTCGCTGTACTACATATGTATATCTGCCATTAAGATTACATTCTTGTGAAAATGCCATATTCTAAAATTACTTTTTTTTTTATACATAAATTACTTTTGTTTGTGAAATGTTTCTGTAGCTTTTAATATACATTATTAAATGCAGTATTTTTGACTTAATATTATAGTTTTTTCTTTTAATTTCTTTATTTGGTAAATATGAAATGAAAGCTTCTTTGTTTTTTCAATTTTTTCGTTTTTCACAAAATGGACAGTTTTAATAATACATACTCTCTCTTCTAATATAAGGTTTTGGTAAAAATTTCTTCGTGACTAAATCATTTTTTTTTTTTTTTTTCATTTCTCTTTTGTATATATAAACGTACGTATGTATGTATGGATTTATGTAAAAGAAGATTTCGCCATGAATTCTACAGTTTTCAATGTAATACTAATTATGAATTGGAAGAGTTTTGGTTCAAGTATAAACTTTTAGTTTGGTTTTTAGATTCAATTTTTTTAAAGTAATTTTATTAAGAATTCGTACCTTATAGCGACTACTTTAAATTAGCGTTTGCATTTGCATTCGCTTGTGAACCAGCAGCACTTGCACCTGCATCAGCGCCACCACCGGCACCGGATCTACTATTACTATTGTTCATATTGTTATTATTATTGTTATTGTTGTTATTAGTAAATCCACCAAATGGTATAGCTGCTCTTTGATCTTCCATACGTCCACTTTGCACCTTCATTATAAGAGAGAAAAAATCTTCATCTGGCACAGTTGTACCACCAGCCCCGCCGCCAACACCACCCCTATTGTTACGTCGCTGAGCTGCTGCTGCTGGAGCTGGTGCTGCTTCAACGTCCATTGTTATATTAGAGCGTGGTAATTCAGAGCGTTGCTCTTCTAAACGTGAACCCTGACAACGCATTAGCATATCAAGAAAGGCGTCATCTGGTTGTTGAGTTGTCGTAGCACTGCGTGCCAAATGGCCGTGATGGCTTGAAGAGGATGTTGCACCTGTGACGGATGTTTTAAGACCTGGTAGGCCACCAGCTGAAGAAGCAACTGCATCAGTGTTACCAGCAGACATTGAATTTTGTTGAGTAAGAGGTTTACGTGTTTGGCCTATAGCAGCGACACCAGTTACTGTTGGATTTTTAGTAATTTTAATGGAGCAACGTTGATCATCCATACGTTTAGATTGCGATCGTGATAGCATTTCAAAGAAATCGTCATCCTGTGCTCTTGATTTTTGTGCTGGCTGCTTGGTTGCATGTTTTTCATCCTGTTGAGTCTGCTGTGTACGTTTGCCATCGGGCGTAATTTTTATGAGGTCTAACTGTTCCATGCTCTGTCGGCGAACACGTATCTAGAATTAAAAAAGGGTTTAATAAAACCAAAAAGTTTGAATTTTCCGTAAAAGGTCGTTAAAAAATAATGTCCAATGAAATCACGCCCAAAAGAAAAACGAAATAACGCCCAAAAAATAAAAATACGTAATAACGCCCAAAATGAAAACAAAATAACTCCCAAACAATATGAAATAACGTCCAAAAATAAATTATACTAGAGTTCGCCTTGTGGCCGAAATTCAACCATTTCGATCTTACTATAAAGCCTTGGTCGATAAAACACAAAAAGCTTTTAAAAGTCTTCCTTAGGGTTCTGGTTATCTGCATACACTTAAAAACATAAAGGTCATATTCTCATTCCTTGGTGTATACCCAATTTTAAAAAAGTCAATGTAGTGACTTAGCCGTTAAAGTGTTTTTTCCATTTGGGGGCGTGGCACCACCCACTGAAAACATAATGGTCATGTTATCTTTCCTTTGTGCCAATCCAATCTCCATACCAAATTTCGTTAAAATCGATGCAATGGCTTAGCCGTGAGAACGTTTTTCCCGTTTAGAGGCGTGGCACCGCCCACTGAAAAACATAATGGTCATATTATCGTTCCCTAGTGCTAACCCTATCTCCATACCAAATTTCGTTAAAATCGATGCAGCGGTTTAGCTGTGAGAGCGTTTTTTCATTTAGGGGCGTGGCACCGCCCACTGAAAAACATAATGGTCATAACCCTAACCCTATCTCCACACCAAATTTCGTCAAAATCGATGCAGCGGTTTAGCCGTGAGAGCGTTTTTTTGATTTAGGGACGTGGCACCGCCCACTTAAAAAAAATATATCCTATGCACTGCCCTTCCTCACAACCTTTCCAACAAAAAAAAAAAATCAAGCAAATCGGTTGAGATTTAGGTATAGAAACAGGGACTGAACCGATTTCGTTTGCCTATTTATATATAGATATATATTATATATAAATAAATTTTGGGCGTTATTTCCAAAATGATTATCGCCAAAATTCGGGTGTTATTTCATTTTTATTTTTGGGTGTTATTTCGGCGCTTTGCAAGAAAAGTATAATATCAACGACTTACATAACAGGGGAAAAAACAAAAAATTAGAACTTTGCATATGCTGCATTGAATTTTTTGCTGTGATTCTCGTCTAATCTATGCAAAAAATTAATAAATTAATGAATTCGACTGAAGATCCCATATGGTTATGAGTGAAACGTATCGAAAACCAACCTGCCAACAATTTTTTTGGTTTTTTTAACTATGCATTTTGCCTTGCTTTTGTAATGTTGTTGTTTTTCTACTTAAAAACACAGAACAGCAAGCTCACACCACGAAACCACTTGACACGTGATTTGTTGGTAGCTAGTTAATGTAAATCATTATCTGTTCAAAACAACAACAAAAAATTATTTCCTAACGCTATTTATAAATATTTATTTTTTGCGTTATTTTAAATTTTTGAGGTGTTATTTCATATTTTTTGAGCGTTATTTTGTTTTTATTTTAGGCTTTTACGTTTTTTTTTTTTATTTTTTGGGCTTTTTTTATTTTTTGGGCATTATTTTGTTTTTTTTTTTTTAACAAAATAACGCCTAAAAACAAACAAAATAAAGCCCAAGTTTTGGGCGTTGTTTCCAAAATGATTATCGCCTAAAATGTGGACTTTATTTCACTTTTGTTTTGGGCGTTATTTCCTAAGTCCTTATTTAAAGTAAATCCAATAACTCAGTTATGGGTACCATTTTTCAATTCAAGCTACAGTTTGCTCTATCATATAAGCTATCCAACTTACCATACGTCCTTGTGAGCTTTCCGAGCAATCAGACTGATGACCTCCAGCTGCTGACAAATCTGAGGATGCACTCGAACGGTCTTCCACGCATTCAATAGGCGATTGCACCAGTTCTGGCATACCAAGCAATTTTCGTAAATCTGAAATGTTAACACGTGCTGTGCTTTCACCAACGGGATCTTGCAACTCCTTAGCCAACTGCAAATGAGACTCGGCAAAACTGAGCGCTTTCTCATGATTACCAATTGCCGAATGAGCGTTGCCAAGCGACCAACAAGCACGTGCTTCACCAACGCGGTCAACCAACTCCTGTGCAATTGCCAAATGACGATGATGATAATCAATAGCGGTAGCAAATTCACGCAGCAGCGTATATGTGTTTCCCAAACTGTAACATGATTGCGCCTCTACCTCGCGCTCACCAAGCTCAATGGCCAGTGACAGAGTGCGTTTATAATGTTCAGCGGCCTCCTCGAATTGGCCAAGAAATATGTGCGAATTACCAAGATTACTGTTAGCACGTCGCTCAGCAGCTTTGTCGCCAAATTCACGTGCAATGCGCAGACGCTCCTGATGATGTTCGATGGCGGCTTGAAAATCACCTGTAAAACGAATAATAATATTAGTACCAGAATAAAGATCTCCGTGATCAAACTAGTGTATGCAGAAGGTAGTCCTTCAGATGTTTGGGATGTTTTGACGTTTTGCGATCCAGTACACACATTTAATCGATCTATTTATCTATCTATCAACATTATTTTTTTACATTGTTTTTTACGGTCTGTAGAAGGTTTTTATAGGGGGTAAGTGCTGCCGAGAGGGATGGGGTTATACACCCCATACAAATAAAAAAAATAAAAATTTATATATAAGTATGTATGTACCTCTAGACCTATGGCAGCTTTCATTATGAAAGTTAGTAAATGGATGTTTATTGTATCTACCATTACCTTGCAGATGCATGGGATTTCGAGCATATGTAAAGGGCATCGGAAACAAAGTCGCTACCGGGTCAGACTCATGTTTCAAAATTTGAAATAGTTCAGTGAAATTGGATCAAAAATTGGAGGTGTACCGTTTTTGCTTAGCGCCGTGTTTTTCACGTAGAGGAGTTCTGATAACATTATTGAGCTCACAAGAAAGAGTTCTGGAGTTCTTTATATATATTTTTTTTTTTTTTTTTGTGAACAAAATTTTATAAACATTTTTATATTTTTTCGATTAAATGTGAAGTACAAATATTTTGCAAAAATTTTACTTAATATTTTCCTTAAAACACTTCTAGCGCAACCTAGAACTAGGATTTCCTTTAGAAATCTTCGAGCACTATCCAGATCTGTAATCAGAACTTTTTTTTGTCAGAAACTTTTTTATAAAAAATTTTTCTAAAAAATTTATTCACAAAAAAAAAAATCCAAACAAAAAAAATTTATAAAGAACTCTAGAACTCTTTCTTGTGAGCTCAAAATTGTTATCAGAACTCGTCTACGTGAAAAACATGGCACTGAGCAAAAAACGGCACACCTCCAAATTTTGGTTCAATTTCACAGAACTATTTCGAATTTTGTGAAAGAACTCTAGAACAATTCCCAACGGACCCAGAACTCTAAAGAAATGTTCGGTATTCGAAAATTACAGAGCCAACTTCACATGAGTCCGGGTCAGCTAGTATTATAAAAGTTTGAACGTTTAACTTTGCATCGCTGAAGTGCAAGCTAACTTTTCTTGATTGTTACTGGACTCAACAAATACGCTTATATTATCGCTTGTTAATAGAAGATATAAAAAAATTATTAAAACTTGAGAAACTCACCCAGTAGGTAGTACGTATTTCCCAGGTTTCCACAAGCACGCCCTTGAGCGCCTCGATCACCTAACTCTCGCATGAGCTTTAAATTCTCCTGGTAAAAATCAACCGCTTTAGTCAGCGCCTCCTTAACATCATCACTAAAATCACCTGGATTGCGCTGACCCATGTGTTTTCCTTTAGCATGATAAACATTACCCAAATTGTAAAGTGCTCGACCTTCTGAAAGTTTATCGCCAAGCTGGCGCGCTAAGGTCAAATGTCGATCACAACAGATTGCAGCCTCATCAAATCGTCCCATCACTTTGAGCGTGTTGCCCAAATTTCCAGATGATTTAGCCTCACCCAATTTATCATTCATAGAACGGGCCAAAGTCAAATCAAGTTTATGATACTGCATCGCCTTAGGATAGTCTCCCAGATAGAAATATGCATTTCCAAGTTGCGAATAAATTGCTGATAGAGTTCGCAAATCATCGGTGCCTGCTTGTATTGCAGCTTGAAAGAATGCCACTCCTGCACGGCAATCACCCGCTTTACAAAGGCGCTCACCTTCGAGTGCAAGTTCCAAGCACATGCTCGAACCGCCATCCGATACTTGCTGTTGCGAATCGGCACCAGAACTGGACACATTTTCAGCTGATGCTGATAACGACGACATTCTGTTCAATTTTGTTTTCTATTTCGCTTTTTTTAGTTTTCTGAAAAACTGGGAGTTTTCTTTAATTTTCTTCTTTCCTTTTTATTTTTCTCTTCGCTTGCTGTTTTCAATTTATTGCTGTTTAATTTAATCAATTGAAGCAAATTTCACTTGGGTTTTTGTTTATTAACGCTTCTCACTTTAACTATAGTAAATATTAAAACTATTTTATGCGTAATCCCCACAGTTGTTTCTAATTACTACAAATAATGCCTAATGTTTTTAAGTAAAAACTTTTCATGGCCTCTTTACTGAATTTTTTTTTTAAATGATTCACCAAAGATTAGCCAAAGAATGAGGTGGGAAAACAAAGTAACATTTAAAACTCACCACCAGTGAAAAGGCAGAGGTGCTATATAAATGAAACCAACTAGAAACAGAGACAAGTGACAAGCACAGCTTTGGTGAAGAGGCTGTCGATTTTTGGCGCTTCCCAGCAGCCAAAAGGAATCTATAGGAATCGAACGTGTAATCAATGGCTTGTATGGAACATTGATTCCAGAACTCATTATTCGTAACACGCTACATGTCCTAGGAAAAGAATGATTCTTTTTAAGTGTTTGGGGAATACATTCTATTTTTCATTCTATGTAATATATTATATTACTTATTCCTTCGTAATGCATTAAATAATTTATTCCTGAGACATAAATAAAGAATTAATTAGTTTTCGATTCAAAATTCATTTATTTATTCACATAAAAACATTAATATTTTCTGTTGATAATATTTTTGATAAGTCTTCGTAACAACTTCTTAAAACATTATGCTTCACTGCCTAATTTCTTATCTTAAGTGCTGAACACATTCGGTGCGAGCTGCGAGTGCGAGAGAAACCCGACCGAGATAGCACGATTTTCTCTATATGTTAGAGTAAGATATAAAATTGAGCTTTTATTAAACGTCATTTATAAAAGCTCTCGCAGTGCGATTGAATTGATTCTATTTTTCTGACGATTTTTAAAAAAGAAGAACAAGACCAAACACAAAAATTTAAATTTATTATTTTCGACTGAATTTTTTAATTTCAATTTGAAGTTTAAATAATTTTGAAAACAAATACGTTTTTATTTTTCGTTTTTTGTTTTCATTTGTTTTCAATTTTCATAAAAAAAAACTTACTCGCAACGAGTTGATTGTGTTTTTACGCACGAGAAAAAGCTCAAAAAATCGTTTGAGCAAAAGCTATTTTCTCTCGCACTCGCAGGTCGCACCGAATGTGTTCAGGGCTTTATCAATAAAACTTTATTCAGTTTTAGCATTTTCTATATTTTCCTGTGCAATATAAATCACTTCTGCACTATCAACAACACTATTAATATTTTCTTGTAACGGTTCCGTTGCACAATTTCTTTTTTTTTTTTTGATAAAATGCGTCGCAATGCCTTTTAGAATACATTTTATATTTTTTTTGTAATATTTTACTACCACCAGCTACGCGTTACAACACAAAACTGAAATATTTCTGTAGAATGTCAAAATCGTAGGCGACATGAAGGCGGCGTCAGATAACTGTTGCGTAAAGAATTCTCACACGAAGCAATAACACGAACAAAAGAACACGAAAAAAATACATTCCATCTTCTGCAAATTAATCAATAAGCGAATATTGGCAAAAGAGATTACCGCGTACATTCTTTGGAATACATTATATTTATAACCAAAAATAACGTATTATATAAAATATTCTCCAAGTAATAAATTCCATACTTGGCTGCATATGTATATGCTTGGGCTCATTTTATTTCAATAATTTTAAGAGTCTGTCTATACGGGGCGGCCCGCGTACGCGAAAACTCTTCTCTCTCTCTCAATTTACTCAATTAGCGTACGCGAAATCCAGTGAAGTTTTTTCCCCCGGGACGCATCTTCGTTACAACAGTAATTTTACATAAAAGTATGGGTAAGTCGGCGGCCTGCGGCCGCAGCTCAGGATTTAAACCCGTCAGACATCCAACACCGGCTTCGCGGCGGCCTTCGGCCGCGGATCAGTACATAAAATAATCAAGTTCCCCGGGGGAAAAAACTTCACTGGATTTCGCGTACGCTAATTGAGTTTCGCGTACGCTAATTGAGTAAATTGAGAGAGAGAGAGGAGTTTTCGCGTACGCGAAACGCCCCGTATAGACATTTCCTAATTTTAATTCTTTTTTTTTTTTAAGAGTTATTTCATTGCCAAATGCTCACCGGGTACATATAGGGAAAAACGTTATTAATGTCAAATATATTGCAATTATGCTTACGATTGCCAATATTTTTTGATCTCAGAATAAATATAAAATTAATAATATTCTTTACTTTGGGTATTTGGTCATTGTTTTTTTTTTTTTTGTTTGAACTTTGAGATTAGTTGTATTTGTTATAGTTGGTTTTTTAAAGAAAAAGTCGGTTTTTTGTGTTTATTAAATTTGGTACTTTGAGAAAAAGTTGGTACTTTGTGTTTATTAAAGTTAGTTCTTTGGTAAAAGGTTGTACCTTGTGTTCAATAAAGATGGTTCTTTGAGAAAAACTTGGTACTTTGAGATGTCTTTATTTAGTGTATTTTATAATTTGTATTCCCAGCAAATCCTACATAACCATATTGAATTATGGACTGACCCGTTAAACAGAAATTTTTCTAAAACTACCACTACAAAGAAATTTAGAAAGAGTTGGATATAAAAAATAGTGCGTTGCTTTTACACTCGAAATGAAAAAAAAAAAAAATCAAGTTGACAAGCAGAAAAAATTTATATTTTAATTGAAGCAAACTAAAATAGAAAATTACGCAATTATAAAAACCCAATAGCTTATAGGTAAGTAAAAAGTTATTAATCCCATTCACAAGCATCTCAACGAATCTTTAATTCTTTCATAGAATCTGTAGTTTTCCAAACAACTGTCCAGTTGGTAAGAAAATAGCTAACAAAAGAAGATCCATTAGAACCAAACTATTTATTGAAATCCCAAGCCATCACATCTGCAATCTTTCTTGGAAATAAATAATTTATAATTGATTAAAAATTGTGAAGGAATATGTTCGTGTTTTTAACATTAAAATAAAAAATAGTTCAGTGTTAACAATAATAATAATTAGAAAAAGGAAAGAGACAACTATAGTTTTTCTATTAATTTTCTTATGAGAAATTTACATTGATAAGACAGGGATGAACATTCACTTTTATTCTCAAAAGAATAGAAAAAGGAAAGGGGCAACCATAGCTTTTACATTATTGGTAAGACAGGGATGCACGATCACACGGATAGGGCAAAAGTGGTTATTTTTTTCCCGATGCTAGAGGAAATGTAACTGGTATAATACGAGATTTGTAACTCTTATATAATAAGGTTGGTAACTGTTACAGGATTTGCTGGGTTGTTTCCTATTTTTATTTAGAAACTATTTTGTAAATTTTTATATACCTACATGAAGAAATGTGAATAAATATACATACATACATACATTAGGTGTGTTCATTAAAGTTGGTTCTCTGTGAAAAGTTTGTACTTTGAGATTAGCTGTGTTTGTTATAGTTGGTTCTTTAAGAAAAAGTTTGTAATTTGTGTTTATTTAATCCTTTCCGCACCGCTCCTGAACCGCTGGAAAATTTCTATTTTTTTTTTTTTCAAATTCGTGTTAAACGATATAACAACTTTTTTGTTCAAATGTGTTTTCAAAACTTACTTTTTTTAAATCCAAGTGTGAAAAAATTATGGGGCACATATGTCCCATTGGTCCTTAAAGGTAAAAAAATATGTAGAATTTTTTTTGGTAGCCTGGAAGGTATACCCAGTTTTCCGGCGCCATTTTAAATTATTCAATTTTCCAACATCATATTCAGATTCAATTACCCAGAAAATCACCTGGGTAGCATTATTTTCCATTTATTTTGAAACAGTTTTATGGATATTATAGGTTTATGATGGCTTCATGGGGGATTAACAGAAAAGAAGAGGAAAACGCATTAATCCAAAGTATTGGCTTGTATTTAAATTAAATTACAAACCAAATGAGCTGTGTCCTATCAAAATCGGGTCATGTTCGACAAAACTAAATATCTTACTTAGTTTGACTGGACTATTTTTGTTTCACAAAATAGCAAAATTTGGTTCAAAATTCACCATGGATTATTTCCGTATAGTTTTTTTCTCTAATTTATTTCGAATAAATTATTTTTGTCAGTATTTTATGTAAAAAAAATGCAAAAATATGAAATTTTAGCGAAAAAAAGTACCTAATTTTTATCTTTAAGGACCAACGGGACACGGGAGTTCCATTTTGTCTAAGCCGGTGAATCAAAAATTCCTTGACATTTCTAAAAAGCTGAAAGTCTGTTTAAAAGAAGTCACACGTGGGGCACGTCAAATTTGTAGGCTTTTCATTTCTTCCGTTTGCCTACAAACTCGAAGTGCCCCATGTGCCCGTGCTCTTCGTGTGACACCCCACTTGTTACTTATAGGAGGTACACAGTAGCGATTATGTTCGTCTGTCAAAAAGGCCGCTGACTGTCAGAGCTGGTTTACACACACGATTAAACTGTCGGGCGATAGTTATATTCTCGCTGGCGGCATATGAGAGCGGACACACGTGCGATTTGCTATCGGGCGATTAAAATCTCATTCTCAGGCAGATTGAGAAACGATTGCAACCCGACTAAAAAATCGTCTAACGGTCAATTCTCCATTGCTGCATGTACAAGCGCCCACAAGGCAGACTAAACTATCGGTTTTGCTCATAACTCAACGAACGTCAAAGATTTTTAATAAACTGTGCCAGAGAATTTGGTCTATTGGCGGAAACTTCAGATTTTAAAAAAGATCAGGAAAAAATCCGTTACATCAGGACTGCGTGGAGGCCAATATATGTCACTTGCCTTGAAAATCAATTTCTCAGGACAAATTTCTCAAATTCTTGGCAGAGACATGTGTTGCGTTGTTCCGTTCTGCTGAAACCATGTTCTTTGGATTCTAATATCTGCAGTTTTGCTTATGTATGTACATGTCTTGTATTGTATATTTTGTATTTTCCCTAAAAAAACCAAATTACCAAAAGTCAACAACAAGCAAAATCATTTATCGCCACACATTTCATTATACTTACGTGTGGAATAACTCTTTGTTATTTGGAGTGGCTCATACATATTTTTTTACAAATTTAAACTTTTATTTTGAATTATTTCATTGTCCATTGACATTTTTAAATTTCTATGTCGATTGTCACAATTTGCAGTAGCCCCTGGGGCTAGTACAAATTTTGACACAACAATTTCACCTCATATGCTTCAAAAATCGTATTTGAGACGTCAGAATTTGTATAGGTGAGTGAAAAGTTTTCGATTGGCACAGGCCCTTAATCGGTGATTTCTGTTCGCCAGTCGTTATAAAAGTGACGCTATTTTATTTAAAAACTTCAGGGCATTGCCAACATATAATTTTACAATTGTCATTATGAAAGTATGTTCAAATATAGATGGCGTTATTTGACATTTAAGTCCTGCACATATTACATTTTCTTATGCTCTATACACACTACATTTTTATACTACAGATTAAAGAACGTCAAAATATATTAGAGCCGCTTTTAGCAACAAGTGAATTTAATTTATAATCTGTACAGTCGGTTAATAGTCTGAATAAAGAATTTAATTATATTTATTTCCTGTGGTGTGCATTTTGACTTTTGTTCGCGTGTAAAGAAAACATTCTCCAGTGGGCTGCGTCAAGCACCTCAACATAAAACACGCCAAATTTCTGAGACTATTTCAACGCACACCAGGAAATGCTAGTGTTTTTACAAAAGCTATACCTGGATCTTCCATTACCTTAGTGTAACGCTCAGTCGTTCTTCCACTGGGACTGCAAGCCGCATAATGGTGTCTTGTTTTTCTATCCATGGTTTAATCAAATGTGCAAGCTCGTTGAAACTTGGCACAGTCATATTGTAAAAGCGAAAAAATTGCTCAGGGTATTCAAGTAGCTTTCTGTGAAGTGTATAAAATTTTCCTTTTAGAAGTCTATCGCTGTAAAATGGATGTACCCAAAATGCGCGCAAATTTATTATTTTCTTTAATCTTCTTGTCACGATTGCCGCTGCGCACAACACAACCTTTCTCTTCAACATTTTATACAATCTGCGAGCAATCGCCCGACTAAAAATCCACACAAAATTTGACACAAACTCAAACCCGATTCAGACTATTTAGTTTCCCGACAATTTAGTTTGTCGTGTGAACTGGCTCTCAATCAACCACAAACCATTTTGTGCAGTGATGTCGTTTGTACTCCTATTGGAGTATTTTAGTCCTATTTGAGGAAGCGTACTCTTATACTCTCCTAAACTATTTTTGTGCTCCTTTTTAGTTCTTAGTACTTCTTTGCAATTTTTCAAACATAAAATATGTGTAATGCAAATTAAAATATTCAACATTAGCTTTGTTTGACGAAGTTAGATCAGAGTAGAGCAGAGTAGAGCAGCTTTTGAAAAATGTCATATTACTTTTAGAGCAGGCTAGAGTAGAGTAGAGTAGTGTAGAGCAGAAATTTAAAAAAACACAAAACAAGCAACTTTGAGTAAATCAGCAAAAATTTAGAAATATTTACATTTTTTCAAGTAAAAAATAAAAAATAAATAAAAAAATTGACGAAAAATTTTAAAAATATTTATTATGTTATGATTTTCTTATGAAAGTTTGCTGCTCCAACCTGCTCTACATAAAATTCTAGAGCAAAAAAAGCAAACAGAGTAGTTTAGAGCAGACTCATCGAACACTTTTCAGAGTAGAATAGAGCAAGCTAGAGCAGAAAAAAGTTTCATCGAACACTTTTGACTGCTCTAACTTGCTCTAAAGTACTCTGGAGCAATCATCAAACAAAGCTATTGCTTAGTAGAGCTGTTCAAAAATTAAAAAATTAAATTAATCAATAAAATATGTGTAATACCCTATTCTCACTTGCCTGGTTAACCAGATGAATGCTGATTAAGCACTAACCAGGATAGTTTTCCAAATAAAAACTTTTCGGTTTGTATGGAAAAGATTAGCTAGTTTTTAAATAATTAGATCATTTAACCCAAAAAATCGGCAGGTAGCATCTCCGAATTCAAAAAATCCCAGGGATAGCAAGGCAAGATGCAGGGTTCCATTTTTTTATTTTGACAACTTGCCATAACCATTGTTATTGAATTATGAACTTAAGGGCCTACAACGAGCGCTGTAAAATTTGATAGTTGATTTGAAAACATAGCTACTTATGGAGAGTGATACATACAGGAAAGCGAGCAACGCGAGCGCCTTGTTCAATGCGTTGAGTTGATCTACTTTCAACTTTTCGAACGCATCATTTGCGTTTGACATATCGTTCTTTTGTTTATTTATTTAAAAACTATTTTCGCAGTTGATAAAATAAATTGAAAAAGATTAAAGTTCAAAATGAAAGAAAAACGTATGAGCTAAGTGCAGGAGCAAGTCTGCCTGTATAATAAAGGCCATTCTGAGAGTATTTGAAAGCGCGTTTACGCGTTCTATGTTACACCACACGCATTACTTGCGTGTGTTGTCAAGCGTATGATGCGTGCGCTGCACGCGCTGCCTTCTATATAACAAGCCCTTTAACCCAGATAAATAAATGTACTAAGGGCAAGCTCAGATAAAATGTCCACAAAAACACTACTAATACAAATTAATATCCGTCATCCATGCGCAAATTTTTGATCTAATGTCGTGACAAAAAAGAGCAATTTATTTCTTTGGGTTCCCGATCAAAAAAACTTGTCAAGTTCTTGTCATTGTATCAGAAATGTATATCAAAATGATATCAAAAATGTATCAGCCGCTGATATCCATTTTTTGTATATCATTTTGAGATATTTTTGATATCTTTGAAAAACATGTCAATTTTGTATCAGAAATGATATTCATTTTTTGTATATCATTGTGATATATTTTTGATATCATTGAAAAACATGTCAATTTTGTATCAGAAATGTATATCAAAATGATATCAAAAATTTATCAGCCGCTGATATCCTTTTTTATACCCTACACCCAGGGTATATTCACTTTGTCCTTCCGTTTGTAACGCAGAGAAGGAGGCGTGGCAGATATGGAAAAGTATATATATTCTTGATCAGCGTCACCTCCTAAGTCGATATAGCCATGGCTGGCTGGCTGGCTGGCTGGCTGGGTGGCTGGCTGGGTAACGGCTGTGTGTGGAAATACATTTTTTGGGAAAACTAAGCAAGATAATTCAATGAAATTTGGTACACAGCCTCGTTGTCAAAGTTAGCTCGGAAGATTGAAAATGAGCGAAATCGGTCAACGGACACGCCTACCGCCCATACAAAAAATATCTTCAAAATGCAAATTTTGGAGTATATTTCACAACAATGCAACCAAAATACACATAAATACTACGAATTGTCAGCGCAAGCTCTGAGAAAAAGCTGGTCGAATTCGGACAAGAGGGCGTGGCACCTCTCATATAAGCTAAAGCTTCAAAACGCTGTACTGAAAGCGTTTTTTGAGATAATCAAACTCGGACACTAAAAACTGTAAATGCAAGCTTTAAGCAAAAACTGGATAAAATCGGACAAGAGGGCCTGGCTCCTCCCATATAAGCAAAAGCTTCAAAACGCTATTCTGAAAATATTTTTTCAGATAATCCAACCAAATTTCACTTAAATACTAAGAACTATAAATGCAAACTCTGAGATAAAACTGGATGAATTTGGAGGGCGTGGCACCTCCCATATAAGCAAAATTTTCAAAATACTGCTGTGTAGTGAATTTTGCAATGAAATTAGTGCAAAGCACACAAATATAATTGAGTGCAAAAAAACCGACACTTCTTTCAGTTGCTGCATGCAGCCTGTGGTTGGGAAAACAAAAATTATGGAAGCGGACGCGCAGCCAATTTAAGTAAGAAGTGAATTTTCTAATAAAATTAGTGAAAAAGCAGAAAAAATATAATTGAGCTCAAAAAAACCGACACTTCATTCATTTGCTGCATAGGGGCGATTTCTAAAAACTTGCAAAATTTCGCCATTATCTGCGTCGGTTTATTTATCAGACCCAAAATTGGTTATGTCAATTTTGTATCAGAAATATACAAAAATTGTATATCATTTTGATATCATTTTGATATCTTTTTTTGATATCATGGTGATATACGAAAAGCATTACATTCCGTGTATCACTGTGATATCCTCTTTTTATCAAAATTTAGTATGTCACTGACAAATTTTGGATATCATTTTGATATATTTTTGATATACTTGTTTTGATCGGGCTTAGATCAAAATCTATTACAATTATTGGGAGCAAAATTTTTGGATCTCAGATTTACTTAGATTTTTTCAAATTTCCTTTGCTCGCACTCATACTAAGTGCTGGTTTAGAGCTGGTTTACACACACGACTAAATTATCGGGCGATAGTACAATTTATAGACAGGCGGAGGGACCGCTACCCACCGCTTGCCTACAAAAAGTACTATCGCCCGACAATTTAGTTTGTCGTGTGAACCAGCACTTACATGACAATCTATTTGTAGGAACGCGGTGGGAAGCGGTCCCACCACTTGCTTTCAAAAAGTACTATCGCCCGACAACTAAGGGCCAGTTCACACGACAAACTAAATTGTCGGGAAACTAAATAGTCTGAATCGTGTTTGAGTTTGTGTCAAATTTTGTGTGGATTTTTAGTCGGGCGATTGCTCGCAGATTGTATAAAATGTTGAAGAGAAAGGTTGTGTTGTGCGCAGCGGCAATCGTCACAAGAAGATTAAAGAAAATAAAAAATTTGCGCGCATTTTGGGTACATCCAATTTACAGCGATAGACTTCTAAAAGGAAAATTTTATATACTTCACAGAAAGCTACTTGAATACCCTGAGCAATTTTTTCGCTTTTACAATATGACTGTGCCAAGTTTCAACGAGCTTGCACATTTGATTAAACCATGGATAGAAAAACAAGACACCATTATGCGGCTTGCAGTCCCAGTGGAAGAACGACTGAGCGTTACACTAAGGCAATGGAAGATCCAGGTATAGCTTTTGTAAAAAC
This sequence comes from Calliopum simillimum, assembly GCA_951812925.1. Lineage (NCBI taxonomy): Eukaryota > Metazoa > Arthropoda > Insecta > Diptera > Lauxaniidae > Calliopum > Calliopum simillimum. The sequence continues at coordinate 126,862,450 of OX638368.1, forward strand.
ACTAGCATTTCCCGGTGTGCGTTGAAATAGTCTCAGAAATTTGGCGTGTTTTATGTTGAGACGCTTGACGCAGCCCACTGGAGAATGTTTCCTTTACACGCGAACAAAAGTCAAAATGCACACCACAGGAAATAAATATAACTAAATTCTTTATTCAGACTATTAACCGACTGTACAGATTATAAATTAAATTCACTTGTTGCTAAAAGCGGCTCTAATATATTTTGACGTTCTTTAATCTTTGACGTTCGTTGAGTTATGAACAAAACCGATAGTTTAGTCTGCCGTGTGGGCGCTTGTATAGGCAGCAATGGAGAATTGACCGTTAGACGATTTTTTAGTCGGGTTGCGATCGTTTCTCAATCTGCCTGAGAATGAGATTTTTTAATCGCCCGATAGGAAATCGCACATGTGTCCGCTCTCCTATGCCGCCAGCGAGAATATAACTATCGCCCGACAGTTTAATCGTGTGTGTCAATCAGCAAAGTGAACTGTAGGAAGTACATTACGATAAAAAGTACTGATTTTGATATTGTAATAGATTTTGTCGAAGAAAAACGAAAGCCATTTTCAATATGGCGGGTGTGTAGAATTAGTGATCGAAGAAAAATTTTTTTTACTGGTTTGTGAAGTCGCCGCTAGCAGAAAATTTTATAAATTGCACATTTCTGATAGGCAGAAAATAGAGAAAATTAATTGCAAATTGCACAGCAGACTACAGTGTAAAAGTAAAAGTAAAATTGCTCAAGCGAAAAGGTAATTTTACATGGAAAAACGCGAGTGAAAAAATCGGAACGAACGACAAAAAATGCAAATAAATTTCGAACGGGGAAGAAAAAGAATCATCGCTAGTTGTCGTTCGTCGTCTTTGTGTCAAAACGTCGCCAGCGCCTCAAAAAGAGCCGAATTTACCTCCTGAATCCAGCAGAAGCAGTAGCCATCGCAATTACAGTCACCGTCAAATATTTTCCGTGCCGTTAACTATTTAAGCTTCGTCGCAGTCGCTATCGTTTCAGCTGCCAGCGCCGCGGTTTGTGCAAACTCTTTGTACAAAGCAGTCCTATTCGTCGTCGGCAGAAACTGTGCTGCTACAGTCAACGTCGCTGTTGTCGTCGCGTCAAAACTGCAATTGGATTTCAATTAAAAAAAAAAAAAATAACATATCTGCACTTTTGTGTATTTTCGTTAAACAAAAATTGTTAGATTAATTTAAAATCAAATATTTGCAACGACCGCAGCAGCGCTGCTGCGCTATTATTGTTAACGGAATAGTTGACTCGTTTATTGTCAGTATGTACTGACATTTCGTGACAGAGAAGCCAGCAAAAAAAAAAACAATTTTTAAAACGAAAAATACTGCATTAAAATAGAAATAGTAACACAAATAAAAACACGATACAAGAAAATATTAATTTTGCTAAAAAAACATGAAATTATTTGAGATGGTAATTGGGTGATTTGTGTAGCCAAAAGAGTTGAAAAGTTAAATAAAATTCTAAAAAATTAAAACAAATTCTATAATTTTCAATCGTGCTCTTGTAATATTTTACAATTAAAAAAAAATCGCAAAAATTGTAAATTTTAAAAGACAAAAAAAAAGTGTGTGAGTGGGAAAACACCAGCCGCAGTAGCAGCGACATCGATAAGAAGTAGAATTTCCTTTGTATGTGTTTTTCAGCGCTGCTGAAATTGCGGAATCAGTCTGGTGAGTTGCCATCGTAAGTTTTTTTCTTAAATTTCTTGTTTTTTTTTTTTTTTTTTCAATGAAAAATTGGAAATAAACGCAAAATTCCTAAGTCTGATTTTTTTATGCGACCTCTAGTAAATGTTATCATTTTCCATAGAGTTTCTGTCATGTTTCGAAAGTTCCCCTAAGTAAAATCTATATGATTTTTAGTTTTATTGATATAAGAGTGTCCCAAAATTCACGCAAGATAGCTGCCAAAAGAAAAACAGTTTGACAGCTGACATTTTAGTTTTAATAAAAATGCATTAAAGGAGACGCGAATACAAAATTCGACATATCTCTGAAACTGTACGACGCACAGTGGGGTATTAGATACCAAAACACGCTATTAATTCATCCAGACTATTGAGGGTTATAATAACTTATTTTTTTAGTTAATTATGCATAAAAAAGTAGAAAACTTATGCAGTTGCATATTATGTAGTGAAATTTTTTTTTAATAGCAATAAAAAACGGAAATTGAAAATTGTCATCATATTTTTTACGCATTATTCTGAAGTTTTAAGAATTTCTGTCTTTGGTGAATCCAAGTGAAATTTTTTGAAGAATATTTTTGTAGAACATTTTAACCCATTTTAACCAAGTTTTTGGAAAAAACGGTCAAGAAAAAAAATGCAATAGAAAATTGTTTCTTGTATGATTTTATGATAAACTTATGAAAAACAGTTTTTCCAAGATGTAGTTTAAGAGTTTTACAGCAGGCCGAAATATCGAAAATATGTTTTCTTTCGGTTTTTTATCTAAAACAACAATATATGAATGATTTGAAATTCGAGATATAATGTTTTTATATATCTTGACTCAAGACAACAAATTTGATATATCGGATGACTCATTCCGAGCGTTTCTTAAATCGTAATAAAATAAAAACTGTACTAAGCCGAGATTTTGCATAAAACGGCGCTGAGCGACCTCTTAATGACCTTCAAAAATTTTTAAAAACTCAGTGTACTTTATTGACACCCTCTGCAGATTTTTGGTGGTAATTATCTGTCTTTATGTCTGTATTTAACTTTTTATTTATTTTTTGCTCCACTTTCATACATATTGGACATGTCAGTTTGCCTTAAAAAAATTAAAATTTCTCACAGCCGCGCAAAAACCCGCAACCCTTTTTTTAATAGAAAGTAACTTAAATGTCTACAATTTATTTAAATTTAAACATTTTTGTTTGAGCTCACTTTTGGAACAACTATTTGTCTATGTATATAGCCAAAATGCACTTAATTTTAAACTAACGAACAAAAAAAAAAAAAAAATTTTAAATATAACAAAACACTTTTTCACAAAACAAAAACCACTTTTGTATTACAAAAATACCTGAACTAAAAGGGTCCATCAAAATTTTAGAAGACAAACAAAACAAAAGGACAAAAAATCATTGCATCATTGGTGGCTGCACTTGCTTCTTATGATTATAGCGACTGGAGTTATCTTACAAAAAGTTTAATAATTCCGAAGGAGCAAAACATGGCACAACCAAATTTTTAAGACTTATTATGAACAGTCTATAGTTCAAGAAAATCATAACAAGATGAAAACCTTCCACAACCTAAAATACTTTAACTCGACTTGAATAATAAAAAACCTTAATTTTTTAACACATATTTAATATATATAAAACAAAATTTTTTAAACATTAACTCTAAAAAACTTTTATGTATTAAGAACCAAAATTACCTGAAGTTTAAGGTTTCATTAACACTTTTTCCACAAAAAACTTTTTTTTGATAAAAATGTACTTTAAAAATGCCAAAAAATTCAAATTTTTCACAGCGCGCGAACGAAAGCAAAAAAAGTTGATCTTCAACCACATATAACTTTTTTACTAGTAATTTTAGGTCAACAATTTTTATTGTTTGTGACGCAGAATTTAATTATCTTTAAAACGGTATCCAAAAAAGCCGGTACTTCAAACATTTTTTTTTTTTTCAATTAAATGCGTAAAAGCGCATACAATACCCCTTTGTGCGACGCACAAATGGAATTTGGTACATATGTAAAGGATACCGATGTAAATAACATTCACTTAAAAAGTAGGCGCCACTTCCTTCAAAAGCATAATTTGTCATATATCGGCATTTCCACCAAAGGGTCCACCATGACGAAAACAATTATAGTTAATAAAAACTTAACATTTTATGATATTGTCTTAGAGATACCTATAAATTTTACTAATATAGGAAATTTGCGCATAAATTCATTTACCATGATGATCAAACCGACTCCAAAGATGCACAAATGCAGTTTTTCTTTTTTAGTAATTTTTAAGTGGATGTGGTTTTTTCTATAATCTTTAACAAGAAGCATAATGTAAAATAAAAGTTGCTCCACAAAATCGCTCTTACAATATTAATCATATAAAAAAAATTAAAAGAGAACAATGCAATCCCGATTAACTGTCAATATTTTACTTGCTTTAACTTGTCCAATTTCTACTGTCCGTTTCATCTCTGAAAAAGATAAGTGCTCACACAGTTTAATACACACAATTAAAAAAAAAAAACAAATCTTTTGCAAAAAATAAAATTTTAAGCCATTTAAAGTTGGTCACGTTCGTCACTTTCAGCTCAAAAGTAACGTATTTTTGAAAATTCAATTCTAATGTCAAATTCTAGAACTACGTTTTGGATAAATCTTGTTATCCCAAAGTCATAATAAAATTATACGAGGAACATTTTCCTAGAACAAATTAACCCATTGTATCCTGTTTTATGTGCTTTTTGACACTTTTTCAAAAAGACTTCTTTATAATAAGTTAAAGTGTTCTACAAAAAAAAATTTTACTTAAAATTTCACTGGTGGTCACAAAAGACAAGATATTCTTAATTAAAACTTAAGAATAATGCGTGAAAAAGTAATAAAAATGTTGCAGTTGTTCGATAAGCGAATTTCACAGTTGCCACCAGAACAGCATGCAAGATTTTTTCGCTCCCAAAACTGAATTTGGCTTCAATCTTAATAAAGAAACTAAAAATACATAAACAAATCAATGCTCTATTGGTTCTTATTGAAAAAAATGTCACGTTCATAATGTCATGTATCGATTCAGATTATGATCAAAATAAAGAAAAGTTCAACAGATCTTTGAATCAAACAAAATGCATTATAAAGTAACATTATTGCATAAGATTTTAAAATTAGTCACACTAAAAAATTCGGACTTGCTTCGCTGAATTCTGCCTTTCTTTGAATAGCTACAAAAACTACTTCTATATTTTTCAAGTTCGTTTCATGTCTTTTTTTTTTGAGTGTATCTTGGAACGAGAACTTCGCCTGATATAAACGTTGGTACTAATTATATTGCTACCTAAGAGCTATAATGTAAAGTAAGAAAAAAAAAAAAATGTTTCACTTCCACTTTTTTTTTCACTTGAAATATGTGCGACGGTCACATTGGTCACCTGGGAAATGCCCATATCTGAAATGATTTAACGTGCAAGGATGATATTTGACAAATATACAGAGTGGTTGGGAATCGGTAGAACACCTCAAAATGTCAGATCACTGGGACAATTCTGAAGAACTTTTCTTAGTTATATGCTTTTGAAATTCGCAAAACACACGGAGTAATTGGAGTAAGTCATAGAGCTGGGCACGGGCCGTGTTTTTTTTTTCGTGGCCCGCGGACCTTTACTCTTGAGCTACGGACTCGGGCCTTGAAATCGATTTTTGTGCGGGCCTGGGCCTAATCCCTAAAGCCCGAAAATTAGAGTTTTATAAAGGCACGTAAATCACGGTAAGATTGGAAGGATAAATTTGGAAAAAATTTTGTTCTTGCATAAAAATATGTAAAATTTTGTATAAATATGAGGCTGAGAATGACAATGGATTAAGTCAAGTCAAACAAATCATCTTATTAGGTTAGAATGTTTGTTTTTTCTCATATGAAAATCATTGATTTAGCTTCATCCATAAGTTACAAGCTTTTTAAAGTGTGAATATGCAATAATATGGTTGAATCGGGCCGGGCTCGGGCCTCGACAAAAAATATTCGTGCGGGCCCGGGCTTTTTTCAAGTGCTTGTTTCGTGTTCGTGCCGGGCCGGGCGTAATTTTTGAGGCCCGTGCTCAGCTCTAGTTAGTAAGTTCATAAAGAAAAAAAAATAATGTCATAGTATGAATCGGCTAATATTTTGTTAGAAATGAATAAAATTGGGCCCTGTTTTCACGAAAAGTAAACTTGATGGTGTGAAATGGATGGCATTAAGTTGAAAAAATTATATCGATCAAAGAACCGATTATTATGATACAAAATGTGTATGACATTACTTTTTCTTTAAGGGGAATAAGTTCATAAAGTAATGTCATACACATTTTGTGCCATAAAAATCGATTATTTGACCAATATAATTTTTTCAACTTAATACCATCAATTTCACACTACCAAGAAAACTTTTAGTGAAAACAGGACCCAATTTTATTCATTTCTAACAATATGTCAGCCGATTCATATTATGACATTACCTTTGTCCCTCTATGGACTTACTCCAATAACTCCGTTGGTTTTGCGAATTTCAAATAATGGAACTAAGAAACGTTGTTCAGAATATAGTCCCAGGAATCTTACATTTTCCGGTGGTCCACCGATTCTTAATCACACTGTATAGGGGGCATTGGGTAAATTTTTTCTCGACCAATTTTTGAAAAATTATAAATTGTCTGGAAAAACTCACACGTATTTTTTTTGGACGGCTCTAAGCATTTTATGCCGTATACATTTTTTCCTTAGATGCCTGGCTTTTGAGTAAAACAAACGTTTTTCCGCACGCGTAATTGAAGAAAAAAAAAATCGATTTTTGGAACCAAATATATGTGCTAAAAAAAAAATTATTATTTTTCAATGCCAAAATTTTTGCAAAAGCATAATCTGTATTTTTCGAGCAAACTTGGGTATCCATTCTGTGAAGAAAAAAGTTATGGCCAAAAAATATGCTTTTCATACTGACCCAATCGTTGAGCCCCTTTCTTTGGTACGATAATCGCTACAAAAAATCGCCACACGGCATTTAAAAATATTTGTTTCAATGAACTGGGCTCAACTTTTTTGTCTGAAAAATTTTTTATTATAAGTGACTGGCACAGTTAATTTTAAGAATTTGGATCTTGTTTGTGTTCAGGATGTTTCAATAAAATAAATAAATGAATAAAACTTCGATAGTAGGGTGGGGTGTTCCACTTGACAAAGAATGGCCCATATATGAATATTTGCACCGCACAGTGCTTTTGAGCCGATTTAAATTATATTTTTAGGTAACTCCAATCTGCCGCTTAAAAATTCATATATTGGTCCTAAAAAAAGCTAAAAAAATTAAAATGGAAAAAAAAAATACTGGACGGTTTTTGTTTGGCGGCAAAAATACGATTTTTCTAATCTTTTATGTTGCAGCATTATCTTCACATAAAAAAAAACTGAAAAAAAAAAATACAAACAAAAATAAAACTTGTAATTTTTACGTAAAGCCCACACTTCAGTTAGGAGGAGGCTCAATAATGGTGTGGGTATGTATGACCACTAGAGGTGTTGGCAGAGCTACCAAAATCGAAGGTCGAATGACAGAAGAGTCTTACATTGAAATTCTACGAAGACATTTGCTTGGTACTCTACAAGACTTGAAGGTAAATGCACATTTCAAAGGGAACACAAAAATGGCTTTCAGATAATGAAATTCCAAAGTCAAAATGACCCCCGCAAACTACAGACCTCAATTCTATTGAGCACCTATGGGGAATATTGAAAAAATCGATGGCAGGTGAAATTGGTACTCTAAATGAGTTATGGCCTAAGTTCTAAAATGCTTGGGATGCTATTGCTCCAGAAATTTGTGAAACTCTTGTAGGTAGTATGCCCCGAAGAAAAAAGCTGCGAGGAGGCTATCATGCCTATTATTGAAACCGGCGGATCTGAACTCGCGTGAGTTTATCCCATCCGCAGCCATCCGTAGCGAGTAGTAAGACATATTATTGAATCCGCACGAATATCTGCCTTAACGACATTTGAAATAGAACGAGTGCTAACTGTCAAATTATAAAAATTTGTTGTTCTGAAAGTTAAAAATAAATAAAATTCAACAATATTTATTCAAACATGGACAGTTTAACGCATTTGTAAGATTTTAATGGTGAAACCAATAGCAGGGAAACAAGAAAAGTGATTAGAAATAACATTGAAGACGTTCTTCAGCAGGCGAATGCATCGTAAGGTAAAAAATGTATTTGCAATAGATGTCATTTGAAGTGAATCGTTCCCCAACAGATTTTTAAAGCAATTTCGTCTAAACAAACCTGCATTTGAATACGTGCTAAGTATTCTGAAGATCAACTTGCCAGAGCTGAAACTTTCAGCAACCTTAAGATTTTTGGGCTGAAGGTGGTTACCAAAACGGTGTTGGGAAAGACTACGAGGTAGAAATGGCCCAATAGAACGTTTCTGTTGTGCTGGCGTTGGTGCTAACATTTTGGAAAACCATTTTTCATTTTTTTTAACAATTAGCTCAAATTGATAACTTCCGTTTCCTAGGAATTTAATTATTTCAATCATGTATTTGAAGTAACAATTAGTAATTTTTTCTTTTTCAATTTACGGTTTGTTTAAACTCATTTTCAGAATTGATTTAAAAAAATTTTCTTACACAAATACGCAACGTTTTTAATGCGGATGGCAGTCACTGTAATTTGAATGAAATACATTTCGCGAGCGGTTTCAGTAATAGCAGTCTTATCCGCAAACTGTATTACCGACTCCAACGAATACACACGTATCCGTGTAGCGTTTTCAATAATATCATTTTCTGAACGAATCCCTCCGCACTAGATCCGCCGGTTTCAATGATAGGCATGTATACAAAATATAAATATTAGTTTCCAAGGTTCATAATGTAATGTCACAAAATTGATAACATTGAATATTTTTGATTTTCTTTTTTTCTTTTTTTTAATAAAGAGTTTTCATGGAATTTATCCCTTGTTTATTTATTGATATAGATGTCAAAAGCACTAGTATTTTCTTTAAAACCTAATTTAAATTATTTCGATATCTATTTTCTACGAAATATTGTAAACTGAAATATAAATAATAAGGGGATACCTTTCATCACGTAAACTCGTGAACCATGAAAAACTCTAAAGTTTACGAGCTTGTTTTCAGGAACACACATTTCTTAAAACGTGTAAGCAACGTATCAGCTGTCATATAATTTGAAAAATAGTCAATTCAAATTCAATTTTCAAAACAAAAAATATTTTTCAATACATTTATTTGGCAACAATCGCTCTCGTACTTTTTCGAAGCTATTTACGCATCGAATTTGCCTTGAAAGTTTTCGAGGCCTGGTAAACTTTTTTTTCATACAAATTTTTAAATTTTGTTTACGATACTCGAAAGCTTTTGAAGTTTACGTACTATTCGAGGCTTTTACGAGTTTAAAGGAATGCCCTTAATATACGAGGGGCACTACTTATGTTTCGGGAACTGGCAACACTAATGTCAACAGCTAAAATCTGGCAACACCATAATAAAGTTTGACATTTTTAGCATAAACGTACTCACAACGTTTTGATGTACAAGTGCTATTTGTTTTGTTTCCAGTGAGTTAAGAAAAGAAAATCAATTTGGCCAAAAAATGGAAATTTCAAGAAATGGTTTTCGTTGGATTATTTTTCACAACTTTCGACGTGGATTATGTCAACAAGAATGTGTCGATGAACTCAGTTCTTTGTATGGCGATAAAGTACCATCAAAAACCACAGTATATGGTTGGTATAGTGAATTCAGTTGTGGTCGTAGTTCGGTCACCGACGAATTCCGTGAAGGTCGTCCAAAATCTGTTGTTGTGCCACAAAACATCGGTGGAGTGCATGAACTGATAATGAAAGATCGTCATATGAGATAGAGGCATCCTTGCATATTAGTTCCACTCCAATACATTCGATTTTGTATGAACACTTAGTTGTAAAAACAGTTGTTCTCGTTGGAAACCCCATAATTTATCAATCGCTCAAAAAAAGGCTCGCATCGTTTGGTGTAAGGAAATGATTAAAAAATTCGGCCGTGGTGCTTCAAATGACGTGTATAGGAATGTGACAGGTGACGAATTATGGATATATGCAAAATGAGCCGAAAACAAAACAGTAATCGACCGTGTGGGTATTCCAAGACGAGCTAAATCCACTTAAAACTGAAGATGCACAGCGAAGCAAATGGTCGCCTGTTTCTTCGGCCTAATGGGTCATGTGGCCACTGTTCCGCTTTTGCAACGTAGGACGGCCAATTCTGAGTGGTACACGACCATTTGTTTGCCGGAAGTCTTTGGAGTAATTCGTAAAACCAACCGCCGAAGATAAATCATTCTCCATCATGACAATGCGAGCTCTCACACATCTCGCGAAACAGGTGAATTTTTGAGCAGTCAAAACATCGAATTGATGACTCATCCTCCGTACAGTCCTGATTTGGCACCCAATGACTTCTTGTTCCCGAACATCAAAGGTAAACTGCGTGGTCAACGATTTACGAGCGCCGAAGAAGCAGTTGAAGCGTTCAAAAACCATGTTTTGGAGGTGTCTCAAGAGGAATGGGAAAACTGCTATAACAAATGATCTGAACGAATGCAAAAGTGTATTGATCATCAAGGCGAATATCTTGAAAAACAATAAAGTCATTTTCAATTAAAAATGTTTTTTATTATTTGCCATTCCCAAAATATAAGTAGTGCCCTAACTACGTAAAATAAAAATAAATAAATAAATATTTAAATTAGGTTTTAAAGAAGTATTTTTCTTTTTTGACTACTACATCAAGTAATAAATTTGCTGCGGCAATGATAAAAATGCCGTTCTTTTGCAAAAAAAGCATTTCAGAACTGCGTTTTTTCGTCATTCGGTCATAAACACTAGGTAAATAAAAATATATGTAAAATGGCTTCAAATGGCTCTAAATGGCAAGCGAACTACTATCGAAACTAGGCAAATAATGATTAAGTAGTATTATAAAGATAAGACCGTGAGAGAAATTACCAATCGGCTAGAAAAAATAAATCTGCTGTCCACGACATAATCATGAGGTTCCGTGATAAGGTCTGTTTGATCAAAAAAAGATAGCAAAGATAGAAAGAAATCAACGAAAATCCTTTCAAAAAAGCCAAAAAACCCTTAAATATTGTTAAAAAATCGAACTGAAAAAAATGTTTTCCTAAATACTGATTTCAATACATTACATAAGATTATAATGAGAGTGTTGCTAGAAAATATCCATTTATAAACCTTAAACATAAAAAGATTTGAAGAAAAATGTAAAAGCTACACGGAGAAAAATACGCATCATAATTTTTACTCCACTCGGCTAGTCGAAAAATTAAAGTAATCAACACTAAATTTCAAATATAATTTACCTTGATGGGTCCCTAACGTCATATTTACAAATAAAATGTAGTTAAATAATAAAGGAACATTTACTACAAATTTCCTACATTTGGCTTTATGTAAAGTAATTTATACTTTCAGAAAAAAAATGTATGACCATTTTGAATTTATAGTTCTAGTCAAAATAACTTTATTTTTTTCACGCACAAAAATGAGTGTCATAATTGTCACCCCACTCGAGTAAGGTAAATATCATAAGAATAAAGAATCATTTTGACTTTTATAATTTTGGCAACAATTTCTATTTTTGGGCAGACATTTTCTTTATATACAAATTTTTTTGTTTCTACATCACATGCGTAAGCAGCCCAGAGGATATATATCTGACTATCATACGGAAGGGCCAGGGTTCGTACCCCATCGCCGGTCAGTTAATTTTTTTTTTTTGTTTTTTTTTTGTTGTTATTTGAACTACAGTAAGGTAAATATCACGCCAATTTTTTCATAAAAATTACTAGGAAACATACATTCTGAATTGACTAAAGTAAGGTGACTAAGTAAGGTGAATCTTACTTCGGTGTGAAGTTGTCACTATTCTGATTTGAAATTCTGGTAAAATGTATGAGAAATAAAGTAGCAAGTACTATTTTTTTTCTCCGTGTATGACCAAAATTAAACATGCCTTCTAAAGTACTTGTTTAGAGTGAGCGCTCAAAGCGCAAAGTTGATCAATTAATCCAGCGCTGATTCAAATATTCAGCTTTGTGCGTGAAAAGTCAGCCTTGCGCGAAAAAAATCAGCCTGCGCTCCACTCCGCTTTGAGCCGTAACCGTGGACGAGCACTAACAAATGGACTTTTGCTGGAAAATGTATTGTCAATCAATTCGAAAAACAAATTTCAATAAGAAACACCCTTTGCTTTAAGATCATTATGAAATAACGCCTATCTTGCTGGCATCGTATTGAATTTAATAAACGAGCTAATTCGTTTCTTCAAAAAACAAAAATATATAGAAAAAGTTTTATTATCGGTCCAATGACCGATTGACATAAAATATAAACTTAAAGCGACCTTGAATTACCGCACATTCGCCCTTGCCTCCCAACTATACATAAAAACGATCATATATTACTGATTTAATTTTTCTACTTTTTTTTTTATCTTAAGTCTGTTTATTTAGTTCCTCATTTTGTTGGTGACTAAATTATGCAATTGACGAAAATTCCTTTAAACTGACCACAAAATTTTCATTGACAACAAAGTTAATTTGTCAATTATACCTATGAGCATTCGGTATTTTATTTTGTTCTCTTGCTTTCTCCGTCATTCGGTCGTGTGAAATTACAACAGATGTTGGAGGAAATTTTAAAAGCTCCATCTCCGTCCTTTTTCAATTAGTTGTTTCTTTATTGCATTTTGTCAAATGTTGCTAAAAAAAATTTCACTGCAAATATTATTTTGTACATAATTATCTTCTGCATTCAAATTATTGCAATTTTCGCTAATTTTTTTCATGTTAAGATATTTTTATTCTTCATAATTTCAGATAGATATATTTTTGCTTTAGAGTAAGTCGTCGTCATCGGTTTGTGACTCTCCATTCTAGATATTACTCTCAATTTATTAAATTTTATTTTATTTCTCTCGTGTTCCATTTTTATAAAAGAAAAAAATTGCTCCCGTAATCATGTTTCATTCTCTATTTGTTAACATGCCCATGGTTGCCATACTAGATTTTGTAGTATGTAGTATTTATTGCATTTGTATCGTGTAGTTTTTATCATTTTGCATCCAGAGGTTGAATTGAAATGCTTGTATAATTGATATGCATACATGGTTGTTTAAATGTTACTCATACGCCATGTGGTGCGCGATTTCATAGGATATACTTTTGAAATGTCTCTAACTTCTTCAGATACTAGGATATATCTTTTTTTCACTATTTTAAAGATAAAACCATATATCGTCAAGTCACTCTTAATCTAGTTTCTTTCACAAAATAGTTCTAGTATAGTAGTATGAAAGCGATAGCTGATTTAACTAGAAAATGTATAGTTAATAACAAAAAGCACAACATATATATATAATTTAAATAATGGAATAGCTATGGTTCAAATTCAATAGTTTGCACTTTCGTGAATCTGGCTTAAGAGTGATGATATCGGCATTTCCGCCAAAAGGTCCACCATGCCAAAAATATTAAAATTTATTAAAAACTTAACAATGCAATCCCGATTAATTGTAAATTTTTTATTTTCTTTGGTCCAATTTCTACTGTCCGGCTCGTCATTGAAAAATATGATTTGTCATAATTGCTTCACAAATCAAGTGCAAACCGAGCGGAAAGGGTTTTAAAAATTACGTGCAAATTAAAAAATAAATAAATCTATTGCAAAAAATAAAATTTAAATCTATTCGTTCGTCACTTTTGACTCAAAAGTATCTTATTTTTGAAATTTCATTCTACTGTAAAATTCTAGAACTACATTTTGGATAAATCTTGTTATCCTATGGTCATAATAAAATCATACGAGGAACATTTTCATACAACACATTAACCCATTATATCCTGTTATAAGGTCTTTTTGACACCTTTTTCAAAAGGACTTGGTTATAATGGGTTTAAGTGTTCTGGAAAAATATTCTACATAAAATTTCACTAGTGGTCATCAAAGGCAAGAAATTCCTAAAACATAAGAATAAAAAATAAAAATATGTTTTGCTTCCACTTCTTTTGCATTTTAAATGTGTACGACGGTTACGTTCGTCACTTGGGAAATACCCATATGTACTTTGAGATAGCTTAGATATCATATCATACTGCGATATAAAATAGAATGTCTGCCTGTCTGTGTCTCCATAACTCGAGAACCATTTGTCCGATTTGCAAGATTTTTTCTTTCCTTTATAAATATTTTGCATGGCAAGGTTTTAGGAACATATTATTTCGAAATGCCCGCGGCTTCGTCCGGGTTTTTGGAAAATCCCGTTATTTAAAAATCAGTTATCCGATTTGCATGATTTTTTGGCTTTCGAAGACATGTAATCAGGTGAGATTCCAGGACAAATTATAATTTGAAATACAATCGGCATCGCCCGAAATATTGAAATCTAAAGGAAATCAAATCAAATGTTAAAATGTAATACATATAAAGCTTGTTTTTGTAATTACATTAATTTCTTTTTACTTTTTTTCGATGCGTAAAATCGATTGTTTTTTAAGTTTGTGTAAATTATTTTTGCTCAGTGCAATTCTCATTAAATAACTATCGAATTATTGCAATAAGATCTTGAGATTTTGCAAGAAATGTTTTTACTTATTTTAGCGTTCACAGTATGTACTTATAAACAAATTTAATCGAACCTATATAAATTTGGAAGTAATCATTCGGAATCAAGCTTAATTAAAACAATATTTACTTAATTCAGTTATAATTTCAGCTAAAACTAACGGTTTACATTACACTTGATTGAATACATAAAACAGTATCAAGTTCGTATCGATTTTAGTGAAATAGTACTAAAAAATGTAGTAGCACTTCAGATGTTAATAGTACTAAAAAGTTTGCTATACAATAAATAAAGTCTAGTTTTTCTTTTTACAAGTAAATAAAAGTATATTTTACTATCATTGTATTGTTTATTTATTATTATTAATTATTCCAGATTTCAATACAAAATTTTTTTTGTCGAATCTAAATTGCTCCCATCTTTTGTTTTACAAACAGAAATGACAGATGATTCATTATTTTCGTCTCTGATTTTAATTCCTTGCGGTGCTGTCCAACATAAGAGGAATTTTAGTCTCAATTTTTCACCCACCGTAAAATCAAATAAAAAAAGAGAAACAGCAAGAATCTACTACTATTTGTCGCCAACTGACATAAATATAAAACGTACATTTGCTCCCCATACTTTGCTGTCATTTTGGTGTTAAGTGCGCGCTCACCACCCTCGGGTGACGGGGCTATGCTCTCTCTCTATCTTGTGCGCTTTTTCTGATTTTGGTGGGGCAACAGAGCTGCCATTTTCAATGCAATAGCAAGTTTATTTAGTACTTATTTTGCTGTCAGATTTTTTTTTTTTTTAATTTATATTCGTTAGACAAGTTTTTTCTCTTCGTCGTCGAGGAACAAGGTGAATTTGAAAAACACGAAAAATCGGCTTTTGTGTCGCAGTCGTTGACGACGGTCTCGGCAAATTTTTTTATTAATAAATTTTTTGCACTAATAAAACTTATACAATTTAAAACTTTTTGAAAAAAGTATTCATTTTAATCGGTATAAAAAGCAAAGTGCTAAATTTTTACTTCTCTTGGTGCGGTCTATCGAAAATGAAAATGTTATTTTAAGAATGTGAAGAAAAAATTTATTTAATTATCGATTTTATGCGGCGAAATGCAAAAAAAAGGCAGAATATGTGTGAAAAAAGTGTGAAAAATTGTGTGTGTAAAGTGTGAAAGAAAAGAAAGCTTATAATAAATTGTGTTAGAATTCTCAAAAGAATTTCAAATATTTAATTTATTGTTTTAAAAAAATGCAAATGAAAAAGAAAAATTTAAAAATTACCTAATCACTACTATAGCAAAATGCGTTTGTCTGCAGTTTCACACACTCGGAAACGGCCTACGACGATCCGATAGTTTAATTTCATAATGCAAAAAGATTTAAAATTTTTTAATTTTGCTACCTAAATGAAAATATGTGAAATATTCTACTTATAATATTGGAAGAAAGAGAGATAAAAGCAACAAAACCAAAACGCAGAAGAATGAATTGAATAAAAAAAAAAGTTTACTATACCCATAGAAACTCACAGTAGTTGTTGTAGTTTGCCTCTCATTTGGTACCTCCTCTGTGCGTGCGTGTGTGTGTGTGTCTGTTTCATTTCATAACGTTCTCGCGCGATGTTGCTCCACTCAACATTTTTACTGTTTCTTCAATTCACTTTGGCTCCACTTTTATTTCTTTATTTCCTTTTCATTTTGCACACACCGTATACATTCGACATTTGTCGTCGTCGTCATCCCCCCAATGCTCTCCACCACAAATAACAGTGATCTATCTCTTTTGAGATTTCGTTGTTTTTATTTGATTTGGATTTTTTGAGCTGTCATCTGAAAAAAGTTTCATGAAAATTTTTCACTTATTTCTGTTCAGAATCAAAAACTCCAATCATATTGTAAAAAGTTGTAAAACTTTATTTGAAAAAAATTTCCGCACTTTTATCTACATTCTGTTCTTATTTATTTATTGAATTATATCTTTTTTATTGAAAAAATTAGTCATCTCGTATATGTTACTCGTATGTGGGCAAGAATTGTTCTTTTTATAGTTTACTCTTGAGTAGGTAGTAAATCAAGAAAATGCGGAAATTTTCATTCAAAATCAGATTTGCAAATTTTTTCTTTGCTATTGGCAAAGAAATAAATATATCATTAACCTATATAGTATATCTATCAATTTCAGAGCTTAAGAAATAAAAATTCACAACATTGACATTTTTCGTAAAAACATTTTTTTGTTAAATTTCGGTGTTTCGGCGTGAAATAAAAAATAAATAAAAAAACAACTTTAATTTGAAAACTATGAAAACAATCTGTTGGTAATATATGCGGTAAAACTTAAGGTAAATAAATATATAATTTAAATATATTACGTCAATGTTTTAGCTTTGTATAAATATATGTATATTAGTGTGGGCCAAATTCTAAGAAAATTTGACCAATAAACCATGGGTCTTAAATCAATAAATTGATAAAAATTAAGCAACATTTTTTGCTTCTTTTTGGAGACATCAAGACTTTATGCTTTTAGAGAGCATGTCTGTTCGTTTGTATTCTTTATTTTTAAAGGGTAATAAGGCTTTTCTTGTTGTTGTTAGTGTCGAAAACGAAGCGAGGTATCAAAAAATTCTATAAAACTTTTTCGACTTATTTTGGGTCGTTTCATGTAAAAATACATTTACAGGCCTGTTCCGTAATCCGCGTAGTCTCAATTACTTTTCACTTAAGAGGCTTTTGGATGAAAATGGTGAGCCACACGATAAAAAGAATAAGAATCTTTTTAGTGGAGAATAACAGCTTCTACTAATAATATTCATTTGTATTTACGAAAAATTAACTGTTTCGGAAATATTCGATAAAGTAGAATTTTTCGACTTTTTCCGATTTTTTAATAATATTTTCTAAATGGTTACTTTTTCGTTAATGCCAATTAATGTTATTTGTAGAACTTGTAATTACCCATAAAAAAGATCCTAATATTTTTATCGTGTGACTCAACATTTTATGAAAAATCCTCCTAAATGACAAGTAATTGAAACCACACGGAATACGGAACAGGCCTGATAGTATTCTTGTCTTTAATTTTCTTCAGTTTTATCGCGAAAACGAAACGAGATATCGACAAATTTTATATAATATTTTTGACTAATTTTGGGTCGATTTATAAAAAATTTTAGTCAAATGGAGGGACCACGGAAATAAATATATCTAAAAATCTGTAATTAGAAATATGGAAAAAATTCCAATCAAAATTCGTTAAATATTCTGTTTGTAATTTTTTTGTATCATGCGATAAAAATATTAAAAATCCGCAATTAGAAATTTGGAACGAATAACAGAAAGACGGAAAAAATTCCAACAAAATGTGTTAAAAATATTGTTTCTCTGTCGGTTAAAATAACATAAAGTGTTTTTTTTTGCTATTTTATTGTCTCATGCGATAAAAATTTCAAAAAATCTGCAATTAGAAATATGAAAGAAATGACAGAAACACAAAAGTAAAAGCTAATCAAAATTTGTTAAAATATCTGTCGATGATTTTTTTGTGTCGTATAATAAAAATATTAAAAGTCTGCAATTTTTTTTCAAATCCTCTTGTCTCTTGCGATAAAAATATCTAAATTTTGCAATTAGAATTATGGAGAGGATGGCAGGGACAAAAAAAAAAAAAAAAAAAAAAAAATCCAATTGAAATTTGTTTAAAATCTGTTTTAAAATTTTTTGTGTTATGCGATAAAAATGTTAAAAATTTGCAATTAGAAATTTGGAACGAATAACAGAAAAACGGAAAAAATTCCATCAAAATGTGTTTGAAATGTTGTTTCTCATGCGACAAATATATGTTTTTTTGTCTCATGCGATTAAAATTTTTAAAAAATAACAGAAATACACTAAAGACCAATCAAAATTTGTTAAAAAATATGACGGCGATTTTATTGTTTCATGCGACACATATTATTTTAACGTGAATTAAAAAAATAACTTCTTTAGACAACACTATTCTATCATCTATCGTGTATTATATTATCAGAGCTTTGGCTCATTCACCTTACTGCACTTCGTTATGCATTCTTTGTTACCGAAGTGATAATTTAATTATCCGGCCCATACGATTTTAATTATGTTCATTTCGTTTGGATATTTTTTTGATGAAAACGGTGAGTTGCTCGATAAAAAGTATAAGAAACTTATTTGTGGAAAATTAAATGCTATACATATATTCTTTGTATACGAGAAAATATCCATTTAGTAAATATTCTTAAAAAACCGCACATTGGTCAAAAAAAATTTTTTTTCCAATATTTTCTTAATGCTTTGCTTAGCAAATACATATATGTAGTTGTAATTTGTAGAGCATAATTTTTCCAACAAAAATACTTTTCTAAATATTTTTTATTATGACTTAACGTTTTCAACAAAAAGCTTTCGGAATGAAAAGTAATTGAAATTTCCGGCAATTTTCGACCTTGAAAGAACAATATCGCCCAAACCTACAGCTTAAATTTTAGAACAAAATTTAATTAGGTCACAAAACGCTCAATTAAACGTTCAGCTTTAATTTTTGAAAAATATTCTTTGTTTTGTTTAAATTGTTTAATAATTTTAAATATCCAGGTTTTGATTGCCCAAGAGTATTACGTTTAAGTGCTTTGACTGATGATGTGTCGAGCTTCTCGTTTATTTTATTTAAATGAAATTAAATCGCAGAACTTTCTTGCTGTCAAATTGACAGCCACATTTTAACTATTGTATCTCATTGAATTAAAAGAAAAAACACAACTCAATAAAAATTTAGATCTGCTATGTTATATTCTTTTGGAATTCTCGTTTTCGTCACTTGTTCTTGTTATCTTCGTTTTTGTATTCTCTCCAATATATACAAACATACTACATAGTACTCCTTATGAATTTGTGAATATTTGCTTAAGTAAGTGTATGCGTATTTGTACAGAACCCACATGTAAATCCATGAAGTTCTTTTTATTTTATTTGTTTTATCATATCTTGTGCGCGCTCTGCCTTTGGTAGTTGCTTTTTTTAAACCGTTCTTTTTTTTTTCTTTCTTTCTTTAATGTCTCAAGGTATTTTTTCTCGTCAACAAAATTTTGTTGCCACCTGAATGTGAAAATGCTCAAAGCGTTGCTTTTGTTGTTGCTGTTTATTCAATCTAACTTTGTCAGCCAGACAAACAAATAAAACTGTTAACAAAACAGAGCTATTATAACTTTAAGAATATTCTAATGAATTGTACAATAAAATCGTAATTATTTATTTGATGTTGACGGTTTCAAGAAATGCTGACAAAGAAATCCAACATATGGTTACCACTTTCAGAGAGATATGACAGATTTATGAAAATCGTACTTAAGTTGCTATTTTTTGTCTACTACTTTTTTTCGAGTACATACCTTATGTGGTTTCTATTTCTTCAGTATCAGTTGGTTACAAATGGCTAACCAATGAAATTTTTGAGTTTAACTAATGGTTACCTAATAAGTGAAAATAAAAGGTTGGTAGTTAAGCCTTTGTTATTAGTTAACTAATGACTGTGAATCCGGGTTTTAGTGATTCTAAATTTTTAATTGTAGACTTTTTTTAATAAATGATTTTTTTTTAATTAATGATTTTTTTAATTAATAATTTTTTTAATTAATGATCGTGTGACTCACCATTTTCATCAAAGAACCTCCTAAGTGAAAAGTAATTAAAACCACGCGGATTACGGAACAGGCTTGAATGATTTTTCTATTAATGTTTTTTTTTAATCAATGATTTTTTTTTTAATTAATGATTTTTTTTTAATTTAAGATTTTTTTTAATGATTTTTTTTCAATTAATGATTTTATTTTAATTAATGATTTTTTTTAATTAATAATTTTTTTTATTGATATTTTTTTTTTAATTAATGATTTTTTTTAATTAACTATTTTTTTTTTTTAGTAAAGTATTTTTTTTTTTTTTAATTTAAATTTTATTAATTATAAACATTGGGAAGGTGTGTACCTAGAACCAGTCCGGTGTAAACGCAATCAGCTACAGCCTTCATAATTCTGAAGTTGACTGAGTATCTACTATTTTGTTTTGAAATGTGCTTCTACCATGTTCTTGAGAGTTTTGAACATGTTTCATTGTACATATAGATTTAACAACGCTCCGTGGTCATATTAGTATGGCATTAAATGTTTTATGCCACGAACGTGGTAGAATCTCATTTTACAAGTTGTTTTGAATATGCTCTTAGTTTGTTTTTTTTTTTTTTAGCCAAAAAAATTTAAACTTTACGAATCTTTCCCCATCTTATCCTGCAGGTTTCATTCAAGTATAAATATCATATGTATGTCATAAGCATCTATAATACATTCCATATATACTTTTTTTGGTGCACTAAATAATGCTGCTTTTGAGTCTTATTTTTACAATGGTGTTTTGAATGTCTAATTATTGCATGTACAACGTATTTATTTATTTTTTCACACTTAATACAAAACATACAAGTGTTGCCATATGGTTTTGTTTGCTGTCATTGTACAAATGTTTCTTTTTGTTGTTGTTTATTGTTGTTGCACTTGTTTGCAAATATTAAAAATAGTTTATTTTGTAATTGAATTCAACTACAATGCATACAAACAAACACATGGTATTCAAATGATACAAAACCAAATGAAATGAAACTCCTCTCAACATTTTGCATGCTTAATGTAAACAGTGCCTAACTCAAAATTCTTGAATTTTTTAATACTAGTAATCGATATATGAGAATTAAATGTCAATATTTATTGTTCTATAATGCTTTTAAGAATTTTACTTGTGATGGTTTGTGAAATCAATATGAATAATAAACAGCCAATAGCAACATTTTTAAAATGATGGTAATTTTCTAAAATTTTACCTTCACAAAAACAAATTTTTTAAAAATTTAGAGTTGTTCAATGTTTCATTCAGTGTGCAATTTGTAATTTTTAACTAGTAGAGCAGAAACAACAAGAATACAGTCGCCAATGGCAGCACAATGCGAATTCTGTTGTTGCAAAAAGAGATGCGAACGCTTAACGCACGAACATTGTGCTTGTGTGTGTATAGAAATAACGTGACTGCAATTAGGATTCATAGTTTTATGCCATTTCAAGTTAAAAATGTAGAGCTCAGGTGAAACTAAACTCAACGGAAGCTTTTCAACGACTAACCCACCCTTAATTTACATCGGACGTTTCCACCCTATTTTTCTTTTCTTTTGTTTTTCATCTCACCGCGAAATAATGAACGTTTTGGTTTTCATTTGTATCTTATTTTGTTTTTGTATTGTTTTGTTGATGGAACTAACTTACCTATCTATATCACGGCCATAATAGTTGTTGTCTACAGTTTTGTGGTAACCAACTTGGTAGCAGATGTTAATTTAGTTTCTTAGTATTTATAACAAATTTTATACAAACTTACTTGTGTAATATTTAACTGAAGTACTTCGCTATTTTCTTTCTTTTTTTTTGGTTGTTAATTAGGCAAATAGATTTACCTTCGCATTTTTTCGAACAATATGCACAGAAATACTGGTAATTTTTAAAACTATTGATCCTCTTCACACACGGTCAAAAAATTTGCTTATGTGGATGGCGCATAGGAGCCTAAATTAGGGAGTATATTCAATACATACTAGAATTTTTAAGATGATGCTAGGGCAAAATACATCAAAATTGATATTTTATCAGATGTCCTTTGTCGGCAATAACGGCTCTTCAACGTTTTGTCATAGAATTGATAAAATCCTGTCACCTCTTGGTTGTAATTTTGTTCCGGAAATTTTGAACTGCAGCCGTTAGTGAAGAGTACAATTGAAAGCTCTGTTCATGCAAATCGGGTCCAAAATAACGGTAAATATGCGTCGAACAAGTTTTTTAAGATCGATTTACTGGCCATAAAATCAAGACAAATCCAAATTATCGGCTCCAAAAATAGTCACAAAGATTCACCACGAGCTAAGCAGCAAGCCGTACAGTACAAAAACTGCTCGCTGCATGACCCGAAACTACAATTACAAAGCCTAAGTTGCCCTTCATAAGCAAAACCAAAATTTTCTTTTGATTCAAATACACTTAATTTAGGTAAAAAAAATTTTAAAATTTTTTGATGACGGATTTGGAATCAGGAGGTGCTTATTGCTCTAAAAATACACTTCATATTAAAAAATAAAATAATGCGTGGCCGAAAATGGGTTAATACATTTGTGCTCAAATTTTGACCATTGGTGGATTCTAGTTGTCTGTTGATAAGAAGACAGATTGTAAATTAAACTTGAATAATAAAATTCGGGTCATTAAAAAAAAAGTGTGAAAATTGTATAAAAAAAAACCTAAGAGGGACTCCCATACAAAATTTTGAAAATTTAAGCGAAAATTTGTTATTATTTTTGATCCCAATACTATTTTGTATTTTTAGCGAAACGAAGTGAACACAAAAACTTACTTGTGTGTTCGATAGTGTGCAATTGAATATCGTTCTTGCATTAATAAGTTTTGGTAGTAAGTTTGCTTTGTTTCTGAGGTTGAAGTTGTTGGCGACTCAAATACAATATTAGAACTGCTCTTTTAAAATTTAAAATTTTTTGAAAATCAATTTGAATTTAAGAAAATTATCACAATGCAGCTGGGTATTTCGAGGATGTTCAAAATATTTCTGCTATTTAAAGTATTTATGTCAGCAGCAACATGCCATGCCGCCTGACGTTTATTTCTAAATGACGTCTGCATACTTTTTGATGAAATAAACAAACCATTAATTTAGATTTATGCAATTTCTCGTTGTTTCTTTGGTTGACTGGTTTGTTGGTCAGTCAAAGTTCATTTTAGTTAAAGACGTTCTGAATTGCAACAGCGACGACGTCACCTTGTGTAGGATATAAATTTGTTGGCAACAATCGAGACAACAAACAGTCAGTTATTTAGTTCTGACAATTCAATTTTGTGGTTTTTTGCAATGTTGATTGTTTTACGGTTTGGTCTTTTTTCGTTATCTATACTTTGCGGTTTTCTGTCTGCCGTCTTTTAAAAGTTGACAATTTTTAATTTCTTTTTTTCTTCTTCTCATGTGGCTTTGGCGCCATTTGGCGAGAAAATTGAAATAAATACATACCATTTGAAATTGCTACAAATTTCGCATTAATAAGTGTTTTTAAGAAAATTGCCGATACAATTTTACTGTTCAGTAAAGAACTGAAACTTAGCAATGTCTTCTGACTATTGGTCAGTTTTGCAATATTTACGTATAGTTAAAAATTTAACTAGAGTGTAACAAATTTTTTATTTGAAACTTAGTAATACAAGATCCTAATAATACGTGATTTCTTGCACAAAACTTTATAAATATCATTTTATTAATTTTGAAATCACTATCTATCACATTTTATCATATCATTTCCGTGGAATTTTTCTCAGACTGCATTCCCCACTGCGGTCTGAGAAAAATCCCCCAAGAATATTAGCCCCCATATTATGAAAAAAAAAAAAAAAATCGTAAAAATTCTTTTCCCATTTCAATTCAAATCATCATTATTCAACTGTGATAAACACCTCTGAACGCACACAGCACACCAACCACAACAAAGCATCATTTTGATTTACAGATTTATTTATGAGCTGAAACTATTTTTTATGTCATTTTTATATTTTTATTCGTAATTTTTGCCTTTTTATTATTTTCCTCACAAGTTTTTTTATAAATTCTGTTTGCATTTGCAAAATTTTGTATTTTGCTTTATTCACTCTCTGTCTAGCACTTAATTTAATGCTTATAACAAAAGTTTTTCTATTTTTGCTTTTGTCATCAGATTATTTTTGTTATTATTGACATTGAAAAATTTTTTTGTTTCTTTGCACTTACACAATATTGTATGCAAATGGGTCATTCCATTAAAATTGGAACAAGAAATTTAAATTTTAGTATTTTTTCGGAAATATTTTGCTGTGATTGCTAATAAGCCTTTAAGAGTCATAAATATGTGCGTTTTATGAACGCGAATAAAAATATCTAGAACTGGTCTTTTTGGCCATAGGGCGTTCAATAACAAAAATATTAACGAATATGACTGATAATGTTAAAACAAGACCTAGATGAATCACGCAATTTAGTCATTAGCATGATACCTATGAGTCAATCTTTGTGTAATCGAAGATCTGACATGACATCTCCGATTTTTTTCAAAATAAAATTGCAGTTATATAACTTAATTTTTAATGATTTAGGAAAATAGCTTAAGCAGTATGTAAAAACAAGACGATTTTCTCAGAATATCAAAAATGTAGATTTGTTATTTTTTTTTCTAAACCCACGATACAAGTAAGCTTTTCTTTTAAATATCACTATTTTCACGGTCTTCAATTGATGGTGTCTCTGAACAAAAAAAACCAATTGAAAAAGTCTAACGGTAATAATTACTAAGGAATATTGCTAGTATCCTAGGTCATTAATAGAAAAGAAATACAATGTAACAGGTCATTCAATAAGTCCGTAGGATGACACATAGATGGCATTACTAGAATTTTTTCCAAATGATTTTTATTGAGTAATAACCTTCAAACGATACGTGTATAAATTTGACAGCAATCGGACTATTGATTCGTGAGTTATAGCATTTTGTGTGAAGCAACTTTTGTTAGTAAAAAAAAAATGGAAAAAAGTGAATTTCGAGTTTTGATAAAGCATTGCTTTTTGATGAAAAAAAAAAAAAATACAGTGGAAACCAAACAATGGATTGATAAACTATATCCGAACTCTCCTCCATCGATACAAATGAATTGCTGAATTTAAATGTGGTCGTACCAGCACAAAT
Organism: Calliopum simillimum; assembly: GCA_951812925.1. NCBI lineage: Eukaryota > Metazoa > Arthropoda > Insecta > Diptera > Lauxaniidae > Calliopum > Calliopum simillimum. Next base: position 126,887,665 of record OX638368.1, read on the forward strand.
GATGCAGAGCGCAGTGGACGCCCAAATTAGGCTGTTATTCCAGAAAACATAAAAAAAATCCACAAATTGGTTATGAACGATTGCAAATTGAAGGTGCACGAGCTAGCTGACATTATAAAGATATCAGATGGTAGTATTTTTACCATTTTACACGAACATTTGGGTATGCAAAAGCTCTGTGCAAAGTGGGTTCCGCGTGAGCTCACAGTAGACCAAAAACAACAACGAATTGATGCTTCAGAGTAGTGTTTGGCGCTGTTAAACCGCAATAAAATCGAATTCTATCGTCGATATGTGACAATGGATGAAACATGGCTTCACTATTAGACACCAGAATCCAAAAGACAGTCAGCTGAGGCCTATTTTGACGAAAAAGAGAAATCGTACTATAAAAGTGGAATCGAAATGTTGGAAAATCTCTATACTCGTTCTATCGCCCTCGAAGACAACTATGTTGAATAATTAAATCGAGTTTGGTCAAAATTTTGTTTTTCTCCTACTTATTACTGACATTGTTTCAAAATTAATATTTTTATTAATGTCCCGGAATCAAAAAGAAGTCCTGATAAAGTTTACTCGTATGAAAACTACCGAAAATGTCCCCTCCGTCATGGTCCTTTTGCCAATCAAGCCTTTTCCACGCTTGATTTAGCCAAATACAATATTCTACTGATGTTTTGCGTGTGAACATATTTAAGTTCCATAAGAACAGATGCTTTTTTAGTGGAGCAAGCCCCAACTCTGACCGCGTTAGACTTGGAGGGCTTCCGCGCCGGGTTTTTTCAAATCCATCAACACAGGAACCCAACAGAGGAATTCTGTCCAAATGTTCTCATGTACTTGCTGCGGTCGAAACAAAATGACAAAAGTACGGGAAAAAAGTCAATGTCCCCCATATACCAAATTTCAGGAAAATCGGTTGATTTTTGAAAATTTTTTCCGCCATTTTGAATTTTGTAAATCCGACCCCGGATTCGTGATTAGCGACCCAAAGAACCCCATGCACGAAATTTGGTTCTCATTAGTTTATTTTTAAATAAAGTCCACCATATTGAATTTTCGACCGCCATATTGGAGTATTGATTTTGAGAGGCGTCGTGTAGATTTCAAGGGGTTTTCAGACCACGATGGAATCCACCGGTTACTGGACCATTTCAACAACTTTTCAAATTCAAATTTTCATATCCCGAAATTACGGTATTTCGTGACGTTCACCCATATCTATTAAAGCCCGGATTCTCAGTCACTAGTTAACTAAAATGGTGGCAAAATTTAACTAATGTTTCATGGTGTTTTGGTTAACTAAAACAATGACCAAGAGAAAAATATGGCAGCACTGCTAAATTTGTGGATTTTGTGAAACATATGTCTATGTCGCTTTCGATATCAGACTCAAAATTTTCTATGCTTGAAAACATTTTTTGAATTTTGTCAAAAGTGAATTCTATTACTTCAGCATTAACTGTTGGTTGACTAATAGTTAACCAATGAAATTTGGGAGTTTAACTAATGACTGAAAATTAAACTTTGTTGGCAAAACCCTTGCTATTAGTTAAGTAATAACTTTTAATCCGGGCCTAAGTGTGAAAAAAATTTGTGATTTGGTGCCAAGATTTCGCAAAAAATCATTTGCTTTTATGCATGTTCTGCTGATAAATTGGTGCTCCTTAGCGGGCAGTCAGGCAATCATGGACAGTCCCGCTAAGTCAGTCGCTCAAGTAGAATAAAGGTTCTTAAGCACGAACTAGAATACATTTTTAGCGTTATGATAACCGATAAAAATTAATTTTTATAGCTTGTTACCAGCATTCCTTAGGATACAATTCTTACAAATTAATTCAGCTACCTCGAAAACCTAAAAAAATCATATACGAAGTATAAAAAGAAGAAAAAATGTTTTCCAATTTGAATTTACCTCCCCGACACCATTGTGAATTGACGCGATAATTTTTACGTAAGTTAATCTGTCGCATCATCACACTTTGCTTTTAGCCACTGACTGACAGCTTATCAAGAAAACAGAAAACATTTAAAAGCATTTGCTAGATTAGCAAAAATATGGAATTTATTTCACTGTCATTTATGAGATTTTTTTTTCTTTCTGGTAATTCTATATGATTTTTTTTTTATGAATTAAGGGTATTTTCTTGTTCCACTTACTTGATGTGTGCGCACACAAACATTGCATTTATTTCGCATTGCCTTACCCAAGACCAAAGACACACATATTTGACCTTGTTTTGGTACATTCACCTTTTGGCTCGTGCTGAAAATAATGACCAAGTTTGGAAGCGTGCTCAAGTCAATTTCCAGCAATATTTCCGTTTTAAAACAGTACACACCCAACCTCCCATTTCATCCGTTATTCGCCAGTGGCCTTCCGTTGATATGTTGCTTAGCTGTGTAGTTTGTGACATAAATCCGTAAAATTGCAGAAAAGTATGCAAAATTTTTTTGGATTGAAAACAACATCATCATTGCCACTGTTTATTACCAACCAACATTTCTGATATCTGCTGTGTTGTGTGTTAGCGCAAAATTTCGTCATTTCCGCTTGTTTCCTTGTCTAATTATTATATTAAAAGGGAAAGGAAGATAAGCATGTGGGTAAAAATGAAAGTTTAGTAAAGAAAAGCTTGTAACATAATATAATTGAATCAATTCAGTTTTTAATTTTGATGAATCTTCTTATGCGGTGATACATGCGCTTTGGTTTAGTTAAACTTAACTTAATTTAAATTTTCGTTATTTGAAGATAAGACAGATTTTATTTTTAAATTTTTTATTTTATTTGCAAACTCTTAAATATGGAACTTAAGTCTCTGTATGTGTCTTTTGTACTTTGAGTTAAAGGATTTGCATATTTTTTGCAAGTTTAAAACATATTGAAGCAATGGGTGATCCTATTTTTTTTGCCTAACACTGCATACATACTTTTTTTTTATTTCAAGGTCAATGAAATAAAAATTAAATTTTTTGTACATTAACAATTGTTTCTGTCCTACTATGGTGATTTCATTTTCCAAACAAATCCAGCTGCCCCTCCAGCGATCTTACGAAGTCGACAGCAATCGGCAACGAGTGCTCAACACAAAAACAAAAAATACATATGATTTAAAAATACAAACACCATTTGGCTAGCAACTTTCTGCTTGCTGCTGACAGATGCAACAAAAATGTTTATGCGAAAAAACGGAAGCACAACGGCTGGAGTCAACAGAGTTGTAAAATAATGCATTGCATACAATGACTTAAATTCATTTTTTGTTTTATTGCTCAACAATCCTTTGCTAACTTTGTATACGTACAAGCAATTGAAAAAACTAATAGCCTTATCATGTATGACGAACGACTAAAGTGACTGATTTTCACTCATTAATATCAAGTTATTTAAACTTTTTATTAAGAACTAACTATAACCTAAGCGATCATTTTAGTTCAAAGAATAAGGTTTGTAAGCATAAACTTCAAATCATCTGTTAACTTGGAGGATATAAGCAGTTGAAAATCAGTAAAACGATTCATTCGTCATACATGATAAGGATATAAGCTTTTTTTCTTTCAGTATCCTCATTAAAAGCAGCAAGGTTTGCTCTAACAAATTATGGTACATATTTAGTTTTTTTTAACAATATATAAACATATATGTTTATGCACGTAATAGATAGTGCCTGTCAGCGCCTTCACTTCAGTTCAGCTTTTAAATGAGTTAAACTTTGATAAGAAAATTTGAAACACTGTTCGTTATCATATTTTTTTTTTATTTTATCAACATTTTGCACAAAATTATTTATTGCTTATCTATAAAAAAATGAATTTATTTTTCCTTAATGCATTGCTAGAAAAGTTGTTAAAATAAAAAGAGGTAAGAATGTCTATTAATTTTATATAAAAAAATATCTGCCCACTTCGTACAGATGGTAACAATCTAGTTAAAAGTAGAGTTTTATAGCCTAACGAGAGATAATATCTTTTAGGCGAGGCCTAATGTCTGCTGTTGGTCCAATGTTTATTTGTAACATCTAAAATTGCTTGTTTGGATAGTTTTTTCTTGCTCTTGGCGTTTTAAAATATTTGGTTTTTTGAAAGTAGTCAAGCTCACTTGTCCATTTTGGGACCAGTGCTTTATTATATCATCAAATACCACGTTTTCGTACCAAAAATGTTTTTCTCATCAGATACCTTTTTAAAGATATTATGAAGGTGCCATGCCTAATGCCGCCGAAACATTAAGTCCAGCTATTTTCCAAATTTTGTATTTCTTCCAAATAATAGGTTTTCTCAAAGACCCAAATCTCTTACTATCAGCCATTTATTCAGGCTATATCTGGAAAATATGGTAGATGGGCCAGCAGCTCGTAGCCCAATTTATGGGTTTTTGCCAAATGCGGACGTTTCTGCTTCAAATCAATATCGAATTTGTCTAAAAGTTCGGATTAATATTCGGCTGGGATCGTTTTACCCCTTTCAAGGTTATCGATGTGAATCTTGTTGGTCAGCATTCGTTCTTTGGTGCACGTTCTCCCGAAAAAACCCACTATATTGATTGTTTTTTGGTCTCTGGTGTCTTGTGATGCTTCCAAGTTTCGTCTACGGTAACGAAACGGCGCTAAAACTCGACCATAGTCTTGGTCATGGTCACAAAAAATTTATTTTGTTGTTTTTTTTTCCGATTGTCTGCAAAAAAACATAATATTTCAATAAAAACAATTTTTTGTGATTGTGTTCCGAGAAATTTGCAAAATATTGAAATATTGTGGTGGTTACAGTCGAGCTAAAAAAACACAAAATAATGTTTTGTGATTGTTGTGGTTCCGAGAAATTTGCAAATTAATGAAATATTGTGGTTGTTGTAGGCAAAATTGGCTCACTTTTATTCTACGCTGACACCCTTGAACTAAATGATTCAGCGCGCTCAAAATTTCACAGTAGTCTGTTAACAGATAACAATGGATTGGAACAGTGTTGGATTTAAAGTAACTATACGGGAAATTCAATAAGTCTCGAACTTATCAAACAGCTATCGTACTGTTTGACTATGAACCTCGTCGGTCTATCTGAGGTTGTTGTTCTACGCAATTACCGCCACCCTTACCTTATTCAGTTTTTGCTTGGGAGTTCTTCCTGTGCTACCTTTGATTTAATTATGCATGTGGTATTCCATGTTTTTTGACTTTACACCCAATTTTTTTTTTTTTTTTTTCTACCGAGCTTTGTTGAATTTGCTCCATATATGTATATCCCGTTGTTTATTGAAGTTTTTTTTTTTATTTATCTTAGGATTGTTGAAGTCCAGATATTTCCTTCTTGATAAAATTTATATAAAAAGCAATTAATTTCAGAGTTTTTTTTTTTTTTGTTTCCTTAACGTTTTTCTTTCTCTTTTGCCTTTTAGTTGCATTTTAAATTTTTCGCTTTCAAAATAAACAAATATATGTACGTGTCTACATTATTATCATTTACATACTATTTAGATTTGCTTATAGCGAGGTTAAGCTGACTACTTGTGAGCTATTTAAAAATTGTTCGTTCAATTTGGAACGCAATGGAAATTCGCTAAAATGACGTCGTCGTTAAATTATTTTCACTTCAACACCGCAATTTGCCATCGCCACACTAGATTAGATAGATACTACGTACGAGTACATACTCGGATTCGCACTCGTTAGTTTTTGCCCGTTTGACGTCTGATTTTAATGAGTTTGTTTTGCAATGTTTATATAAGAAATAATTCTACAAATGTTATAAGCAGTTATCTGAAACAAAAAAATATTGAATTGTTAATACCTTTGTTTGAAATTATTTCTTCTTAATGCAAAAAATATTTAATATTACTTATTAAGTATTTATTTGCATTAAAATATAATAATCCATTCAAAAGAAATCGGAAGAATTTATCAGAGTATTCTAAACATTTTATATATCGTAAATTATCCCGGTTGGAGAATTTAAGATCTTTTAAACATGTTTTAATGTCTTTCAAAGCTTGACTTTTGCTTTACTATAGATTGTCTAAACATGCTCTTGAACTTTCACATAAGAAGCGATTATAGAAGGTCTGCATTGATCCATTCTTTGTGAAAGCATTCGTGTCGGGTCTTGGCGCCCAATGACATGTGTAAAAAAGTAAAAAAAAAAAAAAAATAAACTAAGAAAGAAGGAAAACAGGATGCCTGCTTCTGTCATTTCCTATAAGACGCGATCATGGAAACCCTACATTGATCTATTTTTTGTAGATTTTTCTTCAGACAATATAATTCTTAATATGCTTAATGAAAATACTATTTAAGTATCTCTTGCTTGTTATATAATTTTGGATTTCTACACGGAGAAATATAATGGTACGTAATACTTTATTTCTAATAATTTTTACCAGAACTTGAAGTCAAAATAGTGGCAACTCCCCACTGAAGTAAATTTTACCTTACTCCTTTAGACAATGCAGAATTTTCTAAAGACCTAGTAATTTTTTTGAAAAATTGAAGTGATATTTACCTTACAAGAACTGTAAAATTAAAAAAAAAAAATGTCTATACTTGGACCACAGTGAATAACTTATCATAAAAAAACCTGGAGTGGGAGGATCTCGAGGTATAGCATTGTTCAAACGATCCGTATCTTGTCAGGTCTAGGTGCCCAACGACATCATGTGTTAAAAACAGATGGGCGAAAGGAAGGTAGACATCAGTGCTATTGACACTCCAGAAAAAAAAACTATCTTTTATAAAACTTTTTGAATATCAAAGTCTGCTGGATATAAAACTAAAGGAAAAAAATCGCTGCAGCCCTTTAAACAAATTATATTTCTCAAAAATTATGTTTCACCATACTGAAATGTCAAATTCCTATTTTGGTATAAATGTCACCATTGCAAAAAGCCAAAATTCAGTTATTTTCTCTGGAAGAGAGAAAAAAAAGTGTTGAATATTAAATTACTTTCGCAAACATGTAACATTCACCTTTCGGCAAAATTGCATGCTTAAAATTTGCACAAGATTTAAACTCTTATTGGATTGTTACACTTGTTTTTTTATATTTTCTATTTTTGTACATACATATTTTCCTTACAGGAAAAAACTATGCAAAAACTTTTATCAAAAAGTAGAAACCACATAAAAAAAAACATCTTTAGTGAAAAAAAAAAAAAAAATAAAAATCATTGCAATGCAAACAACGCCAACACACTTCTGTGGGCAGTAGAAAAGCATAACGATGATAAAAAAAAACTGATGCATGTACTTTGTAACTGTCCCAGTTGAACTAGACTGTCTACGACTAATGATATTATAGTTCCTTGGGCAACTTAAACTCTTCTTAAAAATTAAAAAAAGCTAATAGCAGAATATCCCGAAAATTAAAGAATCACACACACATCTTCCTTAGACACAAAATAAGTTTTTTTAAGGCAATTTGCTTACCAACTGCATTGCAGTGTAATCCTACAGGTAAGCATGTTGAAATGGAATAAAATTATATTTCGATTTAACAGCTTCCTTCCTTCTTACCTACCACAATGGTTACCTACTAAAAGTTTGGTACTAAATGTTACTTCATTCTCAAGCAAGTTCCTTCAAGTACCAACTAGGGTCCTTTCCTTTTTTATATTGTTTGTAAAACAACTGCATATTTGTGGGAGCTTTTTGGTCCTCTAAAAGTAGCTGAATACATATATACATATATGTGGGATTTGTATACATACACGTAAAACTATTAAAAAAACTATTGAAAAACGTGTGCGGAAGTCTAAAAAACCAACTTTCTGATGCACATCTATCTAGTTCTACGCATGGTGGACGCAGTCAAAAATATTACAGATGCATACTAGGAGAGGTTTTTACAAATTGACAAAACAATCGGCTCTGTCAAGTTGCACTGTTTGACATTAGAAATAAAAACGCAATGGACTATTTTTTTCTGAAAATATACATACCTATCCAATAGTCGTAGATGACCATTGACAGCTTATGTAAAATACTGCAATTTGGCCTTAATTTTCCAAAAAATCCTGACGCGATGATTCAATTCTGACCTTGAAATCAGGTTCTTCGTAGAAAACTACTAGCTGTCCAACAAAAAAATTTTGTAGACCTGTGTTATAGATGAACAAATTCCAAGTTCTACATATTCTATTTGATGTTTGCTTTAGAGGTAGGAGGCTATTAATAGACAAATAAAAATGTAGCCATAAATATACATCAGATGTTTTAAGAGTATTAAACGAACGTGACGTTGTTAATTGCCAGACATTTTATATTTTCATGTTTTAAATTTTTCAAATGCCTGCGTTTTTCTTTAAACGAAGCTCTTGGATTTTGACATTGGATACCGAAGTGTGTCACGTGAACATGAGTGTAGAAATGTTATCTGTTACGGGTATAAATAAATCTAAAAATGAATCATAAATTTAATATTTGCATCCGTACTTTAAATAAAAAGAAACATACTACAAATTTTTAAATTTAAATAGGCACGGAAAATAACTTATACATGGGTTATTTCATTCCAAAAAGAAAAATGATAAAAATTTTAGCATTATCCTATAGTAAAATGTCAATGGTCTTACCTCAAAAAAAATTATCAATTAAAAAAAAAAAACAAAAACAGTTTTTGTATTCAAATATCTCAAAACTGACTTAGGTTGCGATCAGAGTGCGCGCTTTGAGCAATGTTGCGCTCAAATCAAAGTGTGGCGAAGATCAAGTTGAGTATAGCGATTACAGTGGGCTGTTCGAGCAAAGAATACGAATGTGATATAAAAATAAAATTTAACAAATACATGAAATTATGCAAAAATGGCTATTGAACGTTATTTTACCTATTCCTTAATTTTCCTGTTCTAATTCGACAGAAAACAAATGAAAATGCAAAACAAAGCGTGAAGCGGCGAATGTAATTGCAAAAGGTCATAAACACAATTTTTATATCCCCAGGGCTTATTCACTGTCCTTTCGTTTGTAACGCAGAGTGGCAGATAAAGAAAATGATATATTAGACGTTTCACGTCAACCGTGCCACCTCAGTCGCCAGAATTTGTGCGGACGGAAAATAAAGTTTTGGCATTTTTAAAAATTTCAATATGGCGACGTTGTTACACGCCCCGAAAGGGGCCGTAAAATAACTTTTTTTCAATATTTTTTTTTGGCGTAAATTTCATCATTCGGGGGATCACGAATCTGAAGTCAGAATTCGAGAATTCTTTAATCTAAGGTGGCAAATGCAACATGGCGTCTTACACTGAGGGAAAATTGACTGGCTGTGCCTCCGTCATCAAAGTTAGCTCGACTTATTGAAAATGGGAAAAATCGGTCAACGGACACGCCTACCGCCCATACAAAAAATATATTCAAAATTCAACTTAAAGAGTATTTTTCACGACAATGCAACCAAAATGCACATAAATACTAGGAATGGTTAGCGCAAGCTCTGAACAAAAACTGGGTGAATTCAGACAAGAGGGCGTGCCACTTCCCATATAAACAAAATTTTCAAAATGCTATACTGAAATAATTTTTTAAGATAATCCAACTAAATTTCACTCAAACACTAAGGACTATAAATGCACGCTCTGAGCAAAAACTAGACGATCTCGAACAAGAGGGCGTGGCACCTCCCGTATCAGAAAAAGCTTCAAAACGCTATACTGAAAAGGTTTCTTGAGATAATCCAACTAAATTTTAATCAGACCGTAAGAACTATAAATGCAAGCTCTGATCAAAAACTGGGTGAACTCGGAGAAACTGGCGTGGCACCTCCCATATAAGCAAAATTTTCAAAATACTGCGGGGTAGGGTATTTAATGTTTGGCCAGGCCAAAGGTAACACCCTTACTAGTTTATGCTGACTTAATTTTGTTTTGCAAAGGAATAAAATAAAAACAAAAAAACATTTCGCCACGCATTGCTCGAAGCGCAGCCACGCTTTGCTCAAAGCGCCACACACGCTTTGTTTTGCATTTTTTGGTATGCTGCCTGCTATTGATCGCTATTTTATTTATTCTTTCACTATAATCGCGTTGCGCTTTTTTCATACAAATCATCCTACACTGCGTTACTTTGAGCGTAACTTTGCTGCTATCGGTGGTACTATCGACATTCTCACATTATCGCGACTATCGATGGTTTATGACAGACTAAATGTAAAAGAACATTTTATTTCATGTCCCGTAAGTCACACTTACTAAAACAACAGTTTAGTACAGAAAACATGAAAGACTTTTTACTTAGTTTTGTTTCGAGACTGTTTTCACAGTTTAAGAGTCAAATGTCTCGTGAGTCACAATATAATGACCCATATACTATTTAAAAAAAAAAAAACTACTTTGGTACTCTATAATATTGCAAAATACTTAGATAAATATTTTTTGCACAGCACACTTGGCACTTTTTAAATAAAAACAATGCCTTTAACAAACTTGTTGTAAAAACAAAATGTATTTTTAGAAAATCGCTTTATTGCGGCAGGAGGGTAAAAATTTAAAAATAACAACAACAGAAACAGAAAAAAGACTACAGATTCGTGGGGGATGTGTGGTTGGTTAAGTGCGTGCACATACAAACATTGTTAGTTTTTTCATATTTATTTTATTTTGTTAAGAATTTTATTACAAAAAAAAAAAAATGGTTAAACCGCCACGACTCGTTGGGGAAACGGAAAATTTCAAAAATTACTAAATGGTTATTGAAGGCAGAAAATTAATATTGAATTTATTTTTAAACATAATTGGAAAGGTCAGTTATGCAAAAAAAAATCTATGGCTTTTTTTGCACGAAAAGAATGCAATGAAATAAATAGCAAAAATTTGCTTTAATTTTATATCAAAAAATTTAATATGCAATATTAATTAGCTAAATTTAGCTGATTTTGAAACTATTTATTTAAATTAATTTATTTTGGCAAGTAAACTAAATGTATTGTATTTATTTTCGGTTTGAGCAGCAATTTTTCGCATCTAAATTAACACTGTACGAATTTTCGTTATGCGTTGTTTATTTTTCTAGTTTTTATGTGACGTCTTTTTTGAACACTGATTAGCAAATAAATCAATTGGTGAATATTGTTTGCACACTACTTTTTTTGTACTATACGTTACATTTAAATTCAAATTCCAGCTAACGTACTTGAATGACCTTCAATTAGATGCTCCACTTTGAAGGCTTATATAAACTCTTTTTTTTTCTGGTGCTATAAGAGCAGAATCGTTACTTTGATTACCACAAAAAAATATTAAAATTACCTAAGTCCATCCTAAATGTTAAGTCAAACAATGTGCTAAAAGAGCAGTTGCAGTTAATCAGTTGCAGTTAATCAGTTGTGTGAAAAAATTGGCCATATGACGATTTTGAAATTTGAATTAATTCCAGCTACACGGAAAGAAAAGTACTATAATTTATGTACCTAAAATCGTTCAAAAAGTACTAAGCTTTAGTTAATCTCCGTTCATTTTATATTAGTATCTAAGTATATTAAAAATGCCTAAAATTTATAAAAAATTCAAAGTTGCTTAGAAGGGGCAATATTTCAATATTAGCATAGTAAAAATTATCTACCTGCATAGTAAAAATTATCTAACTAGACAGTAAAAATTATCTAACTAGATAGTAAAAATTATCAAACAGGAATAAATTTTTTTTTTAAATTTAAAACAAAAAAACTTAGCTCAAAAATGGGAAAATTAAAATAGTCTTTGCTTATAAAAAAAAAAATTATCTTAGCTTAAAAAATTATAAGTCTTCGAACTGCATTTAATTAAATGTTACTTATATATAAGTCCCATAATATTTTTTTCTTCTATTTTTTCTCATTTGCTTTCCTACCAAGATATTGAGATATTCCGATATTTTCTGTATATTCAAGAAATTATTATCTAACTGTGAACTTGAATATATGTCATTGTCATTTGAACAACTCTTATTAACATAAAGAATGTGGGAGGAGGATTTCAAATATTTGATATCTTTAATCAAATTGTGTGCATTTTGATAACCAGGAGTAGACTAAAATATTTTAGTCATCCGCTCTTGCTAATTGCAAATTTGTAGTCCTTAAGCAAATGACATTTGGCTTGGATTTATTTGAAAGTATTTATGTACAAACGAATATATTCCCTTTTTTTACTTCTATTCCAATATCAAAGTTTATTACGGTAATATAAAAGTTCTATCTTCAAGTAAATTAGTACTATATCCGAAACACTCCCATTCTGTGCTCATTGTAATGAAATTTTGTTTACTGCTTTATTACAAAAGTATGGTCAATAAAATCAGATTGTTTATTTATCAAGTAGTAAAAAATACGTTTAATAAAACAATTAAAAGTAAATTTTTGTTTACATGGGAGATTAACGTAGCCGCAACTTTCTGGTTTAAAGTAAATACATACATAAAATCAAAATTTCAATGATAAGAAAGAAGAAGATACTAACGTGGAGATACGAAGTAAAATTCAATTTAGGAATTTAGATTTTAGGAAACTCCATATGTGATAGGGTGCACGTTGTATATTGAGAGTCAGTGTACAGCCCTGCTTTATACTTCGGCAATTTTGATTTATTTTCCCGTTTTGTTTAGGCAATAGCAATAGGAAATTTATTGTTATCGAACTTAAAGCAAAATTGTTTTTAAAAGACATAAGAAAAATGTCTACATATAAGAAAATATTTTCAATTATTTCATAGTATCTCCAAAAAAATTTTCGCTGTTTTTAAAATATTGTACCTTCACTGAGAGAAATGTAAAACAGTTTTGCAGCTTGTTAATTTTTCCCTCTTGATTACCGAACCAAATTATTGGAGATTTTGTTATCTGAATATTTGGAAAATGTTTCGTAAGGTTACGACAGAAAACTTATAAACTGTTTATTTCCAAACGTTTTCTAAACGTTTATAAAATGCTTACCTTCAAACAATTTCGCAGCTGTTTTGTAAGTGTTTCAAAAAAGTAGGCTACGACTTTAATATATATGTATATATACTTACTACAATATCAAACCAGCAATTCTCAAACATTTTGTGAAGCGGCCGGTGCCACAACCCACTTAAATGTGTGGCAAAGCACATCGGGAAATGCTAGTTCTTAATAAATCCTAAATCATAATTTCACCTGTCTCATATTATTATCAAGCATTTAAATTGTTCAATTCTTACATTCATCACAAAACTGTCCATGCGTGTTGTTGTGTCATAATACATACATGCAATGCGCTTATATACATATGTGTGTATGTATGTGACAAAACTTGCAATTCGAATTGAATCTAATATTTGATTCACATGGTATTTTAAATTTCATTTCGATTGACACATGTTTTAATTTATCTGCTACTCCAGCGCGTGTTTTTCTGCTAGACTGAGTTAGTTTATTCTCTAGAAGCGTTATATATTCTTGAAAAAAAGTTTTTATTTTCTTTTTTTATTTGTTGGTTTCTCTAATAGATTGCATTGATGATAATTATGTTATATCCGCGTGCTGTGTTCATATAGAATTGCTGAATTATGGTATCTCTTTGAAGTAATTACAAAACGTTTTATTTCTGTATAAAAATGCCATGATGTTTTCTACATTTTAGTTTTAGTATATTACATTGGTATTATTATTTTGAAAGCTAAGAATGTTTATAGTTTGAAAAATGTTTTTACTAATTGATTTATTTTCTTCTTTCTTCTTTCAGGTGATACTTAGGTACGGCAAAGATTGTTTTTAAGTTAATTATGTTGTGTGAGTAGAAATTAAAAATAACGATAATTATGAATATATCACAGCGCCTTTTAGGCTTTTACAAATTTTAATTATATTGACTTAGTCGTGATGTTTGGGGTATTTTTCCTGTAGTGCCTTGAAGAATGCCCCCACATAAAACATTCAATTCAAAGTGGTGTTTGATTTTTATTTGGATTCTATGAATCAGTTGTACCACAGTAATTTTTGATGCGTTAAAGACCACGAATATTGTTTGAGTTTAAAACTGCGAATAAGTAAATAAAAACAACACCTTCTTTTGAATAAACCGAGAACAAACAATTATCCTTTTATCTTTGGACTTCACTCAGCAATAACTGAGTGAATTTTTTAAATGCTTTTTACACAAAACTGTGTGAAATTTATACACAGTATTGTTTAGAATGCAGACTAGACACCTAGCTTTATCGGTTTGCCCGTAATCGTAATTTCAAAAGACAGAAGGTTAAATTTTCCAAAAGCCTCAGCAGGGCTAATCTGTTCTCAACTTAAAAATTTGAACAAAAAAAAAAAGTGTCACGCATACTTTTATATAATTAAATAACTTGATTAAATATTGCCATTAGTAAAAATAAAATAGATACTAGTTCCTTTTCGAAAATATATTTCAACAACGTTGAAATAAAAACTGTTGATTCTGCAAAAAATCTGGGAATAACATTTGATAGATCACTCTCATGGAATTCTCACATAAATATCACTGTTGGAAAAGTTTATGGTATGTTGCGGTCACTATGGTGCATGCAAAATGTCACTCCACTAAAAATTCGTTTTTTACTTGCGAAAGCGTATCTTGTACCGCCGTTGTTGTACGGATGTGAGATTTTCTCCAACTGCGATGTAATTAGCAAACGCAAACTGAATGTAATTTTTAATAATATAACAAGGTATGGTTTCGGACTAAAGCGCTATGACCACGTCTCTCAGCACGCTAAAAAACTTTATTCGGTCTCTTTTAATAATTTGCTGAACTTAAGAAAGCTGTTACTACTGCACAAAATTATATCAAGCAAAGAACCCTTTATGAAAAGCTTGTTTTCTCACGATCTTCCCGTAACAATTATATAAACCAGTTTAGGCATACCTCGCTAACAAGACAATTTTTTGTTCACTCCGTCCGCCTCTGGAACTCTCTCCCAAACAATCTCAGACAGATAAGCAACGCAACGCAATTTAAAAATGTTCTCCTCAAATATTTTGTACCTTTAGAATAAGTAATTTTTTATATTTTAACGAAAAAAAAAAAAACAAAAAAAAAAAAAAAAAAATATATATATATATTATTTAGTCAAAGTTTGCTTTGTTATAAAATAATTAATTTAAAATTATCAATGTAATCAATGTATCAATGTCAAAATTTTTTATCATAAGTGACTGGCTCAGTTAATTTTAAGACTTTGGATCTTGTTTGTGTTCAGGATGTTTCAATAAAATAAATAAAAACAGCTGGACGGATTTTTACTCGCACATTTTACATTGAACTGAAGTATTTGATCCAAAAAATTGATTTCACTGTACATTGATCACATATTGAGGCTTGTTTTACGAGTGACAAAAAAAAAAACCTGTTTCTAAAAAATACTTCAGTTACTGTCTATCTATTTATTAATACGCAAGACAAAAATTTGTCCTACCTTTTTTACTATGTTAGAAATGGAGCACGACTTTGAATTATACACCATTAGAAAGGTATTTGTGTGTAAATTTGCACAAAGTTAAAATTATTTTTATATTTTGCCATGAAGCCAGGTAAAATTAAATGCAAATTTGTCCATATTAACAACGAAAAAATACGCGGTCAAACAGAGCTGAAAAGAGGATACAGCACAAAGAGAAATACAAAAAACTGACTGACACTGACTTCATGTTTTTTGTTTTCTTTTCGTTTCACATTTGTCACTGTACCAGGGATGATAAATGAGCTTTTCTATTTTGTATCAAATAGCAAAAAGTAGGGTAAGGGAGGGAAATATGGACTACGTGGGTAATATGGACCACACGGTTAATTTCCATTGCATACATAGGATTTACCGTTATTCATGTTCAAACTTAACGCTAATACCTAAAGCTTATAATAGTGCGATTTTAGCGTTCGGTGAAATCGCATGTTTCTGTTAAGTTGTTTTTTTCTAAAAAAAAAGTTCAGTGATAGTTTTTTTCTAGTGAGTATATTTCATTATTTCACTTTAAAAACATCGCGTTTTTAAATAAATGGTAAATAATATAAAGTCAGTGAATACTATTTATTATTTATGAGCAAAAGTTAGTTCATTAACCACAAGAGTTTTTGATAAAAAAAACCAATTATTTTACCAACGCGTGCTGTGGGTAATATGGACCACCAAAGGAAAAAGCCTCAAAAACAAATGTATTTATCATCTTTTTCAGATGGGGCATCTAGCTGCAGTTTTTATGACGAGTTTGATGGTCATTATTTGTAATTGTTAACTACAAAGGAAAATAAGATGAAAAATGCATATAATGTAATACCTTTAGTCAGAAGATCGACGTGGCGAATTTTGGGTTGAATGTGTAATCTGACGTTCTTGGAGTCATGAAAATGTGCCGGATGTGGAAGTAACATTTTTATATGCAACGTCTGTACCAAATAAACATGTGGGGCAATATGGACTAGATAGTCCATATAATACTACACTTTTTTTTTATCTTTAAGAATTTTTAAGTGTGTTACTTAATGACATTTTATATTGAAAATTGATTTTATTTTAATTGAACTTTTAGTCATATTTGCAAAGATCGATTTACATATAAAATCTATCAATGCATTTTTTCTAACACATAATTATGACAAATCAAGGAACGGATTAAAAACACGGCTATAGTGACATATGTTTTCGTCTTTCGCCACAAAGACTCATCAGACTATTTTTTGTTGTAATTATAATTATATTTATTTTACTAAATTAATTATAATTGAAAAATTGCACGTTTGAAAACTTTTTGTGTTTTTGGTCTGGGCGGGAGACGAACCAAGGATCTCCAGGTTGGTAGCAGAAGTCGTTACCACTGCACCAGCCTTGCCCGGCTGCGAAGCGACTTTTTGCCAGTTTTATTTGTGTGTTAATACGTATTGATATATCATAATTGTTGTTTTGTGTTATTTATTGATATATGTCATTAAGTAACACACTTAAAAAATTCTTAAAGTTATTTGGGAGAACACGCCCTGATAAGGTGGAAACACCTGCAATCGTATTGAATTTGTTCCAAAGGAACAACTATACCAAATATCAATAAATAACACAAAACAACAATTATGATATATCAATACGTATTAACACACAAATAAAACTGGCAAAAAGTCGGCTTCGCAGCCGGGCAAGGCTGGTGCAGTGGTAACGACTTCTGCTACCAACCTGGAGATCCTTGGTTCGTCTCCCGCCCAGACCAAAAACACAAAAAGTTTTCAAACTTGCAATTTTTCAATTATAATTAATTTAGTAAAATAAATATAATTATAATTACAACAAAAATAGTCTGATGAGTCTTTGTGGCGAAAGACGAAACATATGTCACTATAGCCGTGTTTTTAATCCGTTCCTTGATTTGTCATAAATTATGTGTTAGAAAAAATGCATTGATAGATTTATATGTAAATCGATCTTTGCAAATATGACTAAAAGTTCAATTAAAATAAAATCAATTTTCAATATAAAATGTCATCTAAGTAACACACTTAAAAATTCTTAAAGTTATTTTGGAGAACACGCCCTGATAAGGTGGGAACACCTGCAATCGGTATTGAATTTGTTCCAAAGGAACAACTATACCAAATATCAATAAATAACACAAAACAACAATTATGATATATCAATACGTATTAACACACAAATAAAACTGGCAAAAAGTCGGCTTCGCAGCCGGGCAAGGCTGGGTGCAGTGGTAACGACTTCTGCTACCAACCTGGAGATCCTTGGTTCGTCTCCCGCCCAGACCAAAAACACAAAAAGTTTTCAAACTTGCCAATTTTTCAATTATAATTAATTTAGTAAAATAAATATAATTATAATTACAACAAAAATAGTCTGATGAGTCTTTGTGGCGAAAGACGAAACATATGTCACTATAGCCGTGTTTTTAATCCGTTCCTTGATTTGTCATAATTATGTGTTAGAAAAAATGCAATTGATAGATTTATATGTAAATCGATCTTTGCAAATATGACTAAAAGTTCAATTAAAATAAAATCCTTTTTTTTTATCTTCATTTTGAGTATTTTTAGATTTTTAATTTTTTTTCCTTTATCCTGATGAGATATTTATCTTAAATTGAATCAGATTAAAGGTAAATTCTTGCCTTTAATGAATGACATAAAATTAATTGTTTCGTTTTATGTTTTTTGAGTTTTATTTAAAAAGAAAGATTGGTGGTCCATATTTCCCTCCCTTACCCTACTAAAACTTCCCAAAAATTACCAAAAGTATTTAATACATTTGTGGTCAAATTTTGACAATTGGGTGATTCTTGTACAAATGAACACTTCAGATCAGTCTCAAACGCGTGAGTAGAACAACTAGAGTAAAATTTAAGATAAGGTAATATTTGCAAGTTGCCTCGCATTGGTAATCCATGATTGTAGTAGCATTCATTAATTTTCGCGAGCGAGAGAGAGCGTAAACAAAAAAGTTGCACACTACAACTACAGTATATGCACTGAACTGAAACAAATCAAACAAGACAGGTCTGTGCAGTATTTGCTTTTTCTTTCAAATTCAAGTACCGTCCAGACATTTGCATGGAACGAAATGTCTTAAAACTTGTAAAAGACGTCTTGTGCATCTCCTATTTCATGCCCGTCGGTGGCATTTCGCCCACTTTTTTGCTGACATATCTATATATAAATAGGCAAACGAAATCGGTTCAGTCCCTGTTTCTATACCTGTATCTAAACCGATTTTTTTTTTTTTTTTTTTGTTGGAAAGGTTGTGAGGAGGAGCAGTGCATAGGACTATATTTTTTTCTTAAGTGGGCGGTGCCACGCCCCCAAATGGAAAAACGCTCTTAACGAAATTTGATATGGAGATAAGGTTAGCACTATGTTTTTCAGTGGGCGGTGCCACGCCCCTTAATGGAAAAACGCTCTCACAGATAAACCGCTGCTTCGATTTTAACGAAATTTGGTGTGGAGACAGGGTTAGCACTAGGGAATGATAATGTGACCATTATGTTTTTCAGTGGGCGGTGCCACGCCCTTAAATGGGAAAAACGCTCTCACGGCCAAGCCATTGCATCGATTTTAACGAAATTCGGTATAGAGATTGGATTGGCACTAAGGAACCATAACATGACCATTATGTTTTCAGTGGGTGGTGCCACGCCCCCAAATGGAAAAACGTTCTCACGGCGAAACTACTGCATACGATTTTAATGAAATTTCGTATAGATATAGGGCTAGCACTGTAAAGCATGATTGATTTTTATGAATATTGGAATATTTTATGGTCAAATCGAAATGGTCGAATTTTGGCCACAAGGCGAACTGTAGTATTATTTAATCGTTCAATGAAATCAATCGTGTTGGAAAAATAACACAAACAATTCAAATAAATAAAAAACAGCTCTGAAATTTGGGATTTCGTGTTCTGCTTTCAAGAAATATTTAAAACAAGAGAATTTTTTATTTCATCCAATATTATAAGTTTAATTAATTCGTTTATAACTTAATGCATTTTGTCTAAGTTATTCTTGCCTATTTGTAATTAGATAAGTAAATGCTGCCTCCTCAAAATATGTTCACGAATACATAGTAAATACATTTATTTGTACACCTCAATACAAACAAACCGCATTTTAAATATTGATATTAATCGATTTTTCGAACGATACTTATTATTTATTTACATGCTGGTGTTGGTTTGTTTGTTATTTATTTTACATATTCAAACTTTCACACAGTTTGCCGTATGGTATGTAACGTGGCACACAACTTGGTTTATAAAAAAAAGCAATCGATAATTAAATTAGCAAAAAAAAAAAAAAAAATGTGTTACTTTTTTTTGTTGATTCTTTTTCTTATAGGTACTTTTTTGTTTCATATGATGTATTCTACATTTTCAATACAAAGTTACCATTTACTACGAGTAAATCGATCAAAAGAAAAAGAACGGAAAGTAGCAAAAAAATCCTGAACGAATTTCAATTTTCATTTGATTTATTATGGTAATTAGTAGGGTAGGTAAAGGTTTAATGTAACGTAGGTAAATGCGTTTCACTACTTTTTATACATTTAGCATTTATATAAACAAAGGATATTTCAACAAGTGACGCATAAAGTTTAACAAAATATTTTCATTGGAAATTGAGTTTAAATTTCATTTTAATTGGATTACTTTTTGCGTCTAGGATTCAAGCTATTTAGACAACGTTGCTTATAGTACATCATAGAGAAAAATAATTCCTGTAAAAAAAAACATAAATACAAAATATTTTAAAATTTTAATACTAGGTGTACAAATATGAAACCGGTAATTTTTATTTAAAAAAAACACGTTTATTTTGCGAAAATAGTTCCAAATTTAATCTTCAAAGTACTTCCCCTCGCTAGCTACACATCTTTCCCATCTTTCAGGTAATTTATGGATTCCTCGCCAAAAAAATTTTTCGTTTTTTGAGGCTATCCATTCATCGAGCCATTTTTGCACTTCCTCGTAAGAATTGAAGTGCGAATCGTTGAGTGCGTGTCCCATCGATGAAAACAAATAGTAATCGGACGGCGCCAGGTTCGGTGAGTACGGCGGGTGGGGCAGGGGCTCCCAGTTGTACGATTCTACCAAGTTTTTATTGACCGCTGCTCGATGTGGCGATGCGTTGTCATCTTGGAATACAATTTTGTCATGGCGAAGTTGAAATTCGGGCCTCTTCTGACGTATAGCACGGTTCAAAGCGATCAATTGTTGATGGTAGCGTGCACCAGTAACTGTTTCACCTGGTTTTAGTAGCTCATACCAAATAACACTACGCTGATCCCAGAAAATACACAGCATTGTCTTTCGGCCGAAGCGATTTGGTCTTGGCGTTGATTTGGGTCGTTGGCCGGGGCTCAAATATGATTTTTTTCGTTTGGGATTGTTGAAATAAATCCACTTTTCATCGCCAGTGATGATTCGATGGAGAAAACCTTTTCTTTTCTTTAAATGGAAACAGAAAATCAATGCTTCCCGCAAATGAAAGTTTTCAGGCACAAAATTCGACATCTTTACGAGCGGAAAAAATGCGTTGTTGTATGAAACTTGACAAATTGTGAACTGAATATTGTTGACAGATGACAGAATGAACAATTAAGACATTTGGTACGGTTCGGAAGCTCATACATATACGGCTATCGACCGCTAGATGTCATTACCGGTTTCATATTTGTACACCTAGTACTTCGTAGCACATTTCAAATATTTACACTTTACTTAAAAGTTATATTTGATTGCAAGTTGTTAGCCCTAAGTGTATATGTCTGAGGCGGACACATTTGATATTAAGCACTTTTGATATTAAAACTGAAGGAAGGCAAAAAAAGTGTATTTTTTTTTTTTATAAAAGAGTTTTTACTTCACACAATTCATCTAAGATTAATTATCATCTATCAATAGAGATGTGATCTGTTTATTCAATGTTCCTATGCAAAAATTGTTTGCCTTGAATATATATAATTTTTATCACCTACTCAATTCATACTCACATGCCAAAAAATAAAATGAATTTTAAAAAACGTATAACATTCCTTCAAGTACTTCCTTCTTATCTGCCCGGCTAATATGTCTATACAAGGAAATAAAAGTTTAGGGTCGCGAACAGAGCGTGCGCTTTGAGCAAAGTTGCGCTGAAAGCACTGCGTGGCGAAGATCATGTTGTGTATAGCGACCACGGTGTGCGCTTCGAGCAAAGATATGCTTCGAGCAAAGATATGCTTCGAACAAAGATATGCTTCGAGCAAGAAATGCGAATGTGAAATAAAAACAAATACATAAAATTATGCAAAAATAGCTATTGATCGCTATTTTACCTATTCTTTAATTTTCCAGTTCTAATTCGACATGA
The DNA here is from genome assembly GCA_951812925.1 of Calliopum simillimum. NCBI lineage: Eukaryota > Metazoa > Arthropoda > Insecta > Diptera > Lauxaniidae > Calliopum > Calliopum simillimum. The sequence goes on from OX638368.1 coordinate 126,909,450, forward strand.
AACACATAAAAATGCAAAACACTTTGCGGCACTTTAAGCGTGGTGCTGCGAGCAATGATTTGCTCGCGTGTTGCTGGTCCCTATTTTCATACAAATCGTTCTACACGGTTTTAAAGTTAAAGCGTTGCTTTGAGCTCAACTTTGCGCGCACACTGATCATGACCGTATAAGTACTCACTATTCCTTGTTATTCCACTAATTTTCGGCGCTGTATGTACAAAAAAAATTTTTTTTCTTCAGCTTTATTATATATAGGTATATCAAAGCCAAATAAATTTTCATTGAAAACGTAGTGTTGTATGTAAAATTTTTGTATTGCAGTGTATATCTTGTTGTGCTAGGAAGTCAATGAGTAAATATTGCAAATATAAACTGAAAATTTATTCAGAATTGTTACATAAAATTGAAGTTCATATATTTTTTCATGGCAAAGTGCGAAAAGAAAAACACAATTTGAAATTTGTCATGAAACACGCTGAGTTTTGGAGAAAACTAATATTAGATTGATTGCAAAATATAAAAACTCAGTGCATCTTCTTTTACAGTACATTTTCCGTTTTTATTTCCACGAACATTTTTAGTCCAATTGTTAGTAGAAAATTTAATCTTCTAAAATTTCATGAAAAACCAAAAACAGTAAATAAAACTGATGAGAAATATAGAAAATTAGTTCGAAAAATTATAAGCTTGATTATTGAAATATGCACGATACATGCAAAAAACGTTATAACATCGAAATTGGCCATGCCTATCCTAACAAGAGTTGGCCTCACCCCCTCCGATTTCACTGAAATTTTCTACATGGTTTCGTTCCATGCCAAAACCAATAAAAATGCCAAAATTTTTTTTTTATTTTTTGTAGATTTTAGAAGGTTGCAAAATGTGGAAAAATGGGTCAATTGTGACAAACTCTCCTGCAGATAATTATCCATTACTGGGACACTTGCTAACTACGATTTTAATGTTCAGACCATTTTTGGAAAGGTATTGAATGTACAGTGTCGGCCAAAACCTAAGCACCCCCTAAAGAAATTTTTTCTTATTTCAAATTTTTTTGAGAAAACGACGTTATTGAGTTAGTTTGTGTGTTTATTTTATTTATTTTTACGTTTATTATTGACAAACAAAAACTTTAAAAATTCAGGGTTTTATAAGTTAAGAGTTACAGTCTGTTAAATAAGAGCGTGGTCACGATTACTCGCGATCGGTAAAGTATAATGCTGTAATTTTTTTTTCTCACACAGAGGGCAGTATTGTCCTTCATGCTTCGTGAAAGTGAATCAGCTGACCACTGTTTTCAATGCGTTCTCAGCATTTTTCCAAAATGAGTACCGCGTACGCGTCGCGCTTTGAAGCCGTTTTTTTGTGTTTGCACCCCAAAGGTCCCAAAATGACCCAAGCGGCGGCTGCGAAGTATATGCAAAAGTCGAAACAGTTTGTGAGTAAGTGGGTGAATCGCTTCAAAGAAGTAAAAAATGTCGATGACTTTCCAAATCGCGGGTCTGTCGGTGTAGGGACGGAAAAACAGGAAAAACTGATCTGTGCTCTATTTTCGAAAAATCCAACATTAACTTTGCGTGAAGGTGCTTCGAAATTGTCCCAAAAAGGTTTGAATATCTCCCACGGAACTATTCGTAATCATTTGATTGCAAATAGTGTGAAATACCGAAGTACTTTGCAAAAACCGATGCTCAGTGAAAAACATGTCCAAAAACGTCTTGAATGGGCCAAAGACAAAATGGTGTCGTGACTTTGGATTGGCCGTCTCAGTCGCCCGATGCCAATCCAATTGAAAACGTTTGGGCGCAAATGAAGATGAAGCTTCAGAAAAACCGACCCTGCAACTTGAAACAGCTGGTTCGACGCATTCACAAAATTTGGAGGTCGTTTTCAGAAGAGTATGCGCAAAATCTTGTTCAAAGTATGTCGCGAAGATGTCAAGCTATAATTGATGCTGGGGGTGATTGGACCTGCTATTAATGTATTTGCATTGAAGTTTTCGATCAAATAAATCAATATTAAAAAGAATATTCGCAATGGGTATTTTCATTTTCTCACAACAATGACCACGCTCTTATTTAACAGACTGTAACATTTAATAAATATTAAAATTTAGAAACTTCATCGGACAAAACTAAAGCACCCCCTTCTTAACATTTAATAAAAACTTTTAAAATTAATATTTAGTTGAAAACCCTTTATACTGGGTAACATTAGCACATCTTGAAAGCATAGAGGACTTTATATTATTAATAATATCCTTCGATATCCCTTCCTAAGGCTACTTTCAAAGCTTCAAAGAAATTTTTCTTGATTTTGCAATTTTCCTTGTAGATTTACGTGTTAACGATCTCCCAGAGGTTCTCAATGGGATTCAAATCTGGGGACTGCCCTGGCCAACCAAGGACTTGCATCCCATTGCTCTGAAACCAGGCTTTACAAACTTAAGCGGTATGTGTTTGGATCGTTGTCCTGTTGGAACCTCCATTTAAGTGGCATCTCTTGATCCGCATTAAGCAGCATCACATCATTTGGTATGTCAAAGTGCATAAAACAATCCATAATTCCTTTAGTCTAGTGAATTAACCCACTTCCTTGACCAGAGAAAAAACCACAGACCATTGAACTCCATCCTCTGTGCTTAACAGAGGCTTTGCAAAACTTTGGTTTCAATCTTTTTCTTTTGGTCTGTGTACTCGCCTTATTCTATCCGAATCTTTCATAATATACATGAATTCGTAGTACTTGGATTCGTAGAACTTGGGTTCGTAGCATGATATCAAAGGTTCGGATGAATTAAGGCGAGTACACAGACCAAAAGGAAAAAGATTGAAACCAAAGTTTTGCAAAGCCTCTGTTAAGCACAGAGGATGGAGTTCAATGGTCTGTGGTTTTTTCTCTGGTCAAGGAAGTGGGTTAATTCACTAGACTAAAAGAATTATGGATTGTTTTATGCACTTTGACATACCAAATGATGTGGTGCTGCTTAATGCGGATCAAGAGATGCCACTTAAATGGAGGTTCCAACAGGACAACGATCCAAACACATACCGCTTAAGTTTGTAAAGCCTGGTTTCAGAGCAATGGAATGCAAGTCCTTGGATGGCCAGGGCAGTCCCCAGATTTGAATCCCATTGAGAACCTCTGGGAGATCGTTAACACGTAAATCTACAAGGAAAATTGCAAAATCAAGAAAAATTTCTTTGAAGCTTTGAAAGTAGCCTTAGGAAGGGATATCGAAGGATATTATTAATAATATAAAGTCCTCTATGCTTTAAAGATGTGCTAATGTTACCCAGTATAAAGGGTTTTCAACTAAATATTAATTTTAAACGTTTTTATTAAATGTTAAGAAGGGGGTGCTTTAGTTTTGTCCGATGAAGTTTCTAAATTTTAATGTTTATTAAATGTTAACTCTTAATTTATAAAAATCTGAATTTTTTAAGTCCTTGTTTGTCAATAATTAACGTATAAATAAACATAATAAACACATAAACTAACTCAATAACGTCGTTTTCGCAAAAAAAAATTTGATATAAGAAAAAACTTCTTTAGGGGGTGCTTAGGTTTTGGCCGACACTGTATATACGAGGGCTGCTCAAAAACTACATAAACTGCTTGAATTGCTCGGGCCCACTTGGTTCTAGAGAAATCCGTTTGGTGTCACCTTCCTACAGATCAGCTGATTACAAGGCAGTTTTTTGATTGCAAGTATCATTATTCAGCTGTGCCGTAGGAAGGAGGCAAAACTAAGCGGATCCCCCTGGAACTAACTGGGCCCGCGCAATTAAGGTAGTCTACGTATTTTTTGAACAGCCTTCGTATAAGCACAACCTCATTTTTTTTTTCCAAATTGGCAAAAAGAACTAAATTTAGTACAAAATTTACTACTTAGGCAAAACTCTTTGTTTATTCAAGAAGAAGGCATCTTACGAAAAAAGTGTACAAGGCATAAAATGCTTAGAATCGTTCAAGGAATACGTGTGATTTTTTTTGGATTTTTTTTTCGACGTTTCTAAGCATTTTATGCCATGTAAATTTTTTTCGTAAGATGCCTTCCTCTTCAGTAAACACAGAGTTTTGTCTGCAGCGGGCATTCAAAAGCCAAAATCTCTCACATAGCGACCGAATCCCATCTTGCTTCATATACCCATTTTCATGAATTTGCGTCAAAAAATTTTTGTTTTTGAGAAACTTGGAACCACTCATTTTTCCAGTGACCACTATTTATCCTGGTGCCCCTCATATATACATATATCGATACTTCCAAAGTATAAGTTGGTAACTCAAGTTATAACTTTCTTACGGGACAGTGTTTTTCACTTAAATATGCTTAGTTTTTAACATCAAAAATATTCAAAATTTCAAGTAAGAGGTACCACAATTTGTCACAAGATGTAGTCTAATAAGCAGACTTCAAAAAACGCTGTCCCGTAAAAAAGTTGTTACTTGAGTTACTTACTTATACGTTGGATGTATCGATATGAACTAAATGGGGACTATTCCCCCTTGTCTAATTCCCCATTTTTTTTTGCAAAATATTTGCTAAATACAACATAAATTCGTGTGTGAATTTTTACACCTTACTCTGATATGCTAACCACAGTGATATTTTGCAATGCAAGCTTGGGATCAGTTGAAAATTCTGGGAAAGTATAAAGGTCAGGCAGTGCATGCAACATAAGTGTTGCATTCAGTATTATATCGTATGCTAGATATGTTGTTTCATATTTTAATTTAGTCATAAATAAACTTTCATTAGAAAGTCAAACCACACCCAATATCTAGTGTGCGTGAAATTTTTGTTTTTTTCAAATTCTAAAAACACATTGGCTTCCTAGCCTCTGTGCTACGACGGAATTGGTGTAAAATGTATGCATTACTCTTACGTCACAAACTGGTATTTACCTCTGGATTTTTGATTTTTTATTTTTGTGTTTTCGGTCGCCTTTCCCAGTTCTCTTTTTTTCGACTTTTGGTTGTTACATTTTCAATTTTATTATTGTTGTTGTGTTACTGTTTCTCCCGTATTTCTGCTATGAGGGTTGACTTGATTGTATAAAAAAGTGGGGCGAACAGTAAAGGGTGCAGCAAAAAACGGATAAAAAAATAAAAAAAACGATGACACGAATGTAGACAACAACGTCACACAATTTAGAAAATTTGATGACGCATTTTTGTAACCGCTATTTAGTGCTACTGCCACTATTTTACTTTTCGTTTTGCCCAAATTGTGTGAGTGCCAAACTCATTGTTTTTGGCGTGGCATTAAATTTTCGTTCGAAATGAATTTATTATTGATTTGTTTATAGCTTTATCCTTTGTTGTCCTTCCGAAGCAGCTGATGATGGTGATGATGATATGGGAATGATAATAATTTGAGATGTCATTTTGGGAAATATTTAAAAGTAAATTATTTACTTAAAAACGATGTATTGTCTTGGTTTTCTTATTGTCTCAACTCATTTGATAGTGTTTATAATGAATAAGATAAAATTTGCCAACGTCTGCTATTTCGGCAATCAGTGAGCCTCAGTAGTATCCGTGTTCTAAGATTTTCTTATTCTTTCTTAGAAAGCTGCTTTCATTGGAAGAAACTTTGGAAGTTTTGAAGGATAACGACGACCCCATAGGATATATAGGGTTTGATATTTCTTTATTACCAACAAATAATTTCAATGATGACCCTACTCATGGGATTGATTCCAAAATGTGATAGGCAATATGGGGTAATCCTGCGTTGAGAACGTTACATTCGTACGCATATTTTTTAATCCTGAAGGCGTTCTGAATGTTATATTCTTAATCTACCTGCAGTGGTATGTTACCATTTAAAAACGTTTCCTGGCTTGTATGAGTTACAATATAACCGTGCATAAAGTGCTTTTTGAACGTTACAAAAAGGAGAAGTCGTTGTGGAGATCAATTTACATTTTTAAAATTTTTAGCAAATTTTCCATTATAAACAAAACTAGTAAGGATGTAAAATTTGGCCTGGCTAAACATTAAATACCCTACACTGCAGTATTTTTAAAATTTTGCTCTTATGGGAGGTGCTACACTCTCTTGTCCGAGTTCACCCAGTTTTGTTTCTAGTGTCTGAGTGAAAAACGTTTTCAGCTTTTGCTTGTACAGGAGGTGCCACGCCCTCTTGTCCGAGTTCGTCTAGTTTTAGCTTAGAGCGTGCATTTATAGTCTTTAGTGTTTGAGTGAAGTTTGGTTGGATTATCTCAAAAACTCTTTCAGTATAGCATTTTGAAACTTTTGCTTATATGGGAGGTGCCACGCCCCCTTGTCCGATTTCAACCAATTTTTGTTGAGAGGTTTCATTTATAATTCTTAGTGTCTGAGTCGAATTTGGTTCGAATATCTCAAAAAACGCTTTCAGTATAGCGTTTTAAAGCTTTTGCTTATATGGGAGGTGCCACGCCCTCTTGTCCGAATTTTTTCAGTTTTTTTTCAGAGCCTGCGCTTACAATTCTTAGTATTTGTGTGTATTTTGGTTGTATTGTCGTGATAAATACTCCTAAAATTGCATTTTGAATATATTTTTTGTATGGGCGGTAGGCGTGTCCGTTGACCGATTTTGCTCATTTTCAATCCACCGAGCTATCTTTGACGACGGAGGCAGTGTACCAAATTTCATTGAATTTTCTTGCTCAGTTTTCCCAAAAAGTGTATTTCAACACACAGCCAGACAGACGGACATGGCTATATCGACTCAGCAGGTGACGCTGATCAAGAATATATATACTTTTCTATATCTGCCACGCCTCCTTCTCTGCGTTACAAACGAAAGGACAAAGTGAATATACCCTGGGTGTAGGGTATAAAAAGCGATATCCTTCAAAGAAAGAAGAATATTTGAGCATATCGAAACTGCTTTTGAGGGAATCAAAGAGTCCTTCGTTCGGACAAAAATTTAACTTTTGTGTGTTGCGCACGTTACGTTCCGAACGTTACAATTTTTATTTTATATACATATATACATAGGCCAGTGATTCTCAACCTTTTTTCATCACGGCACATTTTTAAAAATTTCAAAATTTGGCGGCACACTTACAACAAAAATTTGAAGAGAATTTTAATTGGTTTATTGATTTATGTAGGCATAGTTAGGTTAAATCCATGGGATGACGGAATTGGCCCCATTGTGTACCTGACACAGAGAGCTTTATCAAAGTAATTCTAGGAGAACCATATGCATGTTCATTAGGGTGTCTCTTATTTAGGAAAAGTCAAAATTTTATGTCGCGCTCCCCTAGAATCGAAAGACTGAGAAAAAAATGAGATCCCCCAAAGGACAGGTTCTTTTAAACGAATTAACCTGTGCCACGAAGACATTCAAATTTAAATGAAAATTAGCATAGATTTTCTATACTTCTTGTTTTGACTTGCTGGGAATCGCGTTGCCTGAAATATTTTTCGCCATCAAATGTGTATCTTATTGTTTTTCGGGTCGCTGAACACGATACAAGTGTCAAAATTAAATTTTGACAGCTGATTTCAAATCAAAACACCGAGAAATGGAGGTTAAACCGGTAGCTTGTGTCGACACGTGTAGCCGTTGACAGCTGTCAAAATTTAATTTTGACACTTGTATTGTGTTCAGCGACCCGAAAAATATTTCAGGCAACGCGATTCCCAGCAAGTTAAAACAAGAAGTATAGAAAATCTATGCTAATTTTCATTTAAATTTGAATGTCTTCGTGGCACAGGTTAATTCGTTTAAAAAACCTGTCCTTTAGGGATCTCATTTTTTTCTCAAAGTCTTTCGATTCTGGGGGAGCGCGACATAAAATTTTGACTTTTCCCAAATAAGAGACACCCTAATGTTCATATACATATACTAACTTATGGATTTAAGACACAATTCAGATAGTGAGCCAAGCGGTACAAAATTGAAATAACTAAAGAAATAAAGAACTGTTTCTTCCATATCAGTTTCTTTACAACTTCTATATATGTATGTATGGTTTTCTATGCCACAGTTTCTAGGGATAGCACCAATTAAGTTACGCACATTGTTTTCCTCCATTACTATAAAAAATTTAGATCGATTCATACTTAAGGATGCCAAAATAAATTGATCTTATATGCTTTCAAGTGTGTAGACTTGATCATCTGGAATTAGCAAGCTGAATACATTTACTATCGTTTGTTCCCTTGATTACGCTAATGTGTATTCTTATTGAAAGGTCAGCCAAAAGGATGTCCTTTCCTAGTTAGTTCATAAGCAATTACTATGACCGGGAACGCAGCAAAGTGTCATACTGTAGTCCTTACTAATACCGCAAAAGATCTTTCTGAACAGCTTAATACAAGTTTTGAATTAATGTGATTTGATGAAATTGATTTGACGGGCACCCGCTTATCAATGTAAATAAATAGCAACGCTTCCAAGAAATTACGACTTTGAGAACAGCATTAACCTCTGCCTGAAAGATACTACAGTCATTTGGCTGTCTGTACTCGGAAAAATTTTCTGATCCAGTACCTGTATCCCATTTTGACCCATCCGTGTATATTTTAAAGAACGTATTTAAAATAGCCCAACTATCCCTTTTAGGTATAACCATATGGAAGTTTGTTAGGAAAAGAAGTTGTGGTGGGAGGTCGTCTGTGCATCATTACATCACATTTTATAAATTGGTGTAAAATGATATTATGACCAAAACGTTTTAATTTCCAGAAACCATAAAAAGTCATGTCGGCAAATTTGCTATCTGGCATACTTTAAAAATCTCACGGCACACTAAAGTGCCGCGGCATATAGGTTGAGAATCACTGACATAGGCTAACGAAAATTGATGCAGCCCTTTTTCAACTAACTTAAATACATTAAATTCGCTTTATTTATCTCTGGAAAAGGTCGTAAAGAAGTGCAGTGCACACAAATAAAAATTAGTTCTTGGCACCGCATCTCACGATGAAAATGCGCTGTCGCAGCTTAACCGCTGGATCGATTTTTATGAAATTTGGAATGCAACCTTATTTAAGACGCATTGTTATGTAGCTGTCAGTGCCACGCCCCTAAAGGCGAAATGCATTGCCGCGGCTAAACAGTTGCACTAATTTTTAAGAAACTCGGAATATGGAATGAACCCATGAAAGCATATTAAAAACTCCTAGTTATTTAAGGACGATCCCACTCACTTCATGGCAAAATGCGCTGTTACGGTAACTTTATAATTTTCTCTTGGTTGACCTTTTTACGGATTTGCCCATATACAAATGCAAAAATAACAACCTCAAAAAATAATATAGGATTATATGGGTTGAGTAGTCGCGTTACATTTTTGACTCTAAATCAACAACTTAAACTTTTTAGTACTTTTTACTACGTTTCCATCGGAGATTTAGTTGTGACGAGATTTATAAATCTAGCCGTGTAATCCTCCCCGTTTCCACCGGCCGAAAGAGATTTATTTTTGATAGTAAATGTCATAAGAGGGAAAATGAAAGTTGTTCTTCCACTCGGTCGAAAATAGCCATATTCGGTAGCCCTGTTGAGATTCATACGAAGATTTAAAACAAATCTCGTCAGAATTAGATTAATTTTTGTATGGTAAAACACTTGGAAACGTATTACAAATAAGTGTTAAATATTTTTTTTTTTTCATTTTTTTTATTTGTTTTGAATTTTTTATTTATTTTGAATTTATAATTGTTGTATAAAAATATAGTTTTAATAAACAATTTCATAAATTTGCCCTTTGGGTTCTCTTTCAACCTGAAATTATGTTTACACATAAAAATAGTGGCAAATGCACTTTTTTTACATTTCATTAATTCAATGAAACATCAATCTTGGTCAATAACAGTCATAATTGTTGGTCGCCGAGCAATTCTTTTACTGTTGCTTCACATTTCTATTTGCCTGACTGTTTGTCTGTCTATGGGCCTGTTTTTATAGCACAGCACACTTTTGTGTATTCCGGCAACTTATCATTATCGCCGACATCGTCTCTCCGTTATTTCAGCCTGACTGCAAGTATCATTTATTGTTGTCAATGAATGCATCAACACGAACGTGATTTTCTACGGGTAAAATTCAATGCTATTTTTGCTATTTTCATACATATTGTTGCTGTTGTTGTTATTATTGCTGTTCTGATGTATGTAGACAATAATTTACATTTGCAATAATTGCATGTTTTTTTTCTTGCATTCTTTTTTTTTACTGCTGCCTCCACTACAAATTATTGAACGCTGGGCGTCATATTGACCAGAGTTTTACTCGCTTAACGATGTTGATGATTTTATAATTTATATATGGAATATTGCATTGCTTTTATATTGGCAATAAATCAAAAAAATACATTTGTTGCTTGTGAATGTCAAATTGTTTGATTTCAAAAATGTATACAATTAAGAGGCAGATATAGACATTAGTAATATTAGGAATATGTATTTAAAAACCTAATTGTTTGACATCTTAGTTGGATACGCTTTGCCCACTTCCCATCTTATAGTCAACGTTATACTTTCTCACATTTGTTGGTTTTTTTGTTTTTACATTTTTAGTTTAAGTACTCTCGAATGATTCATAGATATTTCGATTAGTGGGAATGTCCTTGAGATCGTAATAAAAAAAACTGTAGCCGTTTTATACAAAATCTAGGCTTCATTCGGTTTTTATAATATAACGATCTCAAAAATGCTCGGAAAGAGTCGTGCAATATGTCAGATTTTTCGCTTTGAATTAAAGTATATAAAAAGATTATACCTCAAACTGAACATCAAACAAACATATGTAGGTATATTTTTTTTTTATTTTTTTTTTTTTACCTTAAATATCAAGAAACGTATGCTTGAAATTTCGCCATACAAGTATAATTTCTCCTATCAAAATACTACATGGCAAATACACTGAGCTGTAATGGTTTAAAATATTCTATAAAAATATTTTCACACAATGAAAACTTTTTTATGACGTCTTTATTTCCTGTTTTAATGGGTCTTTTAAACATCTTTTTCCTAAAGCTAGACTATAATTGAATGACCAGTTTCGAAAAGTTCACATTCCATCTCCATTTCAAAAGTTTTCAGGAAACGAAAAAAACTGACTATTTTCCAAAGAAGTGCAATATTTATAAAATTTCTTTTTGAGTTACATTCTAGAGCCAATTTTAAATCGAAAACTACAGAAATATTTTGATGGTAACGTTATTATACATGTTGCGCCAACTTTTATGACGGTATGTAAACATCGGATAACTTTGACATTTCTCAACCGATTGATTTGGTTGTACGTGTCTTTGAAACGTCAATTCAGTACAATTTTAACCATAAATCGGTTCACACCGCGTGCCGAAATAGTTACAATGTACATAGAAAATAGTCGCTCAATTGGTTGACACTGAACCTAATTTTTGGAAGGAAATCTTGATGACCAACGAGGCCCATTTTACACTTTCTGGCGGCATTAATAAACAAAATTGCCGCATTTGGGGAACGGAAAATCCACACGAGACACATGAAACGCCATTACATGAACGAAAAGTCACAGTTTGGGCCGTCGTAATGGAAAACGCAGCAAAAAGGTTACATTTTGTTTTAGCCAATAAAGGCGGTCATTTTATTGATGTTGTATTCAAAAACTAGTCTCATTAAATTGTAAAGGTCGAAACTGAATAAAAATGACTCATGTATGAAAATCGGTTGTTTTTATTTTCAAAGTTATTCAATGTTTACATACCATAATAAAATATGGCGCACCCTGTATATGGAAATTTTGATATACATATTAAGTTCAGGAGATATGACCTTTTCGAAATTGATTCTGTTGATTACACTTAATTTAAAGAAAAAAACCATATAAATTTGGCAAAACTTGGAAAAAAGTCAATATCAAAAAAATTCGGTGATGCGACCTTTTCGAAATTGGGCATTCAATTGGTTAAAGTATTGTAGAAAATTTTTTTCAAAATATTTCACTAACAGTCACAAAAGACGAGAAACTCTTAAAACTTAAGAAAATGTAATAAAAATCAAAAATCCATCTGTCGAACTATTATTATTTTTAACACCTAAGCAAAGTTTAGTCAGTAAAATCTTTCTAACAAGCCCACGACCATAAAAATCGGAGTACTTTTATTTATTTTTAATATCACCGGTTTCCTAATAACTTCTATGCTAGGCTTACTGAAAACCTGACCTGACGCAACAAAACGGATAATATATTCGTGTTCAGGAGATTAAAACAAAGTCTTAACACTGTTTTAAAACCTCTTTGCTCAAAGTACCGACGCGCTTTGCTGGAAGCTCCAATTCGCTTTGCTTGAAGTGCAGACACGCTTTGCTTGAAGCGCCAACACGCTTTGTTTGAAGCGCCGAAACGCTTTGCTTAAAGCGCCGACACGCTTTGCTTGAAGCTCCGTTTCACGCTTTGCTCAAAGCGTTGCATACGCTTTGTATTGCATTTTTATGTGTATTTTCTGTTGAACTAGAACAGGAAAATAATAGGATAAGTAAAATAGCGATCAATAACTATTTTTGCATCATTTATATACTTGTTACATTTTGTTTTTATTTCACATTCGCATTCTTTGCTTGAAACGCCCACTGTGATCGCTATAGGACACTTGATCTTCGCCACGCTTTGCTCTAAGCGCTCATTCTGATCGTGACCTGAGTTTGAAAACTGTAGCATCTAACTTACAGGCAAAAACACTTCGAACACTATAAATTGTCACTTAATTTTGACCTTTTTAGTAATATGTAACCATGAAATTTCTCTTTAATATTCCCGTTCCTTATTTCTATAGTCGATTACTTTGTTTTTTACGTTACAAATACAATCAAATTTCCTTTATTTTATAGCTACTTATTTTGCATCCTGCTGCTATACATCTATGCAAATATATGTGTCGGTTTCCTACTTACTGTAAAACAGATTGTTTATTTATGCATTCCATCTACTGCTTCTATTGCTCTGCATCATATACCGTTTTTTCAACTTTAAATATTTGACGTTGAAAGTTTTTATTTTTTTTTTTTTAACTTGCAGCAACAATATTTTTGCTGTCGCTGCTGTGTCCTTAAAAAAAAAAAAAAATGTCCTTCGTTTGTAATGTTATGCGACTTTAATGCTTTTGAAAATTCCCCTTTTTTTCAATACACAACGCCAATGTGAAATCAACACCCATCCTGAACAATCGACCGCCTGCTTTTTTTTTATTTTTGTACACGTCTACCCACAAAATCCCCTTTTACAGTCGCCGCCATTCATTCCCACGCTGCTCCAACATCACTTTATATTTTTTCATACTACACAACGTAAGCACTGCAAATGAAGTGTGTTTGTATGTTGTTGTATTTGAATTTCTTCTCATCGTGTTGTGCTGCTGCTGCCACTCAACTTGAATCTGCTGCTGGATGTTGCTAGCTTCGGTACTGATGTTGTTCTTGCATATAAATCAAAAACATACTTTTTGTTTCGTTAAAGTTGAACAAGAGTTTTCATTTTCATGCGATTGCATTTTGTATAATATATTGCCAATACAAAAACACATAGTCTAACAGTAACACTAACACAAACACACTAACACTTGCACACAGCAATACCAAAACAAATACAACTGAAACTCGTCTCGTAGTTAAATAAAAACAACAGAAAACAGAAATGCAACAATGGTAAAATGAATACGATATGCAGTTAAGAGTTTTATGAAGTTGTATAGTTTACTTTAAAAATTTGTATTGTTGTTTTAAATGCGTTTTGTTGTAAAAACATACCACTTGAAATATGCAAAGATCTTTCTGCACAGATATAAAAAATTTAACATGCAAAGAAAGTAATGGTTTATTTTTAAATTGCGTTTTGAAACACTGTTATTATGATGCGATTATGATGAACTATAATCTCGTAGCAACATTTGATTAAATGTCACTCATACGACCCGCATTAAACGAATCAATGATAAGTAAACTCGTTGTCCCAAGATCATGACAAAATCACACAAGGAACATTTTCTTAGAACACATTAACTCATTATATCCTGTTTCCTGGGTTAAAGTGTTTCACCAAAATATTCTACGGAAAATTTCACTAGGGGTCACCAAAGACGAAAAATGCTTTTAACCCAAGAAAAATACGTCAAAAATGTAATAAATATGCTATTTATGTGAGAAGTTCTGATTGATTTTAACGATTTTTTGGCTTTCAGGATGAAATTTCGACTTTTTTGTGTTCACAACTAGTAGTGAAATTTTATGGCAAATATTTCTGTTGTACCTACTGACTCAATATTATTCCCCTGTTAAGGGTACAAAACCTTTTTAAGAAAAAGATAAAAATAACCCGTATATTAGGGATGTAGAACGTTAAAGTTTTCCACAATCATGTTCCTCGTAATAATCTGCATAAGTTGGCTGAACACATGATACACCTCAGATAAAAGGATCATATAACCCAGTGACTCGACGTTCAATAAATCATGCAATAGTTCAGGCCATAACAGCAAAATGTCTAGCGGAGACACAAAGTGTTATGAGATAAAAATTTCGTAACTGATTATAATATTCTGTCATAACAGCTATGCTGTGTTCCGTTGTAACATGTAACTATTTGAAAAAAAAAGATTAACTCAAAGTGAAACAATTAATTTAATTAATATGTACCGTGAAATAGAGTGCCTGTGAATTTTTAAAAGTCAATAATAAAATTCTGGAGAAATATCCAAACCTTTTAGTAAGAAAAACCGCTCAGCTGACGGATTGCTCCGAGTCATTTCTGCAAAGAGCGAAAGGAGTGGCTGGGCTAAAGATCTACAATGCTCAAAAGAATTGTGTAGCAAAAACACGTGCCAAAAAACTTAATAAAAATTTCGTGAGCAAATTCGAATGTTGCGTTATGGATGACGGGAATTTTATGTTGCCAATGATGCTAGAGCAAATGTCCCGGAAAAATTAAGAACATAAAAAAAAAACAAAATTTTCCAGAAAATTTCTTGTTTAGCAAACAATTTGTAGCTGTGGTAAAAGAAGCCAAAATTTTCGTAACCACAGCCACAATCAACAGCGAAATCTATATCAAGGAATGCTTGCAAAAGAGGCTTCGGTCATTTTTAAGGTATCGTCGTTTTTTTTGGCCAGATCTTGCTTCATACCACCACAGCATAACGGCCCTTGAGAGGTACCAGCAAAACAACATAGTTTTTGTTCACATAGGATCAAACCCTCAAAACTGCCCTGAACACCGGCCAATCGAAAGACATTGGGCTTAAGTCAAAAGGCAATTAAAGGCAACAAAACAAGGCATCCCAGGTGTGCTGCAAGCCAAAAAATTGTAGAAGATATCATCAAAGGATAAATGAGAGCTGTTGCAGAAAAAACAAAAAATTTTACGCTTCAAAACTACTAATTTGTTTTTTAATCTTATTTTCATTATTTGGATTAAATTTGAACTTTTTCAAAATTGAAACTCTGAAACTCAAATGACACACTCCTTTTGCAGTTAAATATGTCGACTTAACACAAAAATGCGATATTTTGTTATTTTTTGTACAGTGTTTTTTAAAACTTAAAAAATCGGTTAAAAAAAAAAAAAAAAATCTGACGTGCTGGAGAAAAACGACGAGAAATGAGTATTTTTTTTAAACATCTATGTTAAGAATATATTGGTATACCTCATGGGTGCAACAAGTTTAATTTTGTCGGACAGTGATATCATGTAGCAACAAAACAGTCGGAACTAGTAAAAACGCCCTGTCTCCCAACAAAAAGTTCCAAAAACTCTAAGCTACTCTAGATACTTTTCGCAAAAGGGGTTAATTTACAAAATTTTGTATTTTCATTTGGTGACGATGACTATGTAACCATAAATCGACTTACATTTCTTTGCTTTTGAATTCGCTTTTGTTGCACTTTGACATTTTTTTTAGGCTTTAAAGCATGATCTTCTTTTATGTATTTGTTACATGATGTTTTATTTCCCAATCGCATTCTTTGCTCGAAGCGTCCACTGTGATCGTAATACGCAACGTGATCTTCGTCACGCTTTGCTTTGAGCGCAACTTTGCTCAGAGCGCTCACTCTCATCGCTACCTAATGCTGTTGTTAGAATTCATCTATCTGCTGCTTTCTGAAAAGATAAGATTTTATTATTATTTATTTTTATTTTATTTTGACGTAGTATTTCACTGCTATGCCTAATTCTGCATAAATTTTAAAGAGTCTTTAAAAATAACGTATGCACACTAACATAACAAATTTTTCACTCATATGCTAAATTTCGAAACTGCTTTAAAAATTATACAAAAGAGACAGAAAATAAACCAATAAACATTTCCCTAAAATTTAATATTAAACAAAATATTTTGGGTAAAATGAATTCACAGAACATCATATGTGCACTTAGCGTTAGGCCCCGCCGCTACTCCTGTCTAATGTACGCCCGCAAAACTTTGACGATATCCATAGAGAGTCTGTGTGGTAGTAATTTTTTGCTGGTAATGCAAGAATGTTGTTGCTGCACAGTGGGAACACTTTTACTGATGACCTTATGACGATGACGATGATATTACAAAGTATGTGTAGTAGTCCTTTTAGTTGTTGTTCATGTATGCCGCTGTTGTGCGGGTGTGTGTTGTTTTTTCCTCTTTTGTAAAAGTAAAATTAGTTTTGTTGCTTTGTTTCACATTGCATGTAACAAACATATTGCATGTGTGCGTTTGTCTGTGCGTATAGTTTTGTGTGTGTGTGTGGCTGCGTATATCTCTTGCACGTATTCGTGTGCATATGTGTGTTACATCCGTTTCCTCACACAAGTTAACAAAGTACCTACATTTTTTTCCCTTTGTGTTTGATTTTTTCTCATAATGTGAATATAAAACAGCAGCGTGTTATTTATCGATTATTTTTTATTTTATTTTTATAAATCAATATAAATACATCAAGCATTTGGCAAGCGCGCTAAAACGCTTTTACATACACACACACATGCATATACACAACACCATTGACACACCTACACACATAGTAGAAAAAAAAAAACATAAAAATTTGCCTCTTACGCTTTTCACTAATGAAACAGAAATGATAAAAATAGCTAATAACATTTACAACAACATTGAAACTGGGCGCTGATTGAATGAATGAATGGAACCGTGATGGATAAATGTAAATATGGATGAATGGGTAAATAAATGAATCAAAAGACTGGTTGATTTCTCGCCTCTTGGCGTAGGGCAGTATTTTCAAATAAATTTTGAATTTTTTTTCTGCTTCTCCTCTCCATTTTTGAGGAACTCTCTTTTTTTATTCAACTTTCGGTTTGATTTCATTGAGAAAACTTTTTCTCTTTAGCTTTGTTCACTTGTAATTCGAGTGTGAAAAAACTGCATTTCACGCTCTTTGGATTACGTTGCATTCAAAAAGTTTGTCCGAGAAATAGTTACGTATATGGATGGGTGCATTGAATGAAATAAATCAATTCTGCGTTGCAAAAGTTTTAAGTCATGAAAGTTTAGTTTTTTTATTGTAAATTGGGAGCATTGGGTTTAGAAGCAATGGCCATTTCTGAAAAAATTGAGTTAAGCGTAGATAGATCGAACATTATACTACGTTTCCACTGGTAATTTAGCTGTGACGTCATTTATAAATCTCGTGGTTAAATGAACGTTGTTGTTTGTGTGTGGAAAATAACATATTATATTCGATATTTTTTTTCTGTTTAAAGTTCTTACTTTTCTGCTTAATATTTTCTTCCATTTTAATGACATTTAATGCCAATTGTCAAAAATCGAAAATAGTCATAATCGGAAGCTCTGTTCAGATTTGTACGAAGATTTAAAGTAAGTCTCGTCAGTAGTAAATTTAGTTTTGTATGGTAAATCATGTGATTTAACACGAGATTTAGCTCTAAAAATTTCGAAATAAATCACTTCATAAATCTCCAGTGGAATCTCCGTTTTAAATTGTTTAATATGGAAGAATTCGATTTAACAAGAAAAAAATGTTGCATAGTCTTAGGAGAAGAATTCGATTTTAAAAAAATGTTGCATAGTCTTAGGGGTTGAGTTCTGAATATTTTGCACTGAAGTTTTAAATTCTCTATAGCATGTTCAATCTCAACAATTTGAGGAAACTTTGCAGAGATGAATTTTCTGATTTTTTACGGGCTTTAATTTTATCATGTGTCCTTGACACCTTATGGCGGTAGCAACTGAAATAATGTGTACAAGTAGTCGAAAAAAACATTTCAGATTTATGACCTCTTTGAATAAAATGTAGCGCACCTGATAATTCGTTGTTCCTCAAATCAAATGCAACTTTTTTTTAGCAGTTAATCTATTTGTTATATCTTCTTTTTTCGCGCACTTGTTTTTTTCTTCTTCCCATCGATACGGTTTCTATTGCCCTTTTGAAGATTTTTTTTCTTTCAATTTTGTCTTTACTTGCTGCCGATTGGCATTTTATTTCTAAGTATCTTATTGCTGATTTGCTAAAGCATATTGCTACTGTATGTGTTCTCTTTTAACTCCTAGGAGGAGCATATGGCCAATTGCTGCTGATTTCTTTTAAAGTTTTCAATCTACTTCCGTTGTGCGAGTTGCTTAATTTTTCGGTCTAAGTTTTTTTGAAAACTTTTTTTTTAAACTAATGACGTTAACTTATCGAAAAAATAAAATGACTTTTCTGAATTCGACAACTACATTTTAAATTGGTTGATGCAAAACTCTTATCAGCCAATACAAGCGTGTAGGGTAAAAAGAAATGACACACAACCTCCGATTTCGCCGAAATTTGGTAAATAGTTTCGTTTCATGCCAAAACCGATTTTTTCGATTTTCCACTTTTTTTTACATCCTTGTAAAAAACGCATAAAAAAAATAAAAAATACGAAACAAAGTTTTTTTTGCCATGTACCAAATTTCAGCGAAATCGGAGGGGATGTGTCAAATCTTCTTTCGCTAGGCATGGAATGGCTGTTTGAAAAGAAAAAAACTAATACAAGATAAATATTTCTTACTACTTTATTTCTAGTAAATTTTACTAGAATTTCAAGACAATATAGTGACAACTCCTCAATAAAATCAATTTTACCTTACTGTTTTGGTAAATTAAAAATTTTCGAATAACATACATTGAATACGACTTCTCGCGAAAATTAAGTCGTACACAAAAAACATGTTCCAATAAAAATAATATGAAAATAACAACACAGTAAAAAATTATAGTTTACTTTTGATTCGATTCGGTATTGATTTTAAACTGTTTTGGTATTAAATTCAAAATTTATTCCAAAAAAGGTTGAAATTTATTCCGGTAGGTTTTAATTTTATCACAAAAAGTAATTACCAAGGCTCGGATTTTGATGCCCTTTAAAACATAGAAAAATGACCGAAAAAAAATGACAAAATGCCCCCAAAACCGTAAAAAATTACCCATAAAAATGAAAAAATGCCCTAAAAAAAAAAGAATCACTGTATATTTTTAGTCTTTTTTGATAAAAAAATTTATTAATTTGCGTTCCAATAAACAACGTATATTTTTAAATTTTCAAAATTACACGACCTTTTACTCTCTGTTAAAATGTTGCTGTACAGTGTACACCGAAAAACTTCTTTCTATTTTTGCACTAATGAGATGGGTATATTTAAAAGAAAGAATTTGTAGAATTTAGTTGGCTATTTCCAAAAATGTTGCCACTTTATAATTCAGCAATATGACACAAACATTTATATCCAGACTTTTTATCCAGCACGTAAATTAATTTTCTAAAAACATTCCCACCTGCATTAACGCGTTAAGCTTTTCTTTTATACTTTTAATCAAAGCAATTCCATTTTCCAAAGACAATGATGTTGACAACAAAGATTCTATACCTTGTGTTATGGATTAAGAACTAGTTTCGATGCACGCTAATCAACCCTTTATTTTATCTCTGGAAAACTTTTGTTGAGCCTCTCCAACTGCTTTGGATCAATACTTTCAAATGTATCTACGACTTTTCTTACTGTTTCGAAAAACAAAGATGCAACTCTCTCAATTTAAAACTTATTGTAGAAAAATGACAAAAACATAAAAATCCACTACAATGCCTCAAAAAATGGCGTAGCCTATGAAAAATTACCTAAAAACTAAAAATAAACATAAAAAACCACAAAAATTCCTCAAAAGATTGCCTTATAGTACGGAAAATGACCTAAAAACCAAAAATGACTAAAAAAGGCAAAAAAATGCCATAAAACTTTATGATCATGAACGGTGTTTCTGTGTTATCAGAAAACGTCTATGCAAGAGCAATTGTTTAAATACAAATTTCACACAACTACGTCAATAAGCTTAATAGCCGAACGAGCTGAAGACTTCGTAAAATTTATCTGCATAGGTATAAGATGTAACCTTGGTTCGAATCTCAGTGTGGATGGTTTTTTTTTCCAATTATAGTTTAAAATTAAAATTCTTTTTTTTGTTTTCGTTTTTCTCTCTCTCTTTACTTACTCCAAAATAGTTTAAAATTAAAACTTTTTTTGGTATTGTTCTATATAAACACTTTTTTGGTTTTAAAACTAAACGAAAATTTTTACTGTGTAATTTTTCACTATAATTTGGTCGCATCAGATGAAGTCGTACGACTAATACAAAGTGATAAATATTGAAAAATTAACAAATAATACATGGAACAAATGTTTGAAATTTAGTGTTAATTACTTTAAATTTGTCTTCACTCGAGTGGAGTAAAAATTATAACACTCATTATTCTGCCATTTTCAAAAAATTTAGAATGGTTAAAAAAATTTCAAAAATCATGAACGCTAGTCTTAATCAAAACTTAATTAAAAAAAATAAAAATAAAAATTAAAAAAAAAACCTAGATGACAAAGCCGATATTTGGTCGGTTTGGCTTGGAATGCCCCATGTACCACTTTTCTATATCTCCCATTCTTCCCATCTATGCGTTACAAACGGAAGAACACGATAAATACACTCTGTGTGTAGTGTACGAGGTTTACTATTTATATTTCGGGAACTGGCATCACTAATGTCAATAGCTAAAATTTGGCAACAGCATAATAGAGTTTGAAATTTTTTAGCATAAACGCACTCATAACGTTTTGATGTACAAGTGGTATTTGTTTTGTTTACAGTGAGTTAAGAAAATCAATTCGGCGCGCCTTTTTTTGAGCGATTGATAAATTATGGGGTATGCAACGAGAACAAATTTTTTATACAACTAAGGGCCAATTTCACAGTGTAAGCTTAAGCTTTAGCTTAGCTAAACCGTTAGTGAAGCTTAAGCGGCCCTTAAATAATTTTCAATTTCACAGTGGACTAGCTCACTTCTGTCATTAGCATAGTTACAAACCGAAATTAAACGTAAACAAAACTGACATTTAACAAATTTGACGTTAAATATTGTTTACGATTTGAAGAAAATTCAATATTAAAAATTAAAAAAATTTCAGAATTTCACAAAGTCAAAGCTGAAAAGAAGATAATGCGCAATGCCGTTTCAGCTGTGCAAAGGAGAAAAGCAATTAAAGCTTAACAACGTACCCTGAAGGTACTTTCGAAGCCAATGCCAAAACATAAAGAATTTGTTTACTTACAGGAAAAAATAAATAAAGATTAATGTGTATAAAAATTGTCCTATTTTATTATGTATCCTCGCCAATAAACTTTTCTAATTAACACTTAGAAACTTTCTATAAATTTTGAAGTTGAAAATTAAGTACAATTTAATGTCCAGGGCATGAACGTTTCGACAATTCTTCTTTAACAGCGTATATTTTGCATCAATTCATCGGATTTTATATCAACGTGTCCAACTGCAACTAACAAGCACAATTCTTTCTTCATCTGGAATTTTATTGTAACCTTATTTCTCCAAATTCGTCCATTAATGTTCTTGAGCACCAATAATGCAGACCGTTAACTTGGGACGTAGCATGAGCTTCAATTTAACGGTGCCAAAGATACGCTTGTCTCTAATCCTTTTTGTTCAGCGCTTTCCAAGAATCCACGTTGCTTCTTGGTGCAGAAATTAAAAAAGCCATCAATGTCTTCATAGAGCGCATCACGTGAAACTTATATGGTCACAAATTTGCTGATATTTGATTTTTGTCTAAAAAAGCAATATGCGGTCTTTTCAAAATATTTAAAAAATATTTTGTTTTCATTTATTTTAGTTTATGACAACGTCAATTGTGACATAAACGCCGCTTAAACCGCCCTAACTATTTGTAGTGCCGATTGACTGGCGCTTAAGCGGCCCTTAAATTAAAATGACTGTGAAATTGAAATTTGAAGTTAAACTATACTCAACAGATAAACTACGCTTAAGCTCACACTGTGAAATTGGGCCTAAGTGTTCATGCAAAATCGAATGTATTGAAGTGGAACTAATGTGAAAGGATGCCTCTACCTCACAATATGTCAAATGACGATCTGGCATTATCAGTTCATGCACTGCATCGATGTTTTGTGGCACAACAACCGATTTTGGACGACTTTCACGGAATTCGTCGGCGACCGAACTACGACCACGATTGAATTCACTATACCAGCGATATACTGTGGTTTTTGATGGTGCTTTATCGCCATACAAAGAACTGAGTTCATCGACACATTCTTGTTGAGATAATCCATGTCGAAAGTTGTGAAAAATAATCCAACGAAAACCTTTTCTTGAAATTTCCATTTTTTTGGCCAAATTGATTTTTTTAACTCATTGTAAACAAAACAAATAGCACTTGTACATCAAAACGTTGTGAGTACGTTTATGTTAAAAAATGTCAAACTTTATTATGGTGTTGCCAGATTTTAGTTATTGACATTAGTGTTGCCAGTTCCCGAAACATAAATAGTACCTTACGTATACGAACAAGAGCAAATTTAACAAAACAGTCGCAAGTGTTGCTGTTTCACAGTATAAAGTATATTGCCTCTCTTTCTATCATCGCTTGTTATAACAACGACTGCAGTATTAAATAAAAATAAAAGACGTTTAAAACGAAAAAGAAAATAAAAAGAATAGCAAGTAAGTATAATTACGTACAATACTTGGCTACTCGGTCACACTTTTGAATAACATCTAATTGCGGGTTGCGCTGGTTTTGCTTTCTTTTTCTTTTGTACACAACTTGTATGTGCCTATGAATTTGAAAAGAAAAGGAAAACATTAAAATTTGTATGAAAAATATGCAATGTTTTTTTTTTTTACAAAATTAAATTTTTGTTGAAATAAAAGTAAGCATTATAATTCTCAGCATACATTTCGAAGATCCTTGAATTTTTCCAAATTTTTCGGAATAAATTTACAAATCTTCCAAGCAAGTTTTGCGCTATTAAACTTCAGCGCGAATAACACTCTTCTGGAGGAACATTAAAAATCAAATATCTTAGGAATGAACTTACAACTCTTTCTGTCAAGTTTTACCCGATGCCATTGCAGAAAATTCTGTTTCTGTTATCACGAAGGCATCGATCTGTATTAGTTAATGTAATTTTTTTTGCTATCTGGCATGACGTCAGGTCCTCAGAAATTTCGAAGAAAATAAATAATTTTGTCAAGTTAAGGTTGGATTCACTACTTATTCCTAGTTTACACGAAGAAATTTTTCAAACAAATTCTTTGAGTTTGTAGAGAAGGGAAACGAATATAAATTTTGTTGTTTCTCATATAAAATCAAAAAATTTGTTTGAAAAATTTCCTCGTGTAATCTAGGAATTAGACATATTCTGCACGTTCTACATTCGAATATGGAATAGTCCAGTGCAAAGTTGACAAAATATGATTGTCTGATTTTTTCCTTAAGGGGACATTCATTCGCCTTTGTAATTGAAAACAAAAAAACACTTTTAAAAATTTTATTATGAAAAAACTATTATATTTATTGACAAAATTTCTTTTGGACATTGTTAAATATTGTCTAAAAAATTACAAAAAAAAATTGTTTTTCTATTTTTAGATTCCCTTGGCTGCTGTAGAGGGCGTCATCCAAAAGTTACTTTTCAAACTGGTAGGAAATTTTTCTCCGAATCTACTCGACCGATTTTAAAAAACCAAAGAGCATTCGATTGCTCATAAAAAATATTAAACAATAAGCCTCTGAAAGTTTTAAAAAATGCCACTCCCTTTTTTTAGGTGGTGACTAACCCTCAAAAAATGCAATTTTTTCGCATTTTTCATAAATATTCATACAAAAACTTCAAAATATAAAAAAGTATGAATTTTAGAGGCTTATTGTATAGTTTTGAGTCTCAAGAATAAAATCCATTTTGAATTTTTGAAAAATCTGTTACAGGAGGTCTACTAAATTTCCTACCGTTTAAAAAGTAACTTTTGGATGACGCCCTCTACAGCAGCCAAGGGAAACTAAAAATAAAAAAACAAAATTTTTTCATATTTTTTAGACAATATTTAACAATGTCAAAAAGAAATTTTTTCAATAAATATAATAGTTTTTTCATAATAATAATAATAATAATTTTTAAGTGTTTTTTTTTTTTTTTTTTCAATTACAAAGGCGAATGTCCCCTTAATGGAAAAGCTCTTAGCGAGATGTAGGAGTTGCGCTTTATTGTTTCCAGGTTTCAAAATGTGGCAGAATATAATATGACATATTTTTTTATAATTTTTTTCAATCAAATTAAAGTTTAAATTCCGTATCCTGAAAAATTTATAAAAATAGACATATTTATCATATTTTGACATCTTACAGATTTATTGATTGATCAAATGATTTTTTTTTTTTTTGATCCAAAATCATCATATTTACACTCAAAAAAATTATCCGCAAACAGCACAAAAATTACGGTTTGTTCCAGTAACTAGTACAATTATTTTATTGGATTTTCATGAAAAAGTTATGGTACTAATCTAAAATATACGGTTTAAACTTCAAAAAGTACAGAGGCAAACCGTAAAAACTATTAAATAGAAAAGTAAAAGTTGGCACAGGAAAAAGAAATACTACTGGGCTCTGCAATATTCGCCAAGATTACCCTTTATTCATTACTGTTTGAGATTGTAAAACATTTTATTGAAAAATATTTTAGCTAAAACAATACTGTACTGTAAAAATTAGTGAGATTTTCAATGAAAATTAACGATTTAGTTTTTTCCATGTATTTAAATTGAATGACTGGCATTTTCGTCGAAACTATTTTGAAAAACTATCAAAATAAAATCGCTTCTTTAAATGTTAGCCATGTATTATGTATGTATTCGCCTTTAACTCCTAGGAGGAGCATAGGGCCAATCAAATGTTAACCATAATTACTGTACATTTTCTCAAGAGACGTCTCATTTTAAATTTGGTTACACAATTTGTTCTTGTTCTTGTTCTCTCTGCATGCACAACTTGTGTCATTCTACATAATTTGTCTCATAAGTATTCATCTAAATGTCTGTCCGTCTGTAATTTCGCGCTTTGTATTTTTTATCTGCCGGAGTGGCTACTTTTGCAGTGCAATATTGTAGGCGACCATGTAAAACGTGTTTAACATGTTTTTTTGTTTTTCTTTTCTATTTCTGTTTTCATTCTCTTTTTCTGTTGGTCTGTTTGTTGGTTGGTTGGGTTGGTTTAATTGTGCCAAAGACAAGTTCCTTCTTTTTTAGACCAAATTACAAAAATAAGCCAAAGTTACTCAAAAAACAAATTCATTTGCAAGTGAAACTTGGTCTACTTTTTCTCATTCCTACTCTCAATTGCAGCAGCAACAACTGCACAGCACTGGAAAATTTTTGTGTTGGACAGATTCGTGTCATGTGGTTGCTTCTGTTATTGTTGTTGTAGTTGTTCGTAAATGCAAGACAAGACAGTTCGGAGGCGTATGAGTGATTTAATGAAGTTCAACAAAGTTGCTTTGTGAGTGGGAGAATTGCCTGTATTTTTTGAGTTGTGTACAGCTATTTTGTGGGCAATTGAGAGCAAAGATGTAAAATTGTTTGTATTGTAGTTCAATTTTTCAAAGTTTTAAAATGATTTTGGTTTACGGTGTATCCAATATAATAACTATCAGTGAAACAAAGTGTTATTGAAATCAAAACCGGCAACTTAATTTTTTAATTCATCCCTGATGCGCTTACTTAGTGAAATTTTTTGTAGGATATTTTTGCATAATTCTTTAACCCATTGCGGCTGAGTTTTAGAAAAAGGGGTTTAAAAGACCAATAAAAACAGGATATAATAGGTTAATGTGTTCTAGGAAAATAGTCGTTGTATCATTTCGTTATATCTTGTGACTACGAGTTTTGTCCAAAATGTAGTTTTAGAGTTTTACAGTGGGATGAATTTGGAAAATTTTAATGCTTTCGGGATGAAATTTTGATTTTTTAGTGTTCAGCAACTAATAGTGAAATTTTATAGCAAATATTTCTGAAGTACATACTAACTCAATATTCCCCTGTGTAGTTGTCATTTTTGTACCTTTTTAAGAAAAGGGTAAAAATTACCCACATGTGGGGGTTGCAAGGGTTAAAATTTTCTGCAAAAATATTCCTTGCAATATCCTGCATACGTTTACTGAACGCATGATACACCTCAGATGTAAGGATCATATAGTTAAATTCTTCGATTTAACATATACAGTAGGTCAAAGCCAAAGTCGAACACCAAACAAACTATTTTTCAATGCCCAAAACTAAGTACGCAAAAATAATTTAAGAAATTTGAAGTACATTTTTAAATAACCTATTTAATCCTTCAATTTTAACAAAAAACCAAACTTGAAATTTTCCGTTATTTTTGAAAATAAATAAAAAGTTACAGAAATCAAGCATATTCAGTACCAAAGCCAAAGTCGTACACCTTAACAAAATTTTAATTTTAATATGAGTTCAGTAATAAGTGCACATTATTTCGTTTTTATTTGTCATGTTTAGTCCTTTTGGCATCCTTTGAATTAGGTTTTCACAATAGCTCGGATAAATTTTTTCCCATTTTCTATGAATACGCTTTTCAGTTCAGTTTTTGAACAAATGTTGTGCTATCGAACTTTTGCGTCCAGATAACTCCACAAGATTTTAATAGCATTTATATCTGGACCCTGCGCCAGTGTTACGAATACATTGGGTCAGTTGTATTGAATCCATGATCTCGTATTATAAGCAATATGTTTGAAACTGTTATATTATTAAAAGTACCTATTGCTACATTGACCAAATTTATCCTTATAATGCAATAAATTTAGTCTTAAAATGTTCAAATAAATCTTATGATCCTTACTTTCATCAACAAAATGGAGTATTCTAGGCCCAGCTGCTGAAAAGAGCCTCTAACCATTAGTGAACCACCTTCATGTTTTGCATTTGGTGTACGACTTTGGCTTTGACCTACTGTAGTTAAATTCATCGATTAAACGCAAGAATGCGGTGTTTTTTTTTTCATGCAGAGTGGATAAAAAAAACTTAAAAAATCGATAAAAAAAAAATGTGGCGTGCTGGAGAAAAACGACGAGACACGGGTATTTTTTTTAACGTTTACTTCATAAATTTTTTTGGATTTTCTCATGTGTTTTTTTTTGCGTCGAACAGTGAAATAAGCTCGATCCCAAAATATTTCATGGAAAAATTTTATTTGAAAGTCGCAACTCCTCAGTCTCCTGGCATGTCTCTCTCTCCCGAAATTAAAGTTTTAATGCTAAATAAAACACAATTTTGAGTGTGCATACATACACTTTGCACTAAAAATGAGAAGTGTAATCAATAGTGTTTCAATATACGTATAACTGCCGAACTCTGATATTATTATTAAATTTTATTAAAAAAAAAGACTTTTACCTCAGCCTCCTGGCACATCAAATCTAATTTTTTTTTATGAATTTGCGTATCTTTTGCGTTTCTGCTTTATTGATGCGAATGAACGCATCTTAGAATCGCTTTCTTTTGCCGCGGATCGTGGAAACTTCAGTGAAATCCTCAGGTCTCTGGCAAGTATTTGCATTAAAAATATATTTCGTAGGAAATTTTACGTTACATTTATAGGTTATAAAATCCATAGCATTTTAATGTAGAATTACGTCGTGGAGTGTTGTATTAGCAATTAAGTGACTGAAAAGTGAAAAAACCTCGGCCTCAGTCTCCTAGAAACTTGAAGATCAAATTTGTTTTTAGTAGTAAAAATAATTCGGTTTTAAGAAACAGCGCTTAATAAGATTATTTTCCTCATGTACTCACTCTCCTAAGCTATTTTTCGTGAATTTTTTTAATTTTTTGACCGGCCCGTTTTAGAAAAGTGCAAAACGTCAAAGTTGAACTTAGACTACTTGTTTAAAATCAGATACAAAAAAAAAAATCTATGCCGAAAAAAAAAGGATTTTCCTTCCTTTGTGAGTAGAATCACCTGTATAAACTTTACCATACCTACCACGCCTCCTTCTCTGCCTTACAAACGCAAGGACAAAATTAATGGATGTAAGGTTTAATGAAAAGTAGCCTCTGTTTATATTTTAAACAGAATTTAAATTTAAAATTTAAATTTTATCCCGTTCGATTTTATAATTTGATATTTGAGCACAAATGAATGGATAAAATATTGTTCTGTCGCCTGCCTGCTCACTTAATTAATTTACACTAAAGATGTCTATCTTTAATAGCGGAAATTAAAGTAATCAGTTTTGACGCTTTAATAAAGCCAACAGCAATAACAACTCAGTGGCGGAAGAGTAGCGCAAATTTTCATCCATCGCAATGCTGTTTTGTGCTGCATTGGATTTGCTCTTCTTCCTCTTCGATATCCTATTTCATTTTCTTCCTTTCAGACGCAATTAATCTTGCTACTATTTGTATTTTTTTTTTTTTTTGTTTTTTCATTTTGCATCCTTGATCAAATGGCATCGTTGCATTTTAGTTTATAAACCTTGCCTCCTCCCCCCTCCTTTCCTGCGCAGTACGAACAATATTTTCCACTTTTGTTGCATTTTTAAATCTCAATTCGTCATTTATTAACAAGTTAATTCATCTTATTTCCCCATTAATTTTTCGTCATCCATTGGATTTGTACAGCTTTTTGTTGCTTTTATAGTTCATCTATTCGTATGTAATTTCCATTTTGTGAAAATAAAAATTTTAAATACCCTCTGAGACTGTCAGTTAATTATTTCGGGTAATTCCTTTGCTATTTGCATTTGCTTTAAACATCAGCTAGACACTTGAACTGGAAGACAGGCAGAAAAAAACGTTCAGAATGTGTTTCCGCATGAAAACAATTACTGTGGCTAAGCCAATTCGATATAGATAGATGTAGGGTTTCTCTTTCGGATTTGGATAACAGCCAAACTATTTGAGATACAGTAATAATATTCGATATCTGAGATGTAGATGAAGGCGGTATCTACCGTTTTTTTGAGCGTGATTGGACTTATGACACGCCCATCTCTCAAGATAGTCAGCTCTTTACTTGATTTTCGGAAGAACAGAGACATTCGGAAAAATGTCAGGCGAAGTGACATGACGACAAGTGTAATGTTGTATTTTTTTGGAATTAAAAATATTTTTATTGTGTTTATTATTAAGTTTCCTGTGCCATTATTTGCTACTGGCCCTCATTTCTCGAAAAGACGAGTAGCTTACTCGTTGAAATTTGGCAATTATTGTATATTTTTGATTTATATTTTGCTGAATATTTTAAGTACAATGATAATATACAATATTTGAGACGCTTTGCTCCAAACGACGCACACTCTTTTTTTTGAAATTTTTTTGTGTTCCAGTCGAATTAGAACAGGAAAATGAAGGAATAGGTAAAACAAAATCAAATGATAAAGAAATGATGATAAAAGAATAAAGAATACCAGCAACGCGCTATCACATCTTTGCTCAAAGATTCGCCACGCTTTGCTTTGAGCGCAACTTTGCTCAAAGCACACTCTGATCGCGACCTAAATTAGTCAAGGCGCAAAGGTTTGGTGGCTTTGCGTTATCTCAAACACTGAATTACACCTAAAATGCATCCAGATGCTCCTAACAGACGCGATCAAACTACGCAAGTGTGGCTAGATAGGTCATACTCACCGGAAGCCACACATCGAAGTCTGTCGCTAAGCCCTTGAGTGGAATCCACAGGACAGTAGTCGTTTGAGATGTAAATGCAAGAATGGAAAAAGTCAAGGATAAAAGCCATGGCAAAGGATTGCATTAAATGGAGACGTTTCATTTTAGAACTATGCTCCCGCTAGAAGTTTAAGTAGAATAAATATAAGACTAAAATTTTCCATTCAAAAGACTTAGTACACATATTTTTAAACTTCATCTAATTTGCTCCACTGTATAAGGGCACATCACTTCACTTCTGTCTTCAGAATTTAATTAACTTCTTTGTGTTTTCATTAAAGCATCTTGCCGTCCTGTGAGTTTATTGCATTAAGCTCATTTGTTTTGCTTTCAGCGTTCAATGTTTCAAAGAGTAATAAAGTAATTATCTTTAAATAAAAATTAATAAATCTATAACTTTCCGAAATAGTGATTAAATATCAATACCTAGAAAGCAAAACACAAACGACTAGGCGCACACGTGTATAAACACTTCAAAACTGCGGTTTTTTAATAACAACAACCTCTAAAACCGCTTTTATCGCGTTGCCACTTATAAACAGTGTAAACAAACACACATGCATGCTAACAGTCACTACCACTGGTAAACACACACAGTAAACAAAATGACACTTTGACACTCTCAACAAGCAACTTCTGAACCACAGTAAGGATAACAAAGGCCGACCGACCATTCGCCCACAACCACAAACGAATTAAAATTTGTTATTCAATTTTATGCCATGCTCTCTTCTGTGCATTCATTAAAATATGTTTATTTTCTTCGCTGCCCGTCCTTCTGACCGACCGACAGACAGCCAGCCTAACCTCAGTTTATCAGAGTAAGTACCATTATAAGCGTAAGAGGTGTAGAGCAACCATTCCACCCTGCTAACACATACCCTCACACTTTTTAAAATAACACTTCCGCATTTTCCGCTGTGGCAGTTCGCTAATAGTTTGTAATTACATTTGTAGTCGTTTGCATCCGCATCATTTTCCACTCAAAATGTAACCACACATTTGCCTGCCTTTTTCTATTGTTACACGCCCGCTTTTAAAGGCTTATAAACATATGACTTGTGCAGTTTTAATTCGTTTCCCTTTTTATGCAATTGAATTATTTGCTGTCCAGTAAATTAACGAATTTAAATTTTTCTCAAAGTAAGCACTTACGGAAAATAAACTTGTAATAGTGTTACCTTTTGCCTCGCCAAAAATTAAATTACCTCCATTGCAGCATTTTGAAAATTTTGCTTGTATGGAATGAGTCACGTCCTCTCGTCCGAATTTGCTTGGTTTTTGTTCAGAGCTTGCGCTAACTATTACAAGTATCTGTCCGAAATTTGGTTGCATAACCTCAAATAGCGCTTAAACTACAACATTTTGAAAGATTTGAGCTTGCATTTGCTATTCTTAGTGTCTGAGTGAAATTTGGTTGGATTATCTCCAAAAATACTTTCAGTATAGCATTTTGAAATTTTTCTTTATTTGGGAGGTGCCACTCTTGTCCGAATCTACCTAGTTTTTGCTCAAAGCTTGCGCCTACTACTCCTAGTATTTAAGTGTGTTTTTTTTAATGCTTAAATTGTTTAAATAATGCTCATTGCGTATGAAAGTGGGCGGTGGGCGTGCCCTTTACCCGATTTCGCTTGTAATATTTAAATGATTTCTACGGACAGACAGTATATAAAACTGCATCTTTGCTCAAAAATGTGTTGAATTTTACTCAATAACGTGTAGAATTTACTCAGGAATGTGTTAAACTCTCTCATCGATGTGTAAAATTCTCTGAATAGTAAGTTTTTAACTTAACTCAGTTTATGTGTGAACATTTTACACAGTAATATGTGAAATGAAATATGCCATACAATTTACTTATCGGCGATAGGAAATAACACCCTCAAAAAAGAAAACCTAACGCCCAAATTATTTTCATATAAATTTGGGCGATAATCATTTTGGAAATTTCGTTTTATTTTTAAAAAACGAAATATCCCAAAAAAAAAAAAAAACATAATAACGCCCAAAAAATAAAATGACATAATAACGCCCAAAATAAAAACGAAATAACGCCCTTAAACAAAAAGCAAAATAAAGCCGAAATTATTTTCATACAAATTTGAGCGATAATCATTTTGGAAATAACGCCTAATACTTATTTGTATGAAAATAATTTGGGCGTTATTTTTTGTTTTTGGGCGTTATTTCATTTTTATTTTGAACTCAATAATGCCCAAATAAAAAAAAAAACAAATAAAGCCCAAATTTTGAGCATTACTTCCCAAAAGATTATCGCGCAAATTTATATGAAAATATTGCTTTAATATCTTCTGCTCGGCAGATAAATTAGGTATTTGCGATAGAGTAACTGTCTCCGACATCTCATAATGGAATTTTACAATATACCGAGGTGTCTTAATGGACAAAAAAGTTGTGACACATAATGCAACAGTGGTTGCAATTTCCCTCAGTTTATGGCCATTTAAACCTTGTGACTGGTACCGAATCGTGTAAACTTCATTTTATTTATATTCCTCGTGACTCATGTAACTTTTTATGAAAAAATTTTACCATTTTCCACAAAAAATTTTACTTTCTCAAAAAAGCCCTAGCAGCACTGGTATCTATATATCTGTGGCAATAAGCGATAACAGCTTAAGTCGATTTAACAAAAATGGGTTTGAGCTCAATTTTCCATTAGTTCTGGGTAAAATAAATCTAAAATTTTTTAGCCATTATTAAGACCCAAATAAGCACTCACTAAACGCAAACAAATGAAAGTGTAATTTTAACCAGAACTAATTGAAAATTGAGCTCAAACACATTTTTCTTAAGTCGACTTAAGCTGTTATCGCTTATTGCCACAGATATTAATATGCAAGACAAAAATATGTCCTACTTTTTTTACTGTGCTAGAAATGGAGCATGACTTTGAATTATACACCATTAGAAAGGTATTTGTGTGTAAATGTGCACAAAGTTAAAACTATTTTAATATTTTACCATTAAGCCAGGTAAAATTAAATGGAAATTTTTCAATATTAACAACGACAAAATACGCGGTCACAGATAGCTGAAAAGAGGATACAGCACAAAGAGAAAGACAAAAAGTGAGTGACACTGACTTCGTGCTTTTCTTTTTTTTCGTTTCACATTTGTCTTTGTACCAGGGATGATGAATGAGCATTTCTATTTTGTACCAAATAGCAAAAAAAGTACTACAACTGTCCAATAAGTACCAAAATTTTTTAACACATTTGTGGTCAAAATTTTGACCATTTGGCGATTCTAGTGTGTATGAAATAACATTTTTACTGTTTATCCTCTTATTAAAACTGTGTGAAATATAACATATTTTGCGTTTTATTTTACAATACTTAATTTATTAAAACACCTAGTATGGCTACGGTGACCATTTATTTAAAATTAAAATACAGAACTGCAAAACAAAATAAATAAGATATGAATCGATCTGAAAAAATCGTGCTTACCAGAATTGACTTTTTGGTCCTACCGGTTGACGAAATTTTAAAGCGGATGACATCAAAATCGTCCATATACATATGCTAAGAATTGACAATGTTTAGGTTAAAGTTCGTAAAGTTAATGTCAAAATAGCGTTTGGTAAAAAAAAAACAAACTAAAAACTTTGCCAAGTTTGCCCAGGTTTATCTTATCAACATTAATACCCAAAATCATAACCTTAAAAAAATCCTAATTCTAAAAACAATAAAATCTCGCTCAAAGTTCAACCCATTTCTATTTCTCTTTGCCAAAATTTTTCCTTTTCCAGCACTTTTTATGAAATACAGCATAACTACAAAATACCTAGTAAAATGGAGAACATTTCTAATATATTTTGTATACAAGCCGTGTTTCTTTTGACGCGTATATATAATTAATTATGTACCACAAAAAGATCGCGCATCTACAATTAAATACAACAATCGAAAGTTTGGCAACACTGAAAAAATATGAAAGATGACGGAAAAATAAAAGTACATAAAATAAATACCTATACGTCAACAAACAAATTGCTATTTACCTTTAATCTTGCTCTGCCTTTTTTTAGAATAAATTTTATTGACGTTTTGTTTGAATTTTTTATTTTTTTTTTTTTTGTATTTTTGGTTGAAGTTTATCGATAAATACTCATCTTTGATGGATAGCACTGGCTTTTATCCTTAATTATGATATAAGCGACGTTTACTATCGCCAACGATCGCTTCATACAGATATTTTACTAATTATATATACGCGTCAAAAGAAACACGGCTACATAAACATATTCTATAAAACAGAGTCATCAAATGCACCACTGTTGTGTATAATACAGTATTGTTGGTCACCGTAAATATGGCACATTTTCATGGTTTATATATGGCACTGGGTTTTTGTTTATTTTCTATAGTGAGTGATTTTTAATTTAAATCGATTGATTAAATTATTTGATTAATTATATGCGATTCAGTTCATTGATTTTTCAATTATTTTGCTTGGATTGCAACGACTGATAAATTTATTAACACTTTAAATAATTAATTTTAATTAAAATACCCTGTTTAGTATTCAACAAACCTAATATAAAAGCCAAAGTATGTTTTTTTTAAAAATTTCATCATCATTAGCATAGCGTAGCTACCTTTTTTAAAATATTTATTTTTGGTTTCAAAAGGTCAATGCGTCTCCCCAATGACTGAAATTTTGTTTTTCCTTAAATTTTTAAATAAACAAATTCTACAAGAAAGAAACCTTTTTACTATTTGAAAGTGGTTTTTAGAAAAAAAAAAAAAAAAAAAAAAAATAAATAATAATTTTTTTTTTTCATAAAATTGTTTGTTTTTTTGCAATAAATAGTCTCTTATCAAATTTTGTTAAATGACTTAATACTTTTTTTAAGAAATATTAACTCTAACATGGTATTTTCCAAACATTTTTCAATTTTCTCTCTTAGATATCCATCAGCTGATCTTGTCTTCTTTTCCTGTAGTCTTAGCTGATAGTTTGCTCTATTTGTGTGTGTGTTAGATGTCTGCACAAGATATTTTACACTGAACTGAAGTGTTTAATTCAAAAAACTCAAAATTTAAATCTTCTCTGTACTCTGATTTTGACAGTGAAGTACACTGTCTTGTTTTATTAGTGTCAAAACAAAACCTGATCCTAACAAATACTTCAGTGTATAGTATTTTATACAAACAAGTACTCTTCAGGTCAGTTTAAAACTTGCCAGTAGAAAACTACAGTATAATTTATGATATGGTAACACTTATAAGTTGCAACGCATTGGTAATCCGGGACTGTATAAGTTTTAAACGTTTTCGAGAGAGAGAGAGAGCTTAAACAAACAAAGCACAAGAAGAGAGCGAAAAACTACTTTTTTCACTAAAGTGGCATTTTGTAGTGTACACTACAACTACAGTATATGCACTGAACTGAACTGAAGCAAATCAAACAAAACAGGTCTGTGTAGTATTTATTTTCTTCTTTCATATCTAAGTGCTGTCAAGACACTGAGCTGAAGTATTGGATAAATAAAAAGCGGGTACAAGATATAACATAACTTGAAACGAAATGTCTTTAAACTCCAAAAATTGTACTACAAATTTAGGGTACCTAAATTTTTCTGATACTATATAGAAGCTTTGTCTTTTATTTACACTAAATAAATTTACAAATAGTTGAAACTTAAAAAATCTCATAAAATGTACATCAAAGAACTTAAAATACATAATTTAAAAATATATTTACATTGCATTTAATTCATTTAAAAAAAAAGAAGTTCTAAATCGATGGTGCGTGGAATATTATATCAAAGAACTGGGGTTCAATATGACGTCGTCGATTAGACGAAGTAAATTTTTAAACAAAGAAAGAAGGTATTCGTGGATGAGTAGGCATAAAATGGTTTCAAGAAGTACTCGAATGCTATTGCCCTGCTCCAAATAGTTGTTCAATTTAGTCATCCTTATATTAATATGCAAGACGCTTCAAAACAGGTAAAATTATATACAAATTTTTCAATGTAAACAACAACAAAATACGCAGTCACAGCTGAAAATAGGGTGGAGCACAAAGAGAAAGACAAAAACCAAAGCAATGACTTCATCTTTTTTGTTTTGTTTACGTTTCGCTTGACATTATAGCAGGGATGATAAATGAGCTTTTTTATTTTGTACCAAAAAGCATAAAAAGTACTAAAAGTGCCCAAAAAGTACCAAAATTATTTAACACATTTGTGGTCGAATTTTGACCACTTGGCAATATTAATGGCTTTAATTTTGTTTAAATTGTTTGGCAAAATACGGAACGGTTTTGTAGCTATGACCAAAAACGTTATAATTTTTCTGCATTTTTGTGGGCTTAAGACCTACATAAGATGCAATTTTTCGCGTCAGTTTGTTGAGCACTTAATTTTCTTTAGTCTATATTTGCAACTTTGTTGAAAATAGGAAAACAAAATCTCAAACGGTTAACGACTTATAGCCGTGGCAACTTTGAAAAAAGCTCTTTTGAACCCATTTTATATACATAGCACTATAAAATTTGACCTGGAGCCAAACTATCAAATCCCTATCATCATGTACTTTTAGGAACAGCAATTAAAAAAGTTGTTTTGATTTTTCGTTTTGTTCTGTGTAACTTATCTAGGGTTATAATCTTCACCACAAGCGAAACAAATGAACAAGAGTTATTGCATTATTTAAAAGTACTTTACTTAAAATTCCACTGCAATTGTCCCTGACGTTATCATTAAAAGAAAAACCCACATTAGTAACTGACCTTTATCGACTTCAACTTAATGTTACTTACTAAACGTCATGATAACGCTTTTCGCTCAATGTCTCTCTATTCCTTAATTACGCTCTAATCGTTTTTATCTATCTCTCTTTCAATTGCAAAGTCAAGCAAAGTACAAAGTGAAAATTAAATAAATTAATTTCAATGTCAAATATTAACAGCATTAAAAAACTTGCGCTTATTTGTCAACAAAATTGTTAAAATCGCACCGTAAATTTACAAATTATGGTGAAATTTAATCAATTGCGTTTCTAGACAAAGAGAATTTCTTACAAAATCCGCGATAATTTTTTTTTTTTTTTTTTTTTTTAAATAAAATACATATACTTGCGAATTCTAATTTTACTCCACACTCCTTTAACTTTATTGCAGTTTTATTTTGCTGTGATGACAACAGATGCTGCGGACAGCTAAAAATTTGAAATGTTTAATTTAAAGATTTGCTGACGCTGCGCTGCCGCATATCTTGAAGGTGATCATCATTACAACAACAACAATAAGAAGACAAAAAAAATCTGAGCATTTATAGTAAAGCGGAAATTCAAATAATAAAATTGACAGCAATCGTCGTCATCATCATCATCAACAACAAAAAAAAAGTCAATATTACAACAGCAATACGAATTCAAAAACACCAAACATCACTACTACTACTACTACAACTACTACCAACCACTACAATCAAATCATCATCCTTAACATTCACAACAACAAAAATTCCCTTGAAATTTTGCAACAACTAGAGAACTACTTACATCAAATGTGCCATCAATTATAATTAAAGCAAAACACCAACTACCCTACTATATAATAACAATCAACTGAAAAGTAGAAAATAAAACAAAAAAAAAAACATCAAATAAAGAAGCTAAATGAAGAAAATTAGTATTAAAATTTAAGAAAATAAAAAACCAACCTCAATAACACTTAACAATTTTAGCGCCAAGAGCATTGAGAGCATTGAAACAACAATTTATATCTCACTATCAACAGTAATCCCTCCATAATAAAAGCAAAAAGCACTACATCTAAATTTGTAACGTCATTTGAAGTAAGTAAAAATTAATGAAATTTGATTTGAAATTTAAATTAATTAAACCTTTTTGTTGTAGCAAAGGCTCCTTAGAGCTTTAATAGAGTTAAATATGTTAAAAATAACATAACAAACATTGTGAGCCTGACCGCATTTAATTTCAAAATGGCGGATCCAATATGGCGGCAGAAATTTTTAAATATCTTCCGATTTACATGAGAATTGTTATTCGGTATTCCGCCATTTTGAATTTAAAATTTTTATTATCAGATTCTTAAACAGCATCTATTAAAACCTTTGAATACCGATTTTCTTGTAAATCAGAAGATATTTAAAAAGCTTTAGAAAACTCTGAACTCTGATGTTTAATGTTTAAGATTAGTTAAGGTAAACTTTGTTAGTTTCAGCTGAAGAAAGCTTGCAAACATTTCGTCGGGTTTTTTGAAATTGGTTTTTTGTATGGGATTTTGCAGATGTCTGCTTTTTATTCTTTATATAAAATTAAATTCGGGTACGGGGAATTCAGTGGTGCTAACCGTTTTGCTGGATTGGTTCATTGTCCCATACAAAAAGTTCAAATAAAAATTTCGTCAATTTTCTTATAAAGTGAGCCAAGCTTGATGGACTTGAGTATGCAAAATATCAGTACCGATTCTAATAAGTCTGACCACAAGTAACAAGAAAGTGGATGTTGCCATTTTTTAAGCCCCTACCCCCGTCCAGTCTAACTACGGGTTTCGGTCCTCAGTTTTTATAGCCATTTATGGTGGATTGAGACCTTCTTATTACGATTCTGATCTTGCTTTTTTTCTATCCCGTCAGGATTCTGGGTGAGAATTTTTGGAACTTTACTTTTTTTTTTGACCAAGTTCTGAAAAATTATAAAATGTCCCCAAAAATTCTGAAAAAAAAAATCATATGTAAGTATTTCTCGAACGATTCTAAGTATTCTTTGCTTTGTACACTTTTCTCGTAAGACACCTTGATTTTGAATAACAACCGTTTTTCCGACCGCATAAACAAAATTTTTATGTTTGTGTGGCCATGTTTCGGTCAATTTTTGACATAAGAAATAAATACTCCTTTTTAAAGGGAATTTTATCTCCTTTTTTTTTTATATAAAGAAATGCCTATACCTATCTCTAACCCAAATAAAGTTATAGGAAAAAGAGTAAAAAAACACAAATTCGTTTTTTTGCCTTTTTTCTTTTTTGTTTAAAAATTTTTGCAAATTTAACTGTCTACAAAAAGTTTTATAAAAATAATGTCGGAATTTTGCTTCGTTCGCTAGATATTTTTTTAAAAAACTTTTAAAATGACCCAATCAATAGACTATAAGGTCATTATAAAAAATAAAACTTTCACTGCTAACATGATTATATTATTATTTTGATCTATAATTATACACATTTTTTTTTTTTAATTTTAAACACAAAATTGCAAAATTTTACTAAAGAAATGCTTCCACTCTTTTAAGAACTTATTTGTATAGACGTTAGGCCATTCTCAATCCCACGATCTTAAATTGGGTTCCAGGTAGACTAATAATGTTGGAGCTTTAATACATTTAGTTTCAAGATACATAAAGTCTTGTACACGCTTTTAATTTATCAAATACTTCAGTTCAGTGTCGCGTGCAAATGTCTCAACAGTACTTGGATATGAAAGAAGAAAAAATAAATACTGCACAGACCTGTCTTGCTTGATTCAGTTCAGTGCATATACTGTAGTTGTAGTGTGGCATACAAAATGCTACTTAAGTAACAAAAGTGTTTTTTCGCTCTCTTCTCTTGCATCTTTTTCTTGTTTTCACTCTCTATCTCCCGCGAAAATGATCTATACTAATATACTGTGAAAACTTAAATTTTTAAATATTAGAAGATGACCTGAAATATTTGTTTTTATAAAATACAGTACACCGAAATATTTGTTAGAATCAGGTTTTTTTTTTTTGATAAAACAAGACAGTGTACTTCAGTGTCAAAATGAAATGAGTGCACAGTGAAGATTTGAATCTTGAATTTTTTGGATAAAAAACTTCAGATCAGTGTAAAATGTGCGAGTTGAAAAAGTACACTATATTTCAAGATTTCCTGTGCAGGCCCCTAAACAATATAAACGCACGCCCCTTTCTATCTGCTATAACCTGTGTGTAGGGCATAATAAAATAAAACGGTCTCTATTTACATTTCTAAATAATGTTTCTCTTTCTTTTTTAGGCATACAATCAATGCATGACGGTGTATAAAAAAAACTACTACTCCCAACTAATTGAATTGACCTCCGAACTCAACTGAACTACTATCATCAATTGAACAAAAAACACAAAACAACACAACAATAAAGCGACGAACAACTTGTGAGGAAGGATGATGTTGTTGCTTATGTAAAAAACAATAAAAATATCATCAGTCATAAAAGTTCCCAAAAAGCTAAAGAAAAAAATTTTAACTTTGAAAATAGTAAAATTTCATCAATTCATCGATTGATCGCTTTTGTACAACAATCAACTAAAAAAACTCATTTTGTATATTGTTGTTGTTGTCATCATCATTGATTCATTATTATTGTAGTTGTGGTCGTTGTCAATCACGAATACATGTAAAAATCGCTATTGCTGCATCAATGTGGTAGAGAATTGCAAATAAAACTGAGCGCATCGATCATCAGAAGAAAGGCTCCATTTGAACCAAACCGAAAAAGAGTTAAAAAAAAGAAAACATAAAAGAAAAATAAATAAAAACTAACAAAAGTGGCGCTCATAAAAACATAAATATAAAATAAATATAAATACTGGTTAATAACAACAACAACCATACACAAACATTAATACATAGTTAACTTGCAATTTAAAAAAAACAAAACAAAACATATGCATAAAAGTTGCTGCTGATTTAGAATTAAAAACATAAACAAAAAAAACAAAAAAATTCTATTATCATTATTACAACATTAACGACTACTGCTAAAAGTAATTTTAAAAAATTTCAATCTTCTCTATAGGGAATAATTATATATGTATGCATAATTAACCAAAAACACAGTTAAAAACACAAAACAAAAAATACACATACACACGTTTAGAACTTAACACAAATAAATATTAAAAGAAAAACAAAACATAAGTCTTACAAACAAGTAAAAAATATAATCAATTGCATATAAAAAATTAAACCAACACAAAATTTAAACATATATAATCAGGAAAAATGTCATCGGGAACATTTGTTGATCGAATTGACCCGTTCGCCAAACGTTCACTGAAAAAGAAGAGTAAAAAGAGTCAAGGTTCCTCAAGGTACAGAAACTCTCAGGATGTGGAGTTGCAGCAATTGCCGCCTTTGAAGGGTAAGCAATAAATAAGTAAATTAGAAAGTAAAAAAAATATGATCTAACTTTAATAATAAGAGTAGAGTTAAATCGTATTAAAAATTTATTCGACCCATTTGTTGTTACAAATTAAAAACTTTTCGTTAGGCTACAGGTCGTGGTTATTATTTATTTTCATAAAATAATTTTATTTTTATTAATTCGAAGTTTTAATTTCAATTATCGATATATCGAAAATATATTCTGTTTTTGATGGTGCTTTATCGCCAGACAAAAAACTGAGTGACATTAGTGTCGCCAGTTCCCGAAACATATATAGTGATCCTCGTACGAGTTAAAATTGTATGTTTGTTTTTATGTTTTTGTTACTTGTGTTTGTGGCAAAGTTTTTACTCAAAAACGGCTGCAGCGATTTCAATGAAACTCAAGATAATGATAGATATCCCCATCAAATGAAGAATGAGCTCTGTTTTAACTTTCTATATACTAATGAGGGGACGTGGCACCGCCCCAAATTTTTAACTTAATCTGGTCATAACTCGCAACCCGAAGAAAGTATTTTTATGAAATTTGGTATAAATTTTGATTCTATATTACTCGAATGACTCCAACAATTTTAATGAAAATTTTGGAGATGTTCCCCTACGTATAGAAACAAGGATTTAAATGTGATATTCTGTTATATTAGGAAAACTCGTTGAAGGGCGTGACACCGCCTACAAAAATATAATTAGCTTTAAAAAGAAATCCACAAGAGCAATCTTTCTGAATTTAACTCTAGGGAGTCTACTTGCTATTAGGCACCTACTAACTGAAAATGGGCGAAATATCACCGGTGGTCGTGAAACTTCCCATACAAACACGTTAATTGTTATTTCTCGCAAATGGTACAACATATTTTGATGAAATTTGGTAGACGGGTTTCTATCATCAATATTATATACTGAAAAAGAAATGGCCTATTTCCAAATAGTGGCACGCCCACTTTTTAGTAACTCAAAAATTTGATTCAATATTGGTTATAAACAGTTTTGACGATTTTGTCAAAAACTTGGGAAATACTACTTCTATAGATAAGCATCAATACAAGGCATGTCAATATGTTCTACAAACTTCTAGAAGGGCGTGGCACCACCCACAAAACTATGATACGTTATAAAAAGGAAACCAATAAAGCATTCTTTCTGAATTTAAATACAGAGGGTCTTGCTGCTATGAGGTATCTCTGGACTAAAAGCGAGTAAGATATCATCAGTAGGCGTGGCACCTCCATATAAGTACAACACCTTAAAAGTTATGTCACGTAAATTGTATAAGGTATTTTAATGAAATTTGATAGAGTTCTAGACAAGGATGTCATATATACGACAAAATGCGGGCAGCACGCCCACTTTTTAACAACTGAATAATTTGGTTCAATATTGGCGGAAAACTCTTTCAATGATGTTGACAAATACATGGGAGATATAAGTATCATAGACAAGCGTCAGTATGAGGCACTAATTTGTATTTGTACACAGAACTTCGGTACATCATATAAATAAATATTCTACGAAATTCTATGTAAACTGTCTAATAGCAATAAGATTTCTCTGAAATGAAAGTGATAGAAATATCATTAGTGGGTGTGGAACCTTCGACACTTTCCGAGTTTTTTTCTTTTTATTTTTATTCGTTATATTAATTATATAGAAAGCTTCAGAATTATAGACAAAAAGAATAAAAAACATCGACTAAAATGTTCAGATCAGATAGTCTACCGAGCAGGGATCGGTCTCCAGGTTCTTTGGATTATCACAAGAAGCCCCTGGAGGCCCTTTTGAAAATTTTTTTTTTTTTTTTTTGGTAGCTTTGTCTAAAAACAATTCTTAAAAAACAAAAAATTCTTTTAACATTCTACTTTCAACACGTTGACTATTTTTACAAGACATCTCCGGATATCAAGAAATTAATCCATAATTGCAATATGATTTTGAACATTGAGACAAGTTTATGCTACTGCCACTTAAAATATAAACAATATTGTGTTAATAATTACACTAGTTTTCAAATTCTTTTTTTTTTTCTGTTAACTGATATCAAATTCTATTGCAAAATGACTAGCTGATTGCTAAAATATTTTTTTTTCTATGTTTTCTAGAATAATGTTATGTTTTTTAATGGGAGGAAAAAAGATAACCTTATTTAATCACAGATATCTCATAAACCAGTAAGGCCATCTAAACGTGCAGTTCATCAAACTAAAAGTCATAAAATTTCACATAAATGCCTCATACTTGATTTTTCGATAAATTTAGTTTATGAATTCTTTGGGTATTAATTACATTTTTTTTTTTTTTTTTTTGAAAATCGAAAATGAAGAATTTCGATAAAAAAGATACTGTCGGAGAAAAACAAAGCAGAAGAAAGATTCTGAAAATCTTTGAAATTTTCGCGAAAATCGAACTTTGGTTCATTACAGATTGGTTTTTTTCCCGATCTCAACAAGTAGCGCATTGTTAGAAAGGCAATTTATTTGAATTTCCATCGAGTTCTTCACATGAGGAATAGTACAAGACGTTCTATTTACAGATCACTTGAAGTCAAGTCACACCCCGTCGTTTTTCTCCGTTAGTGTCTTTTGTTTATTGAAATTCTTCAGGTTTGTGCTCAATAAAGTTTTTTTTTTTTTATGCGTTATTTTCTTTTTCTTTTAAGAAAATACACCATTGAATTTTTTTTTTTAAATATGAGGCGAAATTTAATGCCTGACTGGCTTACGAGACATCTGTGATTAAATCTGTGCAAAGATGGCAAAACTAGCTATCAAGCATTTTTTGTGGAAATGAGTTATGTAGTCCAGAACATTGTTCTCGGTGAGATCTACAAGCTGGCAAAACCAGATTTGCTTTAGGACTTGTAGTTCCTTAGAAAATAACTTGAAAATCCGGATATTTAGATTTTTTCATATGAACTAAAAATTTAAATTTACTCTCCTGCTAAATTATGAAAACATGTGATACCTAGTTTTGCCATCTTTGCACAGAAATAAGGTCATATTTTTCTCCCCCTTAAAAAACATGAAAGGGGGATTTCTCGACAACATATCCATTAAAAAAAAAAAAAATTATTTGCGCAATCAGCGAGTAATTTTACATAAGAATTTTAAAGTCGCAATCAGATCCAATTTTTGCTGTAAACTAGTGTTTTATATGGATGCCATTGCTGTCTGTTGCTTTTTCACCTTAATAAGATACTGCTCTTATCTGCGCGACCAATAAATATTTAGCTTTATTTTTAAATTATCAAGATTAAATTTTTGCATTTCTTAAGTACATTTCTTACTTTCAATGTTTAATTAAATAAATAACACTGAAGCTTACTCTTCTTTTTGATCTTATTCTCTCACTTTTAGCCGATTGTTCCAGTCTAGAACAAGAAGAATTGTTCATTCGTAAATTACGTCAGTGTTGCGTATCTTTTGATTTTATGGATCCCGTCACGGATTTAAAAGGTAAAGAAATCAAACGTGCTGCTCTTAATGATTTATCCACCTACATAACACATGGACGAGGTGTGCTCACGGAATCGGTTTATCCGGAAATAATACGTATGGTAAGTTGATTCAGCTACTAATAGCTGTATTTAATTACTACAGACCTAATTATTATGTATTCTTTGTAGATTTCTTGTAATTTGTTTCGCACACTGCCGCCAAGCGAAAATCCTGATTTCGATCCAGAAGAAGATGATCCAACACTTGAAGCTTCATGGCCACATCTACAATTGGTTT
This sequence comes from Calliopum simillimum, assembly GCA_951812925.1. NCBI lineage: Eukaryota > Metazoa > Arthropoda > Insecta > Diptera > Lauxaniidae > Calliopum > Calliopum simillimum. Next base: position 126,954,375 of record OX638368.1, read on the forward strand.
ACGAAGTGTTTTTACGTTTTCTAGAATCGCAAGACTTTCAAGCGACTATCGGCAAACGTGTTATTGACCAAAAGTTTGTTCTTCAAGTGAGTAGTCTCAAATATTAAATCTTTGAGTTATTTGTTTCTTACATTTTTGTTATGTTTATGAATTAATGAATTGCGCAATTAATTGTATTTTTCCTTGTTCTTTTAGCTCTTAGAGCTTTTTGACTCTGAAGATCCACGTGAACGCGACTTTCTTAAAACTGTTTTGCATCGTATTTATGGAAAATTCTTAGGATTACGCGCTTTTATACGAAAACAAATCAACAATATTTTCTTACGTTTCATCTACGAAACAGAGCATTTCAATGGCGTTGGTGAACTGCTGGAAATTCTTGGCAGGTTTGTTATAATGCTCGCATTAAACTTCCTTTGTTAAAAGCACTCTTATTATACTTACATTTGTATCCTCATTTTTCCTAGTATTATCAATGGTTTTGCATTACCATTGAAAGCCGAGCATAAGCAATTCTTGGTAAAAGTTTTGCTGCCATTGCACAAAGTCAAATGCCTATCGCTCTATCATGCTCAGTTGGCGTATTGTATTGTACAGTTTCTCGAAAAGGATCCATTCCTTACTGAGCCTGTTGTGCGTGGCCTTTTAAAATTTTGGCCAAAGACGTGTTCACAGAAAGAGGTCATGTTCTTGGGTGAAATTGAAGAGATACTCGATGTTATCGATCCGCCACAATTTGTTAAAATCCAAGAGCCATTATTTCGTCAAATAGCTAAATGTGTATCCAGTCCTCATTTTCAGGTAATTATTAATAATTTACAATGATTCGGCGAATTGGTATAATAAAATTTTTAAATTTCTAGGTCGCTGAGCGAGCCTTATATTTATGGAATAACGAGTACGCTATGTCGTTAATAGAAGAGAACAATGCTGTCATAATGCCAATCATGTTCCCAGCCCTTTATCGAATTAGCAAAGAACATTGGAATCAAACAATTGTCGCATTGGTCTATAATGTTTTGAAAACATTTATGGAAATGAATTCCAAATTGTTTGATGAACTAACGGCTAGTTACAAAGCGGAACGGCAAAAGTAAGTTAAATGCGTGATGGTACTTGAAAGTCAGTTATAAATTTTTTAAGGGATATATGCATACTTTAGACTCTATTGAGGATATTTTAAAACTTTCCGCATAGTTTTGTGTAAAATTAGCACTAGTGCTTGTGATTCCTTGAAGGGAATCGATAAATAAATTAATCGATTTCTCTAGCAGTATATTAGTTAGAATTTATATTTTTACAGGACTTTGTTTTCAAGAAATGTTATGTTATGTTACGTTCTCAAAAAATTAGCATCAAAAGAAGGTTTTTAATGATAACATTTTGTTTCCTTAAAAAAGTCTACATATGATTAACAGAGATATGACTTATCATTAGCGTATGCAAGATATGATTACGGTTCGATGGCAAAAAAAATCTTGTAATATATTCATACATATATACCTACTATAAAAACCAGATTAAATTCTTTCTTAAAGTTTTTGGAAAACGGAATTATAAATTAATCCATTTTTGTTTGTGCTATGAAGTTAGAAGAATTTATTCCAAATAATTCCCAACTACCCTTCCCTGAAATAGTGATGCTTACCCAACTCCATTGCATACGTTTCTTAAAAGTTTAAACTTTAAACTGCATATAACTAATGCATTCTCCCTTTTGCAGAGAAAAGAAACGCGAACGTGATCGTGAAGAGCTGTGGAAAAAATTACATGAACTGGAACTAAATCGCTCAAAATCAAGCATTCCGAGCGGTACTGCAACCGGCGCTACATCTAATAGTGCAGTGGTTAACAGTTCATCAAATGCAGCTGCGGGTACACAGAGTATAAATTCAACACATCAGCCGAATCAATCGAATAGCGACAACAAAAGCAATCTTTTGAACAGCAACGCTGGTGGCGGTGGTGGTGGAGGCGACAACAATCCAGCACTAGCTGTTGCAGCGACTGCAAATGCTTTTAATAAAATAAAAAGTGAAAAAGTTGAAAACTAAAGACTTCACACCACCAATATAAACAACAACAAAAACATAAAGAAATTGAAAAAGCAGTATGACACGCTGTCGTGAACGAAAACCCAAAAGATGATGCAACTAAAGTTGTTGATGATAAAGTTGGAAGCCTGATATGTGGTGAATGGAGCAAAATAATGACGCTTAGAAAGAGATCGATCGTGCATATATATAGAGAGCAACAAGAGGAGAATCATTTGTGAAATAAAAGAATCCAACAGAAACTAAGGAAGCAGAGTATGAATCATTATAAATATATAAAATTAAATTAAATTTACTTAAAAAACAAAAATAAATATGAATAAATTCTAATGTTAGTAATGAAAGGAAAAAAAGAAAAAAAAAAATACTTTACAAAATGTTTTCAGTAAAATCGTTGAAAAAAAGTACACACCCACAGACACACGCATACGCATACATAAATTTATTTTATGCAAAACAAAAAAAGTAGTGTTGCAACATGGAAAATTATATTTTTTAGTCACAGAAAACAAATGGAGTATTAGGAGCTACTGATTAAACATTATATAAGTAGTTAAATGCGTAAAAAAGAACGTGTTAAGTATAAAGAGTGGGAAACATTTTTTAATAAAACAAAATTTTCAATGTTAATTGGTTTTTTTTTTTTACAAACACAATTTCATACATATAAAACTTAAAGGGTAGAAAAAGAGCGTTTTTGTAAAACAAATTTTAATTTATATATAAATGATATCTGTTATCTAAAATGATGTCTGTCGCAATTAAGAAAATCAGCTATGGTCGACTTAAGAAACATAGAGCTGATCCGCTTTATCTATTAAGTCTGGGTGGACTTTAACTTTTGTTTTATTTGATTTTATTTAGGAAAAAATAAATAAGTACATACATCATACATCATTCTACTTTGTTTGTTATTGGTTATTAAATTTTTACAGAAATTTATTGCAGTGCCAAATTTTAAAGTTTAATTTCATTCTATAATGGTACTTTTCTTTTAATCAACTTTTGGGAATTTACTAACTAATCGATTTAAATTGCTCATACATTTTTTTATTTGACATATTTATTATTAAATTTATTGTTTTTAAAGTAATTTAGTTGTATGAGTTACAATAAACGCTCCATAAATTGCAATTGTTATTTGCTTATCCGTTGCTCTTTATTCCTTTACATTGTTCAACTAGCATTTTTATACACTTTTTCACTTAAACTATGCTCTTGTTCATCTACACAAGGGCGTCAACGTTTCAAAATCACTGTGCCAAGCGCAGTCGGCGTACAATTTTGGCTCGTCTACAACAAACACAATAATTTAACATTTTGCAAATTTCTCGGCATTACAACACCCATGAAAAATTGTTTTTGTTGTCTTTTGGCTCGTCTACAACAAACAATATTTTTCAAATTTCTCGGAATTACAACACCCATGATATATTGTATTGTGTTTGCTGTAGACGAGCCAGAAAAACAACAAAAACAGAGAAATTTTGAAAATATTAAAATATTGTGTTTGTTGTAGGAGAGCCAAAATCGGCTCACTTTTGTTCTACGCTGACACCCTTGATTTACAGAAAGTTCTCTTTTATCATCATCAGCACAATAAATATATAAACAAAATAAATAAATAAATTGCTCGCTCGCTCGCCCCAGTATCATCTAAAAAAAAGCCCCTAAAACTACGTTACGCAACTCCTTCCATACTTTAAATTGAAAAATTGCTGCTAAATAGAAAAAAGAAAGGTTTAAAATAAATGAAAAAACAAAAACTTAATTTAAGCTTAAGCAGAAATTAATATATGGAGTTAAAAAACAAAAAGAGTTAACGATTCTCTATAAATATAAAATATATAAAAAGAAAATATAGTTATAGATAAAAATGCAAAATCGTTGAAAAAAAAAAAAAAATAAAAAATAAAATTCAAAAACAAAATCTACACAACAAAACATTAAGTAAATTTTAGTATGGTACAGAAAATGTTATATCTATAGGAAAACACAAACACACAAATAAACATTTCTTATGTTAAACTGCAACAACTGCATTGAAAAAATAAAAAATTAAAAAAATAAAAAAAACTTCTAAGTTCACATATACGAGTATAAAACATAAATATATTACAACATTAATGATAAACTGATGTATTTAACAACAACAACTAAGTTTATATATTGTAATTAACATTAAATTAATCAATGATAAAAAGAAAATACGTTTATTACTTAGAACAAAACAAATAAAACTAAAGAAAATGAAATTAAAGTCATAATGCATATAAATACATACATATATATGTATGCGTGCATATTAATCTTAACTATGATATAATGTAAAATTTTTAAATTTAGGTCATGTCGTCGATGCAGTTTATAAATAACATTACTAAAAGGTAAAAAAAATGTTAAAAAAACCAAAAAAAAAGAGCAGCATTAAATTAAAAATTGTAACCTTATGATAAAATTACTAAAAAACAACTGACTTCTTCATACATATAAGAAATGCTATAAGACACGCAACTCTCAGTACTACACCTAACTACTAAAATCATATGAAAATGTTAAAATTCAAATACTGCTTTGTAGAAAAAAAAAACGTTATTTCTTCATATACACTTTATTATACTTTCAGTTAAAATTTTGTTCTTTTTGTTTGCAACTGGCAAGTGCTGTCGAGAAATTGAGCGTCGATGTTGGTTTGTAGTCCTTAAAAAGAAAGTAAAAAAAAAAATCGAATCAAAAGCGCACAATTTCATAAAGTTAAATATTAATATCTGTCATAATACTGCTTTGTTTATATTATAATTTTCAATAATTTTTATTTGAATAATACATATACATAATCAATGGAATTGTAGTAATACATATAACTTAATGCCACTTGTGTATAAATATTTAAAATGTGTTTAATATTATATTATACAGTTTATTGTTTTCTGTCAAAAGTATAGCTTTCGAGTATTTCATAATGGATCAACAACACAAATAAACAAACATAATTTTCTAAGAAATTTTGCGTGCGTTTTTTTTTTTTTTTTTTTTTTTTTTGTAAGAAGTTATTGGTCTATGAATTGCAATAGTACATACATCTTTCAATTCATGGATATTTGCATTCGTTTGAAGTATTTAAATGAAATCTTGGGGTTTTTTGAGTATATCTAATATTTTGATGCAACATTGCGTTATTATGTCATTAGTTAATTCACCCTTTCGCTGTTGTCGTTTAATTTTTAACTGCTATCTGGTTCCTATATTGAGCTTTTTATTACCACAAAATAAATTTTCTGATAGTAAAAACTTTTCAACTACTACTAAATGAACTGAGAGATAGTGATAAATTTTCTCCACTAAATTTAATGGTAGTGCCAATTTTTCATTATCAAAAAATTATTTTAATGGTAATGAAAAATTTCTCACTACCATTAAATTGATTTGACGGTAATGAAAAATTTACCATTATCACTAAATGAATCAATGAATCAAATTTCCACTTCCATCGAATTTAATGAAATGTAATGGAAATTTTCATTAAATGTAATGAAAAAAATTTTCAGTTTCATTGGCTGAATTAAATGAAACTTGTAAAGAAAATTTTCAAAAAAACAGTGTTTTTTGCACTTTAAGGTTAGGATATCTCAAAATCCTGTCAAGTTAGCGCAATTTTTGATTCGGATTCAGCATCAAAAATACATCTTACATTACTATTTCGGTTTTTATTTGTTGGTTTGATTTTTTCGATTTATATGGACATTTTAGTACAATTTTCAAAATGAGATTTCTCAAAAACGGTCACACGTACGATTTTATGGAAAATGGGGTATTGTACCTGAAGGTCCCCAGATACCAATTCAGAAAAAAACCCGTGGGTGATATCCCTTAAAATTAAAATCGGCTCCTCTTAGCTGTGACTAGTGAAAAAAAAAAAAATATATAGTGCAAAACCCCCAAGACTGTATGTAGATTCTTAAAATGTACTTAAATTGTTTATCGAGGGATTAGTAGAACGAACGTCATTGTATTTCGACTGTTGTATTTTCAACTCGAATGAAAACATTTCAGTCGTTTTAATTAAAATTTAAAAACGATAAGGGTGGTTGCTTCGCTCTCCAAATCCCTCGATATACCCTCTTTGTCGTTTAAATAAATTTCAAGAATCTAAATTTAGGAACAATGGAGCGAGGACTTTTTTTTACCAACAAATTTTACAGCAGATTTCACAACCACTTAATGAAATAGTTTTTTGACTGACTCTAGAGCGCAAGAAAAATAAGTATATTGTACAGGATTTCCACTCCAAGTTAAACCTTTTCCACACCAAATTGATCTTTTTCCAAATCAAAATGAACTTTTTCCAAATCAAAATAAACTTTTTCCAGACCAAAATAAACTTTTGCCAAATCAAATTAACCACCCATTATTCCAAATCAATTTAAACTTTTTCCAAATCAATTAAAACTTTTTCCAAAACAATTTAAACTTTTTCCAAATCAATTTAAACTTTTCCCAAATCAAAATAAACATTTTCCAAATCAAATTTTTTGGCAGGTGTTTGGTAGATATAATATTAACCTATACATGTATGTACCAAGCTTCATAACGATAGCTGTAGGTGCAGAGTGCGTGTTTTTTTTTTTTTTTTGAAAGTTTAACATGATTTGGAAAAAGTTTAAATTGATTTGTAAAAACGAGAGGCTAATTTGATTTGAAAAAAGTTTATTTTGATCTGGAAAAAGTTTATTTTTTATTTGGAAAAAGATCAATTTGGTTTGGGAAAGGTTTAACTTGTAGCGGAAATCCTGTAAAAAAGGTTAAAGGTTGATTTTTCATTTTTATCAGGAACGAAAATTAAAAACATTTCAAAGAAGCAGTCAAGTATTGGTTGAATTCCGAAGGCGTGTACTGTTTCGTAATGGTTGTAGAAAATTTTTCGGGTTAACACTCAAAAATAAAACAATACGCGTCGCATTCTTTTAAGTTTTGTATGAGTTTCCTGGTAATAAGTTTGTAACGTTTTGATTTGACTTTATGAATTCATGTAGTGCATATAATTTATTTAGCATTTTAATTTCAAGTTTTAAACATTTAAAAGCTTTTGCCAGTCAAATAAACGGAATAAAACAAAACGCTCTAAAAATATGTGACTTTACTTGATGTAGAATCAATTTAAAAGCTGAAAGTCACAATATAAGTGTCAATTGACGTTTCTTTTATTATTTTGCCAACTCGAGCACTGTAAAACACCGAAAAAGTAAGTGCCGATCGCTATGGGAATTTTGGGTTTGGCAATATTCGATTTGGGTTTGTTTTTTGTTCAAAAAGAAAACCAGAACGATTGAAGAAAATACAGACTTTCAACAAAAAATTTAAATTATTCAATTATTTATCTTCCATACCTTTAAAATTTTCATAACGCAAACTTGCTTGAATATATACTTTGAATCGGGATGATATTGACTCAAAAGATGCACCATTTTTTTTTGCAAATTTAGTAGTTTATATGTAGTATGTATGTTGAAATTTCGTATAATTTAAAGGGATTTAAGGATAGGATGGCAATTGATCTAGGGAATTGTTTGTTATAACACTACTCAAAAGTTCTTTTAATTTAAAATTGTTTGCCTGTGTATCCCAAATCGTTCATAGCCAATCTTTACTAAACTCACAATGAGACCAAAAAGAAAACAAAATAAAGAAAAAGAAAAGTTTTTAAAAAATAAAGTAAAAATAAAAACTCAAAAGCAGTTGCAAAAAAAAATAAAAATTGATTTTAACACTTTCAACATATGTAGTTCTATATGTATGTTTGTTATATAAAAATTGTATTTTTATTTTAAATAGCTAACTAAAATGACATTTGCAAAGGAATGAAATAAAATAATGCATAAGTGTGAAATTTTTTATTATTTTCTATAAAATATTTTGCTTTTATTTTCATAAGTGGAACAGAAATAACCTGATAAATTATAAAAAAAAACTCCCTTTTGACATTAATCCATTTTCAATTTCTTTACAAATGTCTTTTTAAAAAGTGGAAACTTTCAAAAAAAAAAAAAAATATTGTGATTTAAGCATCTTAAAGCTCACTTATAACATATGCATACTCATATTCATATTCTTCATAACTATCATGAGCACTCACAAGCTCAAGCAAATCAACACAACAAGAGCCGCCTGTAATGCGTTTTTAGAACAACAAAGTAATTAACTAAAAACTTATGCTAACATATAATTGAATAAAAAGTTAAATTAACTTTTGATTAGAAGATGCAAAAATGAAATAAATAGTAATAAAAATTATCAACAAAAAAAACAATGAAAGTATTCCAAAAAAATGTTGACTTACATGAAAACCTTGTATTCTCGTTCACTACCAAAATTTGTATTGTTTTGACAGCTTTTACAAACATGCGAGGTTTTCATGAGTTTAATAGGTTTTGTGGAATATCCTCAGTATAAACATTAGAGCAATTGAAATTTTTATTTTATTTTACAAATTTTGTGAATACCCCAAAAGCTTAAAAAATCAAATCAAAGAAAAGTTTGTGTATCATGTCCTTAGCAAAAAACAAAAAAAAAATCTTAAAATTATGCCCTTATGATTAAATTGTAAATTCAACATTAGACACATTTTTTTACTTCTATCTATCGAAAAGTTAACGTTTTTAAAAATGCATATTTCTCATTCAATTGTAGGGCTGTGCAACGAGCTGAAATAGTTCGATCACACTCAAAACTTACGAGCTTTCACACAATTTCAGTACCAAACCAAGTTCGTTTAGCACAGCTCTGCTCAGTTCATTAGTTCGTTCGATCAGACCGCGAGTTTAGAGCTGATCGTTTGTTTGTTTCCGTTCAGCTTGTTTGATATGCGTTGGATATGATTGCAATCAGCGTTGCAAGAATTGTGCAGGGATTTGGATAAAGAAAAGTAACTTATTACGAAAGAAGTGCTTTCATCACATTTGCTTTTGCTTTCTTGTAGGACCGACAGAGGATGAATAAAATTGATTTCTGTTTTCACGAAAAATTTGGACTAGTCGATTTCTTCCATGGAGTAGTTTGAAAACTAGTTTTGGAGTAGTCCGTGGTCCTGCTGGATTACTTAGGAAACACTTAAAAATATTTTAAAATCAACTTATTTTCTCAAAATTTGATTTCGGGATAAATTTTCATAAAAATAAATTTCAAAACGTGAAAATCTGAAATTCTAAATAATTTTTTAATACAGTAAAATATTAAATTTCAACATTTTCTTATCTCGACTGAAGTTGTTGGGTGAAAAGCCAATTGCAAAAACATTGGAGGTTATTGTGAATAAATATTCACGGGGAATTTTTCTCAGACTGGCAATCCATTCATAACGTTTCAAATTTTTCATCCTATTTGAGATAATAAACTATTTTATCAAATGCAATTTTAAAAAGGAAAAAAAAAAATCTGAAAAGTTTAATTGTCGATTACTACGGATGTATCTCTACAACTAAAATACATACTTAAAGACATGATGGCTACATCATGATATCAATTGAAGCGTATTTGAATTTGATATTGATGACTAATATCCCAGTAAACTATCTTATTCACAGTTGGATTGTTTTGTTAAAAGTCTACAGAATTCATAATTTAATTTTTGTTATTTTATATTATTTATTTACTTTTACTTTAAACACGTAGCAAAACATAAGTGCCCAAATTTACTTTTTTTCGTTTTGAAATTAATGTTTCAATTTTACCTGGCATAAAAGCATCATATTAAAATAATTTAAACTTTGTGCAAATCTACACACAAATAGTTTTCTAATGGTTTACAACTTAAAGTCGAACTCAATTTCTAACATACTTACTAGAAAAAGGGGTAGACTGTTTTGTCTTGCGTATTAATATATGGACCATCAACATCTATATTTTCTTTTCACGTTCATACTTAAGTGTTACATGGAGAGGATCTAGCACTTAACCGGGAATGTTTAGTTGAACTTTAATAGTAGTTTTTCAAATATGTGACCTGGCCGATTCGCATAGAATTGACCTTTAATAGTTGTTTTCCACTTGTTTTCTCGAAAACTTTTTTTTCGCACGTAAGCCCCCTTTTCATAGACCAGGTCACTTATCAATAGAATTCAACGAAGCTATAAAAATTGTAAAAAGCTTTTTAAATTTCAAAAAATGAAAAATTAACAAAAGTTCAAAACTTCGCGCAAGCAGGTACATTCCTATCAACAAAAGAACTCAAGTTTCTCTTGTGTCAACACTGTTTATAGGACTTTGCATCTTTCACGAATAAAGACTTACGCCCCTATTGTGTATGGGAAGTGACCTTGCAATTTGGTTGGAATGTTTGTACTGTCAGTCAATTGGTTCTTTACTTGCCTGTCCAGTTTAAATTGCTATTGAGTTGCGTTGCCATACGCAATAGCGGCCTTTAGTACTTTTGTCAAAAGTCCTGTCAAATGTTTGACCAAAATATGGTTAGTTTAAATTTCATCTTAAAAAAAATTTTTTTTTTAATTTTGGGCTGTCTACAAAATTTAAAAAATGTACTTAAATTTGAACTGCTCTAATAAATATGTATGTATTTTAGATAACATTAAGTGCATGAATGGATTATAAGGATACTTATGCAAAAAAAAGTAAAAACAACACTTACATAAATTGAATTTTTTTGGCTATAAATTTTAAAATCGAATGCACGTGGCGCTTATTTTTTAAAAATGTATTTTTATCTAAACTTTAAATCAGTTTCTCCCTTTTATTTTTTTTGTTAAATTATTTAATATGAAAATCTAGAAAACACAACTAAAACTACAATTCTCTGTATCACTTAACCGCCTAGATATCTAATACATATATGTGTACATATATATACTTTTTTTTAAAAAAAAATTTGTTTTGCGTTGACTTTTGGTAATGTAAATTTAATACAAAAAAAAAACCGATACAGGCCTGTTCCGTAATCCGTGTGGTTTCAATTTATTTTCATTGAGGAGGCATTTTGATGAAAATGATGAGTCACACGATAAAAAGTATTAGAATCGTTTTTGCGGAAAATTACGGCTCTACAAATAATATTGATTTGCATTAACCAAAAAGTAAACGTTTCGGAAATGTTCTTAAAAAACTACAAAAATTAAGATAATTCGACTTTATCGGAAATTTCCGAAACAGTTACTTTTTCGAAAATACTAATCAATATTATTTGCAGAACATGTAATTCTTCACAACAAAAATTCTAAAAATTTTTATCGTGTGACTCACCATTTTCATCAAAATGCTTTCTAATTGAAACCACACGGATTATGGAACAGGGCTGATACTTAAGCTATAAAAGCAATTAGTTTTCGTAATTCGTGTGGTTTCAATAACTTTTCATTTAGGAGGCTGTTTCATGAAAATAGTGAGTCACTCGACAAAAAGTATAAGCAATTTTTTTATGGGGAATTACAGGTTCTACAAATAACTTTGATTGGCATTAACGAAAAAGTAACCGTTTAGGAAATGTTATTTTTCTTAAATACAAATGAATATTATTTGTAGCACTTGTAATTCTCCACAAAAAAAGATCCTTATACTTTTTATCGAGTGACTCACCATTTTCAACAAACAGCATCCTAAGTGAAAAGTAATTGAAACCACGTGGATTACGGCACAGGCCTGATTGTAGATCTTTTTAAACGTTATAATTTCAGTACATATACAATAGTTTTCTACTTTTTCCCCTAATTATATTACATTCTTATGTGCTGCTTAAATTTCACTACCGTTCACAATTTCCTTAAACTAAATGCTTTTATTTGTTATGATAAAAAATAATTAAAAACTTAACTGTTATTTTTAAGCAAAATGAAAATAAGTAAGAGCTGTTTTTATTGATTTTAAAGTTTATTTCATATAAGTTAAAATTCAAAAGTAAATAAGTAAAACAACAAAAAGAAAATCTTTATACTTTAAGCTTAAGTAAGTTAAAGCATATGAAAATAAATAATAATAATAAAAAATAAAAAAATCAGAAAAAGCGAAACAGAATAGAAAACGCTGAGATGTTAAATTTAGTAATAAATAATTTACACATGTATTTATTAAACAAACAAAAAAATAAATGCTAAATATTATTTAAAAAAAAAAAAAAATATTAAAATATTGCATTAAACATAAAATTTATATGTAAAGAAACAAAAACAAAAACAAAAAAAAAAAACTGAATAAAATGCTAAACAAATACTAAGCAAAAAATAAATATACATTTAAAACATGTTAAGTCTTATTAAACATAAAATTAATGATTAAAGAATATGGCAACATAAAAATTTGGGTTTACTGAAAATACGCGCGTAAAAAGTTTAAAAATATTCATACTAAATAATTATAAAAAAAAAGGAAAAAAAAACTTGTAAAACAACAAAATTATTATCATTATTGCTAAATTTATAATTATTATTATTATTATCTTATTATTATTATTATTGAAATAACTGCTGCTAACTATTGATGATTATTATTATTATCATTATTATAATATTATTAATTACTATGTATTGATTATTATAAAAAAATTAAACCACAGAAACAAAATGAAACCTATTTAATTTACATACAAAAATTAATTTTGCTTTTGTTTTATTTTTTTTCACTTTGTTGCACCATTCAATTTGTTTATTTTGCAATTTGTTTTTCAGTTATTCATTCGTTGTTAAGACTTCTTCGGTTCAACACCATTCTTTATGATATTGCTTATTACATATGTGGCAAAATGGAAATCTTGCATTACTACTCCATTTGTATTCAGTAAGCTAACTTAGGTCGCCATTACGTATGGTAACTTCTCGCCCAGTTTTTTTTCTAATTGGCAAATTCGTACTGCCGATAGCAACCTTATCAATCAGCTGTGCAGTCAGGGGGCACCATCGCTCGGAGGCACCACTTCTCGGTAAAATCAAAACTATATTTTGAATAAAATTCCCGAGAAATAAATTTAACATTTTATTCGTATGTCATTCATAAAATAGGATCAGTAGATTTGCCTCTGTAAACAGCTCTTAAAGGTCTAAAGGCCTTAAGCCGTTTATCCATTTTGCCATAGGCGTAAAGCCCATACTGTTAAATCCTCCTTAGTTATTTTGATGTTATTTAGCAGATTTGTTAGTAATTTACTTCAATGATTACGAAAACAGGTAATTGGATTTACTTTTAACTTAAATCAGAAATTTCATTAGTTGTTAAATAACAATTGTAACTGAAATTGCAATTGTTATTTTAATTAATTATATTTTCAATATTAATTGTAATTGCAATGACACTTATCAATTACACTATAAAAAAATATTTTTTTTATTTTAGAGGATCAAACCTTTTATAAGTGGGAAGAAAAACGGTTTCACTACAAAATAACAAGGAAAGCGTTTAAGGTTTTTTTTTTTTTTGGTAGCAGTATTATCATATAACATAATCCCCAATTTTTGGTTGACTTATTAGTGCCCAACCAAAAAGAAGCGAAATTTGAAAAACCCATTATTAACCTCAACCTATGAATGTTTTAAAAACCTTTCTTTTCCTGGATAATTACTTTATTTATAAAAGAAAGTGCGAAATTGGCGAAAAACAATATTTTCTGACTTTTAGCTTTGAGCATGCCGTTTAAGGTCAAGGAACTAAGGAGCTGAATCTTTCACCGCATGCAACATCGCAAATACAGCTCTTATTCTTCTTGCTGCTTTCACAAAATTTAACAGTACAATGACAGACCATGTACTTAAGTACTTTCCAAGTCTGTGCCCTTGTGACTAATTTTTGCTTCCGTAAATCGATGTTGAAAGTGATTTAAAGAAAAAAGTGGAAAGACTTCTGAAGGAATAGAATAGACCAAAAATATGAATAAGCGTTTGTACCTTAGCTTGTCTTCGTAGATTACAACATTGCCTTCGACAGTGTATCCCGAGAAAAGATTTGGGGTTTACTGCAGCGAAGAGGTATTGCCGGAAAGGCCATAAACAAGGCAGTAGAGAACGTGGTTGACACAAAACCAACTGGAAAAGGTCGCTGGAAAAGGAAATAAAAGAATCCGGAAAGTTGTGGCAAGAGATAAAAGTCATCGCAAGGGATCGCAGCAAATGGAGACGTTTTATATTGGCCCCGTGCTCCTTCTAGGATTTCAAGGAGAATACATTCATTGTAAAATGGTCATCTACTATTTTTCCTTGCAAAATTATGACAATTTTAAAATTACATAATGAAATCTGGTGGGGCTGTATTGGCTTAATGTTCTGATTGTACTCGTAAGATGTAAAAACCAAACGACTTCATCTGTCGGCGGCTTTTATTTTATTATATTTATGCATTAATATTTTATATTTTTTTGTTTAATTAATACGCTGCTGAAACAAAAACGGAAGCTTCAAGCTTTGTCTTTTACTTATTTATTCGGTGTTTCTAAAGCAACTGTATATTTTTATTTAATTTAGTTTTGATTCATTAATTTAGCTGGAGTAATATTAGTTCTGCCAACCTATATTACCTTTATTTACGTTTTTCTCATACTTAAGGGTTGTATTATATATTATTTGTTTATATATTTTTATATGTGTATGCATTATTACATTGCTTTTATTATTGTTTTTTAAAACTATTATGAACTATCAAAAACTTAGAAAAAAATACTATATCTCTTTAGAAGCCTGACATACAAAATAAGATGTTTTTTTTTTTGAATATGGTTTTGTGAATTATTTTTAAAATTAAATTTATTTACAACAAAAACTTAAGAAATAACCGAAAAAGAACATAATTAATTTAAAAAATAATTACTTTACAAAAAGTAGTATTCTGTGTATATGTATTTGTATGTAGTTTTTATAAATGTATAAGAATTTTTTATTTCTATAACTTATTTTTGCAAAAATTATTAAAAAATGAAGAATAAAAAAAATAAGAATTTTCTTTCAAAAGTATATACATACATTAATTTAGTATATATATATAAACAAAGAATTGTGTTAAAGAAGTAATTTTAATTTAATAAAAAAAAAAAAACAAAATATATATTATTTATTTTAAGTGCAAGAAGAAATACATAAAGAAATATTAAATAAAGTTGCAAAACTAATGATAAAAAACATAGTAAGGTGAAAATACGAAATTATTAAAATTACATAATATATAAAAAAAAATATTGATTATATTATTAAATATAAAAACACACAAAAACAAGAAATAAAATTATTAATAATAAAAATAATTCTATATAATTTTTTTTTATTATTAAATTGTACAAGGAAATTTAATGAAGGTAAGAATTATTGGTTGCTCACATACTTAGCTCTTGCAACTTTTTTTCCCAATATAGCTGGATTCTGATTTCGAATTAACGTTTGAATGATAAAACTTTTACTGAAACGTTTTTCGTCAATTCAAATCTCTCAACGGTATCAAGTAGTACTTAATATTACCGCAATGAATTTTCACTACTTTCGGGCAAAGAATTGAATTTTCCTAGGTGAAATTCGGAAAACATCTTCTCATTCGCAAACGTACATCTCATGACTTTCGTTTGCATCGTATTATGGTATACATAAGTGAACGAATGTCACGTTTTGTCATTGAAAGAGTAGCCGATCGCATCACTTGATACAAACTATCTACACTATGAAGTTATGGAGTAGAGTTTTCTCTATGTTAAGAACCATTAATTGATTGTGTCACACTAACAGTAAACAGAGTAATTCATTGTTCCAGAAGGTATACCAGAGGGTATACTCCCATGCTCCATTTATTTTGGAGCGCTGAACCCGAATATTGCATTAAAAAAAATTTGATTTTCCCGCTTGCTCTTCCCTTAGATCCCCCTTGGGAATTTGACAACAAAAATGATTTTAACTATCCATTTACCCCCTAGCACCCCCTTAAAACCCTTTAAAGGGTGGGAAATACGCTATTTATAAAAATTAAATATATAAATGTACGAGTATATAAATATACATTTGGGTTTTTTGGTGAGCTGGAATATATCGATACCTTAGTGCGCTATAGTTTTATCTCCATTTTTCCAATTGTTGGGAAATGCAAAAAGAAGATTTCAAACAGTGGTTATTTAGGATTGGCTGCTATTTTGATATAACGATACATGCAATATTTTTACCAATAGTATATTTTAACATAATTTATTGTTTTTAACCAATTTTATTATTTTTTAAGGAAATCCCGGCCAATATATAGCATGTCATTACTTTTGCCCTTATATAAAAATCCACTACTATTCAAAAAACGACGTATTTAGTACATTTTTTGAATTTTTTCTACTAAAATGTCGTAAAAAGTCATGAAACGCGTAGAAAACATGAAAAAAAAACCTTTTTTTTTTTTTTTTTGAATTTTTGGTTCCGACAAACAAGAGTGGAGCCTTGGGTGTAACCAAATTTGTTCACTAAAATGTCGCAAAAAGTCATGAAACGAGAAAAAAACGCGAAAAAACGAAGATTTTTTTTTTTTTAAAATGTGACTTATTTGAATATTCAGTGGAGATAGGACAGTAGCGCTCTTGAAAAAAATTACAGTTTGGAGATAGGATTTTTCTTAATTATCGAATATTTTGGGTTTTTTAGTGGTATTTTGACATCACACAGTTTTCCACACGATAAAGAAGCCCACAATGATGCCATAACTGCAAAAATCTCAAAATCGCAAAAAGTGGAGATAGGACTATAGCGCTCTAAGGTATCGATATATACAATATATTATATACATATATGTATAATTTATCTAAAAAGTGTGATTTAAGCCCTTCGGTTGAGATCTCAGAAGTGCTAAGAGGGCTATAAATTGGAGCTAGGAATGACTGATTGGTTGAAGTAATTTTTTAACGTCAAATTCGGTTTCAAGAAACCAAAGAACCTAGGAATTGACACACATCTTCCAAAAATGGAAGAATATTTATTAATATAAAATTTTTATAAAATGTGTAATTTTAATCCCTTTTGGGGGCTTTGAGGGGGCACTAGGGATTGACTGAGTAGTTGAAACAAGTTCTTTTTTCACTTTTAAATATGCACACACTTCAAATGTTTAGAAATAAATAAAATTCTAACCCCAAGGGGGTGTTAAGAGACACTAGCGGGAAAACTAAAATTTGTTTTCATTTTAAATGCGCGGTTCGGGTTCAGCGCCCAAAAATACATAGTACGTGGGGGTGTACCCTCTACGTTTGACATTTTTTTTGTGTGCCTGCGTAATTTAGTGTTTTGAGTGGAGTTTCAATGCTTTACTTCTAGAGGATCAAGTGCCATTGGCTACACTGGAAACCAATAAAGGAATTCGTTTCATGTTGTTATTATTTTGGTATAACACTATTGCTTCAATTTGAATGGTTCCTGCATTTTCTCGTTGGGTACTTTCTGTGCGCCATTAGGAAAAACTTTCATAACCATAACAAATGTTGCATTAAAAGCTTTCCTGTTGCTTATAACTGCAATCAAAAAATACTTTCGCTATATACGAGTAGCTGCACTTGCAGGAAAAGCTTTTATTAATTAAACTTTTTCGCACAAATTCGCAAATTACAATAAAAGCTTGGCAACTCACACCAGTTGGTGAAAGAACGGCGCGGAAAATTCTACATGAAAACAAGTTAAAAATATCGTAAAACTTTTTTTAAAATTTTTATTTTATGTTTCGTTTCAATAACAAAATACTTGGAAACAAAAGTAAAATTTTGTGCATTTCATTAATTTTTTTATATGATTTTTAAAAGTGAAATTGGTTTTTGAAGTATTTTCTATGCAAAGTGTTGTGCACTGAAAATACATACATCCTATATCACAATACATTCTGTTCATAACAAATTAATATCTATAAGATATTATCTCATGAAGTGGGAACATTACAGTGAGTTTATTGCTGGTAGTTTTGGAGGTGAGTAAACTTTTAAAGGATTAATATCCTTTATCCCTTCTAATTCATAGATGACGTAATTGGTGTAATATTTTTACAATCGAATGGATCAATAAATAGTTCGTTCAACTATAGGCATGAGATAGAAAAAAAAAAACGTCGCCACTTTTAAACGTAGAATTTTTTATTTCCGCGCATCTTGAAATTTTTTATGTTTGTGGTCAAGTTCATGTTCGGCGCCCATGATCCGTTTTTGCCTGCCTCTTGCATGAGTGTCTCACGTTGCATTCATTTTCCGTTTAATTTTAGTCGTATATTTTTTGGCAAGTGGGTGATTTTGAAAAAAAAAAGTGAAGATTCCCCCAGCAAGTGGTGACAGTTCATGGCACATGTTCTGTAAAGTTCACTAGAAACGTGGGCTAGAAAATGTTTAAAAATATCTTGATAATTAAAAGAATTTATTAATTATGTTTTGTTGTTGTTTAGTATTTAATTCTATGTTTGATAATATACATATATTTTGTGTTTGGCATTTTGCGACTTTCGTTCATCGCTTGACTTTTTGAATGGTTTTGTAATGATCTATTCGAAAATAAAGCACAAATACGAGTGAAAATCACAATAAAAATTGAGTGCGAAGAAAAACCACGTTCGTGAGTGTTTTAATTACGTTTCGTTGCTGATTTGGATTTAACAACGCTTCAGGCTCATATTTGTATGGTGCGTTACTAAATCACTCACGAACGTGGTTGAAACTTATTCAACAACGCTGGTTGCCAAGCGTTGTTAAATCAAAATCAGCAACGAAACGTAGTTAAAACACTCACAAAACGCAGTTAAATCCAAATCAGCTCATTTCAAAACAAATAGACTTTCAGTCAACTTCACAATAATGATGGCCATGGCTGATTTGCTAAAGTCCGCATCTATCACACGACAGATTCCAGGTTCAAATCTCCCTAATACCAAACAAAAAAATACGAGTAATTTATTTAGAGCAAAAATTGGAAATTAAAAAAATATCAGTTTCATTGCTGTTGACGGCAAAAAATAAAAAATTACATATTTTAGGTATTAGGCCTTAGGTATTGGCGTAAAGTTTGAACATGATAACGGTAAATCCTATGTATGCAATGAAAAATATCCGTGTGGTCCATTTTACCCTCGCTTATCCTACCTTGAGGCCGATCTCTAATTTATGTGATGCAATTCATATCTTTTCGCCTCTAATTATCGAGTTTTCAATAGGTATAATAAAAATATCGAATAAGAATAAGGAGGGTATTCATTGAAGCATGTAAATGCCTCGAAAACCTCGTAATACTGTCAAAATTCGTATTGATTTTGACAACTATTACTAGATTATGAGGTTTTCGAAGCATTTACACGTTTTAAGGAACACCCTAAATAAAAGAGTGCAGCACCATTCCGAAATGAAGGTTGAATCAAAGATTATCTAAGGATCAGGCCTTATAACAGAGATTGCATACTTGGCTTGGCCCGGGGCTTAAGTGAAGGTCTTAATGACAAATATCTGTGTTTTTTAAAGGTTTTTTTTAACTTGTCTCAAAAACCACAAAATTTTTTTTTTTTTTTTTCTCATTGCTTTACAGTGAAGTTTGTCCTATGGAAGCCCGGAATAAGTTAAGAAATTGGGATTCAAAAAACGGTTTTTATGCTATAAGTCAACGGATAAGAAACACACAAAACTTTAGACCCCATTAAATGTGATTGAATCTGATATAACATTATATACTTGTTTTTCAAAAATGGACTTGACCCACTTTTAAAATAAGCAGCTCTTATGTATTGAAAAGTCAAAAATTATTGGAAAAAGTCGAAAGAAACATTTATGTATTCTTTATTTTGTAAATTTATTATTCACTTTTTAAAAAGTGGACGTGGAACATATGTATACCACCCGCTTTTTGTCCAATACATGACATCCATGTATAGAAATCCTCTACCAAGTTTCATTAAAATACTTTTTACAGTTTGCGAGTTATAACTTTAACGTATTTTATCTGTAAATGGGGTGCCACTCTCACCTGTAATATCTTGTCCACTTTTAGTTCAGAGATACCTTATAGTAAGTAGATTCTCAGTATTAAATCCCGAAACATTTCTTTATTAAATCTCTTATTATTACGTATCAAAGTTTTTTGGGCAGTGCCACTCCCGTCGAGAAGTTTGTAGAATATATTGGTAGGCCTCATTGAACCTCATATGATATTAGGGTGAGTCAAATTGTTCTGGTAGGAAAAAAAGCGAAACGCAAAAACCAAAAACGAAATCTACGGCAATTTTTTAGAAAATTTCCTTAAAAAACTAGAGGTCTAAAATTAAAACTTAGCTCCCGCCGAGAACAATTAAGATTTGCGTTTGAGTAATAAAAATTATCCAAAATATTTAATTTTAGGAGCATGTGGCGTATTAGTTGGCCACCCTTTGGATACCATCAAGACATGGCAACAAGCATCAAACTCATCTGTACCGAGCGCAGTACGACAAATCTACCTTCGCAATAATGGCGTATGTAAAATAACATTGATACTCTCATTATATCGACATATCTGACTTTTCAAATACTAACCGATTAAATAAATTCGATGAAGTTTAACGGTTTTTACAGAGGCATGTTTTTTCCAATCATCACAACTGGCGCCATCAACTCAATACTTTTTGGCATCTACGGCAATCACATGAAACAACTGCGAAAAGTTTGCCACAGCGACTATCAGCGGGAGCAATTGGAATACCAAAATATGTTCATAGCAGGATCAGTGGCTGGCTTTGTGCAATCTTTCATAGCATGTCCTATAGAGCTAATTAAAGTGAGACAACAGACACATTGTTGTAAGTTCATAATATATAGTAGGATCAGGATCGATATGTATGAAGAACCCTTTTTTTTTGATTTCCTTTAGATTATAATAATTATTTCTTGGGCCAGCGTAAAACAGCTTTCGCGCTTTTTAGAAAAATTCTTAAAACCGAAGGTTTGTCAGGACTTTATCGAGGTTTGCTGCCAATGATGTGTCGGTGAGTTGAATTTTTTGTTGTTTCAGAACAAAGTACGTTATTTCATCTTTTTCGATAATTATTTTTCATTTAAGTGATGTCTTTCCATATGGTGTATACATGTTGGTTTATGGTCACACAATGGACTATTTGGATAGAACAGAATTTGCACGTCGTCGACGTCAAGAACGACATCTACGTAATGATCATTCAGAGATGGATATTTTGATAACTACATTGGCGGGTGCTTGGGCTGGCTTATTATCGTGGGTGTTTGTTATTCCATTTGACGTGGTCAAAACTATAATGCAAGCAGAGGAAAGTAAACAATATCGCAATATAAGGCATTGTTTAGTTAAAAACTTCACGGTAATGACTTAAAGATAGAAATTAATTTTTTTTTTTCGATTTCAAAATAAAAATGCACTTTGTTTCTTATATTTTTTAAATAGCGCCATGGTTGGCGAAGTTTGTTCCGTGGCAGCTGGATGTTGGTTGTACGAGCCATGCCCTTTAATGCAGCTACGTTTTTGGGTTATGAATACGCTTTGGAATGGTGCCATAATGAAAAATCTAGAGAGCTAGAGCAACAGTAGTTGAAATAATTTGAAAGATGTTCTTTAGTTTTTCACAAAATAATTAAAAAATTTAGATTTATTTATTTTATAGAGCACATCACAACAAGTGTTATGTTATAGGTATCACATTATTTTCAAAATTATTTACATCTATGAAAGGACATTATTGAATAATTATCCTCCCAACAATTGCCTCGCTTACGCGCTTGTTAACGAATATAATGAAGACAAAACTATGGTTAACGACATTCGAGACCGATACTTTTAAAAGTATTATAGCAAAAACTTTAAAAAATATACTGGTCACAAACAAATTGTTTCATTGTTGGGTGGGTAACACACAATAATCATTCCTCCATTTTATTTAGTCCCAATTTGTTACCAACATTTTGTTTTCTAATTCTAGATTAGATATTACTATATAACTTTAAGGATGAGTACAGTATCTTAAAAATATATCCGTCCTTATAGGAAAACACTTCATATACCAGAGTATATCTGTGCAAAGATGGCAAAAGCTGCTATCGAGCAGTTTTTGTGAAAATGAGTTATGTCGTCAAGGGTACGTTTCTCGGTGAGATCTACAAGCTGGCAAAATCAGATTTGCTCTAGGGCTTGTAGTTCCTTAGAAAAACCACTTGAAAAACCGGATCTTGTTTTTCATATCAATTAAAAATTAAAATATGCTCTTCTGAAAAATTATGAAAACTAGCTATAGCAGCTTTTGCCATCTTTGCACCGATATATACATATGTAACGCGCCATGACAAAAAGGGGAATTATCTTGCCAGAGCTCAAATTTGAGTTTTTTATGATAAATGATAGAATTCTGAAGTGAAAGCAGAAATAATCGCGAAAAAATGTTATGTATTGACGAAGTTATGGAAGTTTAAATTCTGTAGTTCAAAATACAATAGATAATTTCAATATAGTTTCGGAAATTTTCGCGTTAAAGTTCGTTAAGGTTCGGTAAAAATTAGTTTTTATACTATTAAGCGAGATATGTAGGTAGCGTTTGGTGTCAAAATCCCAAAACATGAAATTTTGACCTTATTTCATGTTTTGTCTTGTGCCTAAAATTTTACTCTGGCAAGATAAGTTCTCAAGACATTGTGAATACCCTTTATATATGTTTTTATTTTTCTTATAGTGCGTTTCCACCAGAGATTTATGAGATGATTTTTAGCTGTAACTCACCTCATTCATCATGTATTAAACGTCATATAAATCTGGTTAATCGCCTCATGAATCTCCGGTGGAAAGAGGCTATTAAATTTAATTTTTATCGAAATAAAAGATTTGAAAATTAAAGTATGCAATGACTTTTATTATAAAAGTTGAAACTAAAGTTTTCGGTTTACTTGTTTGGGTTTGTCACATTCTATCGTCTACTTTCCTTTTATCCAAACGGGAAGTTATGCAAGCAGCTCCCAAGGATAGTGAAATTGAAGCGAATCTTATAGCGCGTTTCCACCGGAAATTTATGAGGTGGATTAGACGTAATTCACCTCATTTATGATGTATTCAATAGCCTGTTTCTCACCTCATTCATCATGCATTAAACGTCAACTAAATCTGAAAATAGCCGTAAATCCCATTTTAAATCATCGGTGGAAACAGGCTATAACGTCAAATAAATCTGGAAACAGTCGAAAATCTCATCATAATAGCCTGTTTCCACCGAAAAATAATAAAGTGATTTAGCCGTAACTCACCTTACTCATCATGCATTAAACATCAACTAAATCTGGTAATTGCCGGTGGAAACAGATTTAGCTCTGTTTAGATTAGTAAATGCTGGTTCACACGACAAACTAAATTGTCGAGACCGCTTCCCACCGCTCTAAATCATATTGTTAAATTCTACCCGTTTCCACTGGCCAAAATAGATTTATTTCTGTCAACAAATGTCAGAAGCAGCAAAATTAATCTTTTATTTCATTTGCTTCTTAATATTTATCTTCCATTTGCTTCGTGCTTATGCCAATTCTCAAAGTTCCAGGGGTGTCACTAGGTCAAAATTTACCAAAATCGGTAGCCTTGCTGAGATTATGGCGCAGATTTTACTTTCAATCTCAGATTTAACTTAAATCTCAGATTTATTTTTGTATGGTAAATCCTGGGATCAACGCCCAAATTTAGCGCTAAGTCCAGAAACTGCATTAAATCGCATTTTAAATCTGCGGTGGATTTTATTTGTGTGTTTTAATCGTTCGGTTTGACAGACCATAAAGCGACGCGACGTTAAAATTTTTATCCAATTGAATGTTTATAACTTCCATATCTAAATTGGAGCATCGGGCGTTGCGTTATTTAACATTACCCAAAAGCGTCAAGCGCCATACCTAAATAAAAAGCGTTGCGTTGAAGTCATTTGTTTGTCAAAATCATATTGTTGTTTCTGTTTTTACTTTTCTGCAGCTAACTTCACTCCATAACGCTTTGTCAAAATTGGAAATTCAAATAGCTGAGCGTTGAGCGTTTAAAATTTCGGTATGCGTCATACAAATTGTATGTACATGAGAAAATTTTGACAGTAAAATAACGCTGATGCTCCAATTTAGGTATGGCAGTAAAAAACATGACCTACTTTTTGAAAAAAGATTCGAAATGGTTCAACAGACCACAACGCTAAACGGTTACTTAGGCCTCTATTGCGAATAGAAACGAAATACTTTTCTCTATGTTAATTTGCTTAATTAACATTAGTTAAAAATAGACAGTTATATTATTATTACTTTTTCGTTTCTATTCGCAATAGGGGCCTTAATTCATTTCATTTCCACGGGAGATTTATGATTCCCACTTATTACATTTTCTGCATAATTTAACTAGGGGATTTATTTGTCTCAACACAGTTAAATTTTTTTATTTTTCAAACAACATAAAAAAGTTTGAAAATTTTTATGGCTTCTCTTTTCAAATGGATTCAAACCTAATAGTATGAGATCCGGCAATAAAAAAACGTATTGATCGAGTTTTTAGTTAAAATCTAATTTTTACATATATTTAGGAATGGGGGAATATATTTTTGCCGAGTTGCATATAAAATGTGGCCACTAATATTTTCATATTGCGATCACTTATGAACCGAGAGTCTCCCGAGATTTTTTTTATGGAGAGCCATATGTTCTACAAAAAATTTTTATAATATGTAAAAAAAAAATTACCGTTTAGGAGTTATTTAATTAAAGTGATTTTTTATTGTCTGAAGCGGCTTTAAGAGATTGCTAGTAGTGTTATTTTAAGCAATGATATCGTCTATCATTTCAAAGAAAATTGTTTTTAATGTTCTAGTTTGACTGGCCATAACCTGAAACAACGCCGAAATTTTACTCCAAATAAACTTCTGTTCTACGAGTCATCTTTTCAAAAATATATCGCAGTTGACTCTCAAGTCAATTGTAGAAAATGGTTTGACAGATCACAATGCAAAGCGAAGAGTTGTAGCCTGTTTCCACAGGAGATTTATGAAGTGATTAACGGCTGTTTTCAGATTTCTTTGACGTTGAATACTTGATGAATGAGATGAGTTACGGCTAAATGACTTTATAAATATCAGGTGGAAACAGGCTTAAAAAAATCATTTATGGGCCTTTCTCATGTTTCATTACTCAAAATTGTATAATTTTTAATTCTTCACTAATCTGAATTTTCATCCCACCTCATTCCAGTATTGCGTAATGTAATCGTGCTTTTCCACAGGAGATTTATGAGGTGATTTAAAGCCTGTTTCCACCGAAGATTTATGAAGTGATTTGGCCTCACTTCACCTCATTTATCATATGTTAAACGTCAAAAAAATCTGGAACTTTTTTTTTTTATGTGTTAAAAAATTAAGGCTTTTTATTATTCAAGTGGAGTTAAAGTATTTTAGGGTGTGCACGATTTTCATCTAATTATGATTTTCTTTAACTATAGACTGTCCATAATGAG
The DNA here is from genome assembly GCA_951812925.1 of Calliopum simillimum. NCBI lineage: Eukaryota > Metazoa > Arthropoda > Insecta > Diptera > Lauxaniidae > Calliopum > Calliopum simillimum. The sequence goes on from OX638368.1 coordinate 126,979,834, forward strand.
TGTTCAAAATTTGGTTGTGACATTTTGTGCACTTTCGGAATTATTAAACTTTTTGTGAGAGAACTCCAGTCGCTATAATCATAACAAGCAAGTGCAGCCACCAACAATGCGATGAAATGCAATCATTTTTTTTTCCTTTTGTTTTTCTTTTGATGGACCCTTTTAGTTCAGGAATTTTTGCAGTACAAAAATGGTTTTTGGTTTGTGAAAAAGTGTTTCGTTATATTTAAATTTTTTGTTCGTTAGTCTAAAATTAAGTGCATTTTGGCTATATACATAGACCTATAGTTTTTCCAAAAGTGGGCTCAAACAAAAATATGTTTATTTTAATAAAGTGTAGACATCAAAGTTACTTTCTATGAAAAAAATGTTTGTGCGTTTTTGCGCTGCTGTGAGAAATTTTCATTTTTTAAGGCAAACTGACATATTAAATATGTGTGAAAGTGGAGCAAAAAATGAATAAAAAGTTAAATACAAATATACATATAGACAGACAATCACCCGCAAAAATCTTCGAGAGGGTGTCAATAAAGTACGCTGAGCTCTTAAAAAATTTTTGAAGGTCATTAAAAGGTCGCTCATCGCCGTTTTATGCAAAATCTCGGTTTGGTACAGTTTTTATCTTTTTACGATTTAAAAAATGCTCGAAATGAGTGGACCGGTATATCTAATTTTTTGTCTGGAGTCAAGGTATATAAAAATATTATGTCTCGAATTTTAAATCATTCATATATTGTTGTTTCAGATAAAAAACCGAAAGAAAACATATATTCGATATTTCGGCCTACTGTAAAACTCTTCAACTACATCTTGGAAAAACTGTTTTTCCATAAGCTTACCATGAAATCATGCAAGAAACAATTTTCTATTGCATGTTAACCCATTATATCCTGTTTTTATGAGTCTTCTTGACCCTTTTTTTCCAAAGACTTGGTTAAAATGGGTTAAAATGTTCTACAAAAATATTCTTCAAAAAATTTCAACTAGGGGCCATCAAAAACAGAAATTTTTAAAACTTCGGAATAATGCGTAAAAAATTTGATGACAATTTTACATTTCCGGTTTTTATTGCTATTAAAAAAAATAATTTCACTACATAATATACAACTGCATAAGTTTTCTACTTTTTTATGCATAATTAACTAAAAAAATAAGGTATTATAACCCTCAATAGTCTGGATGAATTAATATCGTGTTTTGGTGACAAATAACCCACTGTGTGCCGTAAGTCACCACATAAATCACCGGTGGAAGGAAACAAGCTATAACCCGCAAGAAAGTCTGTCTCTTCTTTCTTTGTGGTAGCCCTGATACCGTTTCGATATCATCTGACATTTCGAAAATAAATACGAAAAATACACATAAAAGAAAACAAGAGAAACGTCAATGTACAAGCAAAATATGTGATGACATCAGCAGAAGCCTTTCTTTCAAAATAACAACACAAAATTTGCTCCCACTTTTTAATTTTGTTGTTGTCTTCGTTTCATAGAGTGGAGCAACGCCAACCAGATTTGTTGTTGAGTTTTTCCATTTCAGTCTTCAACGTTCGCTTCGCGTATTAAAAAGCGGAAATATTAAGCACCGAAATTCTTTTTGCTTGATGAATTTTTGTTTTATTTTATTTTTTGTATATTTTGCATAGTGTACAAAGAGTTTTTACATGTGTGTGTGTGTGTATATTTTGTATGAGATGTGAAAAAAGAACAACAACAAAATGCAAAATATTTGATATTTTTCTGTACTGATTTCAAATTGTGTTGCAAAATAAGAAAATTTTAATAAATTTGCATAAAAAAATATAAAAATACAAACAAAAGCTAATAAATTAATTTGCAAAAAAGTTTTTTGTGTTCAAATTGTGTAATTTTTATTTTGGAAAAATTCCATCAATTACAGCATCGCATAGATATAAATATGGTTAATTAAATAAAAATAAAAAAAAATAAAAAATTGTGTAAAAAAGTGGATTCAATGTTTACTTTTGGAACTAAGACCCACATAGTTCTGCAATTAAAATCGTCCATTAATTTTAATCTCTAATCCTCACACACAAATTGAGTTTCGTTTCGTATGGCAGCTCTTTCTATGGCGTCGAAGCACCCACTCTAACCTTAAAATTTGCTATTTGTGAAAGAGGACAACTTCCTGAATCAGCATACACTACGCACGAATTCCATCATCACTGTCGTCGCTGCCGTTGTTGTAGCCACCGCTGTTGCTGAGGATGTCGTCACTAAAGGTGGCTGTCAGGGTTCGCCCCTTTAATACGAGGTTTGTATGATGGCGCCTGGCTTGTCTTTTTGTTGCTTTTGTTTTAATTGTTGTGTTTTCATGGTTGCGTGTTTTTTTTTTTCTGCTCCATTATTAATTTTCCATTGTGTCTAAAATGTTTTTTATTTTATTTTAAAATTTTTCTGCAAAATAACAGACAAAACGCCCCCATTCCAAAGTACTTAATGATGCTGATAAAAATTTGTTCGGAAACTTTAAAGCCCGAATTCATAATAGATTTCGTTACTAAGAAATTTGCCAATATTGCACAACAAACATTTTTATAATTTCCCTCACCGTACATAAACCAATTCTCAGAATCCCTTGAAATCCATATAACTTTACTTTAAAGAATAAAAAAGTTTCTTGGGGTCAATAAAAGGAGTGAAATTCAGATTTTTTAGTTCGTTATAGCCTGTTTCCACCGAAGATTTAAAATGGGACTTAAGGCTATTTTCGGATTTAGTTGACGTTTAATGCATGATGTGAAAACAGGTTATTAGATGATCAAATCCAGCATTAATATCTACTGTTCCTCCCACTTTTCCACAACCAGAAAACAGTGGCGCTTCCCTTTCTTAAAAACTATGACCAAACGGTCCACATTTTGTAGACACAAGCCCAAAACAAATGTATGGAAGATATCATTTCCTAGAGAGTGCCGTCTGTAGTAGCCCCCCTCGCTCTCCTTAGTTACACATATGAAATTCAGGGACTGCCATACTCAAGTCGCTTGAGAAATTGAGCGTCCAAAAGTTCTTAAGAGAGGTCGAGGCACTCCTGAGAGTTTCCAAAACTTTTCCTCGACTCTTCCCTATCGATTAGAGCAATACATTTTTTATGAAAAACGAGATCAAAACTCCTAAAGGTGTTATGCTGAAAACATTTTTTTCAGCTTTTCACTATCTATTGATGCAGCAAATTTGTTAAGAAAAATGAATCTAAAGCCCCTGAGAGGGGTCGGAGATATTTCTGATTGTTTCCAAATTTTTCTTTAAATCCTTATCAATTCGTGTAGTAATTTTTTTTTTTTTTTTATAAAAATGGACATAAAACGAATGAAAGCGGTCTGGGACAACCTCTATAGTTTCCAAAACTTATTTTCAACCTTTTCCCATCCTAGTCACTTTTGTCCTTATCGAAAAGTGTACGTAGTTAGTTGAAAAGTTTTACCTCCTTCGCGTATACTGATTTAAAACGTACACAAAAAATCCTATTAGAAAATCAGCTGTATGTTTCTTAACCCATTTCTCATATTTCAAGGCACTACCCACTTTTTTAGCCTATGACCTAGGTTTTTGATAGATTTGAAACATATACAAACTTGATTTTTTAAATTTACGATTTCAAAGTGTCAATTTTTGGAATTTTCTGGTGATCGACAGAAAGTTATAGCATCTATTAAAATTGTATTCTGCTAAGACCCGGATTCACAGTCATGAGTTAACTAGTAACAAGGGTTAAACCAACAATATTTTATTTTCAGTCACTAGTTAAACCCCCAAAATTCATTGGTTAACCCTTAGGCAACCAACAGTTGATGCTAAATAAAATAGAATCCACATAAAGTTTGTGAAAATTCTAAAAATGTTTTCAGGTATAGAAAATTTTGAGTCTTAAATTGGAAACAACGCAGATATTGATGAATTTTAGAATATTGTGGTTGATCGTCAGGAACAACTTTCTGGAAATCGACCGCATTTTTTCAAAACTACAACGCCAAGACTTCGTGATAAATTTCGCTGCCACTCTTCTACACTGGCACTCAATTATATTTTAGTGTCCTTGCACTAATTTGATTAAGATTCATCGTATCTGTTATTTTGATTTCTTATTCACAAAAATAAACAAAAATCATATTTACAATCTTAGCCGTGTTGTCATATTTTTATACTCTTAATTGTTTTAGTTAACCAAAACACTGTGAATATGAAACATTAGTTAAATTCTTGTCACCATTTTAGTTAACCAATTGGTTAACTAATGACTGTGAATCTGCGTCTAAATGGACGTTACTAATCGACATTTTCTCATCTATATATTAATACGCAAAACAAAAATTTGTCCTACCTACTTTACTATGTTAGAAATAGAGCACTGCTTTGAATTATTCGTGTGTAAATGTGCACAAAGCTAAAACTATTTTAATATTTTGCCATTATGCCAGGATTCAATTTAATGCAAATTTTTCAAAGAGAAAGACAAAAGGCTGACTGACACTGAATTTATGTTTTTTGTTTACTTTTCGTTTCACATTTGTCATTGTACCAGGGATAATAAATGAGCTTTTCTTTTTTTGTACTAAATAGCAAAAAAAGTACTAAAACTGCCCACAAAGTACCAATATTATTTAATACATTTGTGGTAAAATTTTCACCAATGGGCGATTCTAGTTTTAATTATTTTATTAAGAAATGATAATGGAGAATTTTTTAATATCACAGAAAATCATACGATTTTGGAAAAAAAACTGCCGCAATCTAATTAAAAAGCCTTTGCCTGGGAAATAAAAATAGCAACTGCTCAAGCACAACATTTCCATTAAGTTGTGCTGCATATTCTTTTTTAGCATTATGAGGAAACTTTAACAGATGAAAACAAAAAATTAATAATGATTGTGTTATGAAATCATCATGATTTATCAAAATATATGTATACAAAACCTATATGTATATACATTACAAAGAAACAAAAAAACTAAAACATAATCAATCTAACTATTCTCCGACAAAGAATTTATGTTTTTAATATATGATAGTTCAGTCAGGAAAAAAAAAACCAAAAAAAAAAAAGAAATAAATATGGTTGCGTCTTTCAAAAGATGAGTCATAAATCATTTGCGTTTAAGTTAACCAAAATATGTACATAGTTTTTTAATATAATTTTTTGGCTTTTATTTAAAAGACAAAAACGTTTGAGGCAAAAACACATTTTTTTTTTCAATTTTAAGCAAAAATTTTCTTTTATCAGTACTTCTTAAAACAGTAAAAATTAATTGGAAAATATGTTTAGAAATCAGTACCTAAGACAACTAAGTAAGAAAATTATTTATTTTTTAACTTAATAAAATATCTTATTTCATATGAAAAGAAAACTACTTAATGAAAATGTAGTTATAACAAACATTTGCATTAAAGTTTTCTAAACAGATTTTTTATCAAAATAAAACCGTAAGTGCTTAAGTTCAAAGGGCTTTTAATCTCTTTCGTGAGAGCTTAAACGTTTTCGCTTAAGCACCTGCCTTAAACTTAGATTTTCTATTATACTTTGTAGTTTTATAAGCAAGCGTACAGAGTATAATTTAAATGTAGCTATCCCCCAAAATGCGAAATATGTACCACCAAATAAACCTACACTGTCTGACGGAAATTTTTTTTTTTTTTGTTTGCCACAATCTTTGCGTTTAATTACGCAAAACGTGTTTTTGCACCGAATTTTGGCCAATCAGTCAGTCAGCTGACAAGCAGAGTCAGCCAGTCTGTCAGGCAGTCAAACAAGCCATTTGAATTTTCGTACATAAAACTTACTCATTTACTTGTTTCAGTTGTTCCGCTTCGTTTGATTTCTTAACTATACCAAAATCTTAAAAAAAAAACAAAACAAAGAAATGAAAAATCAGATAATAAAATAAATTTAAGCACACATGTGTTAACGCAATTTCAGCGAAAACAAAAAAAAAAAGAAAAAAAATAATTACTGCAACTTCAGAAAAAAAAATACTCTAATTACATTTAGCAAAGTTAGAAAACTTGAAGGTTTTTATAGAAAAAGAATGGCGAAAAGCAAAAAATTCGTTAAAACTTAATGCTTTTCGCTGTTTTTTTTTTGGCATTAAAAATAAAATTAATGAGTAACTTTGGGCAATTTCTAATTAACATTAGGTACTGAAAGCTTTAACCCGTTGTCGACAAAAATTTTGAAAATTTGGTAGAATAAATAAGTCTTCTGTTTTCTGAGCTTAGTTATCTAAAAGTATGAAAATCTTAAAGAAAGAAAGTCCATCTCAAAATACACACACGAGAGATAGTTATGGCACCTTTTTTGTTGACATGCTAGAAAACCAAAATTAAAAGATATTTTTAAATGAATTAACAGGAAGTTAGTCTTTATTTTAAAGAAAAAAAATGGACTTCAATTTAAATAAAATTATTCGAAATAATTTTTTTTTTCATTAAAAAAAATAATGCCTATAAATCACACGGCACCAAATCATGGGTGATTTGGCACCCTAGTTGGCTTTTATGAATTGTTGCATGTTTTCGTATGACCACATTATGCATTGGATCCAAGCATCCCGTTAAGTGGTTTGTGCATAGTGTTCTCCATATCCAATGCAGTAATCAGATTTAAAATCTTATAGCTAAAAAAATATTTTCTACATCTATCGTAAAATCATGGATTCTCATATGATTTTTCTCTCCATGGTGTCATTTTCAAATCGTCATAACTTTTTAAAGAAAAATCATGCAAGTCCAATTAATAGCTCTAACTATACAATCTCAAAAATCGTGTTTTTGAGCATTTGGGGTAGGATATCTTGGAAACCATACAAGATATAGTAATTATGATGCCAGATTCGGATTCAGGGTTGACAAAGTCATCGAAAATTACTCTTTTGGTTTTGAATTGTTTTTACTTTTTTTTCGACCTTTACTCAAAAACTGCATAAATCTAAAGATTTGGGTTTTTTCTTAGTTCAATTACTAACAAAATGAGCCATAACGAATAAAAATCAGTGCTTGTTCAACAAAATTAGATATTAAAGCAATTTTTTGTGGTGAAAATTAAAAAAAGGAATCATTGAATCTTATAACATGCAAAGGGAGAAATGGCACCGGAACCATATCACTGTCTTTAATTGGGTGCCATTTCTCCTTTTTGGTATATACGTATTAAAAATGCCACGAAACGAATAAACATGCATTCATCCAAAAACTAAATCACATTCAATTCTGTTTGTTTTGATATATGTACAGCTGTGTCCAAAATAAAAGTAGTGCTTTTTATAAAATTGTAAACGACCTTAAAAATATCTGAATTTTTATTTTGATCGAATTGAAATAAATTTTTTTACAAGAGTGGTATCCTCAGGAGAAATTAAAAAAAATAATTAACAAGATTTCAAGCAGTTGGGATAAAAAAATTAAATTTTTCACAAGTTCTTAAAATTTGGCTGCTCAAAATAATAGTAGTGTAAATTTGCAGTCGTGTAACTTTTGCGAAATAGCCACATTTTTAAAATTATGGTTTATTTTAAGCACAACGTTATCACTAGTATTTAGTTGCATGGGCTTCATTCGCAATAACACAAGCACAGCGCTTTGGTATCGACTCCACAAGATTTTGGCATCTTTGGACAGGTATGGATCCCCAGGCGTCTTTAACTGTTTCCCAAAGTTACGAAACATTGGTCGGTCGACATTGGGCGACTGCATTCTTCACGTCGCACCATAGGTTCTCAATGGGATTCAGATCTGGCGACTGGGCGGGCCATTTAAGAACATTTATGTCGTTGGCCTGAAACCATTGATTGGGGACTTTACTAGTGTGCTTGGGGTCGATGTTCTGTTGAAGGACCCAATTCAGTGGCATTTGGTCGCTAGCATATGGCAACATGACTTCCTGCAGTATATGGACGTATAGGTGCCGATCCATGAATTCCTAGATCCAATATATAGGCCCTACACCGTTGTACGAAAATCATACCCAAATCATTATGCTAGCTTGTTTTTAAGGTAAATCTTGGATCTAATTCCGTATTTGGTGGTCGTCTTACGTATTGCCGAGACCCCCTTCCACCATTAAGCACAATTTTGGATTCATCAGTTCATAAAATATTTCTCCATTTCTGAACTGGCCAGTCGTGTGTTTTTGAGCGAATTTTATTTTTGCTGTAACATGTTTTTTATTTAGAAGCAGAACTTTTCTTGGGCTATGTGCTGCCAAATTATTTTCCCGCAAATATCTTCGCATTGTTTGTGTACTGGCATTTACTTTAAGTTCATCCTTTATCTTGATAGAGTTCGCAAAAGTAGTGATGAGCAAAATTAGTCTTGGTCTTGCGTCTTGTCCTTGGTCTTGCTAATTTTGTGAGACCAAGACCAAGATGCTGATATTTTTGCAAGACCAAGACCAAGACCAAGACTGCTATGGTCTTGGTCTTGCTCACGATAATTGTCAAGACCAAGACTGCTTTTCAGTCTTGCTAATTTATAGTTAAAAGTTGTTTCACGCCCGTTTTGAAGATAAAATCATTTCTCGATTTGAATTTTGGCATCTTAAAAACCCAACTGCTTTGGAAAAATATGGTTTTGAATACTCAATATCGCTGAAAATTTTTTCAAGAGCAAGAACAAGACCGAGACCAAGACTTAATGAGCAAGATCAAGACCAAGACCAAGACTCAATATCAAAAGCAAGACCAAGACCAAGACTCAATGTGCAAGAACAAGACCACGACCAAGACTCAATGTGCAAGAACAAGACCAAGACCAAGACCAAGACTCAATGTGCAAGAACAAGACCAAGACCAAGACTGCTATGGTCTTGGTCTGCTCATCACTACGCAAAAGGATTTAGTCTTGAGTATCTCACCACACGATTTTCTTCTTTCTTGGAGATTATACGAGGTCGGCCGCGTTTTTCAAGGCGTGGGGTGAACGTGATAGCATTTTGAACCATCGTCGGTGAACAGCCTACAAAATTTTCCACTTCCTTGTAAGTTTTGCCCTTCGAAATCAATTTTTTATAAGTGCACGTCGCACAGAACTGCAATGCTTGCCTCGTCCCATTTTTGGAAAAGTTTTTGTTGCACGCCGATGAGAAACCCTTCAGTTCACGGAACTAGTACCGAACTAGCGAAATCGCTAGCTACCGGTAACCAGCACTAGTTCCTCCCAGATCTACTTTATTCGTTCTCAACTGGCGAATTTAACGTGTGCATGTCATTGGCAGGGGTCAATTGCCACCCTTTGCTCTACTGCTCACTAGCTATATTTCATTAGTGAGAAGTAGCTTGCTTGTAAGGCGTTCTCTTAGTAAAGAAAAAAAAAAAAAAAAAAAATCGAACAACCCCACACTGAGATTCGAACCTGGGGGTTCAAAGTTTTTCACCTGTGTATGTAGATAAATTACGAAGTCTTTAGCTCAATCGTCTGTAAAGCTTATTGACGTAGTTATGTGAAATTCGTAATTCATTTTCGATTTACGCGTATGGTCAAGTTCATAAAAAACCAAATAAAATGGATTTCTGTACAGCATAAATATTTTTATTTACACATTCTTAGTTCCTATAATATGAATTGTTAGAAATTCCATAGAGGGGATCAAAGCGAAGTGTTCATGGAAACTTATTTTGCGACCTTTTGTTGAGTAAATTTTGTGAAAACGCATTAAAACAAATCATACCAACTCAATAAATAAATTTGGCAAAGAAGAAATCTTAGATTTTTGCCTTTTCGCATTGCTTGCGTTTGCTTGTTAGCTGTCGCATAAAATATCCGAAATTCGAACGATTTTGACACTCGCATTCGCATTAGAGAGTTTAAAAAATCCGAAAAGGAAAAAAGGGCAAAATGTGAATGCGATAATTGAAATACGAAATGCGAAATTCGAATTACAAGGTAGCACTTGCTCGAATGCGAAGATGTTTGCATTCGCATTCGAATTACAGAGTAACCCCCCAGCATTTTACATTATCTTTTTTATTTAAATCCCGCACGCGAAGTCTTTCGCGCGATTGAATTAAATTTTGTTCATATTTGAATGCTACGACAGCTGGAAGGGGTGCCATTTCACCAGGGGTGCCACATCTCGGCAAAATCAAAACAAGTTGAAAAATGTAGACAAAATTTAATCGAACTAGGACGTCAATCCAAAGTTACTTTTATTTGAGTTCTAGGTCACAGGAATATTGTGGGCAACGAAAATGCTGATGAACTAGCAAGACACGGCTCCACTCTAAGCGAGACCTATTCAGAGTGATAGGTCAAGTGAAGAAAACGGTTTTCTTGCATTTCCTTACCGAGGCGAATGCCAGATGAAAAGCCTTAGAAACTTGTAGGACTTTCAAAGCAATCTGGTCTTCATTTAACAATTCGAAAACATCAGACCCGCTATCCAAAAACCGAATTGATATTGCAAGAACCACTGCGGTTTGTACTGGATACTGAACCATCTGCAAGCAAGCCTAAAGACTGTCTTTCCGCTTTAAATCCTACTGTCAGAGTTGCATGGATGCATGGATCACTCGAACACTTTCTCTGTAACTGGCCTGCTCTATTTAGAGCTAGGCATAGGGCTCTAGGAAAGTTCTTTGCAATAACCTAACCGTATTTGCCGAAAATGATATTGGCTACTTGTTCAACTAACTCAATAGAACAAATTGGATACAAACGAATCGGTCATTTTTAAAAGGGGATATGTGTCGCTCGGCAGAGAATTATTCTTTCGCTTTTTTGCCGTTGTAGGGATAGCACTGGTTGGTTTATTTATTTTCCAAGAACGCAGATTACTGCTTAGTATTATTGTTAGTTAACCTTCATCACATAAGTTTTAATTTCGTCACATATCCCCTTTTAAAAATGACAGATTCAAATATCCTATACAATTTTTTTTTTTTAAAAACTACTCCAGTCCCTGACAACCCTTCCTACCAGCCAGCCCTATCACTTATTTGGTATTAATTTATCCCGTGTTGCCATATTTTCTTTGTTCATTATTTTAGTTAACCAAAACATTGTAAATATGAGACATTAGTTAAACTCTTGTCACCATTTTAGTTAACTAATTGATTAACTTATGACTGTGAATCCGAGCCTAAAACTTTTCAGCGTCAAAGGGTTAAAGAAAAAGTCTCTCGCTACATTGATATCACATATTCGTAGAGATATAACGCAATTTTAAGAAAGTTGCTAGATGCGCTGACTTTAATTTTTTTTCACTTCAATGTTATTGTTGTAGCTGGTATGTATGTATTTCTTTTAAACATTTTATAACTTTATTAGAGTATGGAACACTTGTTGTAGTTGTTAAATTTCATTGTTGTTGCTGTTGTACTATTTTACCGCATTTAACTGTAGCAAAACAATAAAAAGCAATCTCGGTTATGATGTCATTCACTTTGCTTCGTTGGTTGAATTGAAATGGCTCGTTGGTTGGTTGAACTGGCTGATTGAATTGAATTGAATTCAGTTGAATGTGACGTTGATGTGAATACAGCTTTTTGTTGCTATTAATCACCATCGCAACGTTGCGAAAGAAAAAAGATTTCTTTTTATGTGGCTCATTTTGGGGTGATGCTTTTTCACCCTGATCGTCCTCTTGCGCTGTACTAAAATTAGCAACCAAAGTGCTATTTTTGTTACCAAAAATTTCCTTTTAGCAATTGGGTGCTTTGCTGATTTTCTCCCTCCACATTTCTCTACGCTTTGTCATTACATTTTTAGTTTTTTTTGCATAAACAATTTGTCGGTGACAATGATGGCATTGATGCCTTTTACATTTTGTGTCTCTTGCGTTGTATCTTTGCAATTTAATTTAATTGCGTTTAATGTGCGTCGTGAATTTGATTTTAATTGTGGGTCATCAACTCAATCTTGAACTTGAACAAATTGCAAAATTTCGAAATTATAATGTAATTTCATTTCACTAGGTTTGTGCTTGTTTCTTTTTCATTATTTTATTTCGGATTTGCTACACCTCAAATTTATTTATTTTTTTAAAGGTTTCATTATTTCAAAAGCATCTTTTTTGTTATTTGCTGTAACTCGGTTAATGGCTAGATAGATATTATGATGGAAATTAATGAGAAGATAATTATTTTTGAATTAGATTTTTTTTTTTTTGATATCCAAAATGAAATGTGATCTTTTTCAAATTGGTATTTAATTGATGTTGTACAATCAGATAAATCATCATGGTTTTTATTTTAAATTGTTACCATATGAAAATTTTCTAACCTTAATCTTGAATAACGAAAAAAACAATCCAAAATATACAAGTGCTTGGTTTTCTCATTGATTGGACAATTTTTTAATAAAGATACATTTTCTTTAAATTTCTTATTTTACTCTCTGGTTTGCACCAAGCGAATATCAGCCAACGCCTGTTGAGCCGCGGAATTACGAACTTAAACGCTGAGCTGAGTTGTAAGAAGCATGTTTATCAGATGTTCGTTTCTGTGGCATTTTGACAAAACAACTTAACTCGGCAGTTGCAGAGAAAGTACTCGAGAGATTCTTTCTCGTTGCCATCCATGCAACTCCGACAGAAAGCATTAAAGGGGATACCCAGCCTTTCGGCATGCTTGCCTATGGCCCAATGCCCAGTGCAAACTGCAGCGATTCTTGCAATATCCGTACGATTTCTGGATAGCAGGTCTGATGTTTTTGATTTGTTAAATGAAAGCCAAATTGACTGGAAATCCTGCAAGTTTCTAAAGATTTCCATCTGACATTCGCCTCGGTGATGAAATGCGAGAAAATCCTTTTCTTCACCAGACCTATCGGAATGTATACATACTTAGAATGTGTCCCGCTTAAAGAGCAGCTATGTCTAGCTAGTTTATCAGCCTTTTCGTTACCTTCAATGTTCCTATGACTTGGAACCCAAACGATAGTAAGTTCAGATTGACGCCCTAGTTCGATAAAATTTTTTCTGCATTCCTCTACCAATTTTGATTTTATTGTTACTGAGTTCAGCGCCTTGATAGCGGCCTGACTGTCAGAGAAGATCGCCACTTGTTTAAGGCTGAGATTAGTGGCCTCTTCAAGCCTGCAGGCATTGAGAATGTCGTAATCTTCCGCCTGAAAGACGCTAGCTGAATTAGGTAAGCTACAAGATTGAGATGAATTGAGGTTTTTTGGCTTCTGGAAACCACACACCAAAGTTTTTCTCGAAATTTAGTATGGGGCAGATGTAATCTGTATGGGAGTTAGAAAGTTCAACTGGTAGTGTATCAAGGATGTAGCTGTGACCATAAGTCTTATGCATCCAAAAACCGACTTCTCTGATCCTAATCGCACTACGAGGTTGGAGGGAGCACATTCAAAAGAACGCTGAGAGCTCCTTAGCACCCACTTCCGATTTCGATGAAATTTGGTACATGGGATTATTTCATGCCCAATTTGATGGGCATTTGTGATTTTTTTTTGTGGCTTGTGAAGTGTTTCAAAATGTGGAAAAATTGTGATTTGGGCTTGATATTAGAAAATCCCCCTCTGAGCGTCAGGCTTATGGGTACTAGAAAAAATAAATAAAAAAGATGAACTGTTGACGGGACCTATGTACTCTCACGTAATTTTCGACTCTAAGTTTGATTCCGAGACATTTGAACTTTGAGTATTTTTTGTACCAACAGTAGAAAACATAAAGGAGGCATTAACTAAATAGAACGATAATACCGCAAACCAGTCAAATTTTAATAAAATAACTCAATTTTAAATTTTCCACTGTGTTGGTTTTAATATTCGTTTTAGTTATTTGTCTAATATAAACTCAATATTATGATTGTTTTAATGTCAAAATGTTAAACCTTTGTTATTTTTGCTTACGACGGACGGACGGATGGACTGGTTTTTTAATTCGAATTTAATTTTTTGGTTGCAATTTGGTTGCTATTGTTTATTTTTTGTGTTGCTACCGATTTTTCTTTTGTTGTACTGTATATATGTAATATAACTTGCATGACGGAAATAATTTATTACAAAATTCGCATATCGTGTTATTAAATTGATTTTTTTTTTTTAAATTTAATTTTTTAATATTGAATCACTCACTGTAAAGTCGCCAATATGTATTTTGTTGTTGCTTGTGCTTTGCTTATATGTTTGTATACATTTTGGCTTACTGCTTTGCTTTAATTTGATTTTTCTGAATTTTATAATCAGACGCTAGATGTAGATGGTGGTGTTGATGTTGATAATTTTTGTTATTGTTATTGTTGCATGAAGTTCGTACTCTTAACATCTGTTGTTGTGTTAACGAATTTTGCAATTTTTGCAATTTTTGCAATTTGTTGTTTATGTTTTGGTGTTGTTGTTTAATTTTTGTTGGTTTTGATTAAAAATATGGCTAAGCAACAGTGTAGACACATTAGTCATAGTTGGTAGCAGCAGTAGTTTTGGGTTAAATGATGCATGCAAACATTGGATAGAGTACATTTTTCTTACGAAGAAATATTTTTTGGTTTGAGGTTTTTATTAAGTAAGTGTTAAATATTTGAAAAGTGAAAATTATTAATTAGTACGTTAGATATATGTAGATAAAAATAAATTAATTGCATAATGTCACATAATAAACACAATGCCTAAGGAAAAAGTGCGTTATAAAAAAATGTTCTCGTTATTACAAATAAAGTATTCGTTCAATAAAAAATTCATAAAAAACATATTCTAAGATTTTGATGAAATATCCATTTTTAAAATATCTAGAATCAATGTTTGAATGAAAATATGTACAATGTTTGCTTTCCTTATCAAGCCCAATTGTTATTTATTCCACGCAGACAACAAATCATCATCTCTTAAATACATCAACCATGCTAAATCTTTAACTAAATCTGTAACAAAATCTCTGATAAATGCGCTTAACTATAGTTTTTGTTGTTATCGTTGTTGTCGTCAGTTTTTCCTGTATTTGTTTGTATTCAACTGCTTTTTTTTATTCTCGATAACCAACCCGCACTTATGGATTATTATGACTGCATGCTGCAATATATCCATAAACAAGTTTTATTTTTTATTTGTATTTCTGCTTGTCTTTGGTTTTGTTACAGTATGCATGAACATCTGCTTGTTGCTCATGCTGGCATTCGTTCATGAACTCATCTAGAGATGTAAAGATGCTTATCATATTTTGGTAACTTTTCGATTATTTTTAAAATGTCTGATTTGTAAAACATTTTATTAAAAGTTTTAAATTTTTATCGAAATTTGAATTTTTGTGAATGCAAGCTCTCAAAATACCTGATAGCTTTCGATATCATGAGTAATATCAAAGTTTCTCCGGAGTTTGGAAACTCGAAAAATCTAAGAAATTCGAGTAGCTCAAAAAGTTATTAGTTTATATAACATTCCTAAATTGAAAAAAAAATTTTCTATTTGATCGATCGATCCTGTTTCTCGAAAAATTCAAGCCTCTAGCAAAATTTAATATCTCTTGTTTTTTGGAAAATTTAATGATTAACGTTATTTTGCTTTTAACAAGCGTTAACCAGATGACTTGTTAGGACGAGCTTACTGTTCAGTGTATTGTTAAATATGTACCAACAAAATTACAAAAATAAGGCAAATTCATCTGATGATAAATGCACGGAGAAAAAAAAAATAGTACTCGCTACTTTATTTCTCATAAATTTTACCAGAATTTCAAGTCAGAATTGTGACAACTTCACACCGAAGTAAAATTCACCTTTCTGCTTTAGTCACTTCAGAATGTATGCTTCCTAGTAATTTTTATGAAAAAATTGGAGTGATATTTACCTTACTGCATAGTTCAAACAAAAAAAAAAAAAAAAAAAAAAAAAAAATTAGATGACCGGCGCCGGGGTACTAACTTTGGCCCTTCCGTATGATAGTCAGACACATATCCTCTGCGCATGTGATGTAGAAGCAAAAAAATTTGTATATAAAGAAAATGCCTGTCCAAAAATAGAAATTTTTACTAAAATTATAAAAGTCAAAATGATTTTATTGGGTATACAACTTAAAAACCATAATTTTTTAGCGAAATTTGATGCTTTATTGTGGAAAAATGTTATAATATATTTTATTCAAAGTATTGTCCATTGGAAGCTACAACATTTCCCCATCTTTCAGGCAATTTATGAATTCCATCCCAAAAAAATTGCGCCGGCTTGGCGGCCAAAAATTAATCTATCCAATTTCGGATGCCTTGCTATGGTGTGAAGCGTATTTCGGTGAGGGCGTTTTGCATCGAGCGAAATAAATGAAAGTCAGATGGAGCAAGGTCCGGACTATAAGGCGGGTGAGCCAAAACTTCCCATCCACTATTTTCCAAATAGTTTTTCACGGGTCTTGCAACATGCGGCCGAGCGTTGTCATGATGAAAAATTATTGCTTCGTGTCTGGTCGCATTTTCCGGGCGTTTTTCGATGATGGCACGCTTCAAACGTATTAATTGCGTTCGGTACAGGTCACCTGTGATTGTCTGGCCCGATTTCAACAACTCATAATATAACGGCCCCTTCTGATCCCACCAAATATACAGCATAACCTTGGCGCCATGGATATTTGGCTTCGAGGTTGATTTGGCTGGTTGGCCGGGTTTCACGTATGACTTTTTGCGCTTGGGATTGTCATAATGGATCCATTTTTCATCCCCAGTCACAATCCGATGCAAAATGATTTGTTTTTTTGGTGCTCAAGCAGCATTTCAGACATACAGAAGCGCCGTTCAACGTCTCTCGGCTTCAACTCGTAGGGGACCCAATTACCTTGCTTCTGAATGTATCCGGCGGCTTTCAAACGTTTTGAAATGGCTTGCTGAGTCACTCCCAACGATTTGGCAAGCTCGTCTTGTGTTTGACACGAATCCTCATCGAGTAGCTTCTCTAATTCTTCGTCTTGATACTTTTTGGCTGTCCTGGGCGTTCTTTGTCTTTGATGTCAAAATCGGCACTTTTGAAGCGTTTAAACCATTCAAAACACTGTGTTTTTCCTAAAGCATCGTCGCCATAAACTTCTACACGCAAACTATGACTTTCCGCAGCAGTTTTCTTTGCAAAAAAATGACCTAACAGAACCTCCCGCAAATGCTGTCTTTTTCTCGAATTTTCGAAGTTATTCATCGTGAAAAATAATAATGATGCACACAAGATAAAATTGTTTTCTTGACTGATTTTGACAGCTGTCAAATGTTCCTTCAAAATGACATATATATAAAGTTCGAGCTTTCACGATATTTGTTAGTACGGACATCCACCGTCAAATTCCGGTTTTTAAGTTGTACACCCAATAAGTTCTTATGATATTTACCTTACTCGAGTAAGGTGACAATTAAGACACTCATTTTTGTGCGTGAAAAAAATAAAGTTATTTTGACTAGAAACTTAAATTCAAAATGGTCATACGTTTTTTTTCTGAAAGTATAAATTACTTTACATAAAGTCAACTGTAGGAAATTTGTAGTAAATATTCCTTTATTATTTAACTACATTTTATTTGTAAATATGACGTTAGGGATCCATCAAATAGTTCTTACGTAAGGTAAATTATACTTGAAATTTAGTGTTGATTACTTTAATTTTTCGACTAGCCGAGTGGAGTAAACAAATTACAATAATTAACACTAAATTTCAAACAGAAATTACTTTACACAGAGAAAACAACATTGTCAAAAGGGCCCAAACGTGATTATTTTAACAACGGCGCAACCCAAATTTTGAGCATGGCACTTTCGTAGTTGTTTTAACAACGCGTGTTGCTAAATGAGTTTCAACCGTGTTCGTGAGTAATTTAACTTCACTCGCAAGTCACAATAGGTAGTCCAGTAAGTCACAAATCCAAAATGTTATAACTGTTTCATCATAATAGCTAGCTTATGTTTAAAACTCTTCACTTGAAGTCACATAATTTGTCAATTGCAACGTAAAAACTAGTAAGGGTGTAACCTTTGGCCTGGCCAAAAACTAAATACCCTACACTGCAGAATTTTGAAAATTTTGCTCTTGTCCGAGTTCACCCAGTTTTTGCTCAGATCTTGCACTTACTGTGCTCAGTGTCTGAGTGAAATTTGGTTGGATTATCTCAAAAAACGTTTTCAGCATAGTGTTTTGAAGCCTTTGCTTATATGGGAGGTACCCCGCCCTTTTTTTCGAGTTCGTCTAGCTTTAGCTCAGAGCGTATATTTATAGTCCTTAGTATTTGTGTGAAATTAAGTTGGATTATCTCAAAAAACTCTTTCAGTATATCGTTTTGAAGCTTTTTCTTTAATTGGAGGGCCACGCCCTCTTGTCCGAATTCACCCAGTTTTTGCTCAGAGCTTGCGCTTATAATTTATAGTATTTATGTGTATTTTGGTTCCATTGTCGTTAAAAATACTCCTAAAGTTGCATTTTGAATATATCTGCCACGTCTTTTTCTCTGCGTTACAAACGGAAAGACTAAGTGAATAAACCCTGGGTGTAGGGTATAAAAAGGTTCATAAAAAAGCAATAATTTGGTTAAAATTCTTCTTAAGTTAATAAATATTAAAGAGCGTTCCGTTTCGTGACCGTTTCGTTAGTCACACTTATTCAAACAACAATTTAATATAGAAAACATTAACTTTTTAAAATTTCTTATATTCAGTAAAAGAAGGGAACTTTAGTTTTGTTTCGAGACTGTTTTCACAGTTTTATGATTTAAAATAACTTTGTTTGGTCATATTCTAGAGTCAAGTGTCCTATCAATCACAATGGAATGACCCAAAAAGGAAATTATCACTTATGTGTTGATTGTTGAAAAATTTAACTAACGATACGTATTTATAAAAAAATCGATTTTTTAAGTAGTATCGTATTTCACATCCCAAACTTAAACATTTTACTTCCATCTATCGATGTTTTTATTGTGTTTTTTGGTTTTTATTCTTTTTGTTGGTTTTGAATTTGACTGCATGTGCAACGTCATCATCATTTAGTTGAAACTGGATTTCCTTCTTCATCGAATTTTGCTGTGGTAGCATCTCTTGGGCGCACAGTTCAAATGCAGATACAATACACAAATTCAAGTGTTTATCTTGTAGTTTCATTGTTGGTTTTGTTGTTGTTTTAGTGATTCAATGAATGTTCTTTTAGTTTTCTGCTTTTTTTTCTTTTTTGTGTGGGTTGTATGAAAGAAAGTTTTGGTATTAAAACATGAAATCTATTGTCGGTTTGTAATGCTATGTGGGTCGATTTAGTTTTTCTTTTATATTTTACCTAAAAATTCAACTAAAATCATGCGGGTCAAATTTTGCCATGATCTTTGACTTGTGTAGGCATTTTTTATTTTTTTAAGATTTTCTCTTTTTAATAATTTCTTTAAAAATTTATCATTTTAGACGAACGGTTGACAATCTTTGACCATTTATTGTTGTATTGTTATGATCTCAGTAGATATTATTTCAATTATGAAGTACTCTTTTTAGAAAAAATTATATTCCTATTTAAGTACTTTATTATCAAATACATGACTAAGAATTGTTTTTATGTTAATTTTTTTAACCCTAATATTTTAAAATTCATATATGCATGTACATTAGATAGGGCCGAAATTTAGATTTGTCCCAAATGCGACTCAAAAGTAAGAAAAACTCGATAACTGCATAATTTTTTTTTTTTATTCCGAGAAAAATCAATGGAGCACTTTTGATTCTGCTGAAGGCGCATTTTATGCGAAAAAAAAAAACGTTTTTTTTGTTTATAACGTTTTCTTCACATAATTTTTACTTTTTTATTTTAATTTGCTTGAAACATAAAGATAACACAGGTTTACAAAAAAAAAAAAAAAATTTCATGGCGTTTTGATCAGACTATGTGTTTCCTAGGGACTTTGACGTCCTGAATCCAAATCCGGGGTCCGTTTTTTCCAGAACGTCCGAGAAAAAAGATTTCAAGGTCATATGAAGGACAAAATGGTGATGTGTCGTTTAGTGATAAATTCGCTAAAATTCTGAAACTAATTTTATATCATTAAATTCTTATTCCTTAAAAAGAATATGTGATCAAAAAGGGCCTCTCGGACCTAGTTTCGGAGATATAGCCATGGGAAGATCCGGATATATCTTCTTTAAAAACCGCTATAAGTTGGGAACCCCTGGATGGATTTGAAAAATATTGGTGTCATATGAAAGGTATTTTGTTGTTGTTGTTGATGTATTTGTTGTTGTAACTGAAAAATTTCTCAAAATTTCAAAAAAGGTCATACCTCCAAAACTATGAATCCAATTAAAAATATGCGCATAATATTTCTATAGGCTATTAAAATACCTTTCATACGACACCAATATTTTTCAAATCCATCCAGGGGTTCCCAACTTATAGTGGTTTTCATAGAAAATAAATCCGGATCTTCCGATGGCTATATCTCCAAAACTATGTCCAAGATACCCTTTTTGAACACATACTCTTTTTAAGGACTAAAAATTGAATGATAAAAAATTAGTTTCAGAATTTTAGCGAATTTATCACTAAACGACACCAGTGCTGTCGTTTTGAAAAGTTTGAGCGAAGTGAAATTTTGTAAAAAGTGAAGTGTTGCGAAGTAAAATTCTGAAAAAGTGAAGTATTAGCGAAGTGAACACAAAAATCACAATTTTATTTATTCAATTCATTCATTTTTATGCTACACAAAACAAAATTTGAAAATATATTTTATTGTAAAAAAATAAATAAAAAATTTCTTAAGTCAAAAATTTACCGAAATATGGTCGGCCACTCGAACATGGAAATTTTGTTTATGCGGTCGAAGAAACGTTTTTACTCAAAACAATGCATCTTACGAAAAAAGTGTATAAAGCAAAAAATGCTTAGAATAATCCAAGAAATACGTGTGAATTTTTTTCAGAATTTTTTGGAACTTTTTTAATTTTTTTTTTTTGTGACCAATTTTTTAAAAATTATAAAATGTACCCAAAAATTAAACGTATTCTTTGAATGATTCTAAGTATTTTAGGTATTATACACTTTTTTCGTAAGACGCTTTTTTATTGAGTAAAAAACATTTTTCCGACCACTTAAAAAAAAATTAAATGTTCGAGTAGCCATATTTCGGCTAATTTTTCACCTAAAAATTTTATAATGAAGCGTTATAAAGGAAATTTTATCTACTTTTATGATATTCTGCTATATCTTTACATATCTCTGACCCTAAAACAGTTATAGACAAAAGAGTAAAAAACACAAGAATTCGAAATTTTTGCTTTCTTTTTTTGGTCTATAAACTATTTCGATGGCAAATTTAATTCTCTACAAAAAGCTTCCTGTGAAGTATATCGAAATTTTGCTTTGTTCGCTTTGAAAAACATATTACTTTTCAGTCAGGGTAGGCTTCGGGCATACAAAAAAGTATGTTTCTGAGCTCTCTTAAAAAGAATAGACAAATTTTAAGGCAAATTTTGTATTCAAAAAAAAAGTGAAGTGATTTTATGAAAGGGGAAGTGGCGAAGTGTTTTCGATAAAAAAGGAGCAAAACACTTCAATTGAAGTGTCAGCGACAGCACTGAACGACACATGAACCCCATTTTAACCTCCATATGACCTTGAAATCTTTTTTCTCAGACGTTCTGGAAAAAAACGGACCCCGAATTCAGATTTAGGACATCAAAGTCTCTAGGAAATACATAGCCTGGTCAAAACGCCATGACATTTTTTTTTTGTAAACCTGTGTTATGTTCTTGCAGAAATTTTGGCGTTCAAAAATTTTAAATTTATTTTTGTAGTAGGTATAGATAATATTCGGTTCCAAAAATCGATTTTTTTACTTTTTTCAACTACAAAAAGCTTATACGGCAAAAAGGTTAAAATCGTCCAAAGAATACGTGTGAATTTTTTCAGAATTTTTTCGAAATATTTTTATTTTCTTGACTAATTCTTGCAAAATTATAACATGCATCAAAAAATTCTAAAAAAAATTCGCTCGTATACTTTGAACAATTCTAAGCATATTTTGCCTTATAAACTTCTTTCGCAAGATGTCTTACTTTTGCGTAAAAATGCCTTTGTTCATTTGCGTAGTTGAAAAACGTAAATAAATCGTTTTTTGGAACCTTATATTGGGGGTTATCGTGAATCAATATGTCCAGGGAATTTTTCTCAGACTGCCGTGCATTCTCTATTGACTCACGATAACCTCCATTATCTACATTATCTGTATACTAAGTTAAATTTTTTGAAACGGACACAACTCAACTCAAACTTTTTTTTGGTGGTTTTTTGAAGAGTTTTTGACCAGAATTATTGCCTTATATTTTTTTTTTTCAAAAACTTAATTTTTTTTTAAAGTTATAAGCATGTGCATTTTTATGTGTTTTTTTAAAAATTGCGATTTATCCGTAGGGGAGAAGGGGGAGGTTTCGACACCCTTACAAGAAAATCCTTATATCTTCCAATTGCAATTGCGCATGTTATTTTGAATACACATAGACTATGCACGAATATGTTCGCTATTTTCGAAACTGTGACCAAAAAATCATAGTTAAAATAAATGACGAAACCTCCCACTTTTGGGGAGGCTTCGTCAGTCCGTCTAGTACCGAACTCCATATCTTGTGAAAAATCGGATTCATGGAAAATAATTGAATCATATGTATAAATTTCAGTTGTTGAATCCTCCCATTTAAACTTGACGAATCCTACCTTATGCACTTGTTTCCAAATTTCCAAATTTCCGAATTTCTCAGTTATCTTTTATTTATTTTGCAAACCTTAAATGTAGTATTAACAATAATAATATATTTAAGTATCTGCTAAAAAAAAAGGAAATTTTATCACACAAAAAGCAACAAGCAAATATTGCATCAATTTGCTATTGTATAAAAACACAAAACCACGACTAGCTACGCACACTAGCCGAATTGCGCTGAGAAATTTTTGTGAAAACTGCGTACCATTAGGAGTACGAATTTTTGTATTACACGCGGGAGTTAGTGTGAATAGAAATCACAAAATTTGGCACTGACAAATCCTTCCATGTGTCGAAACCTCCCCTAAATAGTGAACGAAAATTTATAAAATTTTTGTGGTAGATGAAATAAACTTTTCATAAAAATTTTAAAAATTTCTTATAGATAAAGAACTTTTTAATAAACAAAAAATATTAAAGCAATACCTACCCATAAACAAAAACAAAATTTTTTCACAAAATTGTTTTCTAAAATCTAATAACATTTCTATGGAAAAAAATTGGAGGAACTTTCATTAATAAAAAAGTCACGCGTACTTAAATAACGCTACATAGGCGCCTTACCTATGCGATTCACACATTTACGCTCGCTGCGCGTTCTAACGTGCATTCTCAATTTCTGCAGTGGTGAGGCAATAATCCTAGTCAAAAACTCTTCAACCACCAAAAAAATTTTGAGTTGACAAGTAAGTTTTTACTGCGTCCGTTTCAAAAAATTTAACTATGCTACTAAAATTTATGATTTTATAACGCCAAAGTTTTTGCAAGAATACTAAAAAAATTATGCAGATATGGTTTTAAGAGCCCTTCGAACTTTTGATTTTTTTTTTTTCTTCATACAAATCCAACCATATTACAAAGTTACATATTGCTATACTGAAACAGTAAAAGTATGATCTCTGTCTGGGTTTTCGTTAGACGATACTTTCCTTATACATTTCATTTTGTTTTTGTGGTCACTTTTGTTGGGTGGTATTTTTAGATTCTATTTTTAGAATTATTACTTAAATTGTTTGTTACTCACATTTTTGAACCTTGCACTGTCATGTTGTGTTCATGAATTATGTTGGGAAAACCGCAATTTGTTCTGTCTACTGTTACCTTTTGCGGCTCAAGCTGAATAAATACATGAAATGCGAATTCTGCTGTGGAAAAATTTAAATATTTCTCTTTTAAAACTTTCAACTTTAACATTATTTTGTAATGCGCAAAAAAAAAAAAACTAAAACAAACGCTTGTTTTTTGGTCTCTGTTTGATTGCTATAAAGCGGTAATGTTATAGAAAAAGTTTATCTCATATTTTACAGAGTGCTTTTTTTACATTGCCGCTTATCAGCTGGCACTTGATGTCCATTAAAACGCCTACTGTCCGCCCCATAAAAACAAAGTTTTTCTTTAAACAACGGAACACAATGTGGCTGCACGTTAACTTTACTGGTCTGTTATGTCTAGCAAACTGTGTCTCTTGAGTGCCCTTCACATTTTGTTGCAACAGTCAGTTTTAACATAAAGAAATCATCATTTAATTCTTTACATTTCACATGATAACATGGTAATGATATTTGTTCATGTTTTTTCATTTAATTTTATTTTACAGAGAAATAGATATGGATGCTCTGCCTATTGTTCAAATGGATGGCAAAAAAACTCGTCTCTCGAAACCTAGACTACAATCAATACGTGATGCCGGCCGTGATAATCATCATGACTTTACGTTTGACTATTCCTACTGGTCATATGACGAAAATGACAGTCATTTTGCAACACAGGAAGAGGTCTATGATGACTTGGGCACTGATGTGATTGATTGTGCTTTTGAAGGTGAGTAATAGTTTTTAAAACAATTGGCAGATATGAATGAATGGATATGAAGTTTTCATAATATTGAAGTAGCAAATGTTCATAAAAACTATGAATCTTAAGTGATAAATGTTGTTGAAATTTAATGACATAAAATGTTAATACAATAACTATAATAAATGTATTATTTGTATTGTTTAAAATACTTTCCCTTTTAATTGGAATCTACTCTTTTCTAAATCCCCCATTTCACGCCCATCGCATGTCACTCAGTCAGTCACTTGGTTTGCGCTTTGTCGCTTTTTAATTGCACTTCATGTCTTGTTAACAAGTGGTTGATTCATGTCTCTTGACATGTCGCATGTCTATGACACATGCAACTTGTAACTGAAACAGATACTTTGTGTAAAGCAGAGCAATGTCTTCCAACTACACCTACATCCAAACAACTGACTAGAGGGCAATTAACTCATTTCCGCTTCCACAAAACACTCTAGAGTACAGAATATGCTAAAAATATTCACTCCTTTTGAGTAACGCGTATGACGTAGTTATCGTCCTGTGGCAAATTAATTTACGCCTTTAATGCTGCAATTGCATTTATTATGTTTATTTTGTTAAAATTTTTTCTGCTTTACAGGATTGCATTCAATATATTTTCTCATTGAAAGCATACTTTCCACTTGGAGATTAGATCCATATCAGTATTGCCAAATTATAATCTGGGACCATGACCAAATCAAGTTTTTGAAATGAAACTTAGGTGTAAAATGTCAGGGCCGCGACACTTTTTTGGCGACACTTTTCGTTACATCTCGTTATATCTCGCAAGCTATACAAGCTATTTTGATGAAATTTCGTAGGTATGTGTAGAAAGTAAAAAAAATGGGTGCTAGCAAACTAGCGCCACGCCTTCTCTTTAACGATTGAAATTTGAATCTGTGTACATGAAAATGGCTGTGTGTGTGTCTGCAGCATTATCACTCAGAAACTATTTGACTAATTGAGCTGGAAATTTGGCAGTGAGTGTTTCTCAGGTATGGAAAGGCTTTTATGGTATAAACGAAGGTCACCCGAAGGCTTCATAGTCAAAACGAAGAATATCTGGATGCACTAGAGGAAAAACATCTATGGCGGACTATCAACTAGCCTTAACTGACAGTTTTCTGGGACAACCGATGTTTTTCGGATGTCACCCGAAGTCTTCATAGTCAAAACGAAGAATATCTAGGTATACTAGACGGAAAACATCCGTGGTACGCTATCAATAAGCCATAATTGAATATTTTCTGGGACATCCGCAGATTTATTGACACATAATACATGGTTTGTGCTCTATCGAAGAAAAAACAACTTTTTTGGTCAAAATCGATTTTATTCATAAACTTTGGCTCATACAAAAGCGATACAACCATTCCAGCGCTTCAATAACATTTCGATATTTTTCTTGTAGAACGATTTACATTTGGCCTCAAATTAGACGTTTTTTCGGCGACCACCTCATTTGAGCCAAATCGCTTTCCAGTGAGAATTTTGTTTTGGGTCTGCGAGCAGGTAAAAGTCGCGGAGAGAAAAATCTGTAGAACGGAGTGGGTGGGGCAGCAATTTCACGGAAAAAACTAAACCGTAAAAATTCATTGAAAATCCCAGTTATTTTTACTGATTTTTTCAGTAACTGTGCGCCCGTAAAGAAAAACCGTATTTTTTACTGACTACACACAGTAAATTTTTTACAAAATATAAAAATAAAAAAAAAATTATGTTGATTGGTATCGAACTTAAGACCTTTGTGTTTCTAGGCGACGCTCTATCTACTGAGCTACTGTACCACTTTAATTTCTATAGCTTATTATTTTATTTAAATCAAATTTCAATAAAATTTTTTACAATCTCAACCAGTAATAATTGAAATGTATTCTAAGCAAATATTGCAGAGCCCACTAGCATTTTTTCATGCGACAAATTTTCACTTCTATATTCAATAGTTTTCACTGTTTGTATCTGTACTTTTTAAAGTTTAAGCCGTATATTTTACTCTCGTGCCATTACTTTTTCATGAGAATTCAGTAAAGCAATTGAATTACTGGAACGAACCGTAATTTTTGACGAGATTATTATCACTTTGTGCTATTTGAAAAACAATTTTTACGGATCATTTTTTTGCGTGTTGAAACGGAATTAATTCATTTTAATTATCGTTTCCATCGAAAATCTACAAACTTCTGTACTTTTCTTTGTTTTGATCATAACGTGAAATTTTTTCTACCATACAAATTTTAAACTGAACATCTTTCAAACAACCAGGAAATATTGGATCACCTTATCTTGTTAAGTTGAGGTGACATCACCAGTTTTTTCACAAGATGTCATTTCTCCCTATCCATTTTACATGTGTACCAAATCTCATAAATTATGAATTTCTATTTTTAGGGGCGTGGCATCGCCCATTTTCCCAGGGAACATTATTTGTCTTGGCGCTCTGTATACATGTATCAAATCTCATTTATGTGCGAGAAATATTTTCGAAGATATAATGATGTGATTTTTGTGAAGGCGTGATTCCCCCATTTTCCCAGCAGTTACTTTGAAAGCAACTTTCGCATGCTCAAATTTTCATGTTAAATTGTAAACATAGCACCTGCTGATATCTTTGGGGTGTGAGCTATCTCACACAATTTCACTTTAAAAGTATTTCGTGGACTTTCCGGAACAATTTCCGATTTTAAGCAAACAGAGGCTTTAGCATTATTAGTGCTTATAAGACCGCATTAAAATTCAGCATGCCAGTCAATAATTGTCTGTTTTCTCAGTTCTGAGTCCGGACCACATTTAAATGTTTCAATGCCATGCCTACTTTTGATGTATAAGCTTCATTTCCTTCACGTGTTCTAAGATGCACACGTATATTTTTTTTGTAACTTAACGGATCCGGTGTCCGGATTGCTGAATATACCGAATTACCAAATTCGGTTTTCCGGATTGCAATCCCTATGAACCATACTCCACCTTCTTGACTTTTCAGACTGAGAAACGTTTATCATTCTGTTTTGTCTAAAATGGTGCATGCGAACATGATCATTTGTTTGTTGTTTTTTAAATTTAACTAAGTTAATATGCTTGTATTTTGCTGATTTTTTTTTAAATTGTTTTTTTTTTGTTTTTTTTTTTTGTAAAATGTTATTTTTTGTTTTTGACATGAACATTATTTTTATTTAATTGCGCTTGCTGCCTAAAATATGCGCAACTGTGCATTTTCAGCGAAAGTGTTTTTGCTTTTATTTATTGTTAAAGTCACTACTTTTTTTGTTCAGTGAAAGCAAAATTATTTTTTATAAAAATATTGCATTTTCTGTTTGTTTGTTGTATAAAAAAGATATATTTCTAATTCATAAAAATTTTTAATTAACGCATTTTAATGCAAACTGTGTCTGTAACTGGATTATTTTTTTGCGCGAAATTTCCGCACTTTTGTTTTATTTATTTTTATTTTTTGTTGTTGCTACTAGCGTTATTGGCGATAGTAATTTTGCTGGTGCTATTTCATTATTTTTATATATCAATGTCGTAATGAGCGTGCAACACGCTTCAGAAATTCAAAAAAACAAAAAAAAAAAAAAAATAAAAATAGGGATCATCAAACATTCAATATTGAAAATATTGCCTTATGAAATCTATAATTTATAGTTCACATTTTCGTGGTTCTATAAAGACTTTAATGAATTTTTAATATGCTTCTTCTGGAGGTTTCTGAACATGGCATAACTCTTTATTTAAAAATATGTTTTATAAACACATCATTTGCCTCAACAGTTTTTCTTTCTTTTAAGTATTTACACTTTCAATAAAGTGCTATTGAAGTTTCCCTCCTGTATGTGCATTTAGTTGGAGTTGCGCACACCAAATGTTGCAATAACCCACTAATGGTAAACAAATTTTTTTTTCTTAAACTTAAGGTAATTTCAACTTACCCAACTAGTAAATGACAGCTCATTTAAATATCTACTGAGTCATACTTACTGAAAATACAAACAAAACAATTACTTGCCTTTGATATTTAGCTAACACTTAAATACGAAAGTCACGTTAAAAATTTTTGTTTCTGTTTTTTGCTGACTTAAAGCAACAAAAAAATATATTATAAACAAATTAACTTAAATCACCGTGGACCGTAACTTCGCTTTACACAATAGCGTTATTAGAAAAGGGTCCGGTCTAATCTGAGTAACATTATATTATTCTCTTTTGAAATTTTCTTGAAACTGAGGGGGCTATTAGGTTATTAAAGTGAGTGACATCCATTAAGGGGGTGACAACTATTGATGGTCGAAATTAGCCTTGTATGTATGTATGTAGTCTCCTTTAACTCCTAGGAAATGTCTCCATTTGTCGCGGTCCCTTACGATGTCTTTGATCTCTTGCCACGACTTTCCCGATTTTTGTATTTCCTTTTCCAACAACCTTTTCCAGTTGGTTTTCGGTCTACCACGTACTCTACTGCCTTGTGGACTCCACTCAAGAGCCTGGCGACAGATTTCACTGAGTGATTTCCGAAGAGTCTGAGCAATCCATCTCCTCTTGCGCAGCTTGACCTCGTTTGCTATAGCCCTCAGATTGCATTTTTGATGTAGCTCGGCATTTGATCTATTCCGGCAGCCTTGTTGTTTTTCATGGTTTGGATTGTAGGCGGTTGTGTTTGTATTCGACTACTACTGCGAGCCACTGCGGCAGTTGTAGTTGGTGATTTGGTGGGATTCAGTATATCTCAAAAATACAAAAAATTAGTCTTGTTCTTGAGAAAAATTACCAACACCAAGACGCTGATTTTGGTCACGATGATCATTAAGACCAAGACTACTTTTCAATGTTGGTAATTTATAATTGATAAGTGTGTCACGCAGCTTTCAAGCATAAAATTATGTCCTAATTCGAAATTTGGCATTTTAAAAACCTAACTGCTGGTGAAAAATTATGTTTGGAAAGACCAAGGCTTAATGTTCAAGTCCAAGACTCAAATCCAGGACCAATACTCAAAGTTCAAGACCAAGATTAGTATGGTTTTGGTCTTGGTTTGCTCCATCCCTATTAAAACTCCCTTAAAAAAAAATCAATATTCTATTGGGGTCGTCGAATTTATATCTTTTAAAATAATCATAACTATTAAAGAAAATTCATATAAGACTAATTCATAGCTAATTTTTAAGACGAAGAATAGTACCAAATGATGCATTTAGTAAAAAGGAAGTGTTGTTTACTTAACCTCAAAAATGGAGTTTTTGAACTTTTATGTTTGAATACCTCAAAAACCATACACGATGGAGTAACAATGCTGAGACTGAGTTCAGATTCAGCATTGACAAATATATACACAGTTAAAATTTTACTTTAATTTTAAAACCAAAAAGTATTTATATAGATCAATGCCAAACAAAAGCATTAATTTTATACTATTTTGGAATAAATTTCATACTTTTTTGGAATAAATTTCAAAATTTTTTGGAAAAAATCGGAATTTAAAAGTCTAAAATCCAAACTATATTTTTAAGTGTGTAGAAAATAATTGTTTTTGTTTTGGTTTGATTTTTTTTTTCCAAAAACAACTTTTTTCGACCCCTTTTCGATTTTAAAAAATTTCGAATTTTGTTGCTAACACCATAAGGCATTGTGCGAAAAAAGAAAACACAAGGTTTCCTCAAACTTATACACGTAATTAAACCCCATTCCGGAGAACGGTGCTAAGCTATCGTATTCGGTTTTGCCAAAATATTTCATTTATTTATCATTTTAAGATAATTTCAGACTAAATGATTTCAATTAAAGGGTGTAAATTTTGCACATAGGTCGCGTATTCCCCACGAGTTCTTTGTCCGTTTGAGTGTTCTGTTATTGTTTCCTCATTGAATTAATGACGCGTTTTCTTTGTTTGGTTTGTTCGTGACTCTTTGCAATGACAATGACCATGCAATACAACGAGTACCTACATAAATAATGCCACAGTTGGGGCCACTTTGCATTTTACAAGAATGTGAAGTGAAATAAAAAGTTAAATTTATTTTGCATGTCGATTTCCTTCCTGCTACGTTTATTTTTCTTGTAGATTTTGTTTTCTTTAATTTTTTTTTTCTCTTTTGCTTTATACAAATTCTTTTTGGCTTAACAATTTTCCACTAATTTGAACTGTTTAAAAATAGTTAATCGCAAAGGTATCGCAAAAATTGTTTAGTGAAACAACATCGTATTGGCCAATCCGCAGATATTGAGCGGGAAAGATTATGAATTTAAGGTAACCAGACAAGAACAAATGAAAACGCAAGTGTTTCTTTTTGTAAATTCTTGCAAGCGAAAGAATATTGTTGGAAAATTTATAATCGAACAATTATGTAAGTAGGTATTTTTAATTGTTTTTTTGGAACAGATAATGAACTTACATTATTTGCTAACAACAAGCATGGATTAGATGACATTGTTGGTTGAAGCTAACTGTTCCGTATGTTTATGTCAAACACCAACAAAATTACAAAACAATGAGGGGACTCCTTAAAACGTGTAAAAGCCTCGAAAACCTCGTAAACTCGTAAAAGTTCTCAAAATCAATACAAAATTTGACAGTTTTATGAGCTTACGAGGTTTTCGAGGCTTTTACACGTTTTCAGGAATAGCCTTAATGTAAAATCATTCAGGAAAAACAAAAAATTGGAGAGCTGGTTTTAATTACGTTTCAACCCCTACCACAGATCCTATATTTGAAAAATAGGGCAAATGCAAAAGTTCTAATTTTACTTAGTAGGTTACTGCATTAAAAAGGACTGCCACCCATAAATTTTGTAACGATATGAGGTGGTGAAGTGGCAAGCGTAACTTTTTTCTGTTTTGTTTTAATCAAGTGCCACACTACCATAACGGAGTGGAAAATGAGGCCGTTTGATTTATGTTAAACTTTACATCTTTCTTGAAGGATAGCTAACTCAAAATTTCCGAAAATTTGACTTTCTTCAAAATCGACTTCGTAGGAATGGAAGAAAAAGGCAATCAGGCATTATCTGTGTATTTTCAATTACTTTTCGTTTAATAGGCTTTTTGATGAAAACGGTTAGGCGTACGATAAAAAGTATTAGAATTTCTTTTGTGGAGAATTACAGGTTCTACAAATAATATTGATTTGTATTTACGTCCTTCTGCATATCCATCATGTGTCTGAAAATAGCGTTTACTGCACTTTAAATCAAGAATTATTTAGATCACGGACCTGACAGAAAAAACCGTGGTCAGATTCAGAAAAAAAGTTATCGAGATCTCTTTCGAAATTGCTTTGCTGTGTTATAAATAGAAATACCACTATCGGAAAGAGCGATAGAAAAAAATTTAGCACGTGTAAAGCTTTTGAAATCATACACAAACCACCTACCCTAAATGCTATCATTAAGTTACAAATATCAATTTAAGCTCCATTCACCGCGAATCGCATAATACGAATCTGTCGCTATTAAATAATCAATTTAATGATTTAATAAACGGAAAAATATCAAAACCTATCACGTATCTTGGCCTGCTAATTATATTCATTATAATTTTTGTCTAATGATAACAATTTTCTGCCTCTCAACAGGCATGCACTTGCAAAATCTGACTTGCTAGAGTTGTTTGTAAGCGACAGCCCAGACATTGACAAACTTGTCATAAGTGCGACT
This sequence comes from Calliopum simillimum, assembly GCA_951812925.1. Classification (NCBI taxonomy): domain Eukaryota; kingdom Metazoa; phylum Arthropoda; class Insecta; order Diptera; family Lauxaniidae; genus Calliopum; species Calliopum simillimum. Next base: position 127,011,977 of record OX638368.1, read on the forward strand.
TCGTATTGTAAAATATTTGTAACATTTTTATTTAATATCTTTAACAAATGATACATAGCATGCTGATGGTAAATGTTGTAAATACAAATAAACATAAATCATTGCCATGTAGATGTAGAGCGCGGAATATAACAAATGGTTGATAAGGCATTGCTTTATCTGATACTGCCAGTTTGTTTATCTGAAGCTGGTAGTCAGAATCGTCGTGAGGCAAATGAATAATCAATTATTTTGCAATTATGTATTTTTATTGTTGTATTATTACTTGTGTATTTTATTTCTGTACAGCTGATATAGTGTCTATGCCAGTAGGTCATTCATGGTTACGAGCAATAAATTGTATACAAACTGATAAAAATACTGAGAAAGCTTTTTTATTTCCACAATTTATTCATTGCACATACGACTTGAAAAAATGTTTATTTTTAAATATTTTTGGAGAATGTTTTTCTCCACAAAAGAATATATTCGCTCGAATACAGACAAAAACACAGAATAAAAATATGCAATCACAGCGGACTGACATCGTTCGCGTGCTTGAAAATTATCAACAAAGCGGTAGGCTGATCAGTTGTGCGTAGAAAACATTAACAAAACAATAGGAAGCGAATGTGCGTAGAAAATAATAATAAAGCAATAGGAAGCGATTGTTAGGTAGCAAGCTTAGCTGTTATTGAGAGGAAAGAGTGATAGCTATCCTGTCTTTCAGTTTGCGCAAAAAATTCAGATTTCTAAATTTAATTGGAAAGTGCAATCCTTACTCGACTGGACTTAACCTTTTTCCGAGACGATGAACAAAGTTTTCCCCTGGCGGTAACTGCTCTTGCAATGCTACTTTACCACTTTTCTTCGTGAACGAGTTTGTAAAAAAAATAAAATAATTTTTACTAGAATTATAAAGTAAAAATGGCTGAAAGTGTGATTTACTCTATTTATAGGAAAATGTAGGCAATTTTGAGTAAATATAGTTCATACGCAAGATAATTTAGTGATAATTTTTTTATTACCCGAGTGGAGTAAAAATTATGACACTGATTTTTTTCCGTGTATGTATATATTTTTATTCTAAAATTGTCGTTTGTCTAATTTCGCAATAAAAAAGTGAAACATTATATGCATTTGTTTAAAAACCTAACTGTTAACATATTTCCCACTTCACTGACCACCACATGACCTTCGAGGTTATGCTTCAGTGAATTCATTGAATGCTGATAATTTTGCTCTTCAAATAGAATTTACGCTATACAGAATTGTAATTATATATGAGAAAATGTTTATTAAGTTCTAGGCTTAATTTGAAAGAGAGAAAAGTTTTTTATCTCGTGACAACTTCAAACATGCTCCCTTACATTAGTAATAATTTCTTAGATACCCACTAACAAATTAAATTTCATTTACAGGTTACAATGCTTGCGTTTTCGCCTATGGTCAAACTGGTTCTGGAAAAACTTATACCATGATGGGAGCATCGGAAAATCCCGGACTGATACCACGCATTTGCCAAGAACTTTTTACACGCATGAAAGTGGGTCAAGATGCTGGCACCGGTTACAAAACACATGCCAGTTACTTGGAAATTTATAATGAACGCGTTAAAGATTTACTTGGTCCACAAACAACGGGTCATGGATTACGTGTGCGTGAACATCGTTCCCTAGGACCGTATGTTGAGAATTTATCGCAACATGCGGTGTCCGATTTCGAAGAGATTCAGGTGAATAAAAAAATACTTTAGTTGAAAGTTAATTGTTTGTATTAAATATTGCAATGAGTTGTATTAAATTTCTATCTTTCTTCATCTTCTTCGTTGTCGTCGTCGTCGTTGGAGTAGGAGTGTATTTCACGCGGCAACATACAACGGACCACGGCGAGCACGAATATGAATGATACAAGCAGTCGGAGTCACGCAATCTTCACCATTACATTTGTGCAAGCGGTTTTCATGAATGACATGCCAAGCGAAACTGTTTCTAAGATACATTTGGTCGATTTGGCGGGCAGGTAAGCGTTCGTTGCGTTGGCTATGTTTTGTTACTCAAGATTTTCTCTTAATTTTTGTTTATTTTTTCATTTCGAATGCTCTTATGTTTAACATGGGCTAGTGGACAAATTATAATGCAACCACATGTTTTGTAGTTTGCAAAAATTGTAGATGATTAAAGTGATAATATTATTACATATTTTAAATTTTTATATTGTTATAGTATTCTTTAAATATTACAAGAGCGACTAAAAATGTATAAGCCATGACGTCTAAAAAATAGTTTATTAACTTGTAATTTGTGATATACTGAACTGATTTTAAGCTATAATTATGGTAGTACTTCAAGCTGGTTATATTTTGTAGATTCGATAGATGGAAGTCACAAAAATGTTGTATGCAATAAGTCTAATGCTACAAGGGATCATGTAGAAAATAGGTGAAAACACAGTAAAGCCTTTTTGTTGCCTTGAACACAATAGCATTGGGTGATTCTCCGAAAAATGTACCATTCAATTTCCTTTGGTTCAAAATCATGTTTAAAGTTCAAATTTGATATTTTAACTATTTAATACAGATACTCAAACTATATAAATATAAATAGCTTAAAATAAAATTCTAAATATTTTGGTATGAAATTATAACACAAACTGTTAAATACTCATTCTCCAGTCCCAAACCGCTCGGTAATACACTAAATTTGCTCGTTTCGCATATTAATTTTTTTTAAGAAAGCATATGAGACATTGTTTGCATAAATGATAAGTGTACCGTCAGTTTTTCCTTTTTGTTGAAAAATAAGAAAACTAAACGCTGTTTCAAATATTTTTTAACCAACACATACTCTATACTCTATTCAGTTAATGCCAAGAAATTTAAATTAAATTTTTTTTATTTGTTAATAAGTTTGTCAGCTCAGTGAGTTTTAGGTGTTCAACATAGATTCTTAGTGGGTTTGTTTTTTAAAAAGTTTAGAAATTTTGTAAAGAACACGAGTGTGTGACATTCTCCTGGAAGGTTTTTTAGACGTATTCTTTAACTTTAGACAATTTAATCAATTTACAATTAAAATTCCTATCCACCAGTTACAAGTTTTTTAAAAATATTTGTTATTTTGCAACATTTTATAATTCTCCTGGCTGACATTCTCATGTCAAGTTTACTCCAATTTGTAATTTATTTTGTTTAAATGTGTTGTTTATCGTCGGCCTAATTCTAATACGACGTAAGTCATAATTCGGCAAAATGACAATAATTTGGGTAGATTGATTAAAACTACATCTATCCCCTTTTTTAATTTTTAATGTTTGTATGAACTCAGGGAGGCAAAACGTTTGAAATTTTAATATTTTTTAGTCATTTCCGTTCCATCGATTTCTTTAACTCTTCAGAATTAAATATGCTTTCATAATATATATGGATTATAAAAATAAATGGAAATTTTCGTTAAAACATAAACTTTTCTTTTCTATGTGACTTCGTCTTTCTTTGCCTCCTGAAAAGTAGATAATTTTGACTTACGTCGTATTAGAATTATGCCGACGATATCTATGTATAATACAGATAGAAGAATGACTCATTCACTTGGCACCCAACGGTCAATTGGTCCATTACTTAGTTCAGCTGTTTATAGCATCGTCTTACAAAACTCAAGTCGTGGGTTATAATGATTTTCCTATTCTTGGGCAGTTTTAGAACCCTATTTCATTGTTTATTTTGAAGTTTTAGTTTAATTTCAAATTATTCTCAAAGCATGCCAAAGTGCTTATTAAATGTATAAAATTTAGCATAACTGATGTTTTGAAAATCTTTCTTCGAAGTTTAAAACTTTTATTTATTTATTTTTAGTTATGGCAATAAGCGTTAATTTGTTAAAATTGTAAAATACTACACATGACTGCAAAATTGAATACCATATTTTTAGGAAAACATTATCATTTCCTCATGCATTCTTAACCATTTCATTTTTATTTAAAAATTGAAAATGTACTCTGATTTTCTCTTTTAATTTATTTGCTTTTCAAATGTAGTTTATTTGCTATTAGCATGCAAATTCCTTAACATTATTGGCGCAACGGCGCATATTAATTGTTGCTGCCTTTCAATTTATAATTCATTTTCCGTTTGAACGAAATTTCTTTACATCAATTGAACATACATTTTTTTCATTATTTCATGTACTTTGTTATGTTTTACAGTGAGCGTGCAAATGCAACTGGCGCCACTGGTCAGCGGCTGAAGGAAGGCGCTCACATTAACAAATCGCTTGTTACCCTGGGCAGTGTAATCTCAGCTTTAGCGGAGCAAACAAATCGAAATGATAGCAATGCCAATGCTAAACGTATACTATACATTCCCTATCGCGATTCCATACTGACATGGCTGTTAAAGGATAGTTTAGGCGGTAATAGTAAAACGATTATGATAGCTGCTATATCACCAGCTGATTGTAATTATAGTGAAACATTAAGTACGTTACGCTACGCAAACAGAGCTAAGAACATAATCAACAAACCCACAATTAACGAAGATTCTAATGTTAAGTTAATACGCGAATTGCGCGATGAGATTAACAAATTAAAATCGATGCTGACCGGCGATTTGGTATGTCTAAATGAAATTGCTATTGCTTTATTGACCTTAATTCATACTGTTTTTTTCCACATTTTCAGCATTCATTGGAACCTTCACTGAAAATGCTCGCAGATTTACAAAAGAAAGAGGCACAAGAAAAAGTTCTCACCGAAGAGTGGACCGAAAAGTGGAAAGAAGCGCAATCAATATTGCAAGAGCAAAAAAGTTTGGGACTGCGTAAAAGTGGTGTTGGCGTTGTTTTAGATTCAGAGATGCCACATTTGATTGGTATACACAATGATGTAACCACTGGTGTTACATTGTATAGTTTGAAGGTGAGGTTTAAATAAAATCATATAACTTTTCTACAAAAATGAAACGTGACGTTTAACTCTCACGAGCTAAAATATTGTGAAAGTTTAAGGATAAAATTTCTTTAAGATTGGTTCCAATAAGCATGTATCAGATGATGAAATTTGTTGATATAAGCTTACTGTTTTTGTATTTTTGTTTTTACATAAACACTCTGAACAACATGCTCAAGCCAACAATATCATCTAATACATGCTTTTTGGTAGCAAAACAATGTTAATAATTATCTGTTCCAAAAAGCAATTAAAATTAAAATTTTGATTATTTCGCAACTGCAGGAAGGTGAAACGCTCATTGGTAATGATTACTCCGATATTGCACAAGATATTGAACTAACCGGTGATGGAATACGACCTCAGCATTGCAGTATTGTACTCAAGGATGGTGTTGTTACATTACACCCACATCAGCAGGCACAATGCTGGCTCAATGCCAATCTAATTGATGAACCCACAAATATCTCACAAGGTGACATCATTCTGTTAGGACGTACGAACATTTTTCGTTTTAATAATCCAGCTGAGGCAGCTAAGCTCCGTAAAGATCTTAATCGTTCACAATTAGATATGTCGCGTCTTTCATTGATTACATCTTCGCGTGAAAATTTACTGACTTCAAGTTTCTACAGTGATATTGATGATGTTATGAGCAATAGCATGACATCGTCACCTTTTAAACGTGACCGTCAATATTATCCGCAGGCACCAACTTCACATGATGATCCTGAGTTGCAGGATGAAAATCGTAAAATACTGGCGACTATTGAAAATGCACTTAAACAACTGAATTTGGTATGTACATAAGTATTTAGTTAGGATTTTAAGTTTTAGTTTGAAAATAGTACTGCAGCAGTTGCTTTAGATCCCATAGAACTGAGTGGCAAGGCTTAAACCATATACGAAAAAACCAGTTCGAAACATTAACCTATATAGCTGATATTTATTTCGTTTTCTATATGGTTTATTTTAAAGCCACTAAGATTTCTCTTACAAATCGAAAGGTTCTTTATGTCAGACTTGGGGGTTTTGCATTAAATTTTATATATCACTAAATTTAGTGCTAGTGAAATAATGTTAAATATCAAGAAATGAAGATGGGTTGTCAACAAGCCGAAATGCATTTAATTTATTAAAATGTAATTTTAACTCAACTTAAGGTGTTCATTTATTTGTAATTTAATCAAGAAATTTATTTAGTGTTAATGCAAAATCTCTAATTTTCAGAAAATGCATTAAGCGTTAGAAACAGTTTTTCATTATTACTGAATTAAGTTAACAATTTTCAATAAAGATTCCAATAAATTTAGTGAAAGTGAAATATCTTCAATAAATTTAATGCAACAAATTTTCCTTACAAGTATTAAAATTACCACTAACGTTTCATTAAATTCAGTGGAAGTGAAAATTTGTTTCATTGAATTTATTGAAAATATTCATTAAAGTTTCATTAAATAATGAAATAAAATTTCCATTTCAATAAATTAAGTGATAATGGTAAATTTTTCATTACCATCATATCAATTAAATGATAGTATAAAACTTTTGATATTGGAAAATTTTTCATTGCCATTAAATCATATTACTAAATTTAGTGGAGAAAATTTATCACTATCTCTTATTACACTTAGTTGTAGTGGGAAAATTTTCACTATTAAAACATGTATTATGTGTTATTGAAAAGCTCAATGAACTAAAACTTTAGTGCATTACGAAGTCTGCTTGTTAAAGCAAACGAACTCGGTTTGTGCGTAAATAAACCAAGCAAAAATAAACAAAATCGCTTTGACCACGAAAGCGGAATTGAGCTACCAGATAAAAATGTACAAAACTTTATTAGAAACATTTTCTTCTTATAATTTGCTGCAGTACTATGAAATATTTTATTACTAAAATATAAAGAATTATTGATTGCAATATAATCATTTTATATCCACTTTGCAGGAACGTGTCCAAATGCATGATCAATACAAAACTAAGGTAATCAAGTTGACCAATGAGCTAAAACGCCTGGAAAAAGAACAAATGGATAGCTTAGAGTTGTTGCGTTGTCGTGAGAAGGAACTTTTGGCACGCAAAGATATGTTGCTTTGGGAAAAGAATAACGAAAAAGTTCAAGTAAGTAGATCGATGCTTTTTTGTGTGGACAAAATTTGTCTAAAAATTATATACTTATTATAATCATGTGTGCATGCATGTTTCATAAATGTGTTAAAACGTTTTGTATTAAGTGTTTAAAAAATAATTAAATGATTTCTTAACACTTTTGTTACTCTTTATTTTATGTTTACTTAACCTTTATTTTTGTAATTGTTTTTATTTGATGTACTTTTTGTTTTCCTTTTAGATTGATATCGTCTGTAGACAAATTTCAGCGTTTCAGACGCAGCTCGACTCAAAGAAACGTGATTTTTCTGAGTATGTAGCCAAAGAATTGCAGGAATTGCAAGATTGTGGCAAGTTAGATGAGGTTTGTTTTAGCTTATTTTCATTGATGACGTTTTTATTTTTGCTTAATTTTATTGATTATTTAGTTATTGAATTTAAGCTAGCATAGTTGTTCGTCGCTTATAACTTTAAATTAATTGTTTGCATGCTTTTATTAAAAAATATTTTTGTATATCTTTTTAGATTGGCATTAAAATTGATGAAACAACTCCACTCTCTGATGATTTACTGTTGCAAGCTGCTGAAGCATTGGACTTGTTTGCTTCTCAATTTATAAAAGAGACTGTTAGACGCAATGTAAGCTAATGTGAAATTTAATATGAAAACATGTACAAAAAATTTAACTTTCAAAACATTTCTTTTAAAGAATGACGAAATTCGCAAATTGGATGAACAAATCACCACAAAAGAGACAATACTCAATGCTAGCACAGAAAGAATCGGTAAAATTGATGAGGACATTTTAAAAGTTGACGAACAATTGCAAGAGTTGCAAGTAAGTCGTGCAGAAAATTCTACCGAAGAAGCACAACAGTTGCGTGACCGTAAGCAATCGTAAGTATTTCCATATTTGGTATTACCAGAAGAGGCGGAAGGACATAACGACCAATGAAATAACGTCTAAAAAAATCCCAAATAACGCTCAATTATTAAAATGAAATATCGCCATAACAATATAAAATAACACCCAAACAGTATGAAATAACGCCCAAACAGTATAAAATAACGCCCAAAATAATATAACGTTATTTCCAAAAAGGCGTTAGGAAATAACGCCAAAAAAAAAACGAAATAAAGCCCAAAAAATAAAATGTAATAACGCCAAAAAAAAAAAGAAGTAACTCCCAAAAAATATGAAATAACGCCCAGAAACAAAAACGAAATAACGCCCAAATCATTTTCATATAAATTTGGGCGATAATAATTTTGGGCGTTAATACGTTATTTTACGAAACAAAGCCCATATTTTTTGGGCTTTAGTTCCAAAATTTATATGAAAACAATTTGTGCATTATTTCGTTCTTATTTTTTGCCGTTATTTCCTAAAGCTTTCCAAAATAAAAACGAGACAATTTCCAAAACATATTAAATAAGCTCGTAAAACATAACGAAATAACGCCCAAATTATTTTCATATAAATTTGGAAATAACAACCAAGTTTATTTAATTGAAAATATTTTGGGTTTTATTAGGTTTTTTTTGTTTTTGGGCATTATTTCGTTTTTTGTTTATGAAATAACGCCCAAAAAACGAATAAAGTCAAAATATTGGGCGTTATTATCTCCCAAACATTACGTATTTTTATTTTTTGGAAGTTATTACGTTTTTTTGGCGTTATTTCCCAACGTGGCCGGTTTTTCTCTTCTTTTTTTTGGGCGTTATATTTCATTTTTTCTTAAATTAAATAACGCCCAAATTTTTAACAAAATAAAGTCTTAATTTTTGGCGATATTTCAAAAATGATTATCGCACAAATTTATACGAAAATAATTTCGGCGTTATTTGGTTTTTGTTTTTGGACGTTATTTCATTGTACGGTATTTCCTACCTCCCCAGAAATACAAAGTCAACTCAGATTAAACTTCTGGCTTTTCTGTTTTCCAGAATGAAATTGAACCTTACCAACACTACAACAGATATGGATGTACAAACTGATACTGATGTCTCGAAATCAGACACATACGTTACCTGTGATACTTTTAATACGACGCAATCCAATTGCTCGTTAACCTCGCCAACACTTGCCGAAGATGAACAGCCCACCCCGTTATATTCGGATGATGCTACCCAAAAAGCTTCAACAAATGGCTCAACAGTCAGCAGTACGACAACGGCAAATGGCAGTAGTTTGAGCAGTGCAAATCTAACACCATCAAATGCTTTGATGAGTGATAGTGGCGTTTGTTTATTGGAATCAGTGAGACCACATAACAATCATCAGATAACAACAAATGGTAATAGCAACAATCCAAATCAGAATCACAATAATAGCTTTAACAATTCGAACACACCAAATGGCCTTAAAAATGGTATTGGTGGTGCACGCACATCAGATGAAGAAACTGCCTCTTGTTCATCATGCGAAATGGGTCGTAACTCTGATATAGCTCGACCTTATTGTTCAATGCATGCTATGCGCCGTAAAATTGCTGCGCAAAAGGCATTGATCATGAAGAAATTGGAAATGAATGTAAATAAGACAGAATTGGATGAACAAATAGCTGAACTGCAAGAGCTACAAAAGCGCTATATGAAAATGGAACGTGAATTAATGGAATCAAATGGTGGTGATCACGCGGAATGTTGCTCCACTGAACCAGAAACGTTAAGCTATGAAACAATGACTCCAACAATAATGCGAACCAGTGTTATGGAGGAGTCGTTTATGCCAAGCATGACACGTTCTTGTCCATCAATGCGTGATCTGCGTAAGTTTATTCATATATTTTTTTTTTATTCTGATTTGACATAAAGTTTCGGCTTTAAGTATTAAAACTATTGTGTAAATGAACAGTATCATTGGCAGACAATTGAAAAAACAAAAAATTCAGGGAATGTTTAAATTGATTTTCCTTTTTTTACAGCCGAAGCGGATCATTTCATCACAATACCCAGTTTTGTTATGCGCGGCGCTGGCAAGCAGACACACTACGAATATGAAATACGAATTGCCTTGCCTGATGGCAAATTGAATATACTACGACGTTATAGTCGTTTCAGGGAGTTACACTTAAGCATGAAGCATTGCTATGGATCCAAAGTGAGAAAATTAAATTAGAACGTTTTTAAAACAAATAACACTTTCTAAAAAAAAAAAAAAATTGATTTTTAGATTGGTGCACTTCCATTTCCAAGACGTGAAATTTTTTCATCTAATAGCGAATCTGTGGCCAAACATCGCCGCCGTCTATTGGAATTGTATTTACGTCGTTTACTTGTTGTCTGCTCGAAAATACCACAATGCCCTATTTATGAGGGTCCCGGAGGATTTGGCCTGACACGTGCTACGCTCGCACAATTTTCGCCTTTCTTCAAGAAAGGTTTGTTCGAGAACGGAAAGCATGGGACGGGATAATAGTTACTATACTGCTAAATTATCTCCTGCCTACAGTGTGTCTTTTAATTTATTTTTACTATTTGTTGAGTTATATTTGCAATAATAATAGTAGTAATATTAATAGTAATGATGATGTTAAATTAAGTAGCTCTAGACGCGATGGTGTAAATTGTTGAAGTTTGAATGCAACATTTGTACCGACGACTTGTGTAAAAAATATATTCTTTTTGAAAAAAAGGAAATAAAACGGAAACTGATGTATTATAAAATTTTTACAAATCTTTCATTAATTGTAATTTTATTATAACGGTTAATTGGATTTATAAAATTTTAAGCTTTAATTATAATTAAAAACAACAATGTATGTTCAAGAAAATCATATACATATTTAAGAAATATACAATTAAAGTATACATTTTTGTGATTAAAATCATTGTTGAAATCTTATAAATATTTAGTAAAATTTTAATTTTAATAGGAAAGAAAAATTATATTCGAATCTTAATCATATTCTGATATTCTTACAATCTCGAAATTTTTGTCCCTTATATACATATATCATTTTTGTTCAAAATAAGCATATCTGTGGCCGTTTGACAAAACAACCTAATACTACGTTTTCACCAGAGATTTATGAGGTGATTTACGGCTTTTCCGAGATTTAGCTATAAATCTAGGCTGAGATCCAGGATTCCTGTGGATTCTTGTATTAGTTTTGACTTGATTGACTTGAGCTGAAAAATCAATTTTATTTTATGGAAACTCATTTTAATAAACTTATTTATATTGTGCCTTATCGTAAATATGCCTGGAAATTTCCTTCTCGATAATATACTTCCTCTCGAGAGGGAGCATTTGCAATCGTGAATATTTTATGAATGGAAACTCCCTTTCCAACAGGGATAATTTTTTTTTTCCAATATGGTTGACATTCTGCACAAAAAATCACTGTGCAACACTGTTTTCTACCAATATCCTTGACATTTTTTTCCATTGGATTTTGACAGCTAACTTGAAAAAAAAAAACAAAGTGAAACAGTAAAAAACCCAATATAGAAATCTAAATTTCATCTAAAACAATCAAAACAAAGTAAAATTACAAAATTGGTGATAGTCTAGGAGGCCAAATAAATCTCCAAACCTTCACAAAAAAAAATTGTAATGGGGGTTATCGTTAATTAATATTACTGGTGAATTTTCTTAGACTGCCATGCATTCTCTATTGCAGTTTAAGAAAATTCCCCGGGTATCATAATTCACGATAACCCCCAATGTGAAAATTAGTTTTAGAAAAACCGATTTACGTTGGAAACCCTTAGATGAATATCAAAAATATTGGCTTCATATGAAAGCTATTTCAATAATCTGTAAAATTGTCGTAAAAAAGTTAATAATTTGTCAAACATTATTTATTATTATTCACTTAAACATTAATATTTTCTAGTAAAAAGTTGGGAATAAATTTTTCCTTTAAACGGCAAAATATTCCCGCCGATAACCTTACTTTTCCTTTGAAGTTTGCCCTACCAGAAAGTTTTTCTTACGATTGCAAACTAGGGAGTATGAGAATAAATTCTCGAGAATAAAAATTTACGATAAGGCCCATGGTCAACAGTTCATATCATCATTTGAAAAAAAAAACTTAGTTCAACTTTTAAGTTAGAAAGTCATACTTTTTATCATAATTTCCTAACTATGTGCTTCGCATGAACATGTTTGGCCTAGGAAAACCCTTGTTTTAGTTCATGATTGTAACGAATACAATATAAACATTTTACCTTCCCCAGTGTCTTTGTTATGATCTTTATAAAACTGTTTATAAAACTATGAAAAATTAAAACTCAAGAACACGAGCTTCTCATATAAATACTTAGATAAATAAATTATTCATACATATTGTAAGTATTTACTATTTAGAATAGTAAAAATAATAAGGCCACAATTAAACGTAGGTAGGCAGGAATTTATGCAGCTTTTAGGTTAATATGTATATTATAATTAACGTTTAATGTTAATGTAGATATATATGTATATTGGAATTTTTCATATGTTGCGAAATGTTGTCATCAACACAATCTTTAATAAATCCCTTAAAATAAGTTAGGGTTTTTATTTAGCAACATAACAAATTGTTTTTAGTCTTATTTGTATACATTATAGGGTAAGATAATAACTTGTGTACCAATAAATTATTTGCAGAAGCTGAACATTACCTTATACAATAAAAATACTTACATACATATATCAATCAATCTTAAGTACAACTTTTTTAACTTCCAGTACCAGTATAAAATAATTTGTTGCATATTTGTTTTAATATAAATACACATTTATTTATTAAGCTCAGATAATATACTTACATGCATACATGTGAGACTGCTCTTTATTTACCCTATAGGAAATTCAACTGGTTTAAAAGCGGTTTAAAACTACTTTTTTTTCAACCACAACCGGTTGAAATTCTGACTTTTTTCCTTGCAAGAGACTGGTTTATTTAACATGGCGATGTCATAGGGGCAGGACAATTGTCCTACTCTGCATATATTTTCAACTGGTTTAAAACCGGTTCATTTTAAATCGGTAAATAGTTAATTGCCCTACACTGCATATATTTTCAACTGGTTTAAAATTGATCTTTTTTCAATTGGTAAATAATCAATTGACCAAATCTGATTTAAAAACAAGTTAAGTAGTTGCAATTCCACTACAAGAACTTCAATAATATATACATATGTTTTCAATTTAATTGAAACATTCATTGGGGATTCATATGGGAACTCAAGTTTCAAAGACAAATATTAAACTGTTAATAATATTAAATAATAAAAAATATCTTAGAATTAGTATTATTTATTCTAAGTTAGAACATTAATGAAAATTAAATAGGAGCTTAAAGAAAAAAAATATTGTGAAAATGAATTGAATTTTTTGATAATTTGACAATCTCAGCAAGGAAATTAAAAAAAATTTGAAAAAAATTTGAGATTAAATTTTAAAAATTAAAGTCAATGTGGTTTTTGCTGCATATAATTTAAACCAGTTTCAAACCGGTTGCTTTTTAACTACATTTCCAACCGGTTTTTTTTGTAACCGGTTTATGTTCTTCCGACAGGGTAAATACTCTTATATCTTCAAATTGAAAAAATACGAACTTTAATTGTATTTTGGAAAAGTTAAAACTTACATTGTTTTTGAAAAGACCAACAAAATTACAAAAACAAGGCAAAATGCATAAAGGACTCTATGGTATGCTTGTAAGTTCTTCTGGATGTCGGCAAATTCGTCTGATGATAGCCCAGTGGTGGGTTTTGAAACGTTACGAAAACTAGCCTTCCAAAACTTTTTGTTTTCCTATATGCATTTTGCCTTGTTTTTGTTATTCTGCTGCTGTTTACAAAAACACTGAACTGAAAGCTCGATTTTAAATATTTTGGAAATTTGTGAGAAGTAAATTTTTTAATCAATCAATGTTTTTCGGAAAGGAATTTCAATGAAGTGTGCGATTAAAATTTATTAAATAATAAAATAAGCAGTCTTAAATATATGTACATGTAAAAGTATTTGTAGTATAAAAACAATTTAACTCATAAATTAAAATACTATAGCTGATAATAAGAAATGGATCATAGAGTTAACAAAATTTCAAAACAATAATAAAGGAATTTATAAACTAAAGAAATTTCACACAGCTGTTTTCATAAACTACCTGTGTGTGTAGTTACTGTTTTTCGTGTAAAGAAATAAACAAAAACTCTCAAATGCATTGGATTTTATTTTATATTTTTGAAATGATATAGAAAACTAATTAATGGTAAATAACTAAAAATTTAAAACAAAATGCACTTTTATTGACACCAAAAGTGCGGCGTTGATTTCTTTAGAATAGATGACATCTTTTTGTAACTAAGTTTAGTTTCGAATTTTTATTGGTTAAAGTCCATGAAATACGTACAAAATTGGTTGTGGTCCGTGGAAGTGACGGAAAAATAGTATGCACAATGGTAAAACTAAAGCAAAGATAACAACCAATCTGTTGAAAAAAGCTTAACAAGAAACTTACTTTTAGTTTTTAAGAAGCTTTATTAAAAAATGTTTATAGACTACACAACCCTAGTGTGAAACAAAATTTCGACCAAAATTGTTCACTTTTTTGCTTTTTTCTACAGTTGTATGTTTAATTAGAGTTCTACAAGTTCTACAAGTATAATTATTTGGGCTTGCCTCTTATACATCGAATGTGGAAACAGTTTTTATTGGGCCTTATCATGAATTAATACATATTCTGAAGGATTTTTTCGCCGACTGCTTTGCAGCCTAAAAAATGTTCTCGAGAAGTCCCATTATTTCCTCTTAAATAATATAGACCGTATTGAGTATGCAATACCGAAAACTGTGCGCATATTCTTGTAGATAAGACGCCAACTCACCGCCTAGAACAACCAAGGTTTTCCGTCTCCGGCTTTTTGATGAAAATGGTGAGTCACACGATAAAAAGTATTAGAATCTCTTTTGCGGAGAATTACAGGCTCTACAAATAATGTTGATTTGCATTAACGAAAATGTAACCGTTTAGGAAATATTCTTAAAAAACTGCAAAATGTCGAAAAATTCGACTTTATCAAATATATCCGGAATAGTTACTTTTTCGTAACTACTAATCAATATTATTTGTAAAACATGTAATTCTCCACAAAAAAGATTCTAATACTTTCCGTCGAGTGACTCACCATTTTCATCAAAAAGCCGAGGACGGAAAACCTTGGTTGTTCTAGGCGGTGAGTTGGCGTCTTATCCACAAGAATATGCGCACAGTTTTCGGTATTGCATACTCAATACGGTCTATATTGTTTTAGAGGAAATAATGGGACTTCTCGAGAAACTTTTTTTAGGATGCAAAGCAGTCTGCGAAAAAAAGTAATTGAAACCACACAGATTACGGAACAGGACTAATAGTAAAACTATTTTTTAATAGATTTGGATAGCCAAAATTATCATTAATAAGCCTTAATCTTATCGTTTTTCTCTTGGATCTAAGCCATTAAAATAATTATTAGTGTGTATCGAAAAACGAACACCCAATTCCACACTCAAATTATGAAAGAAGAGAGATAAAAAATTCAGGGAATATAATTTTTTTTACTTTAAAATAAATTCCTAGCTGGCCAAATGGCCATTGTTTATAAAAACCGAGTGATTTTGTACTGGAGCCTATCTTACGGTAAAATTTTTTTCCAAAAACACCATCGATATCGATTCGTGGTCTAAAATAACTTATGTGTGCAAATTTTCAGAGAGATCGTATGACGTGCAGGAGCGTCAGCAAAGGAATAAGAAACGATTATCTTCAATGAAACGAATACTTTTTGTACTGGAGCCTATGTAACGGCAGATTTTTTTCCAAAAAACACTACAGATCTCAGTTTGTAGTCGAAAACAACTTATGTATGCAATTTTTCAGAGAGATTGTATGACGTGCAGGAGTGTCAGCAAAGAAAAAAAAGCACTTATTTTCAATCAAACGTTTAATTTTTGTACTAGAGTCCATCTAACGATTCATTTTTTTCAAAAAAAAATTGTGGTACTTGATTCGTCATAAAAAATAAACTATGCACCTAAATTTTAAGATTGGTGGAACGACGTGTGGGAGTGTCAGCGAGGGATTAAAAAATGTTATACAGCCATTTCATGCCTATCGTAACAAGATCTGCCACACCCCTTCCAAATTCGCTGAAATTTGGTACATGGTTTTGTTTCATGCTTAAACTTTGAGAAATGGCAAAAAAAAAATTCTTCGACTATTTGCACCTCTCCACAAGCCACAAAAAAATCGCAAAATTTTTTTTTTTGCCATTTCTCAAAGTTTAAGCATGAAACGAAACCATGTACCAAATTTCAGCGAAATCGGAAGGGGTGTGGCAGATCTTGTTACGATAGGCATGAAATGGCTGTATAACATTTTTTAATCCTTCGCTGACACTCCAACACGTCGTTCCAACAATCTTAAAATTTGGGTGCATAGTTTATTTTTTATGACGAATCAAGTACCACAAATTTTTTTTGAAAAAATGAGTCGTTAGATGGACTCTAGTACAAAAATTAAACGTTTGATTGAAAATAAGTGCTTTTTTTTCTTTGCTGACACTCCTGCACGTCATACAATCTCTCTGAAAAATTGCATGCATAAGTTGTTTTGGGCTACGAACTGAGATCTGTAGTGTTTTTTGGAAAAAAATCTGCCGTTAGATAGGCTCCAGTACAAAAAGTATTCGTTTCATTGAAGATAATCGTTTCTTATTCCTTTGCTGACGCTCCTGCACGTCATACGATCTCTCTGAAAATTTGCACACATAAGTTATTTTAGACCACGAATCGATATCGATGGTGTTTTTGGAAAAAAATTTTACCGTAAGATAGGCTCCAGTACAAAATCACTCGGTTTTTATAAACAATGGCCATTTGGCCAGCTAGGAATTTATTTTAAAGTCAAAAAATTTATATTTCCTGAGTTGTTTATCTTTCTTCTTTCATAATTTGAGTGTGGAATTGGGTCTTAAAACTCGTCCATATATTTCAATACACACTAATAATTATATTTCTGAATACTTACAATGATGATTGATATAACGATTTGACATTTTAACACGTTATATCTCACAAACTCAACCAAATATTTTGATAAATTTCGGTTAATAAATGCCGAATAATGCTGAATCTTTTTCGTAGTTTAAATCGGTTTTCTTGACCTGCAGGCAGGCAAGACAAAAATAATGGGATTTTCGAGTTGAAAAAAGATGGGTTCAGCAAAATAACGTCGGTTCATGTGGAACCGATTTTAATTTTATTGGATATCACACACGCGTTTTCTTCTGAATTGGTATCTAGGGACCTTCAGGTACAATACCCTATTTTCCATACGCTATATCTCGCAATCTAGGATAAGCTGTGGTACATTTGACACCTGGGCACTAGTGATGAGCAAACCAAGACCATAGCAGTCTTGGTCTTGTTCTTGCACATTGAGTCTTGGTCTTGGTTTTGATATTGAGTCTTGATCTTGCGTATTAAGTCTTGGTCTCGGTCTTAGTCTTGGTCTTGAAAAAACTTTCAGACATATTGAGTATTCAAAACCATATTTTTCCAAAGTTTTTAAGGGGACATTCGCTTTTGTAATTGAAACAAAAAACACTTTTTAAAAATTTTATTATGAAAAAACTTTTATATTTATTGACAAAATTTCTTTTGGATATTGTTAAACACTGTTTAAGAAATATGAAAAAATTTTTTTTTTTTATTTTTAGTTTCCCTTGGCTGCTGTAGGGGGCGTCATCCAAAAGTTACTTTTTAAACGGTAGGACATTTTGTAGACCTCCTGTAACAGATTTTTGAAAAATTCAAAATGGATTTTATTCTTGAGACTCAAAACTATACAATAAGCTTCTAAAATTTATACTTTTTTATATTTTGAAGTTTTTGTATGAATATTTATGAAAAATGCGAAAAAATTGAGGGACTTACCCTCAAAAAATGCTCCGTACGTAAAAAAAGAGACGGGTATTTTTTAAAACTTTCAGAAATTTATTGTTTAATATTTTTTATGAGTAATCGAATGCTCTTTGAGACGGGTATTTTTTAAAACTTTCAGAAATTTATTGTTTAATATTTTTTATGAGTAATCGAATGCTCTTTGGTTTTTTAAAATCGGTAGAGTAGGTTCGGAGAAAAATGTCCTACCAGTTTGAAAAGTAACTTTTGGATGACACCCTCTACAGCAGCCAAGGAAAACTAAAAATAAAAAAAATAAAAATTTTTTAATATTTTTTAGACAATATTTAACAATGTCCAAAAGAAATTTTGTCAATAAATATAATAGTTTTTTCATAATAAAATTTTTAAAAATTGTTTTTTTGTTTTCAATTACAAAAGCGAATGTCCCCTTAAGATGCCAAAATACAAATTGAGAGATGATTTTATCTTCAAAACTGTAGTGAAATAACTTTTAACTATAAATTACCAAGACTGCAGTCTTGGTCTTGACGATTATCGTGAGCAAGACCAAGACCAAGACCATCGCAGTCTTGGTCTTGGTCTTGCAAAAATGTCAGCGTCTTGGTCTCGCAAAATTTCCAAGACCAAGAACAAGACTCAAGACCAACACAAATTTTGCTCATCACTACTGGGCACATTTGGCATTGCCATTTTCGGTGTGAACACGCCTTTCGAACCAAAAACCTGAAATGCAGAAACATCCTTAATTATATTGGAAGCAACGTAACTCTGGCAGTTCTCTTTTAACTCCCCCCGCGCATTAATGCCCCGTACCAGGGGCACATTTCACAAAGGGTCCCTTAATGCAGTATTTCAAAGAATCCGGAGTGCGTTTTTTTCCAGAACGTCTGAGAAAAAAGATTTAAATGTCATATGGAGGTCAAAATGGTCATGTGTCGTTAAGTGATAAATTCGCTAAAATTCTGAAAATAATTTTTTATCATTGAATTCTTAGTCCTTAAAAAGAATATGTGCTCAAAAAGGGTCTCTCGGACCTAGTTTCGGAGATATAGCTATCGAAAGATCCAGATATATCTTCTATGAAAACCGCTATAAGTTGGGAACCACTGAATGGATTTGGAAAATATTGATGTCATATGAAAGGTATTCGGACTCAGGACGTCAAAGTTCCTAGGAAACACATAGTCTGGTCAAAACGCCATAAACATTTTTTTTTTGTAAACCTGTGTAATCAATGTTTCAGAAGCAGTAAATAGTATTAAGATCGTGCAATAATTTTCAAAGATACAGGTGTTTGAACATTAAGTGTCAAATGTGCCTCAATCTCCCCTATACAAGATATTTTTTTGAAATTTTGTAGGTAAGTCTCGGTCATGACTATCATACACTGATAGAAAAGATAAGAGCCACATTCCAAACAGTTTGCGTCTTGTAATTCTGGACATTAGCTCACTCCAGAAATGAAAGCGCAAACTCAACTTTTGTTTTAGGCAGAAATTAAATTTTGAATGAGATCACACGGAAAAAAATTAGTGTCATAATATTTACCTTACTCGAGTAGTAATAAAATTAAAGTAATTAACACTTAATTTAAAAAAAAAACTAGTAAGGGTGTAAAATTTGGCCTGGCTAAACATTAAATACCCTACACGGCAGTATTTTAAAATTTTGTTCTTATGGGAGGTGCTACGCTCTCTTGTCAGAGTTCACCCAGTTTTTGTCCAGAGCTTGCATTTATACAATAGTTTTTAGTGTCTGAGTGAAAAACGTTTTCAGTATAGAGTTTTGAAGCTTTTGCTTATATAAGAGGTGCCACGCCCTCTTGTTCGAGTTCGTCTAGTTTTAGCTTAGAGCGTGCATTTATAGTCTTTAGTATTTGAGTAAAGTTTGGTTGGATTATCTCAAAAAACTCTTTCAGTATAGCACTTTGAATCTTTTGCTTATGTGGGAGGTGCCACGCTTCCTTGTCTGATTTCACCCAATTTTTGTTGAGAGCTTTCATTTATGATTCTCAGTGTTTGAGTCGAATTGGGTTCGAATATCTCAAAAAACGCTTTCAATATAGCGTTTTAAAGCTTTTGCTTACATGGGAGGTGCCACGCCCTCTTGTTCGAATTCGTTCAGTTTTTTTTAGAGCTTGCGCTTACAATTCTTAGTATTTATGCGTATTTTGGTTGCATTGTCGTTAAAAATACTTCTAAAATTGCATTTTAAATTTATCTTTTGTATGGGCGGTAGGCGTGTCCGTTGACCGATTTCGCTCATTTTCAATCCTCCGAGCTATCTTTGACGATGGAGGCAGTGTACCAAATTTCATTGAGTTATCTTGCTCAGTTTTCCCAAAAAGTGTATTTCAACACACAGCCAGCCAGCCAGCCAGACAGACGGACGGACATGACTATATTGACTCAGGAGGTGACACTGATCAAGAATATATAAACTTTTCTATATCTGCCACGCCTCCTTCTCTGCGTTACAAACGGAAGGACAAAGTGAATATACCCTGGGTGAAGGGTATAAAAATAAACATACATATGAACTATTTGATGTTTGCGTTAAGTACATAATATTTACAAATAAAATATAGTGAAATAATAAAGTAATAATTACTCTAAATTGCCTATATTTTCCTATACGTAAATTAAATTATGCTTTCAGCTTGAAAAATGTATAACCATTTTTACATTTACTTTAATACATATTTTATACCTCTTCAGCATATAAGTAGTTCAGGGGTGCAGAGGTCTAACGAGTTTGTAATTTAAAAAAAAAAAAATAAAAAAATAAAAATACACGGACGGACTCCAGTTCGAATCCTAGTGGGGTCAGATGGTTTTTTTTTTAACTTTATAGTAAGGTAAATATCTAAAAAATAACTGTAAGTAGAGTAGAACGGGGCAATGTCGTGCACTCAACTTTGACATGCTCGTAAAGCCGTACATCTCAAGCGAATGCGACGAGTAAGCACCCGATCGAAAGATAATTTCGTTGGTTACATCCATGTGCAACAACATTTGTGTAGCGAGATATTGTGTTTGTGTAAGTGAAGAAAAAAAATGTGCACGACATTACCCCAATGGTCGTTTTAAAGGTCAACTTCGATAACTCGGTGAAGCCCAACATTTTTTTCGAAAACCAAAGACTTCTTTTCTTTGGCAGGATATTTCGTTTCAGAAAACACTTACCTGTTATATTTTCCCGCAAGGAAAATTATTTTTGTGACCCGATAAAAAAACACTTTTATCGTCCCGAAAGCGTGCGTTTTGAAAAAAAGGTTACTCTGTAGAGACGAACTGGTGAAAATTGTTAGTATTATATGCATAAGCTCAGTAGGTCAGTAGGTCCCTACCTTACAAACAGTTGGTAAATCATTCAATTCTTTGGGCTAAAACAGCCAGTGCACGACATTACCCCCTGCACGACATTACCCCGTTCTACTCTACTGAAAGTTAGACGAAAATTTCGAATTTACTAAAACAGTTAGATAACATTTTTTTATTGGGGAGTTGTCACTATTTTGAATTCAAATTCTGGTTAAATTTACTAGAAATAAAGTAGCACGAACTATTTTTTTTGTCCGTGTTTTAGTTAGTTATTTAACATCTGCTACAAGTCTGGGCAGAGGAACAGCATGTTTTAACATTGTAATAATCTTTGTCTTGGTTTGCTGTTTACTAGCACTAGTGTAAAAAAAATGCTCTGGTCGGCGGATTTCCGACGAAATTTTTTAATTAATGACGTATTACAACTTTTCTACACAGCAAAAATATTGAGGATAAAGTATAAACTTTGGATTTGTATTCATTCGAATTTGGTTTGAATTTTACACCCAAACTATTTGCTGGGTGTAAAATTCAAACCCAAACTATTTGCTGGGTGCAAAATTCAAACCAAATTGGAATGAATACAAATCCAAAGTTTATACTTTATCCTCAAACTTTTTACTGTGTATGGATGTAGAAAGCCATCATTTGTGCAATTTTAAATTATGGAGTTCTTGTCTACTGGAAAACCCTGAACAGGCAAACACCAAATATACTTTTAGGCATTCCCAAAGAAACCTTTATCTTGAAATGAAGATAAACCCACACCTTCATGGTTTGTGAGAGAAATTTGCTCAGGAATCGTTTAAGTTTTCATTACGGATATAACTCTTATATCCATAAAATTAATAAAAAAATTGGAGGCTATCTTACATATGTCAAATTTACACATCTGTTGATATTAGTTATATTACATATTATAATGCAATAAGACACTTATGCCCCTAAGAAATACTATCTAATAATTTTGAATAATATTCCTTTAAATAAGAACTATAATAATACATACAGTGCACACATCCTTCCTATGGCAAACAGGGATGAAGATGAAATTGTATTTAGTTACCACATTGAAATTGTTTAACAATGCAGATTAGTGGTGTAGATCTGAACATATTAAAGTTTTCTATTCTCTTATAACCTCAATTTCTATTGTATCAGTATGTGTGTGTGTTTGTGTGTGTGTGTGTGCGAATATAAAGGATAGTGGCCTCAAAGACAGCTACAGCTATAACTGCAGCTGCTGCTGTATGCTTTTCATACTCAAGTGGTTAGTATCTGTGTTCCTCGTACATACAATGCTGATGGCTTTTCAATACTCTTAAGTATATTAAATGTGAAGATGAGCCAAGGTAATGCTCTTCAGGTGTTATGATATGATATTGTACAATTCGTTCCCATTCTATTCGACTATTGAGTGAATTCGACAGATGTTCGACATACAGAATTGACTTAATTTTATAAATGAATATCTTCGCTATAAAATACATAAGATTTTACAAATTTCGACTTAAGTGGTGCGCTTTTGTTTGGTGAATGTCAAGGATTCGATAAGTTACCAAATGCTAGTGGCAGCATTATTGTGTGTAAGTATGTAAAAGTTACAACGTTATTGGCATATCAATTTAATATAAAAGTTATTTCAAATTATGAAAACATTTCTATTTATGTACATATATTAGAATAACTTGACAGAGTTTGTAGAAATATTGTATGTTTGAGAATGAGTAACTCATAGATATACAATAACTTTCTCCATGGTAGATTATTGCGAATTTATCGTTCTTTGCATAATATGCATAATCCTGTCGATATTTCAAAGTAGTTGTTGTTGTTGGCAAATGTCAACTATTGCTAACAGAAAATTACTTTACATTTTTCATAAAAATATTCAATATAAATATCATAACAGATTATAAAGGAATACATTTTATTTGATTGAATATTGCATGGCTGTCCGCACGATACAAACTTGACCTTAATATACATACCTATGCAGAATGTATTTGATTGACATTTGTCAACGTAAAGAAAAAAAAAAAAAAAAATACTCAACAACAGATTATTTGAAATTGATTGAGTGAAAAAAAAAAAAAAAATATTGGGAAGGATTTTGTGCCTTGGAGTTGCCAAAAAACGATTATCTCATACCTGCCTAAAATGAAATTTCCATATTCATAATAACTCTTTCAGATGGTATATTGTTTTAAAGTACTTATAAACATAATTTTCCAAGGTACTTTTCACGCTCTCTAGTTCAAGTTTGGCAAAAAATTTTATATTTACTATAGGGTAGTGATGTTCAAAGCCTATGCCCATGGACACTTGAGGTTATGTACTTAAAAGCTTTCCGTATACGTATTCACTCACAGATAAGCATTTAACTGTGTTAGTAGTTGTGCAAATCTGGGTCACGTGCTTGCAGCTTACGCTGTTTGTTTACTCCAAGTTTTTAACTAAAAAGCCCTCGCTTATGTACGTTTTAAACGAACAGACTGAATAGCTTTCAATGAGCATGACACAAAAAAATCGAAGGTGTCAGAAAGTTCAGCGCGCGACCTCTAAATCTTCATTTTAAGGTCTGAAATTTGAATCATGTGGCTTATAAGATACGAAAAAATCGTTTTAGCTGAGAGCGCCTAGAATATTCAAACACATTCGGTTTTTTATGTCACCTTAATATACTTACAAATATATGCATGTTGCATGGGCCATTTCTTATACTTAAATATATGAAATTCGGTTGCGTTAATTTCAATTGATGCCTTAAAATATAAATCATTTCAAAGATTAGGATTAGGATTAGGAAATTTTCTTTTTGACAATGTCTATGAAATATGTAAGGGAATAGTGTCGGGTGTGGGCATCATTTTGTTTTCGACTCATATCTTTTGACCAAATGTGTATTATGCAGACATAGAAGTATCAATGGAAAGCTAGAAACCTTAGCTGACTACTGGTGAAGAAAGTAAATTGATTTCGTCAGTTGGAAAAATTATATCAAAAAAATAGTGAAGTGATCATTTTTAATAAAAAAAAAAAAATGTTGGGTCGGTTGTGGGCACCATTAGAAAATCGGCTAAAAATGGGATACTATGAAGTTAAATGAAATCGAATGGAGAAGAAAGCAAAATTAGTTTATTTTGGAAACATTGACTCAAACAATTTCACCAAATTCTGCTCAACGGCTTTTTGATCCAGAACCTAAACATTTTGTATGTATTAATTTTGTAACTTAGCGTAACGTAGCCATTCAAAAAAGTTTTCCTTACAAATATTTAAGCAAATGGAAAACAAATATTAAGAAAGAAAGGAAAAACAACTTTCATTTTCCTGCTTATGGTATTTACTGTCAAAAATAAAAACGGGTAGGACTTAACGACGAGATTTATTGATCCCATCACAGCCAAATCTACGGTGGGAACGTAACATTACCGATTTTCATGTACAGACAATTTTTGGACAACTATGTGAAAGAATGTTTTTCACAATTTAAGGATTTTTTCACTTTTTGCATCACTCCAAAATCCACAAAAAAAAAAAAAAAAAAAAAATCGCCGTGGTCTTGGATATTGAATCTTGGACTTTCTTAAAAAAATGAATTACCAATTGTGACTAGCTTGGGAAAATAATTTTCGAACTTGCCACCATTACTTTTGGTTAATATCATGGAGGTGTAGTGTAATAATGTTTTTTTTCTCTTCGATGCCACAGAGGACATTCTTACGGGTTTGAGTTTTTATGTGAAAATTTTCCCGCTAGAAAAAAAAAGACTGAATTTACTTTCGCTGCAGTCCAATTTCACAATATTTCTTCATGGAAGAAGGATAAATGTTTTCAATTGCAAAATCCCCTAAAGCAAACACAAATACAATGAAACCGATTTATGAGATACAGAAAACTTTAAATAACATTAAGCTGCTAAGCCTTTTTTGGAAAACGTTGTCGTCGATCAAATTTATTACAAATGCAGACAAATTATTGAAATAAAAAAAAAAAACATAAATCTTTTTGTTGCTGTTGTTTGCTGCGGCAAAAACTGAGGGTAAAATACAAGCGAACAATCACTAAGCAACCGCATGCTTAGAGACGGTGGAACACATACATATGTAAATGCTATAAATAAACAAATACAAATACAAATAAACTTTAAACGAAACTCAATGAAAACGGAAGTGAAAACATATTCACAAAAGTATTTCCGTTAAATATTGTTTACACGGTATGCATGTGTGTGTATGTGTGCATGCGTGTGTGACGAAGCGTACGTACACAGGAAGTGAATGAAAAAAGGATTATCCGCCATTCAAATTGAGTACAATTCAGCAATAACCGACAACAGCAACAACAACAACAGCAGGAATAACATTTAAACGAACAACAATAAATTCAACACATAAGTAGAATTTATTTTTCATTATTATTTATGCACCCGTCTTTGAATACTAACGATAAGGTACAATGAAACAAAAAAAAAAAAAAAGGAGTACAAAAAAGGGAGTAGAAAAAAGGAGCTGCACAAAAAAAAATGTTGCAAAAACATGTAGGTCGAGCGAGAGTTGAACATTTTGCGCGCAAATCAAAATTCAAATTTATACACAAAGCTAGAAATACAAATACAAACAAATCGCATCATTACTCAAGGGGAAAAGCGCTTCGAAAGGTGTTCGTGGATTATCCCAAAAAACACTTTCATTATATAATTTTGAAACATTTGCTTATATGGGAGGTGCCACGCCCTCTTGTCCGAGCTTACCAAGATCTTGTGTATAGCATGCATTTATTGATTCGAGTGTTTGAGTGTAATTTGGTTGGGTTATCTCAAAAAACGCTTTCCGTATAACATTTTGAAACTTTTGTTTATATGGGAGGTGCCACGCCCTCTAGTCCGAATTTGCCTAGTTTTTGCTCAGAGGTTATATTTACTTTCCTTAGTATTTATGTGTATTTTGCTTTTGTTATGTCGAAAAATGCTGTTATTATTGCATTTTGAATATATTTTTTGTATGGACGGTAGGCGTGTCCGTTGACCGATTCCGCTCATTTTCAATCCCCCGATCTAATTTTTACGACGAAGGCAGAATACCAAATTTCATTGAATTATCTTGCTCAGTTTTCCCAAAAAATGTATTTCCACACACACCCAGCCAGCCAGCCAGCCAGACAGACGGACATGGCTATATCGACTCAGGAGGTGACGCTGATCAAGAATATATATACTTTTCTATATCTGCCACGCCTCCTTCTCTGCGTTACAAACGGAAGGACAAAGTGAATATACCCTGGGTGTAGGGTATAACTAGTAAGGGTGTTACCTTTAGCCTGGCCAAACATTAAATACCCTACACAGCAGTATTTTAAAAATTTCGCTAATATGGGAGGTGCCACGCCCTCTGAATTCACCCAGCTGTTTCTCAGAGTTTGCATTTGTAGTTCTTAGTATTTAATTGAAATTTGGTTGGATTATCTGAAAAAATGTTTTCAGAATAGCGTTTTGAAGCTTTTGCTTATATGGGAGGTGCCACGCCCTCTTGTTCGAATTCGACCAGTTTTTTCTCAGAGCTTGCGCTGACAATTCGTAGCATTTTTGTGTATTTTTGTTGCATTGTTGTGAAAAATACTTCAAAATTTGCATTTTGAACATATTTTTTGTATGGGCGGTAGGCGTGTGCGTTGACCGATTTCGCTCATTTTTAATCACCGAGCTAACTTTGACGATTTCATTGAATTATCTTGCTTAGTTTTCCCAAAAAATGTATTTCCACACACAGCCGTTACCCAGCCAGCCAGCCACCCAGCCAGCCACCCAGCCAGCCAGCCCGACAGACGGACATGGCTATATCGACTCAGGAGGTGACGCTGATCAAGAATATATATACTTTTCCATATCTGCCACTCCTCCATCTCTGCGATACAAACGGAAGGACAAAGTGAATATACCCTGAGCGTAGGGTATAAAAATGTAATATTAAAAAAAACTAGCAAGGGTGTAAAATTTGGCCTGGCTAAACATTAAATACCCTACACTGCAGTATTTTCAAAATTTTGCTCATATGGGAGGTGCTACGCCCTCGTGTCCAAGTTCAACCAGTTTTTTTTCAGAGCTTGCATATATAGTTTTTAGTGTCTGAGTGAAAAACGTTTTCAGTACACCGTTTTGAAGCTTTTGCTTATATAGGAGGTGCCACTTCCTCTTGTCCGAGTTCGTCTAGTTTTAGCTTAGATCGTGCATTTATAGTCTTTAGTATTTGAGTGAAGTTTGGTTGGATTATTTCAAAAAACTCTTTCAGTATAGCATTTTAAAACTTTTGCTCTTATGGGAGGTGCCACGCCCCCTTGTCCGATTTCACCCAATTTTTGTTGAGAGCTTTCATTTATAATACTTAGTGTCTGAGTCGAATTTGGTTCGAATATCTCAAAAAACGCTTTCAGTATAGCGTTTTGAAGCTTTTGCTTATATGGGAGGTGCCCCGCCCTCTTGTCCGAATTCATTCAGTTTTTTCTCAGAGCTTGCGCTTAAAATTCTTAGTATTTATGCTTATTTTGATTGCATTGTCGTGAAAAATACTCCTAAAATTGCATTTTGAATATATTTTTTATATGGGCGGAAGGCGTGTCCGTTGATCGATTTCGCTCATTTTCAATCCTCCGAGCTATCTTTGACGACGAAGGCAGTGTACCAAATTTCATTGAATTATCTTGCTCAGTTTTCTCAAAAAGTGTATTTCAACACACAGCCAGCCACCCAGCCAGCCAGCCACCCAGCCAGACAGACGGACGTGGCTATATCGACTCAGAAGGTGACGCTGATCAAGAATATATATACTCTTCTATACCTGCCACGCCTCCTTCTCTGCGTTACAAACGGAAGGACAAAGTGAATATACGCTGGGTGTAGGGTATAACTAGTAAGGGTGTTACCTTTGAGCTGGCCAAACATTAAATACCCTACACAGCAGTGTTTTGAAAATTTTGCTTATATGGGAGGTGCCACGCCCTCTTGTCCGAATTCACCCAGTTTTTTCTCAGAATTTGCATTTATAGTTCTAATATTTGGTTGGACTATCTAAAAAAATACGTTTTGAAGATTTTGCTTATATGGGAGGTGCCACGCCCTCTTGTCCGATTTTATCCAATTTTTATTTAAAGCTTGTGTTTATAGTTCTCAGTGTCTGAGTAAAATTAAGTTCGATTATCTCGAAAAACGCTTTCAGTACAGCGTTTTGAAGCTTTTGCTTATATGAGAGGTGCCACGCCCTTTTGTCCGAATTCGCCCAGTTTTAGCTCAGAGCCTGCAATTACAATTTTTAGTATTAATGTGTATTTTGGTTGTATTGTCGTGAAAAATACTCCAAAAGTTGCATTTTGAAGTTATTTTTTGTATGGGCGGTAGGCGTGTGCTTTGGCCGATTTCGCTCATTTTCAATCCCCCGAGCTATCTTTAACGACGAAGGCTGTATACAAAATTTCATTGAATTATCTTGCTTAGTTTTCCCAAAAAATGTATTTCCACACACAGCCAGTCAGCCAGCCAGCCAACCAGTCAGCCAGACAGACAGGCCTATATCGACTCAGGAGGTGACACTGACCAAGAATATATATACTTTTCTATATCCATCACTCTTCCTTATCGTTCTTGATGATATCCTAGATAAAGCTCTTAATAAGGCCAAAAGGGGTATCCAATGGAACTTTACCGAACATCTGGAAGATCTCGACTACGCTGACGACATCTGCCTCTTATCGTCCAAACATTCAGATATGCAAAGCAAAATTGAAGACCTTGTCTTGGAATCACAAAAAGCCAGCCTAAAAATCAACGTATCCAAGACTAAAAGCATGAAGCTAAACGCAAGCAATGACATCACGTTTAAAGCTGGCAGTGATGACATCGGAAACGTCGATAGCTTCACGTATTTAGGCAGCATTATCTCCATGGATGGTGGAGCAAAAGAGGATATCAACTCAAGAATAGCAAAAGCAAAAGGCGTTTGCTCAACTGAACAAAATATGGTCTTCATCCGTTATATCCACCAAAACGAGAGTGCGCATTTTTGATTCGAATGTGAAATCGGTTTTGTTATATGGGTGCGAAACGTGGCTTGTTACTGAACAACTAACGAACAAGCTGCAAGTATTCGTCAACAAATGCTTAAGGCGAATACTAAAGGTTTGGTGGCCTCGCACTATATCAAATGCCGAGCTACATCAAAAATGCAATCAGAAAGCTATAGTAATCGAGGTCAAGCTGCGCAAATGGAGATGGATTGGTCACACTCTCCGGAAACCACACAGCGAAGTTTGTCGCCAGGCTCTAGAGTGGAATCCACAAGGCAGTAGAGGACGTGGTAGACCCAAAACCAACTGGAAGAGGTCGCTGGAAAAGGAAATCCAAGAATCGGGAAAGTCGTGGCAAGAGATTAAAGTCATCGCAAGGGATCGTGACAAATGGAGAGATTTCATATTGGCCCTATGCTCCTCCTAGGAGTTAAAGGAGAATACATACATACATATCTGCCACGCCTCCTTCTCTGAGTTACAAACGGAAGGACAAAGTGAATATACCCAGGGTGTAGGGTATAAAAATTTGTGGGATTCGAACCCGGATCCATGGCGAACTGGCGTTACGTGTGTTTTTACATTTTTTTAAACAGTTTTGTTTTATATTTAGTTCTCTTTCTCTTCCCATCTTTCTTAAAAATACTAATCAAATATGTAACTAGTAAGGGTGTTACCTTTGGCCTGGTCAAACATTAAATACCCTACACAGCCGTATTTTGAAAATTTTGCTTTTATGGGAGGTGCCACGCCCTCTTTTCCGAATTCATTCAGTTTTTTCTCAGAGTTTGAATTTATAGTTTTAAATATTTGAGTGAAATTTGGTTGGATTATCTCAAAAAATGTTTTCAGTATAGCATTTTGAACCTTTTGCTTATATGGCAGGTGCCATGCCCTATTGCCCTTTTTTATCCAGTTGCTTAAAGCTTGTATTTATAATTATTAGTGTCTGAGTAAAATTTAGTTCGATTATCTCAAAAAACGTTTTCAGTATAGCGTTTTGAAGCTTTTGGTTCCATGAGAGGTGCCATGCCTTCTTGTCCGAATTCGCCCAGTTTTTGCTCAGACCTTGCGCCTAATTCACAGTATTTATGTGCATTTTGGTTGCATTATCGTGAAAAATACTCCAAAAGTTGCATTTTGAATATATTTTTTGTATGAGCGGTTGGCGTGTCCGTTGACCGATTACGCTCATTTTCAATCCCCCAAGCTAACTTTGATGACGGAGGCCGTGCACCAAATTTCATTGAATTATCTTGCTTAGCTTTCTCAAAAATATATTTTCACACACAGCCACCCAGCCAGCCAGACGGTCATGGCTATAGCGCCTCAGGAGGTGACGCTGATCAAGAATACATATACTTTTCTATATCTGCCACGCCTCCTACTCTGCGTTACAAACGGAAGGACAAAGTGCATATACCCTGGGTGTAGGGTATAAAAAAAAACATGTGTCTCTAAGCTGAATTTGATATTCGAATGCTTACTGCGGTTTTACAAAAAATAATTGTGTAAGTGCTTCTAAATTTCTATGTTAATAAGATACTTTCTCAAGAAACGCGTGATATTTTCCCCTTGGGTGTATTCCTGGCGATGACATTTGAAATGTGTAAGTATTGAATACAGCTATGCATGCGTGTGTTCAAAATATGCAATAAAAACTCCCAACATTTTGCTGCTACACTCAAGCTTCCGAAATAAAAAGTGCCCACACCTTTTTCGACCTGGCAGCATTTAAGCAGATTTTGTCGCTATTTCCTTTTGTTGTTATTGAAAGTCCTTGGCCCTTCTTCATGCACGTTGCCAAAAAAGAAGCATTCAAAAATAAAACATAAAAATTGAAAGGATATAAGGAAGGATGTTGCCAACACAGTAGTAGCATCAGAGTGGTACATAGTAGGCTTTATTATAACGCAAAAGGTTGAGATTTCAAAACGTCAGTGGGGAAAATCAATTTGTAAGAAAAACACGCTATGGGATTGAAAAAGAAAGATGTGTGTGTGTCCTTTGAGGTATTGCGCCGTGCTCACTCCATTTCTTATCCATGTAAATGCAGACTTTTGCTTTCATCAGTGTATGCTGTTATAAGAACATCCTTTTAACATGAAAATCTCCTCTTTTTTTCCGTTTGGAATTTATTAATTTTTTCTTTTGCCGTGTACATTGTTTGATTAATTCGTAATCGACGGATATTTTTTTTTTTTTTCGTATCTCAGATTTATAAATTTTCTGCAAATTGACTAAAATACTATATTTACTACTTTTTATACCCTACACCCAGGGTCTATTCACTTTGTCCTTCCGTTTGTAGCGAGGAGTAGCAGATATGGAAAGGTACATATATTCTTGATCAGCGTCATCTCCAGAGTCGATAAAGCCATGTCCGTCTGTCTGTCTGGCTGGCTGTGTGTGGAAACACATTTTCTGGGAAAACTGAGCAAGATAATTCAATGGAATTTTGTGCAGTGCCTTCGTCGTCAAAGTTAGCTTGTAGGATTGAAAATGAGCGAAATCGATCAACAGACACGCCTATCGCCCATACAAAAAATATATTCAAAATGAAACTGCAGGAGCATTTTCCCTAGGGCGTGGCACCTCCCATATAAGCAAACGCTTCAAAACGCTTTACTGAAAGCGTTTTTTGAAATAATCCAACTAAATTTCACTCAAATACTAAACTTAGTACTTGTATTATAAATGCACGCTCTGAGCAAAAACTGAGTGAACTCGGACAAGAGGGCGTAGCACCTTTTATATAAGCAAAATGTTTTTAAATTCTGCAGTGAAGGGTATTTACTGTTTGGCCAGGCCAAAGGTTATACCCTTACTAGTTAGTACTAAGATTAATAAAAACACTAAATGGCCGACATTTTAGATCTTCTATAATATTTATTGTGGAAAGAAGACAAAACTATTTTTATATGAATCCAATAAAAATTTGGTATCTTTAACGGATTAGGAGTTATACACACTAAAAAATCATAGTTTACTTTTCTTACTTTTGATTCCCTTTAGTATTGATTTTAAACTTTTTTGGTATTAAATCCGATTTTTTTCCAAAAAAGTTTGAAATTTATTCCAAAAAAGTATGAAATTTATTCCAAAATGGTTTAAAATTAATGCTTTTTTTTGGCATTGTTCTATATAAATACTTTTTGGTTTTCAAATTAAATTAAAATTTTTACTCAGTAGTTTTTTAATATTTCCAAAATACTCTTTCCATCGCTTTAGTTAATCTTTTGGGGATGTGGGATTTTTGTTGAAGTTTTCTGCCAGATGGTCTGCGGGTGATATCGTAACGTTGCCGGAGGTTTTGAGCATTTGCAGAGCTTTTCGTCTTGCTTGCAAGGTCGTCATTCATTATTCTTTCATCTTGTCTCCACGAATGCTTTACTGCTTTATTGGGGAGAGTTAAAGACTTTTCGGCGTCGTTTGTTTGGTTTCTAGTTTTAGCGTCGTCTCAGTTTGTTCGCTGATCCGGTGCTTGATGTTTGAGGATTGGAACCCAAGTATTTTTTTACGGGAAGTTAATAAAGCAGCCTTTGTGTTGCTCTATGATGCTTCAATGCTCCTTTCAAAATCAATCGGGACTGTTTTAAGTTATTTTACGAAAGACTTGCGGACCTTGTCATTCTTCAATTTTAACACGTCGAGTTTTTTGCCACAGACTGTTCGCTGGGACGTTTACACCCTAGTTTTCTACATAAAAATTCACACCGTTAAGTAGACGTCCATAAAGAAAAATTAAGGAATTTCAGGCATCCAATGGTGGCTTTTATCCAAATTCCATAAACTTCTTTCCATGTGCCAGTCCTATTTGAATGGCTTGGATTTTAAGTTTGAACTGACATTTTGAAAATAGGTGTCTGAAAGTCCCTTTACACTCCACACTTCTTATCAATTTTATAACCTCGATTTCTCGCCCTACACAACAATATATGAAACATAACATACAGGCATGTTGGCGAGGTGAAATGATATTGAAAACTTGACATTTCTGTTTTCCTTTTTCTGTCAATGTGTTTATCTTTTACTAATACTGTGCAATAGAATTTTATGTTACCACATACGATGACGCCGGTTCGGATGCTGCTGCCACATGGTGCATTAGTGGCGTAAAGGATTTCATTTTATATTTGGTTTCATTGACGGTTTGATTTGGATTTAGATACAATTGGCAAAGACTGTGGTTTAAATATACCACGCATTAGAAGGTGAATATCATATGCCTTCTTGGTTGGAGTTGTTATTGCGGTTGTCAATGTTATTGTTATTATTATTGCGCACAGAAAGAAGTTGAATTCACTTTTAATAATTTTTTATGTGCATTTCAATTTTCTTATCAATTAAGTTTTGAAAAGCATTGAATTTCAGTAAAAAGCTATTTATTCGCTACAGTACTAACGAAATGTTCATGTCAATAATTTTGCATACATCTCCAGAGATCCTTAGAAAGCCATGCGAAATTGTATTAAAATCACTACAAAAGTAATTGCTGTAAAAATTCCCTAAAAAAAAAAAATGGAAAAACTCTCTTTTGAATTCGTTAGTTTAAAGAAAATGCAAAGAAAACTTACACTGCCCAAAGTTTTTGTGTTAACATCAGCGAATCCACCGGCAGAAAAATATATCGGTTCATGCATCAACTGCAAATCCATTTCACGGAGGCATGATGTTAAGTAAATATTACGCCGATCTGTATTGATGTTTTGAAAAAGGCAACGAAAGCGTTTATGCTGCAAAAAGAAAGTGCCGCAAAAGTTCTGTTATCAAGTGTATATG
Source organism: Calliopum simillimum (assembly GCA_951812925.1). Classification (NCBI taxonomy): domain Eukaryota; kingdom Metazoa; phylum Arthropoda; class Insecta; order Diptera; family Lauxaniidae; genus Calliopum; species Calliopum simillimum. The sequence goes on from OX638368.1 coordinate 127,046,075, forward strand.
AACGGACTTCTTACCAGAACCTGACAAAAATTACAAATACCACATGCTATCGAAAGCATAAACACTTGTAAAGTTATGTAGCAGGAACAATCTGTAAATATATGCATAAATATTTTTGCTCATAACTCTGTTTTTTCACTTAACAGAATGTATACTTTAATTTGATTGAGAAATAAAGTTTATGCTCTTGCAAAAATTTTGGAGATAAAAAATTTAATTAATTTTTTCTATTTTAGATAATATTCGGTTCCAAAAATCGTGTTTTCTAAGCGTTTTAATTACGCGGCCGGAAAAACGATTTTTTACTCAAAAGCGAGGCATCTTCCGACAAAAAGTGTGTATAGCAAAAAAAAAAAAAAAGCTTAGAATTATTCAAGGAATATTTATGAATTTTCTAAGATTTTTTTGAAGAATCTATATACTAATGCGAAAGACAAAAATTTGTCCTACCTTTTTTACTATGTTAGAAATGGAGCACGATTTTGAATTATACACCATAAGAAAGGTATTTGTGTGTAAATGTGCACAAAGTTAAAATTAATTTAATATTTTGCTATTAAGCGAGGTAAAATTAAATGCAAATGCTCAAAAGAGGATTTAGCATAAAGAGAAAGACAACTAGTAAGGGTGTAACCTTTGGCCTGGCCAAACATTAAATGCCCTACACTGCATTATTTTTAAAATTTTGATATATGATCCCACGCCCTCTTGTCCGATTTCCCCCAGTTTTTTTTGAGAGCTTGTCTTTATAGTTTTTAGTGTCTGTGTAAAATTTAGTTGGACTATCTCAAAAAACCCTTTAAGTATAGCATTTTGAAGCTTTTGATTATATGGGAGGTGCCATGCCCCCTTGTTCGATTTCACCAAGTTTTTGTTGACAGCTTGCGCTTACAATTTGTAGCATTGTCGTGAAAAATACCCCTAAAGTTGCATTTTGAATATATTTTTTTTATGGCCGGTAGGCCCACGAGCTAACTTTAACGACGGAGGCAGTGTACCAAATTTCATTGAATTATCTTGCTTAGTTTTCCCAGAAAATGTATTTCCACGCACACCCAGCCAGCCAGCCAGACAGACGGACATGGCTATGTCGACTTAAAAGGTGACGCTGATCAAGAATATATATACTTTTCTACATCTGCCACGCCTTTTTCTTTGCGTTACAAACGGAAGGACAAAGCGAATATACCCTGGGTATAGGGTATTAAAAGCTGGCTGCCACTGACCTCATGTTTTTTGTTTTCTTTTTGTTTCTCATTTGTCATTGCACCAAGAATGATAAATGAGCTTTTCTATTTTGTACCAAATAGCAAAAAAGTACTAAAACCGGCCAAAAAGTACCAAAATTATTTAATATATTTGTGGTCAAATTTTGACCATTGGGCGTTTCTAGTTATAGCAAAAATACGTGGATACGAGTGAATTTTTTGAGACATTTTATAGTTTTACAAAAATTGGGTAAAACAAAAAAATTTTCAAACAAAAAAGAAATCACAGGTTTTTTTTTTTTGGAAGATTCTAAGCATTTTTCGCCTGATCCATTTTTTCATAAGATGTCTTGCTTTTGAGTAAAAATTGTTTTTCCATTTTGTGAAGAAAAAGAAGTTATGAGCCTTCCGGAGAATCAAAAGCGCTCTTTTGGTTTTTCTCGGGACGAAAAAAGGTGATGTATGTATCGTTTTTAAGAGTTCTTCTAACTTTTAAGATATAGTCGGGATGAATCTAAATTTCGACCACATCTACAATTCATTATTTAATTTGGCGAATACTTTTTACAATTTGGCATAGGAAAAATATTCCAAACAAAAAATTGTCAGAAGTGGACATGAATTGGAACAAAAATTTTTATATTAAATAAAACGAGGTTGGTAAAAATTAAGGCACTAAAAGACAGAAATTTTTTTCAACTAAAACTAAAACTTTTGTTGAAGTTTTTGTTTGACTTTTTCTTTAAAATTGTTGTATGTGGAAAAACTAAACTAACTAAAACTAAAACTTTTTAGAGTAATCTCCATCTTTTGACTTCTTATAATTTTATTATAATTTGTTTTTTTAGTATTTCTGATAGTTTTAATAACCATATAATTTTCAAAATTTTACTCACAAACTTTATGTTTATATGGTGTATCGCAATCAAAACTTTGATATATCCAATACGACATTATAATGATATCCAAAAAGAACTTAAACATCAAACTGGCAAGTGTCCATTCAAAATACTCCTCAATACAACGTACGCTGGCCCAAAGTTCTGCGTGTAAATCCTGTAACACAAAAATACGCGCCATACAGCGTTTCCGCACCTCGGCAACATCGAAACGTGTCATTTGCAATTCATGAATATATGCCACGCCCAGCGTATGTAATTCCTGTAGCAACACCATAACAATTGCAGCAAAAAGACAAAACTCTAACCATTTCAAATGTATTATTAAATCAGAATAAAGTGCCAAGGTCGTCGATATAATATTTAAGAGGAAGGTAATTGCGAGCATAACCAAAACATAGATGACATATGAGCCATAGAGTAGCAGGGTATTGCATTTGATGCTGCTGCAATTTAACGTAATGCTCAGTTTTTCTGCATATAACTCACGTATCTTATCGAAATGTGCAAAAATGAGTGTGTAATATCTTGATTTCCAAATGCTTTCCAATACCAATATCACATGCACCGCCACAAGTATATAGTAACCAATGTAGTTTATAAGTCCGGACAGCACATCTGCATCATCATAGGACATGGTTATGCAACGAGATCTTAGTTGTGTAATGTAGTTTAATAATGCAACGTTCGCAAAAGTGAACAGCATTTTCCAGAGAATCAAACAAATTGTAGAGAGGTTCGGATGTTGCTCCCAGTGATTCCATTCAAATTGCATAATACCAATAATACGCATGAGAAATCGAAAGCGGCGTAGTGATAATTCATAAATGCTTGGCGGGGAGTTTTCATCGAGCAGCATTTTGTTGGTTGTGGAATGTGTGATGTCAATCTAAATAAAATGATGAGGGAAACAAAAATTTCAATTCAGGCAATCTAGGGATAGCTATACTATTATAACATATTGTACAAATTACAATATATTCCAATGAATTTATCGATATCTATCGATACCATTCGATATTTAATGAAAATTTCAATGATTTTGGTTGCAATTTAATATAGTTCGCCTTTTCCATGATATAGGATCGTATACTATCTCGATTTGCTCGATATCAATAAATCAAATTTTACGATGTTTTTCGTTACTTAAGTCTTAACTATTAGTAAAATTTCACTATTTTACAATATTCTTTGGATTTTATTGACTTTAATGGACTATTTTTTTGATACTTTTCGATATTTTGTTACTATTTGAATAGTATGCAGACGAATCTTTGGAAATTAAGAGAATCGTTGTCGAATAACTTTTTTCAGATTAGGCTCGCCTTAGCTGGTTTTTCCGAAAATTGCCCTCGTTCAATTGTAGATAAAGTGCTTTCAATTGATAAATTTTGCAAACCCGTCACGGCGTTTAAACCTGAGGTTATTTTGTCACCTTCAACCTCTCAGATTTTTTTGCGTCATCCGATATCTGCATTATTATTAGAATGATTTTTAAAATCTTTTATAGCGCACCTTTCGAGAAAAGTGATAAAAATGGTTTCTATGGAGTTTTTACTTATCTCATAGTTCTACCAAATTAAAAAAAAAACCAACAAGCAAACACAAAAATAATTGTTTGGGTATCTAGATATCCTAACATAAACGTGAAAAAACATTGATTTTTGTTTTTGAACCTGTATAACTATATATGGTAATTAATATCCATAAAACCTGATATGGTAGTTGAGAGTATTAATCTTACTCTTTAACAATCATTTCGAACTATACCAGTATCTTCTTGTTTCTCCAAAATATTCTGACCTAAAAAGTTAAAAACGAACACATTTTTGCTCTATTTTTAGAAGTCCTATAACCAAGCACTTTAATTTTTCCCAAAAGTAAAGTGAAAGTAATGACATTTTCCTTTAAAACCCACTTTGAGTTATAACGATGTTCTTTTTTACTATCCTAAATATCTTAACCAAAACTATTTATTAGTTAAAGTTAAAAAAAAAAAATGTTTGATGTCTTATAACAAGATATGATATTTTTGAACCATAAAATCTGGCATGGTGGTTAAAAGTACCAATCCTTTCTTAAATACTTATTTTAAATTATATCGATATCATTGCTTGTCTCTAAAATATCGTTAACTGAAATATCGAAAAATTATGTCTTTGTATTTTCACAATTTTTTAGTTTAGAATATTTCGGAGAAACAAAACGATACCGGCATAGTTCAAAATGAGTTTTGAAGAAAAAGATTAATACTTTCAGCTACTGTATCAGGTTTTATTTATACTAATTACCATATATTATTAGAAAGGTTCAAAAAAAGCAAAAATAATTATTTTTTAACGTTCAGGCTAGGATGTCTAGGAAACCAAACGTGATATGATAAGACCAAGATAATAGGACCATGATAAATTGGAAAAAAGAAATGCAGCTAATATTATTCCACCAAGATCGATAAAATCTCACGGTTCTACAGAACGGAGCTTACATACAAGTATGCGGAACCCCTGTTTGTCTCTTTTGATAGAAATTCTTATGGTGTTAGCAACAAAATTCAACAATTTTTAACATTAAAAATAGGCGCCGTGCCCTCAAAATAGGTCGAAAAACGGTATTTTTGAAAAAATACAACAAACCAGAACAAAACTAATAATTTTCGATCTATTCGGCAATGCTGAATCCGAGTCCAACTGCTCTATCATGCATGGTTTTCGAGGTATACTAACCTAAAGGAACAGAAACACAATTTTGAGGTAAGAGGATCAATGGAAAATTTTAAAAACGTATTTTTAAAATTTCACTCTGCTGCAAAACTCTAAATCTTTATTTTGAATAACTCTTGTTGTTTCGAATTCACCTTGAAATCATGCAATGAACAATTTTCTCAGACATCTTAACTCATTATATCCTGTTATTATAGGTCTTTCTGGTCACTTTGTCTAACCCATTCATTCCGACAGCAGCGTATACGCTTCCGCAAAAGTTTCAAAATGAATTACCGTCAAAACTTTCCGATCGCAAAAAAACAACGGTGGCATGCATTTCAAATGGAACAGGAATATCTAATAGTCCATAAAAATATGTTTTTACTTCAGTCGCGATTTGCATTTCGGTTGTAAAAAGTTTTTTTTAAGTGAGTAATTTTAAATAAAGTGAAAAAATACAAAAATGTCAGCACGCAGATCGTAAGTGAATATTTTATACAAACATTTATCCCTTTTAAATTGTACACAAGAAAAAATTTAAATCGAACTGCAGTGAACTCAGAAAAAATAAAGTTATCAATTTAAGCGCTAACTAAATAAGAACAAAAAAATTTTGATTAGGTTCGACTACTTTTTGATAAAATAAGCTTGTCAAATTAGGGTTTTTCCTCGCAATGAGAGATAATAAGCTGAAAACTTTTATTCACCTTCATTATAGTGTTCTAACAAATGTCTCAAAAGTCTCATAAAATCTCGCGTCTGCGTCGTAAGTTATTCAAGGTCAAAGGTCACAAAAATCAGTTTTTGAAAATATCTCGCAAACGGTTCCTTTTCCAGATAAATAGAGCGGGACAATTTTCCAGCCCTGGTGATTTCCTATCAAAAAGTCCTGGGGCTGTTTTTGTACGACTTATAGCTTCGGAGATATTCTGATTATAAAAGTGGTAAAGCTTGGTAATTCATACATGCGGCGTATTAGTGTACGTGGCGATATGTTGATTTTTAAAGTGCCATAACTCATGATAGTACGAGATCCGGCAGTAAAAAAATGTATCGATCGAGTTTTTAGTTAAAATCTAGTTTTTGCATATAAATATTTAGGAATGGCGTAATAAATTTTTGCTGGGTTGCCTCTCAAAATGTGGCCGAAAGTATTATCAAATTGCGATAACTTATGAACCGTGAGTCTCACGGGGAAAAGAGTCAAAATCTTTTTTATGGAGAGTCATTTGCTCTACAAGTAATTTTTATTATATGTAAAAAAGAATTTACCGTTTAGGAGTTATTTATTAAAAACCGATTTTTTTTACGTTTATTGTTTATTGCGTAAAAAAATCTGTTTTTAATAAATAATTCTTAAACGGTAAATTTATTTTAACATATAATGAAAATTACATGTAGAGCATATGACTCTTCATTAAAAAGATTTTGACACTTTTCCCCGTGAGACTCACGAGTCATAAGTTATCGCAATTTGATAATACTTGCGGCCACAGTTTGAGAGGCAACCCAGCAAAAATATATATATTTAGGAGTAATTCCATGAAGTTTAAGAAAACTTAAAAAAACCTGTTTTAATGAAATAACTCCTAAGCGGAAAACTGTATATAAACATATATTTATTATCATTTATAGATATAAATATCATATAATTCCCTATAAAAAAGTGGTTTTGTTTTTTTTCGTACAACTCATCGTTCATGAGTTATGGCACTTTAAAAAATCAACATATCGCTATGCACACTGATACGCCGCATGTATTATTTGCAAAAAAACTATACTGATATGGCCGAGCGTAGCGTATACGCTACGGCCCCCCAAGGTCAAGTGGAGTGATCAATAAATTTTTTTTTCCTCTTTTTATACTCATTGAGTCATATTTAGACTACCCACAGCAAATCAAAGCTTTACGTCATTTGGTTTAGTCTCGGACTTAATGGGCTAAAGACTGACCTGACCACTGACCTAAAATGGGATATTAAAGAAAAAAGTTCAGTTATCCTTATTTATTGCTTTTTTATTACTTTTTTTGCGCATTAATCTACATTTCCAAGCAGTTCTAGTCTTTGGTGACTCGTATAATATTTTTGTAGAACACTTAAAACCATTGTGTGAAAAAAGTGGTCAAGAAGGCCCATGACAACAGGATATAATGTGTTAAGGTATTCTAAAAAATTTTACCGTACATAACTTCATGATATCTTTGGGACAACAAGTTGTATCCAAAATGAATATTTAGAATTCTACAGTGAGGTGATTTTTGGAATATATGTTTGTTAAGGTTTCTTTATCTCAAAAAAACATTGTGTGGTTGATTAAAGGTTTCAGATGTTATTTTTTTATATACCTTGATTTAAGGTGACAAATTTGATATAGGTATCGCACAACTCATTCTGAACATTTTTGAGATCGTAATTTAATAAAAACCCCATATCAAGCTGCGATTTTGCATTCGAGATTGCGCTGTCACCCTCTAAATCAAGGGTGACAGCGAAGAACAAAAATAAGCCAATTTTGGCTTATCTACAACAAACACAATATTTCAATAAATTTCAAAATTTCTCGGAATTACAATACCCATGAAAAACTGTCTTTTTAATTTTTTGTTTTTCACACAATTTTTTTTTTTTTAAATTTTATTTATTTGAAATAGGGATTTTCAATAATAAATGAAAAATTTTGGTACAAAAAAAAAAAAAAAAAAAAACACGGTTATATTCCCTGGTGCATGTTAAACATTTTAGAAATTAAAAAAAATTTCCAAAGTATTTACTAATCGCTATAAAAATTCATTTTTCTTGAAAGCCATTTTTCTGTTTTAACGTTTAAACTCTTAGGTGGCTCACTTGAGAAATTTTTGGTCTATTGCTTTAGAATTATAGTTATAAATAGAATAAAATATAAAATACTAAATTATATTTTAATATGAATACAATGTACTTAAGTGCAAACGAGTATGCAAGTTAAATACTACGTTTCTCCTCTGGTTTCTATTAATTTCTGCTTTTGCTGACTGACTGACATTTAAGTGTAAAATTGCTAGATTATTTCACACATATTAAAAAACCATTACTTAATTGCACTTGCAAAAAAAAACCAGTCACTTTCTTTTGTCCACGTTGCTCTCGGATGGGTGGCGATATCTCAATGTCACCAATGTCAGCGTCCGTCATCAATTCTTACGTTGCGTTGTCATAATTCTGTAAAGTTTTTATTGTTTGAAAATTGTTCACAGTGACATCGATTAGAAAAATTGCACTACATTGTCGTAGATCTCATCATAATTTTTTACGCTTCGTGCTTATCGTGTCGTTACGCTTTTCCCTTTTAATCTTTAATCTTTTTAGTATTTCGTACATATACATATATACTCGTAGCTTGACTACTTTTAATGCAACTAAAATGCATCATATGAGTTCTGCTCGCGTGTACAAGTATTGTCCTTTAACCGCCTTTTTCCTGGTTGACATTAAGTGAAATTGCATTTCCGCTATACATTCTGCTACGATTGCAAGACTTTGCTTAAGTTTTTTCTTCTTCTTCGTGTTTTATATAATATATACGCTATGATTTTTGATTTCTTTTTTTGTATTTTTATTTTGCCACTTCTTCGTCAACTTTTGTTAATATCCTTTTTACAGCACACATTATCCTTTTTATACTCGAGCCAACACAGTAAACTTAACTCGAGCACGAGCACTTGCTGGTGCTGCCAACAAGTTGAGAAGCAAAGCGCTGGCTCTTGCATTGCTCTTTGAAGCGCACTGTTAAAAGTGATTTCTTCTTAATGCAATTTCTCCTCCTTGTTATCGTCCTGGTTGTGCGCGCGCTTTTGTGCACACTTATGATATAGTGCTGCGTCCAAGTAAGCATGTATTGTTGTAAGTATATCCTTTTTTTGTGTCGTTGTCAGTATCCCTATATTGTTGTTAGTGTGATTTATTTGTTTTTTTCTATCTTATTTTTTCTTTCCTTATTTTAGTTTTCGCACAACATGTTCAGTGGCATAAAATGATTTTACTCCATTTTATTGTATTATTTTTACTTTCATTTTTAATGTGCAAACGAGCGAACTGCTGGATGTAGGGTGTCATGTGTGTGGCAAATAAATTATTTAATTAAGCAATCTTTATTTTTGATAAACACATTTTGATGAGTCTCCCCCAGCTATTTGTGTGAAGGGGAGGATAGTGTCCTCCGTGTGATGTCCATTGATGTTGATAATCTTTATTGCTAACTTTGATGGAGTGTGCAGTAAGTAATTATGTAATTAGTTCCAACTGATTTAATTAGGTAAAGCAATTTTCTTGAAGTAGGGTAACAACACTTTGGCAAGAATATTAAATATTTTCGATTGAATCATTAAAATTAATTATCACGAATAGTGTCAATGTTTATAACTAATTCGGTAACTTGTTCAAAGATATTTATTCGCACAAGAAGTTTTACTGAAAAGAATTGCATTACTTGTGTTTGCGTATGAAATTTTCGCTTAAAAGCACGGTTGCCGCTTTCGTCTTTAACGACCAAAAGTGATATTTTTTTTTTCTCTTTTGGTCCTTTTACAAAATTTATAAAAAATTTAAACGATTTGGACAAAAGCATCACCACTCTAAAAGACTTGATTTATTATAACGAAAATGACAATGACGAAAATATGTATTTTCCCATAAAAAATATTTTTATGGGAACCAAAGCAGAAAATTTTTTCAAAACTGAGTCAGAAACGTAGCGAACTAGAATTAAAACGAATATTAGAAATTTTTTTATTGAATTTTTAAATCAAATACAAGAAAGGTTTGATTTTGGAAGGGAAAACTTAAAATATTTATGTTTTATAACCCATAACAAAGTTTTGACTGAAATTTATACAAAATTTTTCTTATTTAACTTAATGTTATGTTGATATACCGGTTGCCCCAATATTTTGTATTCAAAATAAAATACATGTATTGATGCAAATCCTTATTTGAAATGATTTTTTGGTTCCAACAACTCAATGCTTAAAAATAATTTTGTTCAAATGTTGCCCACGACTAGCTCTTAAATGGTCCATTTTCGACAACTCTTACGAGTATATCGGCCGGTATTCTTGAATAACACACACATGTTGGTTTCTAAAGCGTTAATAGTTTCAGGTTTGTCGACATAAGCAAGTGATTTAACATATCCCCAAAGAAAGTAATCCAATGGCTTCAAATCACATGATCTTGGTGGCCAATTAACAGAAGCAATTCTTAAGATGATGTTTTCATCGAACGTTTCCCTCAATGAAGCGATTGTTTCTCCAGCTGTATGGCATGTTGCGCCATCTTGTTGAAACCAGAAGTCAGCTTCACTAATATCCTGAATTTTTGGCAACAAAAATTGATTAATCATTGCTCTGTAGCAAGCACCATTGACCGTAATACGGACTCCATCCGCATTTTTGAAGAAATATGGTCCGATGATGCCTTCTGCCCATAAATCACACCAAACAGTACATTTATCGGGATACATTGGATGCTCTTGGTTTGCTTCTGGTTGTTAATTGGCCCAAATACGGCAATTTTTCTTGCTAACGTAGCCGTTCAACCAGAAATGAGCTTCGTCGCTAAAAACAATTTTTCGATAAAATAATGGATCAATTTGAAGTTGTTGTGAGGCACATAAACCGAAATTAAAATGTACACCAAGATCAGCCGGCTTCAATTCTTGTACGAGCTGTATTTTATAGGCCTTTAGACCAAGATCACTTCTCAAGATACGCCACAATGGTCCATAAGAGATGCCCAGAGCCCGAGATCGGCGACGAATGGATTGTTTATGGTTTTCACGAACACTCTCTGCTACTGCAGCAATGTTCTCTTAATTACGGGCTATATCCACTCTGGTTGAATGATGAATGTCCAATAGTGTAAAATTGCTTCGAATAGTGCGCTCAGTTGGACGCTCATAACGACCAAAATAATGTTGAAGAACTCTATAACATCTCTAACTGATGACTGATTTTGGTAGTAAGTTTCCACAATTAATAAATGTTGTTCAGGAATAAGTCTATTCATGATTGAGTCGTATTGAATACTGAAAACAAACGTCATATGGGCAAGCCATTTGATAAATAAAAGCTGTCAAAACAACCCAATTGGAAAAGTTACCTCGTATTGGATCATCCTTTAGTAATAACACAATGGAACATCTTAAGACTTTCAAGTTGTGATCTCAAAAGTGATAGAAAAGTTAGTTTCATAAGAAATGGAATGGAAGCAAAATGCTTGAAGAAGTTGACTGATTTTTAATATAGTATAATGTGTCTTCCTCATAGTTCAGCAGCTGCTGAACGCAAAGTTTTTATTTTATCCTTCATAAAGACTAAGCTTTGAAATAAATTATAGTTTATAACAGTGAATGATATAATCCGAGCAAACCAAATGATATCGATTCGTTATCGAAATGATATCGCATATGCGATAATTTCTTTTGTTTTCGATATCGAGATTATAACAAGAAATGACCGTTTTCGATAGAACTCGATATTGCTAACGATATTGAAGTTTTCTTTTTTGTGATATCGTTTTCGACTATCGCGACGATATCATTAATATATCACGATAAGGCCGTTTTCGGTAGAACTGACGTATCGGAATGATATCGACATTTATTTTATTTGTGATATCGTATTCGATTATCGTGTTAAATTCGTTATTGTCTCGAAAAATGGCTGATTTCGATAGAACTGGCTTACGTACTTATATCTAAACGATATCAAAATTTTGGTGTTTTATGATGTCTCGCGATATAATTTCGATATTGAAACATTTGTTCATAATGGTGTTGCAATTATATTGATTCGATATTGCAGCGATTTCTACATTTAGAACATAAACCCGGTGAAGACATTTTTCTCATCTTACGTTACTAAGAATAAGTAGGTACAAATATAAATTATATAAATTATATTATGGATTTATTTAACAAAATAAATTTTTTACAAGCTCCCAACCGCACTTTCAAAATTATCAATTAACTATTTCATTATCTGGCAATATATCGATACGTCCAACGTAAAAGTTGGTAACTCGAAAATCATAGTTTTTAGCTATGATAATTTTTGTATTGTTTTCGTTAAAACAAGAAAACCAAAAACAAAAATTGAATAAATACTTTAGAAATCTGTAGTCCAAATAAAGGTTTTTCGACTATTAAATTGTTGTCACTGTTCCAAATTGATTAACAGGATATTAACAATTTCAACTTTTAATTTGGATCAAAATGAATTCATATGAGTTGTAACTCTAGTTACAACTTATGTTCTATTTCAGCAAACAAATGTTCCATGAGAAAAGTTGGTAACTTAACTAGCCAACTACCAATAAAAAATATTCTACGGACATTACGTTGGTATGTAAGACTTATAACCTCTGATTTTTAAAGAAAAATTAACTAATATCTTCAAAAATTGCTCCCAGCCCTTCAAACTTCAAGCTAGAGATACCAAAATTTGACACAAGATAGAGTCTTATACGCAGATTTCGAAAATCACTGTCCCGTAAAAAGTCGGTAACTTGAGTTACAAACTTTTACGTTGGATGTATCGATATGTATTTCATTGCGTAGTGTTTCATGCTTCAGTGGACTATCGAAAATATGATCGGTGATTTCGATACCCAAGAGTGGAAATTTATAAGCCGTCGTCATAGTCCTGTTTTATGTGCCATATGAATTAAACACTTTTTGTGAATTTTTGTTTATTTTTAATATAATTAAATAAAAGAAAATAAAAAAAAAAGACATTGGTTTCTTTTTTTTTTTTTTGGCATTTTTTCATAAAATTTTGGTCCCAAAAAAATTATTGGTGTGGCAACCGTGATCTTAAGTTAAGATATCCCCTTAACTATGAGTTGTATGAAAACAGTTCTCACATCTTTTGAAATGTAATTTTCCGAGTTACGAAATTGTGGCAGAAAATTTTTCTACCATTTTACGTGATTTGCTTGTAAGGGAGGTGCCACGTCCATCAGTGATATTTAGCCCACATTCAATTGGGCGGTGCCTAATAGCATGTAGACTCCCCATAGTTAATTTCAGAAAGATTGCTTTATTAGTTTTCTTTTCATAGCGTATTATATTTTTGTGGGCGGTGCCACGCCATTCAACGAGTTTTCATAATACAATAGCATATATTGAAAGTTGTTTTCGAGTAACATATATATTCTAAAGAATCAAAATTTTCAATAGTTATAAAGTGGGCGTGGCACTTATTTAATGCCAAACTCTTTTTATTTATCTTAAAGGCATTGATAAGTACTACGCAACTATCAAATTTCGTCAAAATATCTTGGTTTACGAGTTATGACCAGATTAAATTTAAAATTTTGGGCGGTAATAAGCTTAGCTCTTCATTGTATACTAATATCTAACATTATCTGAAGTTTCGAAAAAATTTTAGGATAGTTCCAAACACAAGTACTTACATACCATTTTGGCTCGTATAAGAAGAGAAGGTATTAGCAATTAGATTAGCGTTAAGGTTTAAGTTATGAATAATAAAAAATCATCTCATTTAAAAGCAATCTTACCAGTATATATTGTAAATGAACATCGAACTTCCGGAAAAAGTCTAATTAAAAGTAAACAATTATACAGCACATGTTGGAAAAAATCAGACTATAAAAATTCTTTAAACCATAAACAGTATGACAGGTTAGGTTACAGCAGTTGCTTAAATATTTACTTAACATTAATTACATGATATTTGCAATAACTAATCTGCAACTATCAATTCGATAAATAATAAATTAATTAAGTTAATTTACACAGCTTGTTTGTTGCAAAAACTTACATGAATTTATTTTCATTGGAAAGTTCACATAAGTATAAAAGGAAATTGCACATTTACTCGGACATCAAGTTGCATCTGAGAAATAAGTAACTATGAAGCTTTCAATTTTATTCATTTGTATGTGCATAGCTTTTGCAGCAAATTTTAAGGATATTTTAACGATATCTATCGACGATACTGTCGATGATAATTTTCCTATAATACCAGGTAAATTTTTAGTAAACTTAAAAATGTGTACATAAGTATATACATATGTTTATCCTTTTCTTACTTTACCTTACTCCTAAACATATTTCTAGATTCACCGGAAGAAAAGCCTAGCGCACGAACGTTCTTCTTAATATTCACATTGCTTCGAAGATTGTTAAACAACAACTCTGGCTCTACTGCCACTAACTCTACAGGTTAAAAAAATGATTCGATATTTTCTTCAATTATATTAAATAGAGTTCAACTTGTGGTCGAAATTTGACCGTCAGTGGTGATCTCTAAATTTAACAGTATATGCATGTACGTTTGCCTTATGAATAAACTCTGAGAATAACCAAATTTTTATTTTATATGCGTATTATTTTTGCATATCGATACATCCAACGTATAATTTGGCAACTCAAGTTATCAACTTTTTACGGGACAGCGATTTTTGAAGTCTTCGCATTAGATTCCATCTTGTGTCAAAATTTTGTTACCTCTACCTTCGATAACTTGAAGGCTTGGAGCTATTTTTGAAGTTACAACCTAAGTATATTTTAGTGAAAAACATTGTCCCGTAAAAAGTTGGATGTATTCATATATTTATTTTAGTGTAAACGTAACTTTCTTACTTGGTTTCTATTTTTAACATACTTACATTCTCTTTGCAAGCTAACCAATAAAAAGAAAATTAGTAGGGATCTTTAAAGTTGATATTTTAAATTTTTTTCCTATAAAAAAGGTGCAATTAACATAGCTTTTTGTAATTTTTTTTGGAATTTTCGTTAGATTTCCTTTAATTTGTAAAGAAAATTCCAAAAGAAAATTATAAAAAAGCATATTAATAGGACATTTTTCATACTAATGTTGCCGCCAAATTCCAAAAATAGGAACAAATTTAAAATATTAATTTTAAAGGTCCAGGTAATTCGGGTGACTCAAGAAAATTTTTAAGGTTTTGTAACGTCACTGAGAAAAACTGAAAACACCTTCGTATAGCATTTAGACTGACAATATGGTCCAATTTATAAAATTTTTTGTACTAGAATCGCCCAATGGTCAAAATTTTACCACAAATGTATAAAATAATTTTGGTACTTTTTGGACAGTTCTAGAACTTTTTTTGCTATTTGGTACAAAATAAAAAAGCTCATTTATCATCCCTCGTATAATAACAAATGTGAAATGAAAAGAAAATAAAAAATATGAAGTCAGTGTCAGTCAGCCTTTTGTCTTTCTCTTATTTATTTATTTATTTTTTGATCTGTTAGTGTAAAAAGACAAATGTCTTATAATGTAACACTAACAACATGTTTGAATAAAACTTGTATATGATTATATGAATTTGAATTTAACTTAAATTTAAGAATAATAAAGATATTTTATTTGTGCTGTATCATCTTTTCAGCTCTGTGTGACCGCGTATTTTGTCCTTGTTAATATTGAAAAAATTGAATTTAATTTTACCTGGCTTAATGGCAAAATATTAAAATAATTTTAGCTTTGTGCACATTTACACACAAATACCTTTCTAATGTTGTATAATTCAAAGTCGTGCTCCATTTCTAACATATTAAAAAAGGTAGGACAAATTTTGGGTAATCCAATACAGGATCCCTTTTTCAATTAGGTTGCTTTGACAGCTGTTATGTGTCAAATGGCTTGTCCATATGACGTTTGTGTTAAATATTCTATACGACTTAATCATGAACAACGTTTATTAATTGTGGAAATTACTACCAAAATCAGTCATCAGTTAGAGAATGTTAAAGAGTTTTTCAACATCATTTTGGTCGTTATGAGCGTCCAACTGAGCGTATTATTCATAGAGCCCGTAATTTAGAGAATATTGTAGCAGTAGCAGAGAGTGTTCGTAAAAACCGTGAACAATCCATCCGTCGCCGACCTCAGGCTTTGGGCATCTCTTATAAATCATTGTGACGTATCTTGAGGCGTGATCTTTGTCTGAAGGCCTATAAAATACAGCTTGTACAAGAACTGAGGCCGGCTGATCTTGGTGTACGTTTTAATTTCGGTTTCCAATGTATCCCGATAAATATACTGTCTGGTGTGGTTTATGGGCAGGAGGCATCATTGGACCGCATTTCTTCAACAATGCGGATGGAGCCCGTGTTACGGACAATGGTTCTCGCTACAGAGCATTGATCAATTAATTTTTGTTGCCAAAAATTGAGAATATTAGTTTATCCGACCTTTGGTTTCAACTGGATGGCGCAACATGCCATACAGCTGGAGAAACAATCGCTTTATTGAGGGAAACGTTCGATGACAACATCATCTCAAGTAATTGGCCACCAAGATCATGTGATTTGACGCCATTGGATTACTTTCTTTGGGGATATGTTAAATCACTTGTTTATGTCGATCGACAAACCCGAAACTATTGACGCTTTGAAAACCAACATAACTCGTGTTATTCAAGGAATACCGGCCGATATGCTCGAAAGAGTTGTAGAAAATTGGACCCACAGAATGAACAAAATAATTTTTAAACATTGAGTTGTAGGAACCTAGATGTTATTCCAAATAAAGATTTGCCTCAATGCATTGATTTTTAAGTATTTTATTTAGAAAACAAAGTAGAAAGCTCTTATTGGATCTCCCGTTAGAATCGCTCAATAGTCATTCCTCGTATACTGCCAAATGTGAAACGAAAAGAAATTAAAAAATGTGAAGTCAGTATCAGTCAGCTTTTTGTCTTTCTCTTTGTGCTGTATTCTCTTTTCAGCTCTTGTTGACCACGTATTTTCTTGTTGTTAATATTGAAAATTTTGCATATAATTTTACGTGGCTTAAGCCAAAATATTAAAATAATTTTAGCTTTGTGCACATATACACACAAATACCTTTCGAATGGTGTACAATTCAAAATCGTGCTCCATTTCTAACATATTAAAAAAGGTAGGACAAATTTTTGTCTTGCGTATTAATATATAGATATTTTGGTTTTTGCAAGAAAACGTATTTGATTATTAAAGCAGTTACTTGCCATATTTAATTATTTTCTTTTACCAATTGCATTAAACGCTTGTAATTTAAAAAAAAACTTTTTGTTTAATTTTTTTACTTTACAACCAATTTCACTTATTAACTGCATTAAATTAATTTAAATCGATTGTATTCCATTGTCTTTAAATGCAGGCAATTCATTTTTTTCTTTTTTTTAACAAATGACGACGCAACACAACACAATACAATTGAATTAAAATTTCCTTTTAAGCTTATGCACAACAATATGAAAAAATGGAAAAAACGGATATGACACACAAATGCATACAATACTCATACCAACAACAAATAAATAGCCATGTATGTACGCGCGAGTGTATTGAAAGAAGTTGCCTGGAAAACACGTTAATATGCATTGACTGCAGCACTTCATTTGAATGCATTTTCATTGTCATTGCATCATAGTTTGTGTTTCCTATTGCGGTGGTAATTTTTTTTATTTTTTTTTTTAATTCTTTATGAATTTTAATTAAATTAAATTTTATTTTATTTTATTGGAATCCTTTTTGCAACGTGTTATTGTTGTTGATTCAGCAGCAATTCGATGTTTTTGTATTTTTGTCTTTTTCATTTGTAATAAATTTTATTTCACTTTTAATATAAACAAATAAATATGCGCCATTTTTATTGCTGTAAATATGTCATAGCATTTATGGCTTTCGAAAAGAGTAGGAAAAAAATTTTGAAAAAAAAACACAGTCACGTAAATACGGAAATCCGCACATTTGATACTACAGCGGAAAATATACCAAAAGTAAAAAATTCGAAAAAAAAATGGTAAAATTATTTTTATAGAGTTATCAGTAGATTTAACATTTGATATAAAAACACACAATTTATAAAAAAAAGCAACAACTAACGTGCAAAATATGCATTTAAATAATGCGTAAAACGCTAATAACATCAGATATAGTACATACGGATTCACACTTATCATTATAAGTATTTGTAAATACATTAAATAACAATTCTGTTTTATTAAATTTGGTTATCTTGATAACAACTTTTTTATAAGGTGTCATTTTCATGATGGATTGTGCGACATTTTCCGATTTTCATAATCGTGAGACTATGTGGGCTCTGAAGAATGTACTTTTTCATCCATTTTTCAAATTTCATTTGTGATTTTCTAAACATTTGAAGAAATGAACGTCAATTTTACGATTCTCGACGACATTAGTGATTCAAAATTCAAATTATTTTTGTCGAGGCCCGAGCCCGACCCGATTCTACCATATTACTACATATTCACACTTTTTTATGATTTAAAAAAGTTGTAACGTATTGATGAAGCTGCTATCCAGAAATCGTACTGATATTGCAAGAATCACTGCAGTTTGAACTGGGCACTGGGCCATCGCCAAGCATGCCGAAAGGCTGGGTATCCCCTTTAATTCTTTGTGTCATAGTTGCATGGATGCCAAGCATTTTCTCTGCAACTGCCCTGCTCTAGCTAGAGCCAGGCTTAAATCTCTAGGAAAACCCTTTTTCAACGATTTGAGCGAACTTGCCGATATTGAGATTGGCTCCCTGCTCAACAACATCAATAGAACAAAATGGATATAAATATCCTTTACAGCTTCTTTTAAAGGATATCTATTCCAGACCCTGACAACCCCTCCTACCAGCCAGCCGGATCACTTATGTGGTATTAAAACGGCACTAACAGTGCTACTAAGGCTTAGCATCGTTTTACTAAGCCACCACTTTAATCTAATCTAATCTAATCTATTGATGAAGCTAAATCAATGATTTTCAAATGAGAAAAAACAAATATTATACATAATATGCTTATTTGAGTTTTTTGAACGAATCTAATAAGACAATTTGATTTGACTTACTTCATTGTCATTTTCAGCACTTATACATAATTTTACTTAAGGACTGCCCCAGAAAAATTTGATACTTTTGTTTCTTAAGATTATGATTTACCTGATGATCGTGAAGTTCAAAATTTGAAATTTTTATTTATAGCGCAAAAAAACAGGTGCATCAAAAAGCACTGCCCAAAGGGTTATTTTGAATCAAAAAAAGGGTCTACTTATCGTACGAAAAATTAACTCAAATAGAAAGCCTAGCTTAGGCGCACAGTTGGTCAAAAAAGCGGAGCAATTCTTTGAGCTAAATTCTAACACTTCAATATGAGATACTACTGTTAGTGCAAGTACCTCGAAATCTACTATACAAAGACTAAAGAAGAAACGTAAGCTGAAGACATACAGATTTCAAAAAGTAGCAGATCGTACTGATAAAAAGCAGCTGGAGGCTTAAAGGCAAGCCTGAAAGTTATATAAAGGTATCCTGACTAAATTTGATTGTAGCGTAATGGACGATGAAACACACGTTAAGGCTGATTTCAAACAGCTACCGGGATATGAATGTGTGGAAGAGAAACAGATGCAGAGCAAAATTAGAGCAAAGAAAATCACAAAATTTCCCAAGCATTATATGGTTTGATACCACACCATATGCACCTGCGGTTAAGAAGCAGATTTTTTTGTAAAACCGGTCAAAATGAATTCGAACATTTTCAATGGCGAGTGTTATTTTTATGTAAGAACAGATTTTTTTCCTAGCTTATGCTACTCAACCATTCCGTGAATTACGGGCCTCTAATTTTCGGGCTTTTGCCTCTGATCAAAAACAAGGTAAATTAGGACTGGACGGCATGGCAGAGTCTTGTTGAAAGACCCAGAGTTCAGTTGCTAAATTTCACAACGCTTTCCAAAATGCAGTTATATGGCGCCTTTGGACAATACTGCTCACCAAACCATGACGCAGGCAGGATGATGACGTCTCTGAACCCTAGGTACTGTATTTTTTGCTTCATGGGATTTTCTAGCATAGACTTTGTCATTTGTTCATTTAAAACGTCCTCCATTGTAAAAATTTGGTCATTATGCATACTTACTTAGTTTGCAACTGAACTTATCGCACGACTGGGTATGTTGTTTAAGCGAATCTTATAAAAAAACATATGGCAGCCCTGAGAGCTTATGTTAATTTTTTAAAAATGTTTCAGAAGGATAGGTCATCATATTCTATAATTTCAAGTAATAATAAAATAAACAAAATAGGTGGGGATAAAAAATGCATGTTTTGGTACATTTTCCGGAGGCTTATCCATATGTAGAGTAATTTAGGGTAATGTGGACTATGCGGGTAATGTGGTGCACCCTTTTATTTCTCATATTAAAGACTGCACAACAATTCTGGTTATTTGTGCACAATAAAAAGCGAAAAACATATTCTTTACGCTCTTTGGCTTTTCTATAATGCTAATTATTCGTGTGAAATTCTTAGCATATGCTGTAAGGTCAAGTTGACTTATTTGTAGTACTTGGTGAATAACTAAGTTACTTCCTCAGGACTCAGTTTTCTAAAATTCAAATAACTCTAATGCAATTGTGGAACTACTATTCAATGAAAAAATGCATTAGCAAGTCTGATTTTACATTTCTTTTATATAATCAATGATTATTTCAAAAACGTGATGTATTCGGGTAATGGGTAGTCCATATTATATACCGTATATCAACTTTGACTACTATTACACCTTAAAAAGCTAATTGCATGTGTAGGATACCCGAGTTCGAGTAATGTGGAGTACTATTTTACGTATGATTCGATAACCCTTCTTACTTATTCACATGTTAGTATGAATTTGGTTTATCTTACCAAAAACTATTATTTAATAAGAATATAAAGCTATTTCATAGCAAATATAATCTTAAAAATTACTACTCGACTTTTAGTCAACAAAATTTGCGAATAACGGTATTTCTTCAGGAAATGGGCAGGGTGAGCCACATTACCCGACACTTTTCTTTTTCAGCTATTTTAAGGTACTTTCAATTTAACTGGCCTCACGCTTGAAAATGTTAATATTTTAGTATACAAATTATCAAATAGTAAAAACAATAGAATAACTAATAGAAATAAATTGACCAAGCTTACCTACTACCATTACTTTGGTAGAAATTGGTAAAAAAGAAAAAGGTAACCACATGACCCTAAGTTACTCTATTAAAGTGGGTCGTCATAAAAAATTTTCTTGTAACCATTGAAATTTGTTCCTTGGCTTATTGTTAAATTTTTCACTTTTGGTTTTGGTGAAAATTTCAACAAGTCTAAAATTTTTTTAAATACTTTATTGGTTTTTTCTTTGCGTATGTAGTCAATTAAAAAAGTTTTCATTCAATAAAGTGTTTTTGGTCAAAAAAAAAAAAAAAATAAAAAATCTAGAATTATTAATGTTTTCACCAGAACCAAAATATTTTGTGAAATGTTTAACAATAAGCCAACAATAAACGTTTTTACGAC
Source organism: Calliopum simillimum (assembly GCA_951812925.1). Classification (NCBI taxonomy): domain Eukaryota; kingdom Metazoa; phylum Arthropoda; class Insecta; order Diptera; family Lauxaniidae; genus Calliopum; species Calliopum simillimum. The sequence continues at coordinate 127,067,250 of OX638368.1, forward strand.
CGCGTAGTTAAAAAACATAAGAAAATCAATTTTTGGAAGCGAATACTACAACAAGAAGTATACAATTTTTTAACTCAAAATTTCGACTCTATCTAATGTACATACTTTACTCGTATTTGGCAGTATGGAGCAATTTTTTGCACTCCAACATTTATCCTGAAATGAGAATTGAAATTGAATTTGTATCGTACAGATAAGTAAACACAATTATTAAATGCGATGTTATAAAAATTTGTCAATAGAAATTTAATTACTTAAATGGTATGGAAAAGTAAAATCCTCATGACATTCTCGAAATTCCTGATACTCGTATATCAATATCAGCAGTGCGCTGCGTTCAGTACGCGAGCAACTTTTACAAAATGCACAGCAACAAACGGTTAACACGTACCCAATCAATGCTGCTTGCCGCGTTGAGTCCTTTCCAATGGATTTTTGCCGTCTTCGTTATAACGGCACCACCATATTTTACAAGTAATGCTGCAACAATCGCTGGCAAAACTTATCACTTAGCTCGCTTACTCTATGCGCTTTACGCAATGACTTTGCTTGGCTTAACACTTTTAAGTTCTTACACTAACACCATGTATACCACTGAAATGGTAGATCAGTATCAACTGGATGGAATAACTGATTTACTTTGCAGATCCATTATTTTTGCCGTACCATTTGTACAGCTGCTTAGTCAGCTGACTACCATGCTGGGTTATCGTCAGCTCAAGCGTATTTTTGATGACATCGAGAAACTCGAGCATGATATACGTTGGCGTACGCTTTTGCCAGCTGCCAGTGCTGAGGTGACTTTTGGACGTTCATTTCGTTGGCAGCTGTTTAGCAGGTCGGGGATTTTATTGATTCTCTTAATGGCCATACATACGAGTACAGATTTTCTGTTGACAGCACCAAGCAGGGCTATGCATTTTCGCTTATTGACTGTATTCTTTTCCCTACTGATTCAAATAAAAAGTGTGGAATTCTGTACGGCAGTGCAGATTGTACAGGCGTTATTGGAGCAGCATTTACAAGAGTTGTGCTATATACGTCAGCAAATAAATGCTGCTCCTCCCGCGCTGACTAAAGAACATCACTTTTTATACGTGGCATTAAAATCTAATCAAGAGACCCTAGCGCGCATCTGGAAGTTAGTCGATGCAATGGAAAGTTATTTTGCTATACCGATGTTGGCTCTATTCCTCTTTAATGTATTGGCAATAACGCATACGGTTGATTGGGCGTATACGTACCAGAAATGGACACCGAATCAAGTGGTCATACAGAACTATTGTGGGTTAAATTTACTCTTTATATTGTGAAATATTAAGATTCTCATTTAATTTCTTTAGATCGGTTCATTTTTACTGGTATCATACTCATTAGCATGTTGCTGCCTTGTTGGCTTTGTCAGTCATGTATTCAGACAGTAAGTAGCAACATGATAAAAAAAAATTATTTGTGACAATTCACAGTAGATCATTGAAAAAATTAGTCCTTTCTAGATCAAACTAGTTCATCCGAAGTCCTTGTAGTTCAAAAATGTGTGATTAAATTAAAGGACATGACTTATAAGCAAATTTTCTTACTTCGTTTGAACTAGTTTGGCATACGAATAGAAAAAATACATATTTTCTAGACTCTAGTTTTCCCGATAACATGCGATAAACTATGTTGGGATGTTTCTAAGTCCTTGGGATGGAAAGTAAGGATTAGAAATAAAAATAAAAATTTACTTAGGGCCTAACAAAAGTTCGCTTAGTTGGTGTCATGTTATAAATTTTTAGTAAATCAAAAAATTGTGTATTATTTGTTATAGTCTTACGATATATCATTTTAATTTTCAGAAAGATCGGTCAAAATGGAGAGAAGAAAATTTCAAAAAAAAAAAAAAAATAAAAAATTCGTGGAAGGAAAGATAAACATAAGTTAACTGAAAGATCAGAAAAATGTATTAGGGAAGCAGAAGAATATATTGAATATATTTTTACCCCCAATTCGGCGGACTTAAAAACGTCCTCTCCTACAAACGTATATTTTTTTAAATTCCTTTATTTTCAGTACGAGCAATGCGCCATTGAATTACACAAGTTTCGCTCGAATGGTTCCGACATACGCCTTAGTTGCTGCATTCGTGAATATTCACTACAAATGATGCATCAGAAGCTACTTTTCACCTGTGGTGGACTTTTTGACATTAATTTGCAGCATTTTGGTTCGGTAAGTTTATTGATTTTTATTTTTTTTTTGTAATCTTTCTCATATTAATTTTGTAAATTTTAATAGCGCGTTTTGACCATAACAACCTATCTTGTCATACTCATACAATTCAAGTTGCAAGCTGAAGCTGAAAAGGCTTATGAAACAAAAATGCTTAAAAATATGGAACCATAAAGTTTATCAAGTATCTGTATGTATATGAATGTATGTTGAGGTAAACTTGAATTTGATAAATAAAATTATGAAAACATGTTCGTTTTTTCATACTACTATATAAAATACAACGCCTGTCTGACTGTCTGTGTCTTCATAACTCGAGAACCATTCGTCGTGATTTTTTCCTTTCCTTCATATGTAGATATTTTGCTTGGCAAAGTTTTAGGCTTCATTTTATTTCAAAATAACTTCGGCTTCTTTCGGGTTCTTGGATAACCAGTTATCTGATTTGCATGCTTTCAAAGACATGTTATCAGGTGAGATTCCAACACAAACTCTAATTTGAAATACCCTCGGTTTCTCCCGGAATATTAAAAAATTCTGGCACCGGGACAAATAACATCCACTGGAAAAATGTCTGATATCGCGAGCCAACGCAAAACCAACTTATTGGAAATGATAAGGGCAAGCACAGGTATCGTTCGTAATTGCGTAAAATCTTAAGCGCTGGGTGTTTTGAGCACACAAGCAATAACAAATATATAAAATTTCGAGCGCAGGGGCTAGAGCAAATATAGAAATTGTTGTTTTGTTTTATACACGCACGACAACTTTGAAACGAAGGCAAAAAAGGTAATAAAGGTAATAAAAAAGTCGACGAAGTGGAAAAATTTCTACCATAAAAGTCTGAAGTAATTCTTGAGTACTGATGGTACTTTGAAGGTATATCAACCTTCGAGTGATATTTTGAAACTGTTGGAAAATTATGTTGAAACATATTTTCGACTTTTAGTCACATTGAAAGATCGTTTTCTACCTTGATTTGAATCAAAGCTTTACTCACCGTCCGTCAATCCTAACGAATTATTCGATTTCCCATTGTCCAGCGTCTCTCAAGTTGAAATCTATGCTTTTGAAAGAATCATTAGTGCATTAGAAAATCTTTCGTTAATTTGAACATACCATAACTTTTCCCTGGCTTAAGATAATTTTCAATCCATAAAGCACTTAACTGTCTTACTTAATATAAAATATCTATATAAGTATTAATACGCAAGACAAAAACTTGTCTACCTTTTTGCACTATGTTAGAAATGGAGTACGACTTTAAATTATACACCATAAGAAAGATATTTGTGTGAAGATGTGCACAAAGTTATATATATATTTCTGGCCTAATAATGAAAATGCGAATATTTATCATCAAAAATGGTTTTATTGTTTTCAAAGTATTCTCCAGCATGATTTATACACTTTTGCATGCGCTCAAACCAATTGTCGAAGCACTTTTTCCACTCCGATTGAGACGCCTCCAAAACATGGTTTTTGAACGCTTCATCAGCATCTTCTGGCGACGAAAATCGTTGGAATAAAAAGAAGTCATTGGGTGCCAAGTCAGGGCTGTACGGCGGATGACCCATCAATTCGACTTTTGGCCGGTCAAAAAGGCGCTGGTTTGAGCCGATGTGTGAGAGCTTGCATTGTCATGGTGAACAATGATTCGTCTTCTCTTGTTCGTTTTTCGAATTTCTCCAAAGACTTCAGGCAAACAAATTGTGGAGTACCACTCAGAATTGACCGTCCTACGTCGCTCAAGTAGAACAGTCGCCACATGACCAGTTTTGCCGAAGAAACAGGCGACCATTTGCTTCGCAGTGCTTTTTCCACGAACAACTTTCGTTGGATTTGGCTTGTCTTCGAAGACCCACTCGGTTGATTGCGGTTTTGTTTCGGGCTCATACGCATAGATCCATGATTCGTCACCTGTGTCAATCTTATAAACTTCTTTTGAAGCACCGCGCTCGTATTTTTTCAACATTTCTTTGCACCAATCGACAATTAAAAAAAAAAAAATGTTAACATTAACAACAACAAAACACATGAAGTACAAAGAGAAAGACAAAAAGCATAGCACTGACTTCATGTATTTTGTTTTGTTTATATTTCGCTTGAATTATACCAGGGATGATAAATGAGATTTTCTATTTCGTAAAAAATTACCAAAATTATTTAACGCATTTGAGGTCGAATTTTAACCACTGGGCGATTCTAGTAAACTGAATTAAATAAACTGTAAACAAAAATGTAAAGCACTGTAGAATCTACAGTGTAGATCATCTTTCAGTCTGCTTCATAGTCTTTTTTTTGGAGCTTTTCCAGCTAATCGGCATGGCATAAGGATACGTACATAGTTGGTAACAAAATTTTAAATTGCTTTTGCTTAACTTCAATGGTGTATTTTTAAAACTAATTAAATTAAATATTTAACTGGGGTGTGAAGTGTGAAGAAGACATTTAGAGCGATGACACATGACAATCAAATTTATGTTATGTCACATATATTTTGACATGCAAATTTATTAACTTAATGCATTTTAAATATAAAATTGTTTATTCGAACTTTTCATCGAAAAATTAACTTTTCCCAGTTGCACGATTCATTAGACTTCAATCAGTGGATTCGCAATCAACTGGCGGAAAATGCATAGAAACACCAAAATCAAACGACAGCAAACACATTGCCAGTCCTTATTGCTGGCTACTGTGCGTCCTTTTCATTGGGTTTTCGCCATCTTTGTTATAACACCAGCACCATGCTTGACATACAATGCAGTAGCATTATCAAGTGGAGTCAACTATTTGGCGCGTTTAATCTACGCACTCTACTCACTGACAATGTTCAGTCTAACAATATTGAGTTCCTACGTTAACAGCATTTATGCCACTAAAGTGGTAGTTAACTATAATTTGGATGGATTAACCAATGTGCTCTCCAAAGCAGTTAGCATCGCTGTACCATTCGTCCAAGTGCTTAGTCAGTTGATTACCATGTTACGTTACCGTCAGCTAATGCGCATTTTCGATGATATAGAGCAGCTGGAACATGACATACGTTGGCGTTCACTTTTAAAACTCGATAATGCTGGGGCACATTTTGGTAACATATTCCGTCGGGAACTGTTCAAAAAGTCAGGTTTGCTTTTAATCTTTATGAGCACTTTACATGCGGGTACAGATTTTATGCTGACCGGTAGCAGCATGGGATTACAATATCGACTTATGTCGATTTTCTTCTCACTGCTGATACAAATGAAAAGCGTAGAGTTTTGCGTTGCCGTACAATTGGTGCATGCGCTGTTGCGGCAACTTTTTCGCGAATTGCGTTACGTGCGTCGTCAATTCATCTCGGCACTTGCGTTTTCAGATGAACGTCGCATGTTGTATGCGGCCTTGCATTACAATCAACAGTTGTTGGCGCGCATCTGGCAGTTGGTGGATACAATGGAAAGTTATTTTGCCATACCGATGTTGGCTCTGTTCCTCTACAATGCACTGACAATAACGCATACGGTCAATTGGGCCTATATAATGCAGAAATCATTAAATCATGATGTGATATCACAGAATTCATGTGAGTGTTTTAATTGATTTTAATATAAAATTGAAAATACTTTACTATTCACTTCTAGTTCGTTTAGTTTTTACGCTTGTTATCCTTATGAACATGTTAGTGCCATGTTGGCTTTGTCAATCCTGCATTCAGACGGTATGTATTTTTGGTCTAAATAGTTGAGCATTTTGATGTGCCAAAGAAATGTGAAAAAAAAAATTGAATCTCTTATAGTATGAGCTGTTTGCCACGGAGCTGCACAAATTTCGCTCGAATGGTTCCGACATACGTCTCAGTTGCTGCCTGCGCGAATATTCCCTGCAAATGTTGCATCAGAAGCTGCTGTTTACCTGCGGTGGCTTTTTTGATATCAATTTACAGCATTTTGGTGTAGTACGTATGGTGTTTTTCATATAGAGTTTTGTAAATTAAAATTTCTATTACATCTACTAGCGCGTCTTGACCATAACAACCTATGTCGTCATACTTATACAATTCAAATTGCAAGCGGAAGCTGAAGAAGGCGCTTGATGTAAAATTGAGTTCAAACACGAATAAATTTTTATTGATGAAAAGCATGAAGAAAGCTCAGTATTCGCTCTGGTTCGACCAATTTATATAGTCAGAAACTGTTTATTTTTCGTTCAGTTTCCCAAAATAACTAGAAGTAACTATACATGGAGAAGAATGAGTGCCATGATTTTTACTCCACTCGATTAGTAACAAAAATAAAGTAATTAACACAAAATTTCAAACATAAATAAATGTACATCCTTGTAAAATAGTTTTTTAAGGGTAACTTAGGATTTTGAGCGTGTATTACAGTTTTTCAGTATTGGCAAATTAACTACTTGACTAGTACAATACTGCAATAAAAATAAAAGTTTATGAAATTTTTGGGATTTTGTAGCACTGCGTAGATTAAAAAGCAGGAGTTTCCTTAAAAAATCGGAACAAGTCAAGCGTTGCTCCCAAAGCCAAATTTTTTTTTTTTGCCAAAATATGGCTTTGGAAATTAATTACAACAACAACAGCAAAAACAAAAAGTGTCGCTCAGATCTGGTTTCGGAGATATAGCAATCGGAAGATCGGGATATAGCTTTTATGAAAACAAGTATAAGTTCTGAGTCCCTTGATGGATATTAAAGACTTTTAAAAAAACACTATTTTTTTCCAAAAAATGTCTCATCAATCCATAATTTTAGTAACAAAATATGAAAGGCCAATATATTTTCTTTTGTTAACTATGCCATTTGTATCTGATTTCCTATATTTGTAAGGTTTTTCCAAAAAAAAAAAAATAGTAGAATTAAAATTTGTATTTTTTTTGTAAGATGTCTTCACCTACAACATTATCATCATCATCGTTCTCTTCTTCATAGGAAACGACTTTATGCTATTCTTCCTCATATTTAAAAAAATCCTCCATTGGCTCAACTCCCTCTGCTTTTCACTTTTTAAGGAACATGTATTTTGCAATATATCCTTCGTAAAATCATTTTCTTCTTTTAAATACATGCAAAGCGTTTTTGACATATCGCCACAGACCCTCAATCGTATTTGTGTGGTCATCAATCGTATTTGTGTGGTCATCAGTTACTGGATGTTTAAAAGAAATTGAGTGGTTCACCGTTAGGGGGTTAAGACCTTATTTTTGTAATCAGTTATATAACCTGACTGAATGATTTGCAAAAATTTATAAAAAAGAAAGCGCCGCAGGCTAAAAATTGTTATTAAAAATTTCGCGCGAAATTTTTAATAACAATTTTTCTCTTTTGTAATAAAAAGTACTAGTAAACCTCACATTTTTGAATAAACATTTGGTTTGATAGTGGTGTTGTTGTTGTTAGTAGTAGTTTTGTTAGTGTTATTGATGTTATTGTTGTTAGTAGTGTTGTTAGTAGTAGTTTTGTTGTTTTGTTAGTGTTATTGATGTTGTTGTTGTTAGTAGTGTTGTTGTTGTTAGTGTTGTTTTTTTGTTTTGTGAGTGTTGTTGTTGGTTGTATTGTTGCTGTTGTTGTTGTTATTGTTGTGGATAGTGGTGTCATTGTATTTGTTAATCTTGATATCGTTGTTGTAATTGTAACGACTCGAATGCCAGGCCAGATATTGTCGTCAAGGTTGCTATTCCTGGCCTCCCAATAGGATGGTCTCTCTGAGACATTGTTGTTGTTGTTAGTGGTTGTGGTGTTGTTGTTTTTGTTAGCGCTGTTTTTGTTAGTGGTGGTGTTGTTGTTGTAATATTTGCTAAATTTCATGAAAATTTCTTTAGTTTAATTTTTGTTTTTCTATAAAAAATGCCCTAATGATGCAAATTCAGCTTTAAATGGAATACTTTATGAAGGAAAATAGATAAGGCTACCATATTTTGTTACCCCAGCTAAAGGTTATTAAGGTATTTTTTTAATTTATAATAGTTTTTTAAAAAAAAACTGGTCAAAATTTTCACAAAATCACCATATCTTGAAAACCATAGCTTGGATTTAAAACTTTTTCAGAATAGTTTTGTAGCCAATTAAAATATCTTTTATATAAAATCAATATTTTTGAAATCCATCAAGGGATTCAGAACTTATATCGGTTTTTATAAAAGCTATATCCCGATCTTCCGATGACCATATCTCCAAAACCAAGTCCGAGCGACACTTTTTGATTAAACATTTTTTGTCAAAATTATACCTTTAACAAGAAAAGCTTGGTTTAAACCAAATTGGGTTCTGGGAGCAACGCTTGACTTTAGCCAAAAAATCAGTAGTTAGGTCGCATACTAAGTGATAGTTTAAGTTAAGATTGTCTAAAAGTCGAAAAATTGTCAAAATGCTCAAAAACTCGAAAAATTGTGAAAAACTAGAAATATTGTCAAAAAGTCGAAAAGTTGTCATAAGTTGCCAAAAAATTTTCAATAAGTCGAAAAATGTTCAAAAACTCGAAATATTGTCAAAAAGTTGTCAAAATGCTCAAAAACTCGAAAATAGTCAAAAAGTCGAAAAATGCTCAAAATCTCAAAAATTCGATATATTGTCAAAAAGTTGTCAAAATGCTCAAAAACTCGCAAAATTGTCAAAAAGTCGAAAAATGCTCAAAAACACGAAAAATTGTCAAAAAGTCGGTAAATGTTCAAAAATTCGAAATATTATCAATAAGCAAAAAATTGCCAAAAAATCCAAATATGTTCAAAAACTCGAAAAATTGTCAAAATGCTCAAAAACTCGAAAAATTGTCAAAAAGTCGAAAAATGCTCAAAATCTTAAAAATTCGAAATATTGTCAAAAAGTTGTTAAAATGCTCCAAAACTCGCAAAGTTGTCAAAAAGTCGAAAAAGGTTCAAAAACACGAAAAATTGTCAAAATGTCGAAAAATGTTCAAAAACTCGAAATATTATCAAAAAGCAAAAAATTGCCAGAAATGTTCAAAAACTAGTAAAATTGTCAGAAGGTCGTAAAATGTGCTAAATGTCGAAAATGTTCAAACACGTTCATTTTACTTTATTGTTAAAGACAAGATACTATTAGTAGGTGTATAAACTAACGGACTACTAAGTAGACCAATGATAGGGCACTTAGATCTTTTTTGAAACTTTCTGCTGCACAGTGTATTAAGTGCTGAGAAATTTGAAAACTTACTAAAAGTACAGGTTGACTAAAACAAAAATAAAAGCGTTTTTCACTCCTTGGAGTATCGAAAAAAATTAAAAAACATTGACCAATAAAATGCCGAAAAAACCGAGCTTTTTGGTTTTGGTCACCATTTGTTTTATGACCTTAAAAAATGCCGCTTATTGTTTTTTGTAATGATTAATAAGCCCGGCATCGTATTTATGATTGGCATTTCTTCATTTCTCAATTAGAAAAACAAGAAGTATGCTTTTTTTGGGGTGCCTTATACTTTTGACCAAGGCTGTATATATGAACTATTTGATGGTTTCGTAAGGTAATGTTTACAATTAAAATATAGTGAAATAGTAAAGTAATATTTTCTCTAAATTGCATACATTTACATATTCGTAGAGTAGATTATGCTTTCAGCCAGAAAAATCAATAACCATTTTTACTTCATAATTCTAGTAATAATATTTATGTTTGGACAGACATATGCTTAATATACAAATAATATACGTACCTTTTCATCATATAGGTCAGTGGTGTAGAGGTCTAACAAGTTTGTAATTGTAAATAAAAATAATACGTTTCTATCTGTCTTACGGAGGTTCGAATCCTAGGGCGGACTGTTAGTTCCTTCTTTTTTGGTTTCTTTGTTTTTTTTTTTTTGTTTGAGAATTACAGTAAAGTAAATATCACTTAAATTTAAAAAAAAAAAAAATGTCTATACTGTCAGGTTATTCGATAATTCTGAATTTACTAAAACAGTGAGGTAAAATTAATTTTATTGGGGAGTTGTCACTATATAGACATGAAATTTTAGTAATATTTACTATTAATATAGTACGAACCCTTTTTTCCATGTACAAACAAATATGTGTAAAGCAAAATTCTGCAAAAAAGATAATATTTTGAGACATATTTTGAAATCTTATCTCAGTAATTGCAGTTACCTGTCAAAACGTTAATATGCATAAATTTTTTAGTTTTTTTTTTCGCTGTGAAAAATTCAAAGACACGTTACATTAGTTGACACACCGAAAAAAGGCAGACAATTTCTGTTTTAAATCAACAACAAATAAGAATTCAGATTCTTATCATTCTATCAGGGTTGTCCATATTTAGGCACCGTAAAGGAAACTTTCTTTATGTTAGGATCCTTGAGTAAATGTCAATAATAAAAGCGACAACAAGGACAGCTACAACTATAGGGAAAAAGATATTCAAATAACATGTTTTGTGTTTTTGTATATTTACTCGTGTACCCTTCACGCACACTGACGACTGGCCCATAATTTGCATACAAATAAGGGTAAATGAGGAGTGAAATTGATATTTAACTAAAAACTTTTTGTATAGCTTTGTTTAGGCTTAGTAAAATACTGTTGGTTGTCCTCTCAAAAGCATAGCGCCACACACACACTCATGACATTTGGCTAAAAAGTCCTTTTTTTCTTGTTTTTGGTGCGAAAGAATGAAAAGTGTCCTGTTTTGTGACAATCTCTCCTGAGTGTTTCTTATAGCCGTTAGCTGCAGTTTATTTAAAATAGTTAAAATATTTAAATTGAAGCAAAATGATGAACACAATTGATACAAGATGATGATGATGGCGTGTTTATATGGAAATTAGTTGGACATAATAAAATTAACATACACTCATAAATACATAGACTGTAACTGTTATTGAGCACCATATTTTTGGCGATTATTACCTTTTTTCTGCACAGCATGAAATTTAAAAAAACGTAAAATTAAATTCGCTATAAGTATGAGCTATTCCAAGCAGTAAAGAGATGGAATTATAAATGTTTTCAGTATATGCGTCATTTAAAATAATAGCTTGTAGTCATATCCTGTTAAAAATTCTGATAGAATGTAATGAGGGTCATGTTCTCCAGGGACGCAAAGTGGCAGATCGTGGCTTGATTTTGATGCTTCCGATTTTGGTTATATTTGATAATTTTATACCTCTGTATGTTCCCAATCCAGATACAAAATATTTTTACGGTATAAAGTCTATTTGACGTGACTAATCGGCAGGTATGCGCTACTACGAATTCCATTACACAGCTTTAAAATGATAAAATTAAATAAATAAAGCAGTTGAATTTATACTTTTTTGTCTCCTTCAGACCGAAGCCTAGAAAATTTAAAAAAAAAATATATGTGATCTGGTCTGTGAAAAGGGGGCTTACGTGCGAAAATAAATTTTCGTGAAAACAGCTGGAAAACAACTTTTTAAATTTTTTTTTTCATAAACCAGGTCACATATCGTCACTCTTAGACCAGATTCACGAAAGTGCAAATTTTTCGGTTTTGCACTAATGCGGTTTTCTTGTACAAAATAGTTCAATAAAGTTAAGCCAGAAGTATGAAAGCAATATCTGAGGTGGTTTTATAATAAATGCAAAGTTTATAACACGGAAAAGCAAAATTTACATCCAATTTTAATATTTAAAAAAATTTCAAATAGCAATTTCTCAAATTCAATAACTTTCACATTCGTGAATTTGGCCTAAGAATGACGATATATGAAACAAAACACGCCAAGCGTACCAGCTGAAAATTTTGTTGTCTCCGATTTCGCAGTATAGTAGATCCGGTGTGCAAGAACAATAATCCGCGAGGATTTGGTCCTAGTGCCATTTGTTGTTAAGATACAGGGTGTTGAAGTTGGTGCTTTTAGTCATTTTCATGAAAAGGGTGTTGTTTTAAAAATTTATAGCCTACACCAAAGTTTATAAATTGATATATGTTAGTAACTGGTCCAATTCATTTTTGGAATGTTCTTTTTATAAAAAAATAATGTTGGTGAAAAAAATAGAAATTTTTTGGATTTTGAACGATCGCGGCAGGCAAAACTTTTTGGGGAAAAAAAATATTTTTCACAAAGTAAAATTTTTTTAACTTTCCAAAAAATTTCCAAAAATTTCAAACGTATTTCTTGGACAATTCTAAGCATTTTATGCCTAATATACTTTTTTCGTAAGATGCCTTCCTCTTGAGTAAACAAAGTAACATTTTTTCACTAAGTAAATTTTTTTTATAAAAAGAACACTTAATAATAAATAAGACCAGTTACTTAGATAAATCAATTCACAAACTTTGGTGTAAGCCATAAATTTTTGAAAAAACACACTTTTCATAAAAAAGACCAAAAACGCCAACTTCAACACCCTGTATTTTAACAACAAATGGTACTAGGACCAAATCCTTCTGGATTATTCTTCTTGCACACTGGAACTACCATATTGCCCAATTTGAGCGAAATCGGAGACAAAAAATTTTCAGCTGGTACACTTGGCATGTTTTGCTTCATATATAGAAATATATTCAGAATTGACAACCATGAAAGTTGGTCCATCAATTTAGAATACTATATCTGCGCTCAGTTTTTCTTTTTCTAAGTGTACATTTTTTAAATATTGAGTAAATAGAGAACTGAAGTGGAAGAGAGAGTGAAAATTCAGTGAGCTGAAAGCTCAATCAGTTCTGGTTTTTCGACAGTGAGTGTTCGTGTGTTTTTTTTTTATAAAAAGCTTAAAAATTTTGTAAAGAACGCAAGTGCGCAACAAGTGTGCAGCATTCTCCGCGTAAGTTTTTTTTATATTACTAAAAATATTATTTTATTTTTATATAAGTAACACAATATTTAAAAAATAAAAATTAAAATTTTGTCTTAAGGCGCTTAAATAATCTTTTCAAAAATCCAACATACATTTTTAGGGTTGCCACCTGTTTTTTTTCACGAAAATCTTATATAATTCTTCCTTTTTTTGACTTAATTAATATTTTTGGTTTCAGAAACGCGAAGATAAACTTTTCTGAAATTGTAAAAAAAATTGCAGGGTTGCCACCCGGTTTTTTTTGTTAGTTTTGTTTAATTAATTTCGGTTTGCTGAGTTTCTAACGATTTAATTGTCTTTAACGATTTTAACTTTTGTTTTTTTGTGTGTAATTATAATGGCAACCCTAAATTAAGGTTGAATTTTTCCATAGTTTATTTAAGCGTTTTGAGACTAAAATTTTATTTAAATTTTATAAATATATTATTTAAGCGAAACTTTAAAAAAATACGTATGTTTAAGAGGTTCAGGTCATGATATGCTATAACTTCAAGTGATAAAAAAAATAGGTATGGACATAAATATGGCATGTTTTGGTACATTTTTCGGAGATTTACCCACGTATTATCTTGATTTAGATATTTAATTCATATAATAATAATTTTAGTTATTTCAAAAGATGTCAATCTATTTGCTTTGTTAAAATGTTACCTATAAATTTATTTCTTTAATTTTCATTTCAATGCAAACATATTTTTTGATTAACATTTTCTTTATTGCTGTAGATGTAAAAACGTAGGAAGATGGAATCTAACAACTAAAATTAAGAGCCTTAAATACAAAATCAACATTTATCGCTACTACGCTGTGAATACAAACATAGTTGCCTAGTGATATGTGTGTAGGTGTTGGATATCCTTTTGTTTAACCAATTAAGTTATTGCTGCTGCCATAACAACAAAATCACGTAAATCACGTACTCAGCAGCAGCAGCAACACAACATTGAGTTGTGCCTTTCTTCCTTTTTATATGTTGTTGTTGTTGTTGTTTTTTGCTTTATCACAAATATGATTTCTGACACGTATGACTACAACGGACAGGTTTATAACACAAAAACTGTGTGACAGACACTAACATACGAAACGGAGGCACTATTGTAAATGGTAGTAAATAAAGTAAGGCATAAGGGAATGGAGCGAAATAAAAGTAAAACAGCAACAACAAAAACACTGGCAGCATAAAATGCTATAAATTCTGCCAGCAACACAAAACAAACTGAAACTCGAACTAAAACTCGAAAAGTTTTTTATTGTTAATTCCATACAATTTTTTTCAAGCGTTCGAAAAAACAAAGAAAAAAAAAACTTTTGATACGACAATGAAATTGCACTTTTTCTCGTGTTTTTACTTTTTTTTTTTGTAATAATATTGCATTTCAACTAATGTTAAACTAAAAAAGTTGCAATTTTGTGCTATTTTTGTATGGGTGTATTTACTACTACATGTGCACTAGAATGAAAAAGTGTTCATTTTGTTGCGCAAATAGATGACAAACGTAAGCCTCAATGATGGCACTCTAGATGGCTAAGGTTCATTCAAAAAAGCTTTTCAATCAACATTTGAAATAAATATGATACTATTGTTTATTTCAATAAAATAAATATGTATAATGAAATCTTCCACAGCCAAACAGCTTTCATAATAAGACCACTTCCTTAAACAGGAAAGTTTCGTCGATGGATGCTTTTCATAATGTTTTCCATAATCAAAAGCAGGCAAATCTTCTCCGTAGCTGGACATAAGCGATAAAATCACAAGCAAAAATTGTTTAAAATCTGTGGTTCACTGTTTTTACAAATTCTAATAAATAGATACAGTGCACTTTGGGTAGAGTGCACTATTTTTTACAAAGGCTGTTAACAATATCAAAGCTGTTTACATTATTCAAGTTGAAATTTAGTGCAACGAAATATAAATTTAATTCGTTTAAAGTACGTTAGCGACGTAAATACAATTTTTTTTTTTTGTTTATGACTATTTCGTTGTTAAGAGGTGATTTACCTATTATCACGGGCACAACCCTATCTACTTTCGCAGACGACACGGAAAGAAAAAAATGTTCTAAAATAAATTTTGATAATTAAGACCAATTGAGGAGTGGCCGTACCAAATGTCCTTAGTACCATTTTAATAGTTTTGAGTTATTAATAAAACAATGAATATTTCAGATTTTTTTAAAAATTTTTATAATGTTATTATTTCATAGCTTATAAAATACAACGGAAAATTAATTCATAACATAATTTGTAATATTAAATGGATAGGTTATTTAAAAAACAATTAAATACGCAATTGTTTTAGAAAGGGCATAAGTACCTTGCTTTTGTTCTGTTGAAAAGGCGTAATTACCTTGTTGTACACCTATGGAAAAGGTTTAAGTGCCAAGTTTTACGTCCACTTAAAATAAATAAAACTTTCTAAATAAAACTATTCTAGACGTGGCACCGCTATTCGCGATCCATTATTTAACTTATTTTTAACTATACAATATTTGATGGCACTTTTATTTTGTAGAATCGTTGATAATAGTCCATAGAACATTTTTATATTAAAAACGACGAATGTCAAATTTTGCCACTTAGGCCCTTTGGTATGGCCACTCCTCAATTGTTCTCAATGCATGCCATTTTGTACTTGTTTATCTTTTGTTTATTTTTTGGTTGATTCTAGCTATTTTGTGATTGTTTATCAAAAAATAAATTTTCATTTGTGTTTATTCTGTGTGTTTATGATTCTCAATATGACTATGTCATCTACTGCTTAAATAATTCCTGTTCGACAGTCGAATTGGGTATTTGTAATAGAGTAAATACACGGAGAAAAAAAATAGTACTTGCTACTTTATTTCTCATAAATTTTACCAGAATTTCAAGTCAGAATAGTGACAACTTTACACCGATATAAATTTCACCTTAATTTTTTAGTCAATTCAGAATGTATGTTTGCTAGTAATTTTTATGAAAATATTGGCGTGATATTTACCTTACTGTATAGTTCAAACAACAAAAAAACAAAAAAAAAAAAAACTTAGCTGACCGGCGCTGGGGTACGAACCCTGGCCCTTCCGTATGATAGTCAGATACATATCCTCTGCGCTGCTCACGCATGTGATGTAGAAGCAAAAAAATTTGTATATAAAGAAAATGTCTGTCCAAAATTAGAAATTTTTACTAAAATTATAAAAGTCAAAATGATTTTATTTTTTTATGATATTTACCTTACTCGAGTAAGGTGACAATTATGACACTCATTTTTGTGCGTGAAAAAAATAAAGTTATTTTGACTAGAATTATAAACTCAAAATGGTCACACATTTTTTTTCTGAAAGTATAAATTACCTTACATAAAGTCAAATGTAGGAAATTTATAGTAAATACTCCTTTATTATTTAACTACATTTTATTTGTAGATATGACGTTACGGACTCATCTAATAGTTCTTACGTAAGGTAAATGATACTTGAAATTTAGTATTGATTACTATAATTTTTCGACTAGCCGATAAAGTAAAAATTATGATACGTATTTTTCTCCGTGTACTACTGACATCCTATAATGAGGTGTCTTTAGACATTTTGGTACATTGATTTTTGAAAATGAAATGATATTTCTTGCATTTAGCAAAAATGGTCATATTCATATTTTGATAAATAAGAAATTATTAAGAACAAATGGCAATATTTATTTTATTTTATAAACAAGTACAAAAGGGCAGAGCTAAGCACAAATGAGCTTAATAAATTTTTGATGAACAATCCCAAATTGAATTGAATTAAGTTCAAATGGGCATATTCACTTTTTTGATAAACAATCTCATTATTACTTGATATCAAGAAAATTATGGACAAGCTGAAAATCACACCCAAAATTGATTGGTTTGGGATTGTTTTCGGCTCAAAATTCTCTCCGTGGATACGGCAGTTATAAGTTGTAGCCGTTGTCCCCTAGAAGCAGCTCGAAAACTCCAACTTCATTTAAATTCAATCGAAGAATGGTTGCTATTATGGCGCATAAAAGTAAACGAACAAAAATGTAAGCAGGTTACTTTTACTCTTAGACAAGGTGAATGCCCGGCTATCACATTAAACAATAAATCAATCCCTCAATGCGAAAACGTCATATATTTAGGTATTCATTTAGACAAACGGCTAACGTGGCGAAAGCACATTAAAGCAAAAAAAAAAAAACGCAGGTTAAGCTAAAAGCCTTGCTCATAAATCATCGGTCCCGCCTGAAACTTGAATATAAAATTCTTTTATATCAATCCATCATTAAGCCAATTTGGTTATATGGTATACAGTTATGGCGTAACGCCAGCTCCTCGAACATTGAACTAATACAAAGGACTCAGTCAAAAATTCTAAGAATCATGACAGGTGCTCCATGGTATATACGGAACGAAAACATACATCGGGACCTTTGCATCCCCTTGGTCAAAGACGAAATCAACAAATACAAGCAAAGTTACGTTGCAAGATTGCTGTATCATCCTAATCCATTGGCACAGAGGTTAAAAAATTTAGAAAATTTCTCCAGACTAAAAAGAAAGGATCGTCCTGCTATGAATATCGTTAGCAATTAGCTATGTTAAGCTGACAGAATTCTAATTTTAATATGCAGCCGGTATCTGGCGCATACTTCCTCTATGCAGCCGGTATCTAGCGCATTCTTTTCCGCGTGATTTCAAAATTGTAGATGCAGGCACTGGCGCGTACTATTTCTTATATTTCTTGTTCCTGCTACACATGCAGCCGGAACTACTGGTGCAAATTTGTATGGAGTTCTTTTCATTCAAACATCCTGCTAGGCGGGCGGCATGTTTGTGAGAAGACTGAACTTACAACAAATGCGTTCTTCTGAGTGCTTACTGAAATTCTAGGATGTACAAGTCCCTATTAACTCTGGAGACATATTGAACACTAAATTATATATAAGATTGATTATGTACAATATAATAATGTTATTTAGGATTAAGATTTTTAAACTTATTGTTAGTCTCCTAAGATGAGAAGATTCAATAAATAAATTCAAGCATTTAAAAAAAAAAAGAGATGTTATCCATCTAAGTCAAATAGTTTCCAATATATGATGAACTATGTTTTTTGGGGGTGTGACATCGCCCATTTTTTAATGTGTATTTGTTGCGCCTATGGTTTTTACTTATGTACCAGATTTCATTTATATACGTCAAATAAAATCAGAGATTTGACAAATTTCGTTTGTGAGAAGCATGGTACTGCGTACTTTTCCAGTGAATATTATTTGTCCTGGTATCCTTTACTTCAGTATCACATCTCATTCATTTGCTTCAAAAATGTTCAAAGATTTGATTAATTATGTTTTTGAGGGTTGTGAGGGTTCCAAAAAAATTCACACATATTTCTTGAACGATTCTAAGCATTTTACGCCTGGTACACTTTTATCGTAAGATGCTTTGCTCTTGAGTAAACAAAAAGTTTTGCCTGCCGCGGGCGCTCAAAAGCTGAAAACTCTCATCTAGCGACCGAGTCCCATCTTGAGTCATGCATCATTTTTAAGCTTATGAATTGTGCTTTAATTTAAAGCAAGGGTGTCAGCGTTTTAAAATCACTGAGCCAAGCGCAATCAGCGCAAAATTTTGACTTTTACAACAACTTCACATTCCTCGAACTACAACAATCGCAAAACCTATTTTTTGTTGGTTTTTTGGTGGCTCGTTTGCAACAACAACAATATTTCAATAATTTTTTAAATTTCTGAGGACTACAACACACACGAAAAATGTTTGTTGTTTTTTTTAGAATGCGAAACGACAAAAACAATTTTTCATAAATATTTTACTTCCGCAAATTTTGACGAGCTCACAAAAAGCTATAAATTTTTGAAAAAACACCCTTTTCATGAAAATGACTAAAAACGCCAACTTCAACACCCTGTGTTTTGACAACAAATGGTGCTAGGAACAAATCCTCCCGAATTATTGTTTTTCCATATCAGGACTACCATATTGCCAAATTTGAGCGAAATCGGAGAAAAACAAATTTTCAGCTGTACACTTGGCGTGTTTTGCTTCATACACAAAAAAGTTTTCTGATTGCTGTTTCTGAAAGTTCATAATGCTCTTTGCAAAACTATTTTTGGATTTTGCTAGTTTGGCTCCAGGTCGGATTTTATGGCCCTTTAAAAATTGGGTTCGAACTGGCTTTTTTAAAGATTTTTCGGCTATATCTCGTAAACCATTCGAGATTTTGTTTTTTTTTTGTGTTCTACAAAGTTGTAGCTATAGACCAAGGGTGTCAGCGTAGAACAAAGGTGAGCCAATTTTGGCTCGCCAACAACAAAAAGAATATTTCAAAATTTTGCAAATTTCGCAGAAGTACAACAATCACAGAAATAATTTTTGTTGTTATATTTTGAGTTCGCAAAATTTCGCGGAATTAAAACAATTATGATAAATTGTTTTTGTCGTTTCGCATAAAAAAAACAACAAACAATTGTTCGTGTGTGTTGTAGTCCTCAGAAATTTTAAAAATTATTAAAATATTGTTGTTGTTGTAAAGAAGCCATCAAAAAAACAACAAAAAATAGTTTTTGTGATTGTTCTCCTTCGAGGAATTTGTAATAGTTGTTGTAATAGCGAAAATTTTGCGCTGACTGCGCTTGGCTCAGTGATTTGAAAACGCTGACACACTTGCTATAGACTAATGGAAAAACAAAGTTCCACAAACAGACCCGAAAAAATTGTACCTGTGGCCTCAAAATCACAAAAATGCCAAAAAATTATACTTTTTTTGATGCTAGCTAGCACACCGTTCCATATTTTGTCAAACCGTTAAAACAAAATTGTAGCCAAGAACAAACTGGACAGCTCTTAAGAGGATGTCAATTGCATTCGACTGCTCCTTGGTACCATTTTGTGCCTCCACATCTACGAATATCTTCTTTTGCTATTTAAAAATTCACTTCGGATAAAAAGGTATCCCCCTAGCCTGAAAACAGCGGTTTCTGCAACTTTTAGCAAGGATATCTCGAAATATTGCAGGTATACGTATATGAGCAATTCTGACCTTGGATTAGGGTACAACCTAAAATGTTAAAACAATATTTTGCGTAGAAAACATCGATTGCGACCTCATTTTTTGCATAACTTTTTTTTTTTTGAAAAACTGTTAAGTGAAATAAAGATAGATATCCAAAGAGCTTAAGTTTATGTGTGGCTTTGATAGCAACACAATTCAGAGACTTTTAAATGTGAATATAATAATTTACGGAATAAATTTCGTAAAAATATGTTTATATTTTATTAAATTTTTTATCATATGGTACTCTTCGTTCATATCTGACAATCCAAAATATGAAGTTAATAAAATTTTAATTAAGTATTTGCAGTGTGTCAAACCAGGTTGTTATGGCTCAACCATATAACATACGCATCAAAACCACTGGATGGCAATTTGCAATTATCTGCTGTTGACGTTGGTTAACAACCTCAATATATGACCACCTGTAAAGCCTGTGTACCGTAATTTTTTTGAGTGGCCTGCGCATATGTCATTCATTCATTAAATTTAACGAAAACAACAACAAATGATCTCGATTAATTACTACTTAATTTAAATGTGCTCCACACACATCGTCCGTCCATTGTAATTTATTGGTTGCTCATTTTGAACGCGTTCAATGAACTCGGAATGAGTTTTGGAAGACATGAACACTACCACATAAAATATTTATGTATCTGTTTTAAGGTAAATATCTTAAATTTCATTAAGTTTAAGCTTGCAGTAGAATCAGCTCATCTCAGCCCACCCCTATTTGGCTTTTAGCTGTTACATATGAACGTACGTATGTGGTCAAGTTGATTTATTTCTTTTGTGCTGCCGTTTAATGGACATTTGGGAATACGAGCGTTAATTTAAAAATTGATTTTATTTTCGCGTTAATTTTTATTTTCTCACCAAAGTATGCGTAGCAAAAGTGGTTGAAATGGAGCTGCAGAACTGAAAAAAAAGGAAAAAAATAACCAAATCCTTTGGAATGAAATGAAAAACACATTTAATTTAATTGTTATGTGAATGCAATCAAGAGAGAAAGAATGCAACAATTTGTAATTACGCACACAAACGCGTGCTGACACACATGGACAGACATTAATGCGATTTATCCGTTGACCCTATAGGAAATTTAATTAAGAAATGCCAAGACTTTAATGCAAACTATTACAAAAATTCAATACTACCGATTTAGGAGCTACTTATAATTTTTTGTTTCTAAGGCTTAGAAGTGGTATATTTGAAACAATCCACGCCATGTGTACCAGCTCAAAATTATTTTTGTTTTCCGATTTCGCTCAAATTTAGCAATATGGTAGATCCGGTGTGCAAGAACAACAATCCGGGAAAATTTGGTCCTAGTACCATTTGTTGTTAAAATACAGGGTGTTGAAGTTGGCGTTTTTAGTTCTTTTCATGAAAAGGGTGTTTTTTCAAAAATTTATAGCTTACACTAAAGTTTGTAAATTGATAAAAAATAAGTTTTTATAAAAATAACACTTCAAAGTGAATGGGACCAGTAACTTAGATTTATCAATCTACAAATTTTTGTGTAAGCTATAAATTTTTGAAAAAACACCCTTTTCATGAAAATAACTATAAACGCTAACTTCAAAAAATTTTTGAGCTGGTACACTTGGCATGGATTACTTCATTTATAAGCCGTTCAAAATGACAATGGTGCAACTCCAAAGCGAGGCAAAAGTAATGTCATATTAATTATGTGTCATAATGATCAGTTATTTAGTCGATATCATTTTTGCGACTTAATCCCAACAATTCCATATCATCAAGTAAATTTTTCGTGAAAACAGAAATCAATTTTATTAATCCCTAACAAAATGTCAGCCAATTAATATTATGACATTACTTTTGCTTCGTTTTGGAGTTGCACCATTATTATTTGAACGGCTCATATATATACACTAGCGCGGGCCAAATTGTATGGACGAAATTTTATCGACCTCGGCTACCCCCCTATGTGAAAGTTCATTCAATTCTATGAATATTTGCCCAAGGAACCATACCTCTACGTTCAACTTTAGTTCGGCGCATTTTCGATTGAAAATTTTACCTTGCGTTTAATATTTATTTTTATGCTTAATTTTTAAAATTCCTATAGAGAGAGACAAAAGTAATATCATAATATGTTTTGGCTGGTATTCTGTTTTTACGAAAAGTTTACTTGATAGCGTGGAATTGATTATATTTATTCAAAAAAATTATATCGGTCAAATAACCGATTTCAATATAAACGAGTCATATTTTTACATGGATTTTTGGTATATTGTTCTGTAAAATTAAAAATAGCGGCTAATTTATTTCCTAAAACTGCCACTAGATGTAGCCCTGGAAAAAAATGAGTGTCAGATTCGGCATCCTAGCATCCAAAAATACTTGAGTTGGTGTTTCGATTGAAAAAATCCATGTAAAAATATGACTCGTTTATTTTGAAATCGGTTATTCGACCGATATAATTTTTATTTCAATAATTTTTTTAATTTCTGAGAACTACAACACACACGAAAAATTGTTTGTTGTTATTTTTATGCGAAACAACAAAATAAATTTTTCATAAACATTTTAATTCCGCGAAATTTTGACAAGCTCAAAAAATAACAACAAAAATTATTTCTGTGATTGTTGTACTTCTGGGAAATTTGCAAAATATTGAAATATTATTGTTTTTGTAGCCGAGCCAAAATTGGCTCACTTTTGTTCTACGCTGACAGCCTTGATCTAGGGTACATAGTACGAAGTACATTCCATTTTTTTATTTTGTGTGCCTGCTTTTTTAACTGGCTCTATAGTGATGATAGTAATGAATTTTTCTGTATTTTTAATTTACGCTCAGCTAATGAAAACATAAGTATGAATACGAATGATAAAGAAATCCAATGAAAAGCATATGACTTCATTATAAAA
This sequence comes from Calliopum simillimum, assembly GCA_951812925.1. Taxonomy (NCBI): domain Eukaryota; kingdom Metazoa; phylum Arthropoda; class Insecta; order Diptera; family Lauxaniidae; genus Calliopum; species Calliopum simillimum. The sequence goes on from OX638368.1 coordinate 127,090,189, forward strand.
AGATTGTGGAGAAAAATACAAAAAAATATCAAGCAAAACATTCAAAAGAATAACAAAAAGAAAAAAATACTCCAAAATATTTGAAAAGCGATCACTATCCAGTTCATGTAAATTAAAAACGCCAATGGCCAAAAACCAATCCAAACAAATGGCACACATACGACATATGACAAGTAGGGAAAAATCCAAAAAAGGATTAAAATAACAGTAAAGCAAGAACTAAAAATGAAATGCTTAAGCTTTAAAATGGACACTGACATTTTATAAAACATAAAATTTTAGTGGGGAATGAATGTAAGTAACAGGCAGGATATACAAAAGGAAATGTTAGCAGCTTGAAGGGCAATAGCAGCGCTTTAGAAATTGCATAGTACGAGCAAGTATCTGGGTAAATGTGTAACGAAATGAGACAACTTTCACTGGAGCATTCATTTTGCTATTTAAAATGAGTCTCCTCTTATGACAATAATAAAGTGAAACAATAAAAAACAGTGATAGTTTCAACTAATTGCTTCAATGGACTTGATATCTTTAAATAACAATTAAATCAAAGTGCAAGAAAAGAGAGTACAGAGATTAGTGAGGTATGATAAAGATTTTATGTACAGGGTGTTAACGTTAAAGCTGCAAAGCTTCTGGGAAGTGATCGAGGAGGACTAGACTAGCAAAAAACTGTACGTGAGGAATGTGTCTAAAATGTACTCCTTAGGAATCATAGGGAAAAACCAAATTTTCTGACATGTTTTACAAAAAATTACCTCTAGCTGCTCCCAAACATTTCAAAGAAAACTTTTCCATCGGAAACTTTTAGTTAATTGCATGTGCTTTCTGACGATGGAATTGGCTTATAGGGCTTAAAAGAATTTTGGAAAGTGCTGTGCTCTTAAAGTTTTTCCAATTTTTTAATTTTGGCGGCCATTTTAGTATATCAAAGATCCTATTAATATAATCTTTTAGAAATTCCTTTAATTCGGTAGTGCATTTGGCATACCAAGTTTTTTAATTTAATGTCAGAAAAACATACCACAAGTCAAAAGAGCAAATTAATTTCGAAAGAATTTTTAAAATTTGGGAGCGAATTAATTCTGTCTAACAAAATTAAATATTGACGTTTTTCTAAAAAAAAAAATAAAGATTCTTTTAGTAAAGTATTTATGCTGACCTCAAATCAAAAAAATTGGTATGTAAAATGTACTACTAAATTAAAGAAAAACTAGTAAGGGTGTTACCTTTGGCCTGGCCAAACATTAAATACCCTACACAGCAGTATTTTGAAAATTTTGCTTAAGTGGAAGATGCCACGCCCTCTTGTCCGAATTCACCCAGTTTTTTCTCAGAGTTTTCATTTATAGTTCTTAAAATTTGAGTGAAATTTGGTTGGATTATCTCAAAAAATGTTTTCAGTATAGCGTTTTAAAGCATTTGCTTATAAGGGAGGCGCCACGCCCTCTTGTCCGATTTTATCCAGTTTTTGCATAAAGCTTGCATTTATAGTTCTTAGTGTCTGAGTAAAATTTAGTTTGATTATCTCAAAAAAACGCTTTCAATACAGCGTTTTGAAGCTTTTGCTTATAAATATGAGAGGTGCCACGCCCTCTTTCTCGAATTCGCCCAATTTTTGCTTAGAGCTTGCGCTTACAATTCGTAGTATTTATGTGTATTTTGGTTGCAACGTCATTAAAAATACTCCAAAAGTAGCATTTTGAAAATATATTTTGTATGGGCGGTAGGCGTGTCCATTGACCGATTTTGCTAATTTTTAATCCCCTAGCTAGCTTTGACGACGGAGGCTGTGTACCAAGATTATTGAATTATCTTGCTTAGTTTTCCCAGAAAATGTATTTTCACACACATTCAGCCAGCCAACCAGCCAGCCAGACAGACATGGCTATATCAACTCAGGAGGTGACGCTGATCAAGAATATATATACTTTTCTATATCTGCCACGCCTCCTTCTCTGCGTTACAAACGGAAGGACAAAGTGAATATACCCTGAGTGTAGGGTATAATTAGCGAGAATTCTAAAAATATTATAGAAAGGTATGTATATTCATACGACATTTTTCATATCAAAATGGCCGCCAAAATCAAATAATTGGCTAAAATTTCCCTAAAGAATGAAGCGAAAAAATTTAAATATTTCAGAAAATTGGGTTTTTTATCTATAAGTCGCAAGGGGGTCTGAACTCCCCCATCACCTCCCAGAAGGTTCGTAACGTTTATACCCTATAGAAAACTATTTGTTTTCTTCGGTATGGCACTGGTTTGATTTAATTTTTCAGGTCGAATTATTCGTAGAAAAAACAAATAGTATTTATTTTGGGACCAAAATTTTGTTTTTTTTTATTGAAAATCTCTATTTCAAAAAAATATAAACTTCAGCTGAGAAAATTATTAGAAAAACGTTCGCACTCTCCGCATATTTAGAAATAGTTATGATATCAGGGTCTTGGTCTTGGTCTGGATAATTAATTGAGACTGCTATGGTCTTGATCGCGATGATCTTCAAGACCAAGACTGCTTTTCAGTCTTTGTAATTTATAGTTAATAGGTTTGTCGTGTCCCTTTCGAGCATAAAGTCATCTCTAAATTTGATATTTTGCATCTTAAAAATGCAATTACTTTGGAGAAATAAGGTTTGGAAATTTTAGACTTAATGACCAGGACTTAATGTTCATCATTGTCTAGAAACTACATCTCAGAAAAATATTGGGGTTATCGATATTATATAGTTCAAAAGTTACTAGCAATATTGTGATGCCATGAAATTCTTTTTTTAGTAGTGGAGAAGAGCAAGGTATCTTACAAAAAAAGTGTATAAGGCATAAAGTGGTTAGAATTATCCAAAGAATACCTACGTATACATTTTTCCAGAATTGTCTCAGACATTTTTATTGGTAAAAAAAAAAAAAAATTAAAAAGGTCTAAAATTTCTGAAGAAATTAACACCTATTCTACCTTTCCTTTGTCTAACGTATTGTTTCGGAGATACATATTTTTCAAAAACTGTTTTTTTTTCAAATTTTAGGATTTTCTAAAAAAATCTTATAATATTATTGATTTCCATACCTACATTTTTCGAAATAGAACTGGCTTTGGAAGTATTGCCTGCATGTTTGCATACACAAGATCTTATAGGTGCTCGCTGAAGGTCCATTATACTCCATTCCATGATTACTAGAGTCAAGGAGACTGATCGGAACATCGTAAGGCGCCATTAGAAACAGGATTGCTATACACAGACCAGAGAAAGACTCGAAGGTAGCTGAAGGCTTTCTTTTATGTAAGACACCAGATTTGAAGCTATCGAATTGATTCTTAATAAGGTTAATGATTCCATGCCAGATGCAATTTCTACCAATGTTTTAAAAAGCAGTACTGCAGTCGACGAAGGTTAAGTATGGGAGAAGGGGGAGGTTTCGACACCCTAACAAAAAAGTCCTTATATCTTCCAAATGCAATTGTGCATGTTATTTTGAATACACGTAGGCTATGCACGAATATGTGTGCTTCTTTTATAAATTACAAAAAAATCGATATGTTTGCTATTTTCGGAAATGTGACCAATAAACCAAAGTTAAAATAAATGACGAAACCTCCCACTTTTGGGGAGGCTTCGTCAGCCATATAAATTCTTCATTCCTTTGATTTTTTGAAACTTTCAACGTTTTGAATGTAGATGGTAAAAGACATATTGCTTCCGGTGATACAATGGAAGAACGAAAATCAGGGATGTCGTCTTCAATCGGGACCATATCCAGCAAATCATTCGGACCAGGAAGGTCAGAGCCTTGAACGAGTTCGAGACATGATTAAGGCTGATTCTATATCCATTTGTACATTGGCATTAGTACCGAACTCCATATCTTGTGAAAAATCAGATTCATGGAAAATAATTGAATCATATGTATAAATTTCAGTTGTCGAATCCTCCCATTTACACTTGACGAATCCTCCCTTATCCACTTGTTACCAAATTTCCAAAATTTCGCAGTCATCTTTTATTTATTTTGCAAACCTTAAAAGTAGTATTAATAGTAATAATATTTTTAAGGATCTGCTTAAAAAAAACGGAAATTTTATGGTTTATTAATCGAGTATCACACAAAAAGCAACAAGCAAATATTACATCATTTTGCTATAAAAATACAAAATCACGACTAACTACGCACCCTAGCCGAATTGCGCAGAGAAATTTTTATGATAGCTGCGTATCATTAGGAGTAAGACTTTTTGGTTTACACACGGGAGTAAGTGCGAATAGAAATCTCAAAATTTGGCACTGATGAAGCCTCCCACGTGTCGAAACCTCCCCCTTCTACCCTACAGCGAAAATTGTCATGCACGATACTGTTCTACGATAATGAGAAAGGTATTTATATTGATTTAGAATTTAGATATAAATAGTTCAAAATATTTCCAATACATATATGTAAGTATGTATGTATATAAAGTAAATAGTTAAGTAAAATCGAATAATGTAATATCACTAATAGTAGTTGTAAATAAAGAAAAAAAAAAAAACAAAACAAAGGAACCTTCAAGGTTGAATAAATTTGTTGCCATTCGGTATTAGACATGAAGCGCTGACAATTTCCTTTGCCACAATATGACAACAAACAACCAAAATAACTCTAACCAAAACAGCAAAACAAATACAATTTACAGAAACAAAAACAAAATACACAGACAATACATAAAACGATATAGCGCGCTTTCGAATTGAATACAAAAACTACACTCGACGAGAATGTATTTTCTAAAATAATTGCCTATTTTTAGGATGCAAATACAATTCCAGTACAACAAACGTAAATTTGCAAATTCTGATGGGGAGGGCGAGGGGGAATGATGTGATGAGTGCAAAAAAAGGGAGCGGCAGGGGTTTTCAGGTTGACAGCCACTGTCACAGCTGCATTGCGCTGTCGGCAACTCAATCAGCGAATTGTTGCGACATTTAAATGTCATGTTGATTGTACAGGAATTGGTGTACGATTGTCATTTCGAGTGAACCAATAGATACATATGTATGTAGGTGATTGAGTGATTGTATGTAAGTATATATGTTTTGTTAGTAAATTTCATACGGTATGCACAGCAATTTCATTTGGGTAAATTCACTAATACATACAACATTGTTCATCAATTTGTCGCATTTCGTTGTTGTTATTTTTTCATCATTTGGTTGGTGCGTTAGAAAAATTCACTCAAATAAAAGATATGGTTAAAAATATTGTGAAATAAAAAAAATTTCAAATTCACTTTTTAGATCTTTCGTTATCGTAATATAGTGGTCGTTGTTTGCGCTATAACAACAATTCACTACCTGCCAGTCATTTGCTTGTATCAAAGAAATCAAAATGAACTTTTTATGTGTGTGCATCTGAGAATACATATGCACAAATGTTTGTAAACACGTAACCAGGGGCCCTATTCTCTAACTTGCTATCTCCTATTCTCCATCGCCAAAACTCTAAAAATTCAAATTTGGAGATTGTAAGCTAAATTCAGATTCTCGTTGCTAGCAATCTCTAAATTTGTAGCTCAGGCTACGTGGTTTTTAAGAAAAATTAGTTTTTCTAGGCTTAACTAATTCATCTGGAACGCATTGTTTAAAAATTTGGAGGAAATTATGCGATTTGATTTGTCAGCCTAAAAGTTTGCTTTACATTTTTTTTGGGCAAAATGCTGAAGTCGATTGATCTGGAATCTTTTCGTAACTTTTGTGTTACCAAATCAAGTTTTTCGCTTTTTCCTCTTTAAAGAGAATCGAAGTACAGTCTTTGAACTTTTAGATATCGACAAACGGCTTTTTTATACCCTACATCAACGATAGAATGACTTCGTCTTTCCATTTGTAATACATTTAAGAAGGCATAGCAGGTATGGAAAAGTATATATGAGGGGTATAGAAGCAAAGGCGACAATCTCCTTTTTTTTATGAACGTATCTCTTAGCGTTTGATCACAAGCTACCATCAAATGCAACTAGATTTCACTATCAAACATGTCCATGATCAAAGAAGAGAGTGTCGTCTTTGATTCTGTACCTCTTTGATCGTACCATCTTCTTGCATTTGATGATGCTTTGTGGTCAAACACTAAGAGATACGCTCAGAAAAAAAAAAATGAAGATTGTCGCCTTTGCTTCTATACTCCTCATATATTCTTGATCAACGTCTCCGCTTGAGTCAATTTAGCCATGTTCGTATGTCTGTCTATCTGTATGTCTTTCTGTGGAAATATAATTTATAATTATAAATAATTCGATGAAGATATACTTAGGAGGATTGAAATGGAACAAAATCAGTTAATGAACACTCCTACCGCCCCACAATAGGGTCAAGTTATATAAAATATGATAAGAAGTAATTTTTTGAAATTCCGCATCGAGTGGTATATTAATTTTTTGTATAACTCTTAAAGTTTTTTTTATTAGGTTAGGTTAGGCTAGGTTAGGTTAGGTTAGGTTAGGTTAGGTTAGGTTAGGTTAGGTTAGGTTAGGTTAGGTTAGGTTAGGTTAGGTTAGGTTAGGTTAGGTTAGGTTAGGTTAGGTTAGGTTAGGTTAGGTTAGGTTAGGTTAGGTTAGGTTAGGTTAGGTTAGGTTAGGTTAGGTTAGGTTAGGTTAGGTTAGGTTAGGTTAGGTTAGGTTAGGTTAGGTTAGGTTAGGTTAGGTTAGGTTAGGTTAGGTTAGGTTAGGTTAGGTTAGGTTAGGTTAGGTTAGGTTAGGTTAGGTTAGGTTAGGTTAGGTTAGGTTAGGTTAGGTTAGGTTAGGTTAGGTTAGGTTAGGTTAGGTTAGGTTAGGTTAGGTTAGGTTAGGTTAGGTTAGGTTAGGTTAGGTTAGGTTAGGTTAGGTTAGGTTAGGTTAGGTTAGGTTAGGTTAGGTTAGGTTAGGTTAGGTTAGGTTAGGTTAGGTTAGGTTAGGTTAGGTTAGGTTAGGTTAGGTTAGGTTAGGTTAGGTTAGGTTAGCGCAAAAATCAAGAAAATTTTGAAGAGAGGGCAGGACATTACGCATATAAGCAAAGGTTATAAAATACTGCGGTGTACGGTATTTTATTTTTGGACAGGCTAAGGGTAACACGCTTACTTGTCTTTCGTTAAAGACAGGTGTGTGCAGTAGTTCCATTCCACTTTTTTGGAAAGTGAATTAGAATAGTTTTTTTTCTTCAATCCCTTTATCACATACAGATTTCAAGAATCACCAATAGTGCACTATGAATTTTTGCGCGCGCGTGCATTGTTTGAGTCAGTCATGCTTGATAGATTTTTGTTTTGTTGGTCAGCGTTATCATTTGCCAAATGCACTCAATGTAAGTTTGTTTTCCCTTTAGAAAAATAATTTAGTCAGAACATAAAATTTAAAAAAAAACTGCTTATTACCCTCTTTTCCAAATTCACCTGGTTCTTGCTCTGAGGTTGTTTTGACTATGACTTTTGTCTGTACGAAATTTGGTTGCATTATCACAAATAAAGTTTGTACTACAGCATTTTGAAAAATATGGGAGGTGCCACGCCCCACAGTGTACGGTTAGGCTAAAATTTGTGAATAAATCAAAGAACTTTTGAAAGGAGTGCGCTAGAGACTTGTAATAAATGGCTTATTTATCAGCTTTTTAAGGGAAAATATGTAGATTAGAAAATTATTTTGACATAACCTCAATAAAGTTGATCAAACATTGGATTTGCTTCAAAAAGATATTTTAAAAAAATTGATTTTTCCCACTTTGACATTGAATAACTTTTTATGCGCATACGATTTCGCAATGGTCTTTCCACACTTTATTTTTCATGTATAAATAAAGACTATTCCGGTGAAAAAATTTACTTCGTACAACGGGAAATTTTTCGTCTTTCTCTCTTATGCCATAGGCCTATTTGGGGGTAAGTGCTCTATATTATCGTGGATGAGCTTCAATAGATTCACGATAAACAATTAACTAGCCACACTTTCTTAATTTGGTATGAAATAATTAAAAAAAATTATATTGAATCCCGTCACCTTTTAGGTTATCTAAGACCTTTCAAAATGACCGAATTTTTTTTTTTGCCATGAAGTACATTTTAAAATGTTCCAGTTAATATACCATCCAAATGTGAGCACTGGTCTAGCCGTGACGCTTAATTTAGTTGATTTTTTGAAACAAATCCAATGTTTGATCAACTTTTTTGAGGTTATGTGAAAATAATTTTCTAATTTGCATATTTTTCCTTAAAAGGCTGATAAATAAGCTTTGCAAAGACGTTTATTAGAAGTCTCTAGTGAACTCTTTCTAAAGTTCTTTGATTTATTCACAAATTTCAGCCAAACCGTACACTGTGCGCAGTTCTTGCTCTTGGGAGTAGGGTGTAAAAATAATTATTTAATTGTATTTCTCATTCAAGCCCTCATTTTCAGTTTCAAAACTCAATGAACATTTTTCCCACGCACTAATGCCTTTGGCTTGAAAATCTACCTGTAAATATTTCTCTGCTCCGACCCTAAACTATATAGTATGTACGAGTATGTTACATAAATACTAGCAATACATATGTTTTAACAGCAAATTTAATTAAACCTCATAACCCTCTATTAAAATGGAATTCTCACTGCAACCCTTTAAAGCACGTTACTCCAGAATGCATGGCTTTGAACGATTTCATTACGGTTCGTCGTATGCATCACACTGACCTACTACCAACAACAACTGCTGCTGCAACAGTAAAGTGGCCAGTAATGCACCAACAATAAAAAAAAAGCAACAAAAACAAAATTAAGTCCGTTAATGTTGAAAGTGAAACTCAGGAAATCATCGAGGGGTAGTAACATTTTCCATTGAAAAAACTTAACCAGTACGCATAAGTTCCTAGCACAACAAATACTTCCATGGAAAAACAAATACACAAAAAAATCAATACACCAATTCAAACATTGTTGTTGCTTGGGTTGTAACCATTTGAAGTTGCTGTTGTCCTGGCAACTCTGTATTAATAGCAAACAAATAAAGAAGCCCGAAGAAGCCTCGTCGTATCTGACTGAATTTCAGTAAAAATGAAGAAACAATTTGTAGTTGTTTAAATGTGCTTAAAGGCCTCACTCGAAGTAAATATTTGCTCTGTACGGTATGGGGTAACATTTTTGCTTTTTTTTTAAATTAATGTACATACATACGAGTACATACTTGTGTTAGTGCATGAGTTTTCCTTTGTATGTGTGTATAGATTTGATTGTCATGTCGTCGTCGCGTATGTTACTTTTATCAAGTTCGATACATTCGATTTTTTGAAACTTTAAACCCGCAGTTGCAGTTTAATTCTTGTGATCAAACGTTTGGAAGTGAAAGCATTTTTCGCGAGCACACATATACAAATTTAAAAGAAAAGAGCATTGACATCCATGGATGAAATGTATCCTCAAGCGGAATTTGAAAATTATAAATTACAAGTTGAGTTGCTGCAAGAAAAGCTGCAGAGAAGGTGAATAAAATGACAGAATATTATTTATGTATATAATTTGGAATAATAATACATCTCGAGTTGCTCCTTTCTCCGATCTCATACAAGGCAACTAAGTCGTATTACTACAAGGTACATAAAGACACACAAATGAAACAGAATAAGGATCTATTTTTACATAAACAATGCACTGAATACAGTTCATTAATGTTGTTATTGCGTTTGTATTGCGTAAGATATAAAAAGTTTTATATCAGAAATTCCATGCTAGGATAACAAAGGATTAAAAAAACAAATAACTACTTGGACTCCATTCTTGCTTCAAAATGCAAAAGTCGCTATTTTGAAGTATATACTTGGCGTATTTCCAGCAAATCATGTTATTAGTTTCTTTATAAAAGTAGCAAAACTCAGGACTCATACAAAAAAATAAAAATATATAGATAACTAATTGGATACTAGATAGGGTCGAAATTTAAAGTCATCACAAAACCTACTTAAAAGTTAGAAAGACTCTTTAAAACGATATCTGCATATTTTTTTTTCGTTCCGAGAAAAACCAATGGAGCACTTTTGATTCTACTGAAGATCCATTTTGGCCAAAAACATGTTTTTTTTTTGTCATAACTTTTGTATCATTACAAAATGGATATCCAAGAGTGCTTCAGAAATGAAGACTATGTTCTTACAAAAATTTTGGCATTTAAAAACTAAAAATTTTTCTTTGCTTTTGCTTATATGGGAGGTGCCACGCCCACTTGTTCGAATTCGTTAAATTTTTTCTCAGAGCTTGCGCTTACAATTCTTAGTATTTATGCGTATTTGAGTTGCATTGTCGTGAAAAATACTCCCAAAATTGCATTTTGAATATATTTTTTGTATTCGCTCATTTTCAATCCCCCGAGCTATCTTTGACGAGGAAGGCAGTGTACCAAATTTCATTGAATTATCTTGCTCAGTTTTCCCAAAAAGTGTATTTCAACACACAGCCAGCCAGCCAGCCAGCCAGCCACCCAGCCAGCCAGCCACCCAGCCAGCCAGACAGACGGACGGACATGGCTGTATCGACTCAGGAGGTGACGCTGATCAAGAATATATATACTTTTCTATATCTGCCACGCCTCCTTCTCTGCGTTACAAACGGAAGGACAAAGTGAATATACCCTGGGTGTAGGGTATAAAAATAAAAATCGCCCATGGGGCTAAAAATAGTTTAAGAGTCACTCTAATGTACTTCTTATATTAAAATACTATTATACAATAGTACATGTACTTTCATAAAAATTAATTAGCAGTTCAAATTGTTAATTATTCTCGTTTCGCGCAATTTAAGTCCCTGATAGTAGCCAGATGTATAACAAAGATTCGAGTAAATTTAATCCATAAAACTATTGAAAACGCATAATTAAACCAATTAACATAATATCTACTCGTACCGTTCATTGCTGCAATTAATGCAAAAACGTGTCGAAATTTTCTTCATTTCTAGCACAACCACCCTAAAATTACGCTGATTGTTAGTGCAAGATCTGAAATCAGGTCGACAAAAAAAAAAAAAAAAAACAAAAGAGAGAAAGAACAAAATCAAGTAGCTTCTTCTTATGCTTCTTTCAAAGACCCACTCTAACCAAAACTCATTTCTAATTCATTCCGCAATTGCTGCAGTTAGTAATTACGAAACTTTGACTCCTTTTTCATGTACCACCATCCGATGATGTTTCCAATAACACAAAAACTCTGCGAAAACAACTACAACAACGACACAACCGATATGCTTTCACCTTGTTCATGTCCTCTTGGTTGGATCAACTTTTTCAATGGACTACATTCACATCCGGCTAACGAAAATTTTACCTTATAAATGGGGTATATTTTTGGTTGACTTGACTTGGGTCGATATGCTACGGCCACTTGCTGTGCTGTAAATGGGGTAATTGCTGCAATTGTCTTCCACCAACGAATGAACCAACCAACTTTCCTTCAAAAGCGAAGAGAATCGCCATCAACTGGAGCATAAATTGGAGCAAATCTTGCAGAAACGTAGCGAACAGTAAGTAGTGCTTAAAGTTAAACGCCAAAATAGGTAGTAGAAATTAATTGCAAGCTTAAATTTGAATTTGTCTGTTTTGCCTTACGCCATCGCCATCACCATCATCATAGTGACAAGACTGTGCGCACCAAAGCACGCCAGAAGTATCAGGAATTTTTGGAGGAGCAACACAAGCGCAACGAACGCAATAAGCTGCTGGTGCAAATGCTGGAACGTATTGATGAGCAATCAGCAGCACTATCGGCACGTAGTGAACGTCTCAAGATGTTGAAGGTAAGTGAAAAATTATGGAAATATCACTGTACAGTAGTCAAAAACCCCAAGAGTTTTGAAAAGTGCTTATCTTACATATTGATCACCGGAAGACCTGTGACATTAAAAATAATAAAAAAATGAAACTAGCAAGGGTGTAACCTTTGTCTTGGCCAAAAATTAGATGACCTACACTGCAGCATTTTTAAAATTTTACTTGTAGGGTAGGTGCCGTGTCCTCTTTTCTGAATTCGCGTAGTTTTTGCTCAGACCATACGTTAACTATTTCTAGTATATGTGCGAAACTTGGTCGAATACGTATAACCTCAAGTAACGCTTTCTTTACATCATTTTAAGAACTTAAAACGTATGGGAGGTACCACGCCTTCTTGTCCGAATCAACACTGTCTTTAGTGTCTGAGTAAAATTTGGTTGAATTATCTCAAAAATCACTTCTCGTGTAGCATTTTGAAACTTTTGCTTATGTGGAAGATGCCACGCCCCCACGTCCGAGTCTGCCTGGTTTTTCTTCAGAGCTTGCATTTGCTGTCTATAGTGTCTGAGTGAAATTTGTTTGGATTCTCCAAAAACGCTTTCAAAACAGCATTTTGAAACTTTTACTTATATGGGAGGTACCACGCCCTCTTGTCCGAACTATCCTAGTTTTTGACTAGAGCTTGCAGTCACTATCCCTAGTATTTATGTCTTTTTGGTTCCGTTATCGTGAACAATGCTCATAAAATTGCGGTAGGCGGTAGGCGTGTCCGTTTACCGATTTTGCTCATTTCCAATCCCACGAGCTAACTTTTGCAACACAGGCAGTGTACTAAATTTCATTGAATCATCTTGCTTAGTTTTCCCGTAAAAAATATTTCCACAGACGGACAGCCTGCCAACCAGCCAAACAGATGGACATGGTTATATCGACTCAGAAGGTGACGCTGATCAAGAATATATATTTTTTTATACCTGCCACGCCTCCTTTTCTGCGTTACAAACGGAAGGTCGAAATGAACATACCCTGGGTGTAGGGTATAAAAATGGTTTTCCATACATATAGAAAAATTTTGCCAAAATGAATAAATACGACTTCATTATTTCACTATAATTTAATTGTGAATATTTTCCGTGTATATTCGTATTTACGAGATCATAATACACAAATATTTTTTTTTTTTTTCAAAACTCTTGATACTTTTTCTATTACTTTTTCTAGTACTTTTTCTACTGCTTTTCCTACTACTAATCCTACTACTTTTTTTGCTATTTTTTCCACAGCTGCAGTATGAGTTGTACTTTGCCAAATTGGTGCAATCGCAAACAATGCGTTGCATACAGAATAACAGCGTTGCAGCAACAACAACACCATTACCTGTGCTACTACCTACAGCAGCAGCAACAACAACACCAATAAACGCAGCAGCAACAACGACAGCATCCCAATTGAATAGTGGTGGCAACCTAATGCCTGGAGCGGCAACAGCAGCAGCTTCGTTTTGTTTAACGCCAAGCAACAATTTTAATGAATTACATCTAACTATGCCACAACGTCAATGGACATTGACAATGGCAACACCAACACCAGCGGGCATGTTGCTTAATAGCACACCAACAGCAACAACTTTGCACGAGTACGACTACTTAAAATACCCCATTGGCTATTTACCAACACAAATGCATTTTGCTGCGTATCAACAGCAAGCAGCTGCTGCTGCGGCTGCATTTGCTGCAGCAACTGCTGCTGCTACGGTTGATGATGATTTGTTATCAACACAACGCAGCGGTGGCAGTAGTTGCAGACAAACGGCAACATTAGATGAAACTGCAAACATTAACAACATCAATAACAACTACAACAACAGCAACAATATAGATAAACAAAAGCATCATACTACCAATGACAGCAACAATATTGATACTCCCGCTGTTGCTGCTGCTGCTGCAGACGGAATTAGTATGCATCGTGGTGTTGATGTGGACACCATTATGACAGCAAAAATGCCAACAATACAAAAGCAACAAGCATATGCAGTGGCGTCACCAACTGCGTCGTCAACTGCATCGGCAACAGCGACATCAACATCTTTGACATTTGACGAATTGCTGCAAGAAAGATCCAAAGCCAATGAAAAGGCATTAGGCGACAATGTTGCAGCAGCAGCAACAGAAGCAGCTGCTGGTTACTTGGGCTACAACAATTACAACAATTTTGCACCAAATTCACAAGGTTTTGTCAATGTCAGTGGCAGCAACAACAACAATAACAGCAATTTAACAGCATATGGAAAATCATTGAATAGCAAACGCGCTGTCAATGAAGTTGATGCTTTGGGTGTTGGTGCTGTTGCTGCTGGCGATGACGTTGCAAATCTCATGAGACGACAGAAAATCGATGAGACTTGGGCACCACAAGCAGCCACAGCAACAGCAGCAATGGCACTTGGCAAAGACAATGACAAGGACAGTGGAAATATCTCGAACAGCATTCACACCTTGCCACCTGACAAGCCAACGAGTATTCCAAGAAATTTCTACGACAACAATTTTGGCAGCACACCCAACCAAGCGGTGGTGGATGAGAAGAGAGCAGCTGCAACAGCTGCTGCTGGCAGCTATCAACCTTTGCAATTTGAACGTAAAGAGAAAATGTCAATTGAGAATATTGAAAATGAATTTTATGGTGAGTTGGTTAAGCCACCAACAGCAGCAACGGGTGAGACAGCCGTTAAAGTGGCGCCAGATTTAAATCAGCATGCTACCAGTGCTGCTGCAGCATTGACAGCAACCAGTGAATTGTTGGCGGAATTGACAGCAGCAAAACCAACAACAGCAGCAAGTGCTATCGAAGCAACAGCAGCAATTGCGGAAAGTACTGTAACAGCAGCAAATGATTATGCTGAAAGTACAATTGCTGCGCCGACAACGGACTATGATGCTAATTATGCCTATCAACAACAGGCTGCTTATGCGGATGATATGCAAAATTACGCCAATGAAACTGGAGATGCTTATGCTGCTGAAGCATACGCAACAGAAGCTTATCAGCAACAACAGGAAAATGCTGCTGCTTACAGTGCTGAAGTTGATCCTTCCCAAGAATATCAACAATATGCCGCTGCTGATCCAAATCTTACTAACCAACAGGATTATGATTATCAACAATATGATGCTGCTGCATATCAAAATGCTTACGATCCAAATGCTTATCCTGGCTACACTTATGATGAGGCCACAGGCCAATATACGGCAGATCCAACAGCTCAGCCATATGATGGAGCAGATGTTGCTTATACTGCGGCTGATTATGCTGCACAGCAGGAATATGACGAAGCACAGCAGCAACAGCAGGAGACTGTTACACCCCAGTATGATTATACACAATATCAGCAACAACAAGAATCGCCGACAACAACTGTAGCAGACGCTACGTCGCCAGCTTACGTCGAACCAACACAACGAAATGAAACATTGGAGCCCACTCCCACTGTATCTGAAAGTAGCCTTCCTACTTCAACAACTGTTACTTCCACGGTAACATCCAATGCGTCGGATGTTGTCATACCACCAGTGCCCACATCGTCTGGCTCCACAAAACCCACTTCCATACTCGCGCAGCACTCAGCGGAAAGCGGAAAAACCGCCGCGGCGGCTAATGAAGCAAAACAGCAACAGCAACAGCAGCAGCAGAAAAAAAAGAAACGCGTTAATTTTGTTGATAGCAGTGAAACCGATGACAGTTCTACCGTGAAAGCAGATGGCGCTGTTGGTGCGGCAGCAAAGTTGGCACCAGGTGGTACCGGTGCTGGTGGTGGTGTTGTTGGCGAAAGTGATTTTGATTTTTCATCAAGCACTGGTTCAAATGCCAGCGTTACGAAAAATAATTAGAATTTCGATTTGACGCGGTATTGATGGTTTTTGCTTCGAAAATTCTTGCAAAATTTATGGTGTATGAGCATTGGTAGCACCAATTGCAGATATCAGTTAATAGGGATGGAATGTTAATATAAGCATATAAAGTTTGTTTTCAATAAAGTAATTTTTAAGATAAAATTATTCGGGTCAAGTTTTATTGGAGAATTTAAGGGATGCGGACGAAATTTTAAGGAAAAATGTAGATATAGAGGAAAAATTTTCTTTTATATTTTAGATGTGATACTCAGCTCTAATTCGGTAACATAAGTAATTACTCGATCGGTTAAAATTTTTAAGATATAATAACTTAAAAGTGCCAAAAATGCAAGGTTTCCGCTACTTTAGGAGTTATACATATAATACGACAAAATAGTTATTAGCTACAAAATATATTACAAAAGATGAGATTGCTAATATTTTTCGTCAAAACCCGGTTTTTGACTATTCTGGAGGTTATTTAGAGAATGCGCGATACTAACTGAACCCTTACTACTGTCCAGTAGGGCTCTAAGATTCCTCTTTGCAAAATCATGAGCTCTTCAATATGACATCATGAGATTCAAAAATGTAAAAGCAAAGTATGGAGTACACTTAAGTAAAAAAGTTAGTATGCATAAAAATTGCATTGGCTGATAAGTTCCCAGTCTGTCACTAAGATGGTATTACAAAAACAGAATAATTTTTTTTTTAGTAAATACTAACCTTCAGAAGGTAGCTGTAAAAATTATATGGCGGTCTGACATTTTGTTTCAAAAGTTACAGTGGTTTTAGTGAAACCATTTTTTTTTATCTTCGAAACAAGGAAAAAAATTTTCACTCAGATATTAAGAACTGTAAGTGCAAGCTGTGAGCAAATATTAGGCGATATCGGGCAAGAGGGCGTGGTATCTCCAATACAAGCAAAAGATTCAAAGTGTTATACTGAAAACATTTTTGGAGATACGTATAACACTGTGGAACAAAATTTGGTCACCAAAAGCTTACTCGGATCTGACGCTGCGGGGTGAAAATATAGGCTAAAATAAAAGATCATTTGGCTCAGTTTGTTCAAATTGGCTCTAGTTTTCGAGAAAAGGCCGTTTGAATTTTGCACCTTGAATTATGTGGTTTTTTCAATATATCTCGTAAGTTGACTGAGTTTTATTGCATTTGGTGGTGGGGTTTTGTTTGTCTCATCCATATCTACTCCTTAATTACCAAATCAGTATTTTTGGATGCACTTTTGGCAAGTTAGAGCACAAAATTCCCAAAAAAGTGATATTTTTCGCCTTTTATGACATTCGGCTTCATAGAAATCACCCGAGTGGTGGATTTATGCCTTTTAACCTATAGCCGAGATCCATACAAACACTTTCATATAATAAATGTTTCATATGGGCAAAAATTTCTCAAGTGAGCCACCTCAGAAATTAAACGTAAAAAAGGCTTAAACAAAATGATGTTTTATAACAACTAGTAAAGATTTTGTAAAAATGTTTTTTTTAGAGATATTCAGCATAGGTCGGGGAATAAAATGGTGTTTTTGATAAGTAAAAAAATGTTTCATTTATTATTGAAAATCTCTATTTCAAATAGGTACATAAAAATAAAGCAACTTCTTTGCCTCTGCGAAAACTATTAAAAATAGGTAAGCACTCTCCACTTGTCAAGAAGTTATATTCCAGAAAAAAAATTGGGGTAATCGATATTGGTTCAAAAGTTATTAACAATATAGTGATGTCATGCAAGTCTTTTTTCAGCATTAGAGAAAAACAACGCATCTTGCGAAAAAAGTGTATATGACATAAAATGCTTAGAATTATCTAAGGAATATGTGTGAATTTTTTCAGAATTTTCTGAGACATTTTATAATTTTTCAAAAGGTCCGAAAAAAAAAATTTGATATGTTCCAAAAAAATTCACACGTATTCCTTAGATAATTCTAAGCATAACTTTTGAACCAATATCGATTACCCCAATTTTTTTTTCTGGAATATAGTTTCTTGACAAGTGGAGAGTGTTTACCTATTTTTAATAGTTTTCGCAGAGGCAAAGAAGTTGCTTTATTTTTATGTACCTATTTGAAATAGAGATTTTCAATAATAAATGAAACATTTTTTTACTTATCAAAAACACCATTTTATTCCCCGACCAATGCTAAATTTCTCTAAAAAAAACATTTTTACAAAATCTTTACTAGTTGTTATAAAACATCATTTTGTTTAAGCCTTTTTTACGTTTAATTTCTGAGGTGGCTCACTTGAGAAATTTTTGCCCATATGAAACATTTATTATATCAAAGTGTTCGTATGGATCTCGGCTATAGGTTAAAAGGCATAAATCCACCACTCGGGTGATTTCTATTAAGCCGAATGTCATAAAAGGCGAAAAATATCACTTTTTTGGGAATTTTGTGCTCTAACTTGCCAAAAGTGCATCCAAAAACACTGATTTGGTAATGAAAGAGTAGATATGGATGAGACGAACAAAACCCCACCACCAAATGCAATAAAACTCAGTCAACTTACGAGATATATCGAAAAAACCACATAATTCAAGGTGCAAAATTCAAACGGCCTTTTCTCGAAGACTAGAGCCAATTTGAATAAACTGAGCCAAATGGCCTTTTATTTTGGCCTATATTTTCACCTCGCAGCGTCAAGTCCGGGTTAACTTTTGGTGACCAAATTTTGTTCCACAGTGTAATTCAACTAAAAGCAAGCTTTGATCAAAAATTAGGTGAACTCGGACGGGATATATTAGAGAATGATCCGCGGTCGAAGACCGCCGCGGAGCCGGTGTTGGATTTTTGGGAGTTTTAAATCCGGAGCTGCGGCTGTTGTCAATAACAAAATAAGGCGTTAGGATACATCGTTAAGGGGAATATGTCCGTTTTTTTCTGGGGATTATGTCTGAAAAACTTCCGTAAATGGGTATCAACTCCGAATAATTTGTGGACATAAGACCCATTTACGAAATGAGGATTATGTTCGTGGGGATTATGTTCGTGGGGATTATGTCATGGCACGGCCATAACTAGCTAAAAATTCGTGTGTCAAATGATATGATCGCCAAATATTCTCATGGGTTCGTCTGGCTGAAAAAATAAAGCAAGCCCTTATACAATTTTTTGAAATTTTTGGTGAAGTTTGAGGTTTTCCGGAAAACACTTCATTCGGGGTCAGCTTAAAACTAGCTCGAAATTTTTGCGTTTGAAGATTTCATTGCCTACTTTTCCCGCGAATTCGTCTGGCTGAATAAATAAAGTTGGCCATAAAAAATGCTTTTGGAATTTTTCGGGAAAATTGGTAGTTTTCCTGAAAATGCTTTTCGCTCAAAATTTGCTCGAAACTAGTTCGAAATTCCTGCGTTTAAACATTTTAACTCTAACTCTTCCCGCAGATTCGTCTGGCTGAAAAAATAAAGTATGCCGTATAAAACAATTTTTCCACTTTTTCGGAAAATGGATAATTTCCCAGAAATCACGAAATAACTGTTGAAAAGCTCAAAAATAGCTCTAAATTCTCAACCCAAAACATCAAAATCTGTCACACCTGTATGGCTCACTTTATGAACCTGAAATTTTGGCCTAAACTCTTGTTTCATTATGTACTGAGAATTTTAATCTGGCAAGATAAGATCCTTTTTGTCACTGCACGTCACATATTGAAATGCTATGTATAGATATATGAAAAACAAACATTCATAAACCTAAGTATATAACCTTCAAAATGGGCAAACAACGCGTGCTTTGCACTTTTAGGTTATGTTTTCTTCAAGAGCGTAGCAATGAGGCGCATCGAGGATTTTGATGTCCGGCAAAGTTTTCTTTTGATAATTTAAATGAAAATTGCTGGCTACCCAAAATGTAGGAACGATTTATGAAATCAGAAAAAAAAAAACAAAAAATTTATAAAATATTTACACAAGTTCGAGGCTGCGGGCATGAGGTACATAACTTAAAAATTGAAATTTTGCATCGAAAATGGATTAAATTTCATCTAATGAATGATATCTATTTTCAGAATTTTGCTTGAACGCCAATTGTTCTGATGTATTAATAATACATATACATATATGGTATTATCAACATCCTTTTTCTTGACCATTGAGAGTAGTTAGAAAAGTATATGAAAAAACACTGACATCATCTGTGAAACCAATCAAGTGTTACCTGCCTTGAAAAAAGCTCAAAATTAATTACTGAAGTTGCTAACTTTAACAAATACCAAAGTACATACACAGCTACACATCTTAACTGTTCAATTCAATTACTATTATTACTTACACAGTGAAATAAAAATCAGTAAAATTGATCAATAAGAACGATTGAAAGTGTAATAATCCACAAAAAATAGTAAATTGACTATGAGTTTTTGTAAGTTTTCAATCTTAAATGGTTAGCAATGAACTTGGTCTTTTTGCAGATTAGTGTAAATTTTTTTTGCCGTGTACACTTTTGTTATATGAAGAATTTACATTCTTCATTCAGACATTAAAGTCATTCGACATTCAAAATACTTTTATAGTTTGGGGTGGTTCACTTGAAATTTTGCGGCTAAAATGAATTGTAAAAGTTTCGAAATTTTCTATGCTCCATGGTTATATCTGCACAAGAATACAAACAATAAAAACAATTTCAAGTTTTAACTGTATGAAAACTTTTTCGCAAACTTGCAATTAAATGTTTCAGAAACCTCAAAAAAACAAATAAAGGAAGAAGTAGCAGAAGAATAAGGTATTTTTGAGCACATAACTATCTATGTTGAATAATTGGCAAAAATGCTTTTGTTATAAATACATACATGTGAACATATCTGTACGTACCAACAATATGTTTCAAATATTTGAAAAGTTAAATTTTAAAGCATATAAATAAAATGTGGGTTTTTTCTTTCCCTTTATATTGCACAAATTTATTGTATAGTTAAAAATAAACCATAAAAAAAAGAAACAAAACTTATAATCCCACAATACACAACTTGTTTGCGAATTCGGAAGAGACCTTAATTCCGTGACAACCGCAATTTAATACGATAATTCAGCCACAATCATTTGTAGGTCAACAATATATCCCCCAGCAGCTGAAAATACCGGCAGCAGCAACTTCCACTTCACAGCCACTTAGGATACAAGCAACCGACCGCATTTACCCAACATAACAATTCGTCACCAACAACCAGCCACCCAACCAACCAACCGACCCCAAATACCATTCACCACATGCGCGCCAACATCCATCCGGCAAACACCCAACACAGAAAACGCAACCAAAAGTCATCTGAAACTCATTTAGACTCATTTTCGACCACAATATTTTACCGATTTCCATTTTAAACTCAAACCAAGAAATAAAAAAATATAAAAAAATTTACAAAGAAATCAGCAGGACGAAAAAAAAAAAAAATAAAAAATTTGTTAAAGTCAAAAAATCATGCCAACAACAAAAACAACGACAACAACAAAATCAGGAATAAAAGGCAACGGAAGTTCCAACCAAAGCATCGGACGCCAATAAACGAAATTTATTGACAGCGGCTGATGCTGGCATTTCTGGAAAATACTGAGGAAAAATCCGCGGGGTATCTCTCGTAAATGTGGATGAAGTGTGTGGGATCAGTGAGAGGGAAATTTTTGAAAATCGCATGGTTGGTACCTACTGCATCGTATCGGTTTTGTATGTCTGCTACTGCTCATTACGGTTGCATGACGCAGCGATTTGGTAGATTTGGGGCGATTTTGACGTCGCTGTTGCGCCTGCATAGTGTGTTGCACACGTACGCTTTAAGGGATTAAATTGGGCCGTTAACAGGCACAGTGAATGCCCGATGGGAGCAAAAACTTAAATAAAAAATGTGGAAAGATTTTTATTTATTTTTCTATCTAGTTACTTCATAAACATAAGATTTGGAGGGCCGGGGTTTATGGGCCCTTTCGACCTATTTTCCCAAAAACCGGGGTTTAAGTATTCTACAAAATTATTCTTCGAAAAATTTCACTTGGGGTCATCAAAGACGAGAAACTCTTAAGACTTAAGAAAATGCGTTAAAAAACCAATTTTATAGATTAAATCATTTTTAAACCGCCATCTGGTGAAATATTATTATTTTTTTACACTTAAACAAAACTTATGTAATACCTTTTTAACAACCCTACGATCATAAATGTTGGTTGATTTTTTCTAGTTGTAGATCAGTTTACATTATAAGTGATATTACCGGCTTCCCAATAACTTTCAAAAGACGTATAGCATATTCGTGCTTAGGAGACCAAAATACACTTAAAACTGATTTCAAAACTTTTGGGGTTTTCAAAAGCCTCAAAAGTGTTGTACAGTGTAGTTATCATAATAATAGTTTGACAATTTGTTGACCTGACAGCTTAGCGTAGTTTCAGCATATTATTCGTTTTTAGTAGAATGTTGTGTTAAGGTCTAGTTTCTGAGTCTAAGCTAATATCCTCTACTTAACAGCTATATATAGCCTTATAGACGACATCGTTAATCCGCATCAGCAGTCGTATTAGCAGTTGCAGTTTGCTATTAGCTACTTTTTCTTGATTATTGGCTGCGTGATTTGTTGACTTACACAGAGCGAAGAAAAAAAAGCATAGTTTGCGTTGCTAAATGACTTTCTACCACGTTTGTGAGTGTTTTAACTACGTTTTGTTGCTGATTTGGATTTAATAACGTTCCAACATCAAATTTGTATGGTGTGTTGCTAAATCACTCACGAACATGGTTGAAACTTATTTAGCAACGCTGGTCGCCAAGCATTGTTAAATCCAAATCAGCTACGAAACGTAGTCAAAACACTCACGAACGTGGTAAAAGATAATTTCAAAACAAATAGACTTTCAGTCAACCTCACAATGATGATGGCAGTGGCAGAGTTCGTTAACATCCGCATATATCACACGATAGGTTCCAGGTTCAAATCTCCCCAATACCAAACAAAAAAGCTATTTATTTAAAGCAAAGATTTAATATAAATTTATATACACAGAGCGAAGGAAAAACCACGTTCGTGAGTATTTTAACTACGTTTCGTTGCTGATTAATTTTTCTCTACGAAAGTCCTTATTTATCTTTTTCTAGGGAGGTTATAATGATTGTAATGAAAAATTCGAGTATCTGATAGTAAAAAAGCTACAAGCAAAGTTGGAGTGGAGTCAATCTTCGCGTAATCGATATAGATTTGAGTTGACATCTCCGATATTTTTGAAAATTGGTGAAAAGTTAGTATTTGACATATATATAACTGTGGTAAAATAATTTTGCGAAGTTCCGAAACTTTCCAAGATTGCGGCCATAGGAAATTCGATCCAACTTTTGGATACTCATATATTTGAAAAATCATAGCTCCTCGGCTTTTTATCCGATTTTGATAAAATTTTCAGAGCATGTGTAAAAAAGTATAGGTTTTTGAAAAACAACTACACTGAATCTTGAATCTTTTTTGAATTTCGGAAAATCAGTTTACCACATTCATATGTATATCAAATACTAACTTTTCACCAATTTTCAAACAAATCGGTGATGTCAATCCAAATTTTAATCGATTACACAAAGATTGTCCCAATGAAATTTTTAGGGTTTGTGTAGAAAAGTATGAGCTTTTGAAAATAAATAGGCAAATGAAATCGGTTCAGTCCCTGTTTCTATACCTAAATTTCAACCGATTTGCTTGACTTTTTTTTTTGGAAAGGTTGTGAGGAGAAGCAGTGCATAGGACTATATTTTTTTGAAAAGTGGGTGGTGCCACGCCTCCAAATGGCAAAAACGCACTCACGGCTCAAACACTGCATCGATTTTTATGAAATTTGGTATAGAAATAGGGTTAGCAGTTGGGAACTTTAAAATTACCATTTTGTTTTTTAGTAGGCGGTACCACGCCCCTAACTGGAAAACGATATGAAGGCTAAACCACTGCATCGATATTTATGAAATTTGGTATGGAGATAGGGTTAAGTCTAATGAACGATACCATGATTGATTTTTTATGAATTTCGGTATGGGCATAAAATGAACGGGACAGAAAGATATCAAAAACTATTATGTTTTAAATAGGCGATGCCATGGCATAAAATGAACGGGACAGAAAGATATCAAAAACTATTATGTTTTAAAGAGGTGGTGCCACGCCCCTAAATTGAAAAAACGCTCCCACGGCTAAGCCACTGCATCGATTTTTATAAAATTTGGTATAGAGATAGGGTTAGCACTAAGGAACGCTACCATGATTGATTTTTATGAATTTTGGTATGGGCATAAAATGAACGGGACAGAAAGATATCAAAAAGGAGTTACATGCCTCTAAATGGAAAGCACACTGTTGCAACTAAGCTGCTGCCCCGATGCAGATAACCCGAACCCTAAGAAAGAATATTTAAAGCTTTTTGTGTTTTATCGACCAAGAAAGGGTATACAAACTTTATGTTTTATTTTATGGTTAAATTGAAATGGTCCATTTCGGCCACAAGGCGAACTCTAGTTTAAAGAAAAAGTAAAGAACATTTTATTTTAATTGGAAAAAACGGTTTCTTCTTTTTTAAAGCCATTTTGGGGCTTGGAGCACCCTTTCTTTAAAAAAATACAATACCAGAGTATATTCACTTTGTCCTTCCGTTTGTAACGCAGAGAAGGAGGCGATATAGCCATGTCCGTCTGTCTGGCTGGATGGCTGTGTGTGGAAATACGCTTTTTGGGAAAACTAAGCAAGATAATTCAATCAAAATTTGGTGCACAGCCTTCGGCGTCAAAGATAGCTCGGGGGATTGAAAATAAGCGAAATCGGTCAACGGACACGCCTACCGCCCATACAAAAAATATATTCAAAATGCAACTTTTTGAGTTTTTTTCACGATAATGCAACCAAAATACACATAAATACTACGAATTGTAAGCGCAAGCTCTGAACAAAAACCAGAAAAATTCGGATAAGAGAGCGTGGCACCTCCAATATAAGCCAAAGCTTCGAAACGCTATACTGAAAGCGTTTTTTAAGATAATCAAACTAAATTTTACTCAAATGCTAAGAACTATAAATTCAAACTCTGACAAAAAGCTGGGTGAATTCGGACAAGAGGGCGTGGTACCTCCCATATAAGCAAAACTTTCAAAATACTGCTGTGTAGGGTATTTAATGTTTGGCCAGGCCAAAGGTAACACCCTTACTAGTTTTTATCTTGCGATCTTCAAAAGCGTGGTATCTTTTGCGGTTTTCAAATTTCTGAGTTTTTGAAGTTGTTGAATGTTGTGTTTATCATGAGTCGTTGGTGCGCGTGCTACCAAATAGGATTGCCACTGTCAAGACAGCATTTTTTTTTCTGTGACCCCCAGTGGGTGAAGGATTTAGGGGGTGGGCTATCAGGGCTAAAATCCTCCATAAGCTCTAAATTGTGACTGGATATAAAAGGAAAATTGTAAATTAGATCTCAAAATTGTCCGACTTTACGACTTTACGACTTTTAACTTGTTATAACAAAGTTTTTGGAAAAAGGGTATCAAAAAAACGGGCTAAGGTGTTTTAGAAGCTTAACATGATATCAAGCAAGGAACAATTTTCTAGAGTATCTTAACCCATTACATATGTTTTTATGAATCTCTTTGAATTTTTTTTTTTTAAAACTTGGGTATAGTGGTCTAAAATTTTCTACAAAAATATTACACGAAAATTCTATACTAATTTTTTAAATTTGAAACTAAATTCATTTGCTTCCAATCACCAATCAAATTCACTGTGCCACTGTTGGTAGTGTCCACAACATAAATAAATGAAAGAACCAACGAATTTCACTCAGTAGTCAGAGATGTGGCATAGTGAGCCAGACAAACACAGAACACTAAAGCACTTGGCACAGTAAAGAACACTTGAAATTGATGGCGTTGCCTGGAGTGGTTGTTGTGGGTTAAATTTTGTGTACAGTGATGTCGTCAGTACTATTGCCTAAATTCACTTACTATGCTTAAACATAGCGGGTGGGCCGGAATCAATGACGGCGATTTTGTTGATTTGCTGAAATCGATTCTTATATCAATTTTTGTAGTAGGTAGTATTAGTAGTAGTAGTTTTTGTTGTTGTCGGTGTTGCAGCTTTTGTTCTATTCATTCAAGCGCATCCGTGTACTTTTGGGTACAATTCGCATTTTTATCGGATTTGAACAAACGAAACATCCACACAACCGTATTGAAATCGATTTTGTATTCCGCGATATTTCGTAACATTTTTCCGGTCGATGCTGCTACAGCTCCTACGCCGTTTTTTGTTGATTTTTTTGGGGACACTTTTTTGGTGCTTTAAATTTTTGAGCATCCGTTCGCGTTCCTCTTCGCATTCATTTTATCGTTGTGTTGGTTCATTTGGTTATATATTGTTGTTGTTGTTGTTGTTATTGTTATTGCTTCTGTTGCTGTAGTTTTTGTTGTTGTTGTTATTGTTGATGTTGGTGTTGTTGTTGCTATTGTATTGATATTATTTTGTTGTTCCTGGGGTCGTTGTAGTCCCATGTCGTCGCCTTGTATCAACAGCATCAGCGCCATTGTCGTCGTGGGAAAATGTAGCATGGCCCCCACAGCAGAGTGAGTTGAATTGAGAGAGAGCATAATAATAAATCCTTTTCTGATTGAAAAGGCTTTATTTTTGCGAATCAGTATGATTTAAGCAAGGATAACGCTAAAGTGCTGTTGTGTTGTTGTGTGTAGGCATTACAGTGTAATGAAATAGCCCGAATGGTGAATTAAACGAAAAAGCCCATTTGTGCTTGTGCTATCAAGGTTGTTGTCATCATCAGCAGCAGCAGCAGCATCGTTTCACTTGCTCCCTAGAGATATAGAGAATAGTGAAGTGGACGAGCAAATTTAAAGATATCCATGACTTTCGGCAGTTTCTTGAAGTGTCGTCGCTCGCTTTCTCACGATAGTTTAGTTTGTGAAACTGCTTTGACATATTTTAATTGTTTTCGATTTAGATTTTTTTTCTACTGTTGGTTGTTAGCTTTTAGCCGACGTAAAATTAATTAAAAATGGCCATTAAAAGTTTTTACCTTTTCAACATGATTTTTGATCTTTGTTTTAATGGTTTATTTTGGTAAAGTCAAAATTGCAACCAAATGTTAAGCTTTTAATTGAGAGAAATAATTTAAAATTATTATGTTTCGTAGAAAATTGTTTGATATTAAAAGCTTTACATATTATTACATATTTAGGCATATGAGAATGTTAAGCAAGAACTTTAATTTTGAAGTTTTGGATTTTAGGTACTTTTCCCATTTTTTTTTTCCCATTCCAAGCAATCTAACATATGTATATCATACAATAGTCAACATGTCGCATACTTTTTTTTAAATCGAAAAAGGTACTAACTGCTTCTTTTACCGTAAATGTAAGGGCGAGCATATGGTAACAATCAATCATCTACGCACAGAAAAAAAAAAGATCGTACTAATTTATTTCTAGTAAATTTTATTAGAATTTCAAGTCAATAGAGTAAGTTCGGGTAATGTTGTTACCTTTTTCTTTTTCGCTAATTTCCACCAAAGTAATAGTAGTAGGTTAGTTTGGTCAGTTTGGTTTTTAAGAGAGAGGCCAGATCAATTAAAAGTACCTAAAAATAGCTTAAAAAGAACAGTGTTGGGTAATGTGGATCACCCTGTCTATTTCCTAAAGTGTAGTACCTTTATTTGCGACTTTTGCTGACTAAAAGTCGAGTAGTATTATTTTAGATTATATTTGCTATAAAGTATATGGGTGATTCTTAGATAACTGTGCTTTTTCGAGTTGTAAAATTGGCAGATAATTTTTTTGGATTTTTGCAAGTTTCTTCATGCTATCTTATGTAAACACACTCCTAAAACTCACCTTTAAGTAAATCAACTACAAGTGTGAATTTACGGCTTTGAGGTCGAAATTAAGAAATTTTGCTGCCACGTTTGTGACCAAATTGCCACGTTTGTGACATTTTGCCACAGTATGGAAAAATGATGGTTTTGAAACGTTTTGATGAGAGATATATTGCATATAATGACAAATTTACACTTCAAGACTAATTTTGCAACAGTGTCATGTCTCCAGTGGTCCATTTTTTTAAACCCTATCGCCCTAAAGATCAACAATGGTTTCCTGTTCTCTGTTTTTATAGCCGTTTATGGTGAATTAGGATCTCCAAATTACGAATCTGATCTTGATTTTTTTCTATTACATCAGTATCCTTAGTTATCCTTGCTCAAAAGTGAAAAAATCACAGTTTTGACATCTACTTAATAAAAACAGCAACAAGTAAAATTAATTTTTGTCAATGGATTCAGACAGCCAAATTTACTATCAACATGACATAATTTAGCGTTTTTCAATTGGATTCCTAGTTTCCGAGTTATAAGCCTTTAAAAAAAGGATACCTCTCAATAACACACAAAGGATTTTCTGGACCGAAAAATTAACAAAAATGGTAAGTTTTATTATTTTTATCAAAAATATATTTTATCACAAAAATTTTAAGCCCTTGCAGACTAAAATCGGATGAAAAAATAAGGCTCTATTGTAGATTTAGTGAATGAACAGATGAAATTTTGATTCTGTTAATTTGCAAAGCAATAGTTTAGTAGGGTCATTCACTAAATCTAGCATAGAACTGTCATTTTCTATGCGATTATGGTCTGCAAGGTCACGAAATTTTTGTAATTAAATATGTCATTGATAAAAAAAATAAAACATGATTTTTTGTAACTTTTGGGTCTCGAAAAATCTTTTGTATGTTATCGAAAGAAGTCCTTATTTTAAACGCTTATAACTCGAAAGCTGGGAATGCAATTGAAAAACGGTAAATTATGTCTTGTTGACAATAAATTTGGCTGTCTGAATCCGTTGACAAAAATTAATTTTACTTGGTGTTGTTTTTGTTCTATAGCTTTAAGTAGATGTCAAAACAGTGATTTTTTCACTTTTGAGCAAGGATAACTCATGATTCTCATGGTGTAGAAAAATTTTTGTATTAAAAACATAATTAATAGCCTTCAACTTTACATCTGTATACTCAAACTTTATATCGAAATATGTTTTTTTGCAGACAAATAAAAAGTGCCACGTTTGTGACATTTTTGATGCGCCACGCTTGTGACATTTTTGTAGTTTATCGCTCATTGTAAAGCACGCTTTTGAGTTCAAGATTTTTCCGAAAGAATTTGGGGTCATGTATGCAAATCCTATAAAAAAATTGTTTCATGCATAAAATAAAATGTACTACCTGGGAGTGCCGAGTGCCACGTTTGTGACCATAATTTAAAAAGAAAACTGCTTTTGTTTATAAACTGCCCTATAAAACGCAAACAGATTTCTTTTTGGACTCGTCTTGACATGATGACCTTTGGGTGATGGATAGTGATCAGAACTAATGCATATGTATTGCAATATATTGACTGAAACAGTAGTAGCATAATGCTTTCAAGAAATTTTTTTTTTCCAAAACTAGGGGACAGTTTTCAAATCGAAATTGTGCCCTCTAAAAATAATTTAAAACTGCAGATGAGCTCAGAATATTGTAGCCTTAAGTATTTACTTAATCTGTGTACTAACTTGTTTTCTGTTTTATTTCCGTTTTTTGGTCGTTTTTCATCGTTTTGTGTATAAAAAGTAGGGGTAGGACATTCCACGTTTGTGACATTTGGGGTATATTTGCAAACTTTCACAGTAGACCAATAATTATTTGGTGGTAAAATTGATACGCTCTATTAGAAAAGCATAGTTTCTAACTTATAGCGTAATTTTTTGTGAAAAAAAGCCTACTGTATAGATGAAATCGCCAGAGGACACAACAAGTACAGCTATCTGAGAATCACCCATAATAATATTTTTTTGTAAGATTAGCCAAATTTATACTAACAAGTATATAAGTAATAAGGGATACCGAATCATTCGTAAAATAGTACTCCACATTACTCAAACTTGGGTATCCTACACATGTAATTATCTTTTTAAGTTGTAATAGTAATCAGAGATGATATACGGTATATAATATGGGGTAAGTCCACATTACCCGAATACATCACTTTTTAGAAATAATCATTGAATATATAAAAGAAATGTAAAATCAGACTTGCTTATGCATTTTTTCGTTGAATAGTAGTTCCACAATTGCATTAGAGTCAATTGAAGTTTAGGGAACAGAGTTCTGAGGAAGCTATTGGGGGTTATCGTGAATCAAGATTCCCGGGGAATTTTCTTAAACTGCAATAGATAATGCACGGCAGTCTGAGAAAATTCCCCGGGAATATTTATTCACGATAACCCCCATTGAGTTATTCAGAGCGTACTAAAAAAACGACAAACTGACCCCACAGCATATGTAAGAAATCGCACACGTGTTAAAATCATTATAGAAAAGCCGAAGAGCGTAAAAATATGTTTTTCGCGTTTTAATATACAAAAATAACCAGAATTGCTACACAGTCATTAATATGGGAAATAAAAGGGTGCACCACATTACCCGCATAGTCCACATTACCCTTACTTACTATATAATTTTAATTCCGCATAAAATAAATTTAACCTTACTGTTAAAGTATATTCAGAATTTTCGAATAACCTTACGCACTCCGAAAAAAAAAAAATAAAAAATACAAACTGACCGAACTAGGATTCGAACCTGCGCACTGTAGGCGAGTTTGTATGGAACGGCGGTCATATACAGGGTGTACTGCATAAGATTACGAAGCTTCTGGAAGTCGATAGAGGAGACCTAGACCAACAAAAAATTGCACTTGGAGGGGGGTCTAAAATGTACCCCTGAGGAGTAGCTGATTTCTGACTTGTTTCAGAAATGTATTCTTTTCCGACCACAAATTAAAAAGTTGGTATGACAAATGTACCAACAAATTAAAGCGAATTGAACGAGGTTAGAAAATCAGTTTGAACCATATAACTCCTCAGGGCTACATTTTAGACTCCCTCCAGGTGCAATTTTTTGTTAGTCTAGGCCTCCTCTATCACCTCCAAGAAGCTTCGTAGCCTTATGCAATACACCCTGTATAGCAATAATAGAGCTAGGCTCTTGGAATTCGGTAAAGATGTTTTTTGCATTAAAATAATATAAATCTGTGAATATGAACTAAATCCGCTGATGGACACGCTCACCTCACATACAAAGTTAGGGCGTGGTCAAAATTTTTTTTCAAAATGGGTATCAATTTCTATTAACTTGACCACGCTTATTTCAAAAATGTTTCAAATTTTGAGCTGTCTTCTGTAGTTTGTAAGTTATGAGAAAATAACGAAAATCAACTTTTTAAAAACTAGATATTGTTTGTTTGAGTATTTGTCCCTTATTGAGTCGGAAACTAACTAACCGTTTTTAAGAAAATTTTTACATTGTGCTTATATAAAAAAGACTAAATTCATTTGACATATCTCCGAAACTCTTTAACGCAGATACATAAGGTTTGGTAAATATCTAAAAATCATTAGAACAAATAATGCTCACTGAAAAAATGGGCGGGGACACGCCCTCAAAAAATAAATTCAATATTTCTGTGAGAATATTTGACGCGGATAGATATGATTTGATACATATGCTAAGACAATTAGAACAAATAATTCTAATTAGTAAAGTGGGTGGTGCCACGCCCCTCTGAGTACTGATTTAAAAATTCATTGATCATTGCAATGATGCCTTCTGCATCTGTACATTTATCGGGATACATAGGAAGCTCTTGGATTGCTTCTGGTTGTTCATTGGCCCAAATACGATAATTTTGCTTGTTAATGTAGCCGTTCAATCTCGTATTGGATCACTCTTTATATGTAACTCTGAGGCTTACGCAATGCAATAATTAACTCTCTGCTGCTACAGAATGAACATTTTTGCACAACGCCTAATGGCATCAACTGAAAACTTTGACTTATGTATCATAAAATAATAATATAAAATAATAAATCCTAATTTTTAACTAATATCCTTATAGGTTTTCAAGCTTTACATTTTTTTAGAAGACGTTAAAATACGTTTTCCTTTAAATTCTTAAACAGCGTAGGAATTAACTTTGAAAATTGCTTGATTTCTTTTTTCTACTTTTTCTTCATAAACTTTTTATTAAGTTTTTGCTATTGCCAATGACTGCAAAATTTAATTTCCAATAAAATCTTATTTTCCTGCAAAACCAAACGTTTTTCTAATGTTTTTTTTTACCTTTTTTGCTACATTTCCTCACACTTCTTTTCAAATACGCTAGCTAAACTAAATATTTTCCAATCGCACTCGACTGTCAAACCAATAATCGTCCTTCTGAAAAAGCAACCAAATAGAAACTCCTTACGCGGTGCTAAATGAAAAATTCAACACCGTGTCACACAATGTGGCGCGTCGAAATGTTTGAAATTAAATTTAAGCAAAAGGAAGCAAAAGAAAAATGACAAAAAAATGTAACAGAGATGTACCAAAAGGCGAAAAATAGCACTTCCAAAGAACACACCAAAAGAACTAAGAAAAAAAAAAAAAAAAAGGATATGCAGCGAAAAAAAAAAAAAAAAACGAAACAAACGAGACCGGCTAACAGAAATGGATTTTGGCTCAAAATTTATGTCTGTCGATTTGCGCGCTGTGTTTTCGGTTCATTTGGCCATCATTCGTTTGGTAGCTGATTTCAAGTTGAATTATTGGCCAGCAAAAGGAAAAAGCAGATAAAACGCAGCATCGCGCAGTTGAGTGTACAAATTCGGAATAAAAACAGATGATGTGGGGAAGAATGTGCTATTTTTTTGGGTTAACATTTAAATTTATTACATGGAATTTAATACACAACAACCAACCGAGTAACGTAAGGAAAAGGCGAAGAATCGCTGGAAAAACGAGAAGGAACCAGAACAGATGATAAAAATGCAGAGATGAACGTATGTATGTATGTATATGTAGTGTCGTACGCGGTCAATAAACTTGTTGCGACACACACGCAGATACTAAATTATTTAAGTAATGAGGTCGGTGTAGGTAACGTATTGTTTACCCTACGGTAGATGGCAACAGTTGAATCTTTGATTTTGTTTTTCTTTGGAGAAGTAGTCGTACATAACTGGAATGTAAAAATAATGCAAAATAATATTCAAAAAATGTTTTTGAATTCAGTATAAGAGTTTTTCATAAAAATTTAAGAAAGTTTCGTGCTCATTTTTCGTAGATTTGCAACAAAATGATCTAGCAAAACAAAATGTTAAACTAACAGATTTATTTATGACAATGCAAGCAAATTTCATAGCCATCACGAATCTTTCCGCAGGTACGACCCACGTTTTGTTCAGCAAGGAAGAATTCGCCGGCATGCTACTGACTCACGTAGTAGACCGGAAAAATTGCTAGCCATATTTCGTAGCCGCCACTACTACCAATTTACACACAAAGCTCTGACGAGCCTGGAACAGTTAACCTATTGCCGATTTACTATAGATTGTTTAGAGAGGTATACCGGCTTTCTCACGTAACCATGAACTACAACTACTTTTGTGGGAACATGTTACCCACTAAAGCTCCGAGAGCTAAAATTTTTAATTACAGTGCTTAGCCATCTTACAATATAAACCTATTCGAATTACTTAGCTGGCAATTGAAAATGTCAAGTATCACTTTATATATATATATTCTAGATATGTATCTCTAAAGTTATGCAATAATATTATTTTTTTGGTCACATATGTAAGTTATCAGTCTTACGACCGGCTAGCGTTCTCTCACGAACCACTGTTCGCCAACTTTTTAACTCGAAACATTTACATTCCTTACATTTGAAATTAAAAGAGACAAGCATACAATCTAATGGACTACAATTGCATATGTAGGGTATTGAAATAATATACACATTTTCCAGTTGAATGTTTAAAAAATTGTATTTTATGCGCCTTTGGCCATAAATGACAAATACTTGGTTTGGAATTTCAACGCTTATTTGCCATTTGAGTGGCGTGCAAGCAAGAAATAAGGACCTTTTTTTCTAAACTAATAATTTCTGTATCTTATGTGACACCGTTGGGACTTTGTGAGGTCCTTGTAAATTATGAATTTTTCTTCATCCAAAATATACGTACTGGTTGCTTTTTGGCGCAAAAAAAGAAAAAAGTTAAAATGAAAGTTCATCGCTTTTGAACGTGTTAAAATTGCATTATTTTGTCAATTTTTTTTTTATTGGATTTCTTATATTTTAATACTTCTCCTTCTTCATGTCCTGCTGCTGCTGTTGCTGCTACTTACATACTCCGAGTCTTTCGGGTTGAACAAAAAGACAAAGTTCAGTTTCACACTTCATCGCGTACAAATGGGCAAATACTGCAACGCGTACGATAAGCGTGTTTTATGTATAGAAATGTTTGGGTAGAGGTATCTATGTAGGTATGTGTGCAGCCAGCAGGATATGCGCCACCATGCAGCGCGCTTAAATGAATGAATTGGATTTTTAAGATGCTCGGACTTAAAATTATGAAAATGGTTAACAAAAAATGAAATTGAATTGCTGCGATTAAATTTAATGGTTTGCTTTTCATTAAGGAATTAACGTTGCAAGGACATGAACACTTTTGCCACATTTTAATAGGATTATGAACAACATAATAAATGGTGTTGTTCGCATGAAGAATTTTTTGTGTTTTTCTGTTTCTTAAACCAGATAGCACCGAATTTTTACTTTTTTTTAATTTTTCCAATTTTTTAGTATTTTTCTTGTATTTGAGATTGTTCGACAATGAATATGGTGATTTTAGAATTTCTTTTTGAATAAGACATCCTTCTAGAAAGAAGCACGTCAGTCAAATATGCAAACACATTCTGTGTCTTTTCTTTTCATGGTTCCCTCATCAACGTCCATATCTTTAACGTATGAAATAAGCGCAACGCGATCATAGTGAAAGCGTTGCGATGCTGGAACTGTAGCTTTATGGCGCTGTGGAAGTGTTTTACAGCTCCGCAAACGCTTTGTTTTCCATTTTCTTGTTTGTTTCCAGTGAAATAAGAACAAGAAAATTACAGAATATATAAAACAGCTATTAATAGCAGAAAAAACAGGCTAAAATACAAAAAAAAGATGTGTGGCGTTTTGAGCAAAGCTTGTTTCATGTATCACTCTTTGCTCAAAGCGCCACTTCACGCTGTGTTTTGCATTTTTTTGTGTGTTTCCAGTCGAATTAGAACAAGAAAATGAAAGAATAGGTGAAACAATATAAAAAAGGAAAAGAAATTATGATAAAGAAACAAAGAATACCAGCAACGCGCAAGCACCACGTTTGCTCAAAGTGCCGCCACGCCTTGCTCCAAGCAACCACTATGATTACTATACGCAACTTGATTTTCGTCACGCTTTGCTTTGAGCGGTACTTTGCTTAATGGGCGCACTCCGGTCGCGTTCTTACTTTCTGAATTTTGCATTTTTTGTTGGGATCAAACCAGAAAACGTACTTTTCTCTCTATGTCGTCTTAAATTCTTTTGTATTCTGAAGGAGACAAGTCTTATTATTATCCCAAATGTCATAAAAACTCCATAGCTCAATGAATTTGAAGAGCACTTATCCGCTTAAGTACAACAGAGTTGGTATTGGTCCAACCAGGCAATGAAGATGATCCACGAGCCAAAATTTTTCAACTGCTTGCTTTCATGACTTTCGAATTATGCAATCATACTCTCATCGATTGAATGTTTTTGAGAGAGGAGTGTGACAGCATGACATCTCTTGTTCAGAAGAGGTTTAATCTTAGGAAAACGGTCATGGCCGGTGGGATTTTGTAAAATTTATTTTTTCAAAAATCCCTCGGCTTTGTCCGGGAAACCTTAATAACTCGGGAAATGAAGATTTTTTTTTTTAAATGCGTCGATATTTTATCCAATGAGGCTTTGTAGAATTTATTTTTTCAAAGTTTCCTCGGCAACGTCAGAAATAGTTAAAAATAAAAAAAGTTTTTAATATTTTTTTTTTATTTTTTTTTTACATTTAAAAGTCCTTATTGTATACAAATCCATAAAAATAATCTTCAAGAAAAGCTTTGCAACATTGAAACGTCTCAAAAGTTAAGTAAGGGCTTAGAATATATTTTGTTTTTTTATATTCCGGACGTTGCCTAAGGAACTTCGAAAAAAATATTAGGACTTTACTAGGCAATAAATTTAATCACGCAATAAAAATCACTCAATTTAGGTTATTGATTCGCGGGATATTAAGAATTTTGATATAAAAAACACACTTTGGGACGACTGTGTGACGTTCTCCCAGGAAGATTGTTGATATTACGGATATAATTGGTGATAACAAAACTTTACTTCAATGGATAAGAACTCGGAAAGTAACGATTTAATTGGATAAGTTATGATTTAATGAGAAAAATTTGATGCCTATGCCCGCGGGCATAAGCGTTTAGCTCTAAGGTTATTTGTAAATTCTGAATTTACTAAAACAGTATGGTAAAATGTATTTAATTGGAGAGTTGTCACTATATTGACCTGACATTCTAGTAAAATAAACTAAAAATAAAGTAGTACGAACTAAATATTTTTTTTTCCGTGTATAACGCAAATTGAAGTTAAACAGAGACCAAATACCAAAATGTCGATCATAGTAGAAGAACTTCAGGGCTATTTATGTTTATTTGGCAAATTTCTAACTTATATGATTTAATGTAGAGATTCACTTAAATATTTGTAAATTTCTTATTAAAACAGCTTTGGTTGGACAAATTTTTAACTCAACAAAAAGAAGTTGACCAAATCGTTATGCAAGTTTTGAGAGTTTTATACATAAATTTCAAAAGTTCAGATTTAAATTATTCAAGTAACTTCCTCAAACATCAAACGAATTAAATTAAAATTGTCATTCTCGGCAACTGCAATTTGTAAACGTTCTGCTTCAATTAAATTGCCTTGCTCTTAAACTAACAGTCACTTAAATCCTGTATACATACAAGTACATATGTATGTATCGTTGACAAATTTTGTTGTTGCTTTAATTTTGGCTTCCGCTGACAACAACAATAACAACAAAAACAACAACAGCATAAATAGCAACAACTCGCTGTCATGTTGCTGTCTTCTTGGGTAATACTTTGAAACAATTTGTGCTGTTGCTCCTGCTGCTGCTGCTCCTGCCAGTATGTTATTGAGCTTCCTTTGCTCTAGAATTATTTACATGTGTTAGTTTGCATGTCTTTGTATATGTATTATTCTCTCTTTGTGTAAGTGTATGCATTTATTCTGTGTTTTTGTTGCCACATAAAAAATATGTTTGTTTTTTGTTGCAGCTTCAACTTTTTTCTACAAATTTTTCTTTGCTTTTTCTCTTGGAGAACTAGAGAGAAGTTTTTAAGGATTTTGTTTTTTAAACCACAAATTAAATTTTACGGTGAGTCGTCATTGTCTTTGTGTGAGTATGAGTGTTTGTTAAATGTCATTTAAGTTAACTTACATAAATTCTCTGTTAAATATTCATTGCACGGAATACAGCCCGGATCTTGTTTTGTCAAGTTGAATGTTTCAATTCAATCATCCAGTATATCTTCCGGGTATTCACTGACATTCCTGTCGAAGATAAGGTTTTACCATTTATTATTATTCAATGGTGTGCTTGTTCTTCTTGTTTTGACCATGAAAATGTTGGTCTTTTAGGGTTCTATCTTCCTAGAAAAGCTTACATTAGCGAGTGCCGGTAAAATCACCCATAAAAGTCATATATGCGAAAATTAAATTGGCTACACAATGCGCAAGCCACAAACAGAAGTCTGATGCTAAACATTGTTGTGACATCTTCAAAGTGTTAGAAACATGGCCGTCTGAAGACATCTCGTGAATGATCGCTGAAACAATAACCAAGTGAATCTAGGAAATGATTAAAGGCATTAAAGACACTACGTACACAATACAAATTTTAATTTAATTTTTAAACAAAAAAGTATGGCGATTCCTGAAAACGTGCCTCGTAAACTCGTAAAACTGTCAAATTTTGTATTGATTTTGACAACTTTTACGAGTTTACGAGGTTTTCGAGGCTTTTACACGTTTTCAGGAACCCCATCAGTAATATCATTAATCATTTTAAACTATTTTGGAATAAATTTTATTAATTTTTAGAATGAATTTTAATTTTTTTTTGGAATCGGATTTTTCGATGGCAAATTTAATTCTCTACAAAAAGTTTTATGAAAAAAATATTGAATATGGCTTCGTTCACTAGATATTTAAAAAAAACTGTAAAGGGTGCATTCCCCCCCTCTCCGATTTTCACCCTCTAATTTAATACCACTCCCCGGTTTTTTCGTTTTTAATAACCAATTGACCAATTTCTGTAATTTACTTCCTTTTAAAATGACCTAATCAATAGACTATTCTGTATGTTAAGATATTCTTGGACTAGGTGAGTGAATTTGGATTTGATAATCTTGGAATCGTTGACAGCTCTTCTTTTCTAGAGAGCATCATATCTACTCTCAGCTGAACAGAATTATTCGCTAAGAAAAGCTTAAATTATATTCTTAAGATCTATACCATTTCCAATACCGACTTACACCAAAAATGTAGCCATTTGAAAATAAGTAGGAAACTAATTCAAGCTACGAAAATGGTACTGGGTCAACATGTTCTTGATAGGAATCTATAAGGAAGTAGATCCAGATGTATTCAGACCAAAATTTCTGGATATAAGTACTAAGGTATTTAGGGCCAATTTCACAATGTTCAGTTAAAATTTAACTTTCAGATAAATTAAAATTTTGTATGAAATTTTGTGTCAAAGTGCCAGTCCAGTTAAAGCTTAACTGAACATTGTGAAATTGGCTCTTAGAGGATTAAATCCAAGGATTGGAAAAGACGCACAGTGCACTGTTTCATACAATCTACACGTGAAAAATTCAAAATGCATTTTTTAGTATGCAGAACTGTTAAAATATGTCCATTGACCCCACCAAATGGATTGAAGTGATTTTGGCGGGGGTGTGGGGGTAGCCCCCGTACGAAAGAAATGAACAAAACTCTATATCTCTGTACATGCAGTAGCTATTATTACAAAACTCTGTAATAAGGAGTACACTGCGTTCAACAAGCACCCTGCAACAAGCACCCTGGAGGAAATTGAACAAAGGGGTGCTGCACCCCCCATACAAAAAGACCTCAATAGCTATATCTTTGCACTTGTAGCAGTTATTGTTACACAACTTTGTATACAAGAGTGCTTTATGTTCACCAAACGCCTCACAGAAATTGAGGGAAATTGAACTAGGGGGCGTTGCACCCCCTATACAAAAAAACACATAATTTGCTATATATCTATATATGTAGCAGTTACCATTACAAAACATTGTATATAGGAGTATACTGCGTTCATCAAACGAATTGCAAAAATTGGAGGAATTTGACCAAGGGGGCGTTGCACCCCCCATACAAAAAAATATATCAATGACTATATCTTTGCACCTCTGGAGTGCTAAACTTTATTTTGAGAATGTGTATTTTATTTACAAATTACTATACGAATAGACAGGGGGTTCAAATATG
The DNA here is from genome assembly GCA_951812925.1 of Calliopum simillimum. Taxonomy (NCBI): domain Eukaryota; kingdom Metazoa; phylum Arthropoda; class Insecta; order Diptera; family Lauxaniidae; genus Calliopum; species Calliopum simillimum. The sequence continues at coordinate 127,129,310 of OX638368.1, forward strand.
GGGGTTTTGCACCCCTACACAAAAATACTGAAAATTCTCTAGTTATGCACATTAATCATTATAAAATTTGGTGCATGGATATACGTGTTATCTTTTAAGTAACATGGGAAAAATTAAACGAGGGGACGCTGCAATCCCTCACACAAAAAACATTCGATATATTTTACCTTTGCTCCTAGTGTGGATATTATTATAAAATCTGGTGCAATGTTCAAAGTATGGCCCAAATTTTTTGCGAGAAAGTGCGAGGATTTAAACCTTACGTATCGTCAACAAAAAACTACACATTTTTTTAAAATGCTCATCTCTACCCGGTGCGGAGCGGTGCTCATAGCTTTTTAGTCCAATATACAACAAAAATATAAATTTCGAAAGCAGAAAAAATCGCAATTCTGTTTAAACTGTTTGTGGCAACACCATGTAAGATATATATAAAAAATATATATTTTTGGATAGCTTATACATTGAGTCAATTTTGTTTTTTTTCTTTATTTTTTTTCATGGAAAAATTACCACAAAATTTACTGAAGTTAAAGCGCTTTCCGGAACAAAAATTTTTTAAATTTTATTATTTTTTAAATATTAACTTTGAAGTGCAAATATATGTACTAAATGATAACCAAAGAACATAAAAATACATTTTTGGAGGTAAAATTTTGAATTTTTCACGTCTAGCACACTAAAACGAGACACTGTGAGACGTGTAGAGTGGATTCGCAGTCATCGCTTTTGATAAAGACGACTCATTTCACTTTCATAGTTTTTCTCAAAGCTACAGGAAAATAAGAAGAAGTAAACTAAATTTTTCGCAAGCTCAAACGTCTATCAGTGTTGGACTTATCATGTGTGTTGGCATTGACAGTTTACTTATCACTTTAACTTCAAGAATCTGCCGTGGACCAAAAGCTTAGTTTTAATATCAAAATTTGTTGCCCGGTTGGGGACGAATTGTAAGAAGTTTTCAATGATGGGCGATTATAGGTACAAGGAAAAAAATAAGCTACCAATTTTTTTACAAAAAATTACACTTTGACCTCCGTTCTTGGGGCTTAAACCGGAAAAATCGTAAGAGGAAACTTAACAAAACTGCATAATTCGAGAACCCGATTTTTCTGATTTTTTTCAATGGGTAAATACGTTGCCCGTTGAAGTTCCGAAAAATTAATTTTTTTAAAATTCACTTGGTTTCATCGGGAATATTAAAAACCTTTAAAACTCGAGAATCATTAACTCGATTTAAGTGATTTTTTTTTTATGGGCAGGTATGTTGCCCTGCGAGGTTTTGTTATAATTTTATTTTTTTTTTAAATTTCCTCGGCTTTATTCATGAAAACTTAATTACTCAGGAACCATTAAACCGATTTGATTGATTCGGGCTCATTTTTCTCGAGCTTTGGAGTTTTGTAAATTTTCCCACTTAAGATTTTGCTTGTTTGAGACCGCAGAACGGAGGTTAAAACGAGGTTTTTTTTTTAAAAAAAAAGAAGCGGTGGCTGATTCTTTTCGTTCTTCATTTATCTATAATACCCCATCATTGAAAACTTATTACAATGCATCCCCAAGCGGACTAAAAATTTTGATATAAGAAACTCATTTTCGGTATGCCGATATGCGTCGGGAAATATCTGTCAACACTTACTGAGTGTTTTCCACCTAGAAAAAAGATACCGCAGGCCTGTTTTCCTTTACCTTATTCTAATCAATTTCATTTTTATGAGCGCAACACGTTTTCAATAAATATTTTTTTTTTTCATATTTTTTATTTTTTTCGAATTTTTCACAATCCCACCACCAGTCGGCGCACACTCTGCGATGATGACAGCGATATGAGAGACGTGCAACCACTTGCTAACCAACAACAACTACAACAACACTCATCCAACATCATCAGATCAAAATCATCAAAATGCAAGCAACCAGCGAACGATAAAAAAGGGTTCCATCAACTCCGCAAAGTACATACATAGTGATAGTGACAGCAAAAAGTATTCAAACACACACACACAAACCAAATAATGTTGACCAGTGTGCGCACGCATGTGTTGTGGGTCCTTAGTTGAAGGCTGGTGGTAGGCCATCTAAGCGTTATGTGTGTTGGCCAAGTTATCTGCAATTTAATAGCAACACGTTTGCTGATAAAATTTTATTACTCACACACGCACGCACTGACGCACAAACTGTGTTGACAGTGTCAAATGCGTTAGAAAATGAGAGTTGAACGATTTTTTTTACAGTAACAACAACAACAACAACAACAACAACAACAACAGCAACATGCCAGTACATTTTAACTACAAGCGCTCCTCGAGCTGATTGATGTTGTTGCGTATCGTTGAATGGAATGTTGCTGCTGATGTTGCTGCAGTGTGCGTGAAGTGTTGAAAGGTGCGTGGCATAGCAGCAATAGGAAACCAACAATATAGCAACAACAACAAGTGTTGAAGAAAAGTGGTTTCGTTGTTCACATGAAGAATTACACAGTGTAATTTTACACGAATTTAAATGAAAGATGAGCGGAGCTTTGTGAGGTGTTGAAGCTTTTGTTGCTGCTGACAATGTTGTTGTATTACCCCTGTATGTGTTTGTGTGAACATGTGTTTGTGTTAGCATTAGCGGTGAAATCGCAATTGAAAAGATTTCCGTTTTTATTCCCGTTTGATCGATGTGTTCAATGAACCAACATTCAATTTATTTGCATTTCAGCATTCAATCGTAAATTGTACGAGAAGTTTCGTATTGTATGGGGGGCCCTTTATAAGTGTTGATTGTGGAAATTGATTTAAATTTTATAAATTGCACATAGAGTTTATATATTTTTATTTTTCTACTTCTCCTTGCTTCATTTCAAGTCTTTAATGAAGCATAGGGCCAAAACGAATCGCTTTTATCGGTTGAAATCTGTTGCAATGACTCTGATATTTCTCCACGATTTACCTGATTCTTGAATTACCTACTTTAACGATCCTTACCAGATGACTTTTGGTTTTACAAAATTCTTAACGCTCAACGCTTGGCAGAAACTTTGACACCGCACTTGCAGTACATAGATTTCTGCGGCTTTCACGATGCACACAGGTGCCAATCGAAGTAAAAGCTGGCCAAAAATGTAATTCTGCACGTAAACTTTTGAAAATCAGTTTTTGGGCACTTAGGAAAGTAAGTGCAACTTTTGAGCCTAAATATTTTGAGTTCGGACAAAGGGGCGTGGCACCTCCCATATAATCAAGTTTAAAAAATGCTATACTAAAAGCGTTTTTTGAGGTAAGCCGTCAAAATTTCACTGAGATACTAAGAGTATTAAATGAAAACTTTGAGCAAAAACTAGGCAAACTAGGACAAAAGAGCGTGGCACCTCATATATAAATAAAAAATCCAAAATGCAATACAGCCATTCCATGCCTAGTGTAACAAGATCTGCCACACCCTTTCCGATTTCGCTGAAATTTGGTACATAGTTTCGTTTCATACCTAGTCTTTAAGAAAAGGCAAGAAAAAAATGTTGCGATTTTTTCGTGGCGTCTGGAAGGGTGCAAAAAGTGGAAAAATCTGTAAATTGTGGCAAACTCTGCTCAAATAATTGTCAATAACTTGGATATTTCTTAACTGATTTTCATGTTCATGTTTTCATGTTCTTAGAAAGGTGCTGAATTAGGCTATAAGCTCAAGATAAAATTTTTCGTGTTTGGTAAAAAGTACTAAATTTACGACTATTTTAGTACTAAACTACAAAAACCATGCCCTGGTACACCTTTTTTACCTTCCAAAATATATTTTTTGGAAAGAAAAAGAAAAATTCTTTCATATGACTAGATTTCAAGAAGGTATCTTTCAAATTGCGGAAGCAAACGAGCGCCTACGAGCACCCAATTTTTCACCAATCATAGAAAAATCATTTGACTAAAAGACCCCGTTGTCGTCAGAGTGGTACTAGGTGGAACTTTTTTTGTAGCTCTATGACTCTCCAATTTGAATCTCTCGCAGCTAATCTTACATCTTGTATTCAAAAAACCACTAATATTTTCTAATTTAGTATCGATTATCATTATTTACGTACCTGGGGGGTGTTCTCCATACTATGACGTTTTTAATATTTTTGTGTTTTGCAAACCAATAACAACAAAGAAAGAAGAAAAATAATCTGTGCTAGGAACTACGACTTTGCGTTAAGGTACAAGAGAGACAGACAACTCGATATTACGTAATATTTATTTTAAACGTCGAAATTGCAAGTCGATTTCACGATTTTTGGCCAGCTGTTACTTCGATTTGCACCTGTGTGCGATGCCACGATGTTGTTTCTTGACTTTGGTTCCCGAGCTCTCCAAGCTTTCCCAAGCACTAGTTCAACTATACTTGTTTTCCGATTTAAGCGCTCAGCGCATTCCTTAGTTACACGTGTGCTAGTTGACCTGGTATTACGAAGTCTTTCATGAGCGACCCATAGGCACCGCACGATGTGATGACTTTTTCGGAGTAGTTGGAAAATTTTGATTTCATAGTATCACTGAATTGGCATAAAATTGTGAAAGTGTTGCCACTTACTTTTCAGATGTTCAATTTTCGGGAATTAAGATGCTAAGTTACGTCAAAAGATAATTTGCTTTAAAACTCAAGATAAACTAATTGCTCAAAAAAGACCAGGAAAACAGTTTGAAATTGAATTCTTCAATGTTCTGCTAAATGTCTGCGTAACAGAAATTCTGGAGGGATTTACTCAACTCAATCAATCTCCATTACGTGGTGATTCCTATACAAAATGATGTACAGCAAAAGAAAAAAAATTACTAAAATCAAGTTCAAGCCATTCTTAAATTTAATATTCAAAATTAAGCTCAATATAACACAAAATCATCCCAAAGTGGACCACTTATTTGCGTCCATATTCTGGTTTTTTAAGTATTAAATAAACAGTATTAATAGCATTAAAATACTATTTAAGTAAAATTAAATATGAGTTATTAGCTTAATAAGTTTCGAATTCATCTAAAACTAAAGATTTCTAGTAATTAAACAGTTTTAGGACAATCACATCCAACAGGCTTGACAAACTTATCGTACAGCCGCTTGACAGGAGTTGTAAGACTATCGAGTGCAGCAGCAACCCTGGTGCCAAACACGGAAATAGGAGTTTTTTAGAACTGGAATTAAAAAAAAAATGTTTATGTTATCTACGATGAGCCAGACACATTTGAATCGTTAACTGATTCTGATTCGGCACTGCTAAGACACTTTCTTCATTGAGCTTTGTAAGGACCATGACTTAAATTTTTTGAAACGGACACACTAAAAACTAACTTGTTAAACTGAAACTTTTTTTGATGGTTTTTTGAAGAGTTTTTGATATAAATTATTGCCCTATACTTTTTTTTTAAAAATTTTAATTTTTTTAAAAGTTATAAGCATGTGAATTTATATGTATGTCTTTTTTCAAATTGCGATTTCTCCGTAAATATTGAGCGAAAATTTATGAAACTTTTGTGGTGGAACTAAAAATAATTCAAAATTTAGATGAAATAAACTTTTCATAAAAATATTTAAAGTTTCTTATAAATAATGCACTTTTTAATAAACAAATAGATATTTAAGCTATACCTATAGCAAAATAAAAACAAAATTTTTACACAGAAATGTGCTCTGAAATCTGCACAACATTTCTGTGAAAAAAAATTGGAGGTACGCATCATTAATAAAAAGTTACGCGTACTTAAATGACTCTACATAGGTGCCTTGCCTATGTGATTTTCGCATTTCACCGCTGCATGCCGTTTCAAAACAACAAATCATAATTTATGCAGAAATTGAGAATGCATGTAAGAACGCGCAGCGAGCGTAAATGTGTGAATCGCATAGGCAAGGCACCTATGTAGAGTCATTTAAGTACGCGTAACTTTTTATTAATGATGCGTACCTCCAATTTTTTTTCACAGAAATGTTGTGCAGATTTCAGAGCACATTTCTGTGTAAAAATTTTGTTTTTATTTTGCTATAGGTATAGCTTAAATATCTATTTGTTTATTAAAAAGTGCATTATTTATAAGAAACTTTAAATATTTTTATGAAAAGTTTATTTCATCTAAATTTTGAATTATTTTTAGTTCCACCACAAAAGTTTCATAAATTTTCGCTCAATATTTACGGAGAAATCGCAATTTGAAAAAAGACATACATATAAATTCACATGCTTATAACTTTTAAAAAAATTAAAATTTTTAAAAAAAAAGTATAGGGCAATAATTTATATCAAAAACCATCAAAAAACCATCAAAAAAAGTTTCAGTTTAACAAGTTAGTTTTTAGTGTGTCCGCTTCAAAAAATTTAAGTCCCATAGTTTTTCAACACTAACAAGTGTAACTTCACTGTCGTTTTACTGACTCAGATTTAACTTTTAAAAAATCTGTAACACAACAAATCTGACTTAATTTCCATATTAATGCGGCAAAAGATGAAAACAATTCTTTATCCTCAATTAACTTATAATAAGTCACTTCATTTTGTGTCTGTGTATAGTAAATCTTATTCAAAATGTGCGAAAAGAAGAGAGAGCCCAAGAGGAAAAATTTCTAGCGCTTCTGATCCAAGCACTTCAAAAGTGCTTGTCCCCATAGAAATTTAGAAGCACTATCACAATGATTTTTTATAAGGTTGAAGTAAGAACAACGTGAGTTCGAACCCAGCCCGGGAGATTTTTTTTTTTACTTTTTTTTACTTTTTTTTGCTTAATTTTTTTTTTAATGAAATATTTTTTATTCAACATCTTTTATTTCACTTTTCTATTTTCCTTTCTCTTATTAATTTACTTTTGTTTAACCGAATTGAAATTGATTACACAATGATTCCATATAAGGCTGCAGTAAGAACAACGTGAGTTCGAACCCAGCCCGGGTGATTTTTTTTTCCGTTTTTTTATTTGTGTTTGCTTTATTTTTTTTTTTTTTATTAAAATATTTTTATTCAACCTTTTTTATTTCACTTTTCTATTTTAATTTCTCATTTTTATTTACTTTTGCTTACTTGAATTGAAACTGATTGCACAATGATTTTATGTAATGCTGCAAGACAGCATTTGCTTAATATACAAATTTAATACCTCTTCATATCATCGGGCGTTGGTGGAGCGGTCTAAAGGGTTGGTAAACGTAAGAAAAAAATATCTAGCACGCGGAGGGTCGTGGATTCAAATCCTGGCCGCGGCCAGTTTTTTTTTTTTTTTCTCTTTTTTTCTCTTTTTTTTAATTTTATTGAAAAAACGCTTACCACAGCATTACAAATAAGCGCTTTAAAAACTCTTTTTTGGTAAGGCTGCGGTAAGTTTTTGCTCGATTACATCCTATGACATGCAATGTTAAAAAGAAAGTATTGTTCTTACGGAGCGGAAGCGCTTATTGGTGAAAAGGATGCACTTCAGAAGGGTTTTTGAAGCACTACTTTTCCCCTTGGGAGAGGACAAAAATGTGTCAACTCTTTTGTTTGTGTTCGGTGTCATTAAGGAATTCTTTCTTGTCTGGTTGGTTGGTGGGAAATTAATTACAATTTCATTTCGTACGAATTTTCATATTAATTTTCGACTTAATGCAAAGTGAAGTTTCTGTGTTTCTGTGAATGTACAAAACACTCACGCACGCATACATACATATAATGCAATTCACATTTTTCAATACAGACAACAAAAATGCTACAACATGACAGCAGACAATTTTTGACAGTTTCAGAGCAACAATAAAAATAACAACAACAATAACAATAACCACATGAAACAACCGCAAGTATAACAAGAGCAGCAGCAGCAGCAATAACAACAACAATAACAACAACAATAATAACTAAAGCAATAATAAGGACAATGCATACCATTGCAGCATGTCGCCTTTGCGTTGCTCTACGTAGCTTTGTTGTTACTGGTGGTGGCATTATTCATACACATGTTGTTGTTGTTGTTGTGCCAATCCTGCTGTTGCCAGCGCTGCTGCTGCTGCTCCATTAATTTATATTCTTCAGAATGGCAGAAAAACAGAAAATAAATTTGTTTATATTCGTATGTATGTGAACTTATTTATGTATGTATGTATGTGTATGGGTGCCAAGGTTTACCTTATTTTGTAAATTTACTGATGTGATAACAGTTCGACTTCGAGGTACCTGCATTTGCAGCAATAAATCCCACTGAAGTGTTGGAATTCTGCTTAAAGAGTAGCTTCGTCTTTTTGACTGACTGTGGATCTAAGCTAGGCTAATATTTGATATAATTTCTCGCAGTACGAAAAGTGGACCCTTTCTTTAATTCAAAATATGGGGTTATGGACAATGCTTTTTGATGTTCCTGTTTCTTGAGTAACAACTAAACATTTTAAATCTATTTTTCCAAGAAAGTGTACAAAATCAGTTTTCGAACTTTTTATTGATTGCTAGACATCTTTTTTGCTTATAGCGTTATCATCAATTGTTAAATCCTTTTTTTATTTGTGATGTTATATAGAAAAAATAACATCCATATTTCAACCTTCAGATCAAAAGGTAAATCATAGTCTTAAGAAACAAAAGCATCAAATACTTCTGGGACAGTCCTTATTTCTTTTGAAATTTAGTGTTAATAACTTTAATTTTTTTAAAAATAAAAATTAATTTTTCTCCGTGTGTTATCAATAGCCTGTTTTATTATAAAATAAGCTACACAATAAACAATAAAAGTTACGAAGAGCTTCGTCGGAACATCATTTCGAAACATCGTTGGCTCAATGAGAAAAGTTGTTAAGCTTATCTCCAGGTCAAAAATGAGTACTTTTATATGCCATATTTTAAGTATAGGTATTTAGTAATATTCCACAATAATAACACTAGTTTACAGCCAAAATTCCCAGTGAATGCCATTATTCATTTTATATGTAAAATGGGCTGCTGATTCCGAAAAATGCATTATTTTTTTTTTGTGTCGTTTTCGAGATATCGGTCATTTTCGGTTTTTGGACCACCAAAAAAAAAAAAAAGATAGTTTCATTTAATTACAAATATCTCAAGAACCAATATTTGCGTTTAAACGTGACGCTCACATCACTTTTTGGTTAGTTTGCTAGTTTTGGCGAAATACATTGATTTCTTAAAAAAACTATTTTTTTTTTTTTCGAAAAAATTAAGAAAAAATCAAAATCAACTTCAAATTTATACAAGAAAAAATAATTTTTTTGTAATATTTTGTTTATTTTGTATCATAGACTATATATTTTTGAAGAAAATAAGATACCACTTACGAAAATCGATGGAAAATTGCAAAAGTGGTATACAATTCATTGATAAATTACTAAAACGCGTTTTTGCCTATTTTTTTCGTTTTTTTGTAATAAACTGTTCGATAACTTGAAACTTTTTGTAAAACACATGAAAAAATCCAAAAAATTCTTAAAATAGGCGTTAAAAAAAATATTTAATTTATGCAAATACCTTGTCTTGTTCCAAAGATAAACCATTTAAATAGAAAAACGTACTCAAAGACTCACATATACCATAGTACTTAAGTTCTTGAAGGTACGTTGTAACCTAAACGCTATTTTGGTTTGATTCTGATTTGATCCAAAGATTCGGAAAGTTCGTGCGCACCTTGACATATCAGTTTTTGGACCACTCTAATAAATATACAAAAAATGAAAAAAAAGTCTTAGATTATTAGTGCTGAAGGTCAATTTTTTAGTACGAAAATAGAACTATTGTATTAAGCACACTAATCAGTGGCGGCAGAAGGTGTCGGTGGTGTCGGCGACTGCCGACGGCCTCGTACCTAAGGGGGCCTCGCAAAAAAAAATTTAAATAATCCAACTTAAACTCATTAAAAGTCTTCAAACTAGGAAATTTTTTGAGCAAATTCGTCCCAAATGGTTAAAGAAGGATGTTGTGACTGGAAAGATCTGAGTCGTGTATTGCAAAGACATGAACTAAGTTAAGGACACTTGGAGTGCATGATAAAATGGATGGATTTCTATAAAGGAATAAAACACGGAAAAACAATAGATCAAGAAAATGCGAAATTGATTAGGGAATCGCAAAAGTATTGGTATAACTTGTTTGAAAGATTGATAGATATAATAAACTACGTAGCCTTACACAATCTTGCACTTAGAGCTCATCGAGAATCCCTTAACTTTAGTGATAGTGGCAATTTTATAGACCTTTTTAAATTTTTAGCCAAATATGATCTGACACTTCGGGAAACGTATTAATGAAAAGCAAATTTATCAACATTATCTGAGCCATGACATCCAAAATGAATTAATTCTATTAATGTCTAAATCCGTTACTGACGAAATTATAAACAGAGTTATACAAGCAAAATACTACGCTATCATGCTCGATTGCACTAGAGATGTGAGCTGTGTTGAGCAAATGTCAATAGTGTTAAGATCTTGCAATTCTTCAACTGGAGCTATAGATGAGCATTTTTTTGGGTTTATAAGAGTAACAGAGCTAAAGGGAGAGTATTTAACAAATGAGATAGCACAAGAACTAGAAAGAAATGGTCTAGATATCCAAAACTGTAGCGTACAGGGATATGGTAATGGCGCAAATATGGTCGCCATTAATAAAGGTGTTAGAACTAGAATACTCAACTTAAAACCAAGAGCTTTCTTCATGCCATACGGATGCCACAGTTGGAATTTGCTTTTGATAGATGCAGCTAAATCTTCTACAATAGCCAAAACATTTTTCGGCTTTATCAATAAAATCTAAGTATGTGCTCTTTTCAAAGTCAACCAAGCGTTGGGATATTGTAAAAACTAAATTAAAATTGACTTTAAAATCTCTGCCTGAAACACGATGAGAGAGTAGAATCGCAGCAGTAAAAGCGATATTTTTACAATTTGAGATACACGTGTGGTATAAGATTTTATTACGTGTAAACAATATAAGTAAACTATGGCAATCGGTTCAAGTAAATTCGAAAGTCGCTATTGACACATTACATTCATTTTGTAGCTAGACAGGATTGCAGATGCTCAATTGTTTGTAGAAAAAAGTTGTTACGAAATGGATTCTGTTTACTTATCGTTCAAATGATGTATAAAAAAATTTTCACTCGTGACTCCTCCTTGAGATAATTGCTTTTCCAATTGGGGCATTTTCCCATAAAAAAAGAAAAAAAATTTTTTTTAACTACATTAAACAAAAATTAAAAAAAAAAACACAATCGATGTGTTTTGCGATGCTTAACGTGAATTCAACGTCAGAATTGCTCTATCGTGTTTAGTTTATGAGATATTGTAACCTGAAGACCAAAAAAAATCGTTTTTTGCCATTTTTTGAAGCTATATAACTATGTAACTATGGATTTAGAAGTAGTCGGTTCGTTGAACAAGTTTAAAATGTAAAAGAAATTTTAATTTCGTTAAATCTGGTAAGCAACTTTAAAGTCCTAATCTTTGCCTTTAAAACCTAATTTAAATTATGTTGATATCTTTTTTTTCCTCAAAGATATCCTAACCTAAAAAGACACAAAAGTGCAAAAAACCCGTTTTGACAATATTTCGGTCTACGATATCTCTTAGAAACATGAAGATATAAATTATATTTAAATTAGGTTTTAAAGAAAAAGATTGGAACTTTCAAGTATTTAAGCCACATTTGACGAATAAATGATATGTTACATAGTTATATAGCTTCAAAAAATGGCAAAAAACGACTTTTTTTGGTCTTTAGGTTACGATATCTCATAAACTATACACGATAGAGCAATTCTGAAGTTGGATTCGCGTTTAGCATTACAAAACACATCGATTGCGATTATTTTAATTTTTGTTTAATGTAGTTAAAAAATTTTTTTTTTCTTTTTATATGGAAAAATGCCCCAATTGAAAAAGCGATTATCTCAAAATTTAGTCCAGAAGTCACGAGTGAAAATTTTTTCATACATCATTTGAACGATAAGTAAACAGAATCTGGAAAAAAATTTTATGTGCTACATCGTCCGATTTAGAACGGGTTAAGGCACACCGTGAGAAGCCATCATAGTTGACACCGAATACCGATTGAAAGCGCTAAACTAATATAATGAACGATTTGGTTTTATTTATGATACATATCAATTATTTGAAATCTATAACAAAAGAGGACCTTCTCAAGCATTGTAATGATATAGGTACAATGCTTCGAGAAGGTGAAAACAGCGACATACAGCAGTTACAGCCACTGTTGAGAGAAGTTTTTCAAAGCGATGGGGCAAGAGAGACTATCTGCATTATCAGTTTTGTCAATTGAAGCAGAATTTAGTGAGGTTAAAAGCCGAAAAATAAGTTTATTTTAAATTGTGATTGGTTTTGTAGTTTCTGGTAACATTTGATTAACAATAAAACTTGTGTTTATACTCATACATTAGTCTCAATCTATTTATCGTTTACTTTCTCGGAAATGAAAAAGGCCTCGCAAAGCTGGTAGTGCTGACGTTTACATTTGGTCTAGCGCCGCCACTGACACTAATTATAAAATCGATACTTTCAAACAAACTCAATTAAATAAACTACAATCGATTTCTTCACAAAATGTGTTCTATTCTTTGACGTCAGAGAACTATTAAGATTTGTAAAGTCTGTATGTTGGGCACTTAAATGTTACAGCCCCTTAAATATATCATATATAGACAGCGCTTTAGTGAAAGCAAAAATGAGAATCTTATTCGGTCCCTTTCACTTTTTGAGCTTTGGTTGGCTGTAGTGTTTGCAGTTTTAGAAAGACACGCCAAAATTATTAAAATCAGGATTTACTTTTAGATTTCAGTTTCTGACTAAATTGTCGCTCAACAAAACATTATTCTTACAAAATTCAAGCTCCAAGTGTTTTACTTCAGTGCTAAGTATTTTGAAAACTCTCAAGCGCACAAAGTCATATCAAAGTCATAATAAGCATTGTGTAGGGTAACAATCAGTTGCCTATAAATACAACAGTTTCAAGTGATTTATTTTCAGTTTAACTGATTCTTATAAAGAGCAATATGCTTGAGTCAATACCGGGTATTAAATATTTTTGCATCTTTCAGCGGCTTGCATTTGGTGGCCTTAAGCATTGATATAACTTCAGTTGAAAGCAAAATACGAAGACCTTTTTGTTTTCAGTTGGGATTTATGTGCAATTTCATCATAATCTTATCAATGTGTAAATACTATTGGGAAAATAGAAATGATTTGTATGAAGCTGTTACCAGTCTTGCAATATTTCATATATAGCTTTGTATTTATAATAATTTTAAAGAAACACAGAGATATAATCAAGTTAATGGATAAAATTTGGATTTGGTTTTGAGCAATTTCAAAAAACCAAATCTCACCTACAGTTGCCAGTATTCCAATCTTATGCATTAACTTCATCAAATCTCTGTGTTTCTTTAAAATAATTATAAATTTAAATCTATACATGAAATATTGCAAGGCTGGTAACAGCTTTATACAAATCATCTCTATTTTCCCAATAGTATTTACACATCGATAAGATTATGATGAAGTTGCACATAAATCCCAACTAAAAACAAAAAGGTCTACGTATTTTGTTATCAGCTGAAGTTATATCACTGCTGAGGCCGCGGAATGCAAGTCGCTGAAAGAATCAAAAACATTTAATACCCGGTATTGACTCTAGCATATTGTTCTTTATAAAAATCAGTTGAACTCAAAATGTATCATTTGAAATTGTTGTATTAACGTGAGTGTTACCTAACACAATGCTTATTATGACTTCAACATAAGTTTGTGTGCTTGAGAGTTTCCAAAGGATTTCGCACTATAGTAAAACACTCGAAACTTCTATCTAGCATGAATTGGGTTTTATTAACTCAACAGGCTATCTCGCTTAAGTGAAATGCCATGATTTAGCTAGAAACTAAAATCTTAAACTAAATACCTCTTTGAAGAACTTATGCGTGTTTTCTAAGCTGCAGCTTCATGCTAATAGTGTAACACCGAGAGACATACATATGTGTACCAAATACCGTAACCAACCAAAGCTCAAAAAATTTAAGAGTACCAAATAAGAGTCGCATTTCAACTGTTTTCTTAAGCGCTGGCTATAAATCATATATCGGCATTTCCGCCAAAACGTCCACCATGAGCAAGATATTAAAAGTTATTAAAAACATATCATTTAATGATATTATCTCAGAGAAATATTTAAATTTTACTAATTTAAACGATTCACGCATAAATTCACTTACCATTATGATCGAACCGATTCCGATGTTGCACAAATATAGTTATTTTTTTTTTTTTACTAATTTCTAAGTGGTTGTGTTTTTTCTATGTATGTTCTTATGTTTTCGCCTTTAACTCCTAGGAGGAGCATAGGCCCAATATGAAACGTCTCCATTTGTTTCGATCTCTTGCAATGACTTTGATATTCCCGATTCTTGTATTTCCTTTTCCATCGACCTTTTCTAGTTGGTTTTGGGTTTACCACGTCCTCTACTGCCTTGTGGATTCCAATCGTGTGTGTGACCAATCCATCTCCACTTGCGCAGCTTGACTTCGTTTGCTATAGCTCTATTATTGCAGTTTTGATGTAGCTCGGCATTTGATATTGTGCGCGGCCAGCAAACCTTTAGTATACGTGTTTACGTCATTAACAAACACCCTGTTTGTTATAGGTTTAAGTTTTTCTTCTTTTCCACTATCCCTTCTGGATTTGTTTTGGCAGCACTTTTTGCTGTTTCTCTCGTGTTTAAGGTTAGGCTTAAAACTAATGTAAAATTCAGTGTTCGAACTTTACTTCAACATTAAACTCGCTATTCCGCACAAACAAAATCCGCCGTGTTTTTAATACTTTTGAAAATAATCGTTTTCAGTGTTTTAATATATTCAATACGCCTTAAGCATTTGTTGACGAATGCTTGCAGCTTGTTCGTTAGTTGTTTAGTAACAATCCATGTTTCGCATCAATATAAAAAAAAACGATTTCACATGCGAATCAAAAAAGCGCACTTTCGTTTTGGTGGACATAACGTAAGAAGACCATATTTTGTTCAGTTCAGCAAACGCGCCTTTTGCTTTTGCTATTCTTGAGCTGATATCCTCTTTTGCTCCACCATCCATGGAGATATTGCTGCCTAAATACCTGAAGCTATCGACGTTTTTGAAACCATCACTGCCAGCTCTAAACGTGATGTCATTCCTGTTTGTGTTCAGCTTCATGGTTTTAGTCTTGGATGCGTTGATTTTCAGGACGGGCTCTGCGATTCCAAGACAAGGTCTTCAATCTTGCTTTGCATATATGAGTGTTTGGACGATAGAAAGCAAATGTCGTGAGCTTAGTCGAGATCTTCTAGATGTTTGGTAAAGTTCCATTGGATACCCTTTTTGGCCTTATTAAGAGCTTTATCTAGGATATCGTCAAGAACGATAAGAAAGAGAGACGGTGATAGTAAACACCCCTGCCGTACGCCTGAATGAGTGGTGAATGTCGGTGACAACAACACACTGCATTTAAGGCCTTTATATTGTGCACGTACTAAGTTTATGGCCCTTACAGAAACATCTCTTCGCTGCAGTGAAACCCAAATGTTTTCTCGGGAGACACTGTCGAAGGCAGTGCTGTAGTCTACGAAGACAACTTGAAGCGCAGTACGCCACTCGCATGATTATTCGATAATTATTCTAAGGGTGTTGATTTGATCCACGCATGATCGGTTTGGCCGGAATCATGCTTGTTGCCTTCGGATGGCCGAATCAAGTTTGTTGCTTACCCTGATTAGAAGCACTTTTGTCAGTACTTTCAATGGTACTGATAGCAAAGTTATTCCTCTATAATTTCGGCACTCCCTTACGTCACCTTTTTTCGGCAATTTGACTAGCATGCCATGTAGCCAATCTTCTGGCAAAAGCTCTTCGCTCCAGATTCTGGAAATCAGAGGATAAAGAATCTTAGCTGATGTAATGGGGCATGCTTTTAGCAGTTCAGCTGTTATTTGATCTATACCGGCGGCCTTGTTGTTTTTCATACTTTGGATAGCTTTCACTATTTTATCGATTGTAGGCGGTTGTGCTTGTATTCGACTACTACTGCGAGTCACTGCGGCGTTGTAGTTGGTGATTCTGGTTGCGGGGATGTGGTGGACATGGGATTCAGTATGTCACAAAAATGCACTTTCTACCTTCTTAGTTAGTCATTCGCGGATGTTAAGAGATTTCCGTTTTCGTCTTTGATAGGGCGATTCTGTCGGTGTTTTCTGCCAGATAGTCTGCGGGTGGTATCGTTAAGCTGCCTGAGATTTTGAACAATTGCAGTACTTTTGACTTCGCTTGCTCTTGTCTGCACGAACGCCTTACTTCTTAAATGAGATCGTTGAAGACCTTTTCAGCGTCGTTCTTTTGCGCTCTAGTTTTAGCGTCATCGCTCAGTTTTTTTCTTTTTTCAACAAGACACCACGTTTCCTCGTTCATCCAGTGTTTCTTATTCGAGGGTCGGAACCGAAGTATTTTTTCACTGGAGTTTAAGTAAGCAGCCTTAGCGGCACTCCATGATGTTTCAATGCTTCCATCACAATCGATCGGCGCTGTTTTAAGTGCTTCAACGAAAAACCTGCGGATCTCGTCGTTCTTTAGCTTAAGCACGTCGATTTTTTTGCCACAGATTGTTCATTAGGTCGTTTAATAGCGGCAAGTTTTAGTCGAATGACCGCAACGAAAAGATGATGATCGGAGCCTAAGTCAGTGGCCCTCTTTACTCGTACGTCCAGAAGACTCCCTCTCCATTTTCTGCTAATGAAGAAATGGCCGATTTAGTTTTCAGTGATGTTGTCTGGAGACACCCAAGTAGCTTTATGGCATGTTTTGTGTAGGAAAGGCGTACCTCCAACGACAGGACTTACTGTAATGCAGGCGTCAATGAGAACCGCTCCATTGTCGTTTCTCGTACCCAAACCATGTTTTCCAATCACATGCTCAAGGTTAAGGTGTTCTGAGCCTACTTTGGCATTCAAATCACCCATAACCATTATGATATCGTTCTTGTGAGCACTGTTAATCACTAAAGCGAGCTGACTATAGAATTCACCTTTGGTTTCTTTCTCTGTCAACTCGGTGGGCGCATATGCTTGGAAGATGGTAATATTTCTAGCAGGGGTTCGAAATCCGCACCAAATGAGCCTTTCGTTTACATCCATCACTGCCTTTACTGAATTTTTACTTAACAAAAATCCATCTCCATCCCTGTGAATGCCATTTTGTGCTCTACCGGAGTATACAAACTATTAGCCGTCAGATAGTACATATTCGCCGGCACCGTTCCATCTGCACTCGCTTAATCCAAATATTTCAAGGTTAAATTTGTGGATTTTCTTACGGCTTGATGTATTTTGCCTGTATCATTAAGAGTTCGGACATTCCAAGAGCTGATGCGTACCATTTTGGTTCCGATTATAGAAGAATCATTCCTAACATGCATGTTTCTTGCACCGATAAATCAAATGGGCATGCTGCCGAGGCCGGTGGATTAACCTCATTCTGGTGGGTACCATTTGGAGAGATATTTTCCATGCTTCATTAGTATGATCTTATCGGCATCAAATGGTTTATACGTATGTCAATTTATTTTCGAAATTATGTGTTAATAACTTTGATTTTTGTGCTACTCGAGTGGCGTAAAAATTATAACACTCCCTTTTTTCTTCGTGTAGTTACAGTCTGTTAAATAAGAGCGTGGTCATTGTTGTGAGAAAATGAAAATACCCATTGCGAAAATTCTTTTTAATATTGATTTATTTGATCGAAAACTTCAATGCAAATACATTAATAGCAGGTCCAATCACCCCCAGCATCAATTATAGCTTGACATCTTCGCGACATACTTTGAACAAGATTTTGCGCATACTCTTCTGAAAACGACCTCCAAATTTTGTGAATGCGTCGAACCAGCTGTTTCAAGTTGCAGGGTCGGTTTTTCTGAAGCTTCATCTTCATTTGCGCCCAAACGTTTTCAATTGGATTGGCATCGGGCGACTGAGACGGCCAATCCAAAGTCACGACACCATTTTGTCTTTGGCCCATTCAAGACGTTTTTGGACATGTTTTTCACTGAGCATCGGTTTTTGCAAAGTACTTCGGTATTTCACACTATTTGCAATCAAATGATTACGAATAGTTCCGTGGGAGATATTCAAACCTTTTTGGGACAATTTCGAAGCACCTTCACGCAAAGTTAATGTTGGATTTTTCGAAAATAGAGCACAGATCGGTTTTTCCTGTTTTTCCGTCACTACACCGACAGACCCGCGATTTGGAAAGTCATCGACATTTTTTTCTTCTTTGAAGCGATTCACCCACTTACTCACAAACTGTTTCGACTTTTGCATATACTTCGCAGCCGCCGCTTGGGTCATTTTGGGACCTTTGGGGTGCAAACACAAAAAAACGGCTTCAAAGCGCGACGCGTACGCGGTACTCATTTTGGAAAAATGCTGAGAACGCATTTAAAAAAAGAGTGGTCAGCTGATTCACTTTCACGAAGCATGAAGGACAATACTGCCCCCTGTGTGAGAAAAAAAAATTACAGCATTATACTTTACCGATCGCGAGTAATCGTGACCACGCTCTTATTTAACAGACTGTATAAAAAAATTTATTAACATTTTTGTTAGTACTTATTTTATAAACTTTCAGTTTTAAGATGAATTTGTGGCACAGTTTGCTATTAATTAAAAGAACAATTTTCTGCCAAAAATTTATATTTTTTGGACTTCAGACACCCTAATACACATGCATACATGCTTATGCACATATATGCTCATCTCTATGTATAAATATATTTGTGCAATCTACATAATTTTTTAAAAGGACTAACATGTACTCATTCGTTCCAGAAATAAAAAAACCAAAGACAACAAAGACACCAACAACAAATTACAAAATGTTGTAAATTTAATAAATTACATAACCAACCATTAATTAAATTTTAAAGCTTCCAACACCAACACCAACAAAAAAAAAAAAAAAACAAGTGAAGGAAAATTGCAACGCCTTTTCACGCGCATAGACATACAGTTCATATGCACTACATGCATGCTATACACACACACACATAAAGAGTTAAAAAACTTTCTCTTTATTTTATGCTGCAGTTACATTGCTGTTGTTGTTGTTGTACAGGGTGGCGCCATTATCAACTCATAAACAACGAAATTGTTGACAACAATGAAAATGCTGTCAACATCATGAAAAATGCCACTAAACGACCAAGTGACCAACCGACCAATGGCTGGTATGTACTGGCAACATAACAGGACAAAATGAACACATACTTACACATCTATATAGTAGGTACATGTATTTGCTTTAATTTTTTTCTTTTTTTTTGAATTTTTAATACTCACGAAATTGTTGTGCTTTGTAGTTTTTAACTTTATTATTGAGCGTTACAAGTTTTTAATTTAGTCAAAGTTGCGTTATTGTCGCTGCGATTTTTTTTTTTTTAATGTAAAAGCTGAAACTGAAAAGTTAGTTATTAAAGAGTTCCAAATTTTACTTTCGACTTTTAAGTATTACTATAATCGCCCAATGGTCAAAATTTGACCGCAAATGAATTAAACAATTTTGGTACTTTTTGTATAGTTTTAGTACTTTTTTTTGCTATTTGGTACAAAATAGAATAGCTTATTTATCATCCCTGGTACAATGACAAATATGAAACGAAAAAAAAAAAAAAAAAAAAAAACATGAAGTCAGTGTCAGTCAGCTTTTTGTCTTTCTTTTTGTGCTGTATCCTCTTTTTAGCTTTGTGTTACCACGCATTAAAAAAATTTGCCGTACCTGCCAAAATATTGAAATAATTTTAACATTGTGCGCATTTACGCTCCAATACCTTTCTAATAGTGTATAATTCAAAGTCGTGCTCCATTTCTAACATATTAAAAAGGTAGGACAAATTTTTGTCTTGGGTATTAATATATAGATTCCTTAAAACTTAAAATATCAGATGTAAATATAACATTACGAAAATAACATGATATTTTTTTTTCTCTCTGGCCCTCTCAATTTGTTGGATCCCGAGCCAAATATATGGAATGGAAAATAACTTTTTAATTATTAGTTTTACTCAGTATTTAAAATAACACATTAAAGCAAAAAAAAGAAAAATTAAAATTCCATGCCTAGCGTACCAAGATCTGCCACACCGATTCGCTGAAAATTTTTACATGACTGATCTGATAGAAATGTGGAAACATCGGTAAATTGTGATTTTCGTGTTCAAACCACTTTTGGAAAGGTATTAAAATAGGCAATAAGTCCAAGGTAAACTTTGGCATATATGAAAAAAGGTACTAAACTTAGTACTATTTTAGTACTGAACTACTAAAAACGCTCCGTTGTCCACTTTTTTGACTTTCGCTGTACTGCATTAAAGTTTCGTCCTAAGGGAACAAAACTATGAAATTTTTTTGTCTTCCATATTTTGAAAAGCGTTAGAGAGTTGCGATGCAGTTGCTTAACATTCATCAATAGTGCAATAACGATAAACTGTGCCGGATTTTTTACTATTTTTCCATTCAAAAAGTGACTTAGCATTCGTTATTTGGCCTTGGTAAGTTTGGTAAGTTCTCTGCAAACTTGCTCTTGAAGCATTTCGCTAAAAGGGACCAACAATACCATCGCATGGCCCTTTTCCGTGAGATGTAGCAATAAAGTGCCATTCCGCATCGAAACTAAATTTGTCTCTAAGTTCCTTAAGACGTTAGCGAATTCCAGCACAGCGTATTTCATTTTCAAAATCTTTCGTGGAATTCAAAATGATGTAAATTACAAAAAAACTTACATAATACGAAATGTTGCATATTCGGAAATGTTCACAAAATCATTACTCCTGGTATCATCTTAACTTTGGATTCATGTGAAAGGTGGATTTGTCTTCTTTTCTAGAATATAGCGTTTTTTAAAAAAAGTAGTCAATTTAGTACCTTTTAATATAAACAAAAGGATTTACTTTGTTTCAATGCCTTTCTAAAAATGGTCTAAAGTTGAAAATGGGTTAAGAAATGTTCTAGTTATAGGCCATTTTGTGGTCGGTACTTTTTTTTAAATTTTCAAACAATCATAACTTCTAAGACACACCATTTTTCCCTCTTTTTCATATGAAAGGTTATTTTTTTTTTGTCCAAAAAATATACTATTTCGGAAGGACCTTTTTTTTGTGCTTCTCTGATATATCGTAAGCTTAAATAAGGAAAAAACCTTGTTTTTTTTGGACTTTTTCCACTTTTTGTGTTTGAATATTTTGGACAAAAAAAAAAAAACGATAATGATATGATTCAAATAGGCTTTTAAAGATAAAGATTAGTACTTTCAATAACATGTGATAAATTTTAATGGTCAAAGATTACCCAGTTTTAATTGTTTTCTTTTTAGTTCGAGAAAACAGCAGCATATCAAAATATACCAAATTTCTGAGACTTCGGCCATAATTTATAAAGGCATTTCTTTAAAAAATAAGCAGATTTCGGAAAAGTTTTCCGAAGCGCACAGCAGGCGCTTTTCACAAAGATATGCTTCGAGCGTTTGCAACGCTGCATAATACTTCCAAAGCAACATAACGCTAAAGTTCTTGCATCGCAACGATTTCACTATGCTTGCATTGCGCTTTTTGCACACAAATGGTTCTGAAGCGTTTCTTTAAGCGCAACTTTGCTCAAAGCGCACACTCTGATCGTGAACTTACGTAAACAAACTTGCCTTACAAATATTGTTCTTATGGTTACACCGCTTTGTTATCAAACATAAAACAACATTGCCACTACCACTATTACTGTTGTCACATGCCAACCAAACAAACGAATGAAAAAATAACCAGCCTCAAAAATTGCAAGATATCTTCGAAAGGTGCTGCTGATTTCCAGGGAACTACAAAAAAATGTCATCCAATTTGTCCAATTTGAATCTGAGTGAATTACGCGATGGTCTCATGTCGACGGTGTACAATGAAACCGTTACACAATTGACGATTTTCAAGCAGGGACAACGTTTGAATTCAGCGACAACGACACCAGCACCAAGTCGAAGGACATCGATGTATAATGGTAAGTTAACTTAATTTGCTATACAACAAAAAAAAAAAAAAAAAAAAAAAAGAAAAAAAAACCACTTACTCTTGGGCAGTTTCAAGTTTTAATTTTTTTAAAAACAAACTAAAAAATTCACATGAAAATTCTTTTCCCAGCCGGAAGACTCCCAACAAAAAACAACTTTGATTTCGACAACGAAACTCTACCATCCGAGGAGATACTCAATGTGATGCAACTGGAACGTGAACTTAATGGAATCATCGACATCTACGCGTTGGCGTATAAAGCACTTACACCTCCTCATCAACCATTCACTACTGAGTCCGAGACCGAGACAACCAAGCCCATCGCAGCACTTAGGCAGACCATCGAACAGCGTGGCGCTGACAACAACAGCGAAGAGCAGCTACGAAATCAACTACAATCCTTGCAAAGTGAATTAAAATCCTTGAAGCAGCAAATCGAGACGCAACGAACCGAGGCAGAACAACGACGTGAACGAGCTGAAGAACGCATTGCTACACTGCGTCACCAATTGCAAAATGTACGACGCATCAACGATCTGGAACTGGACTTGGTGACCAAATGGGAGGAGAATCGTTACACGCAGGCTGAAATTGTTGGCGCAAAAGAAGAGAAAGCACTGCAGCAGGTTATCACTTATCTGCAGCACAAAGTCAACGGTGAACAACGCATTATTTGCGAGGTGGAATCATTTTATGGTAAACAGCATGAGGAGTATCGTGAGTTACTTAACGAATGGCAACTCCGCTATGCGACTGAGTCAGCCAAATATGATGCGTTCATACGGGATAAAAAGCAACTCATTATGGAAGTTGAGAAATCACATGAACGCCACAAGGAGACCTACGAAGAGCGTGTGGTATTCGTTACCGAGTATCTGGAGTTGAAGGCAGAGGAGCAACGTTTAATTCAATTGCAGATACATCGAGTTGAGTGTGCGGTGCAAATTCAGGCTTGGTGGCGTGGCACCATGGTGCGCAGAGGATTGGGCCCGTACAAAAAGAAATCGAAGAAGGGCAAAAAGGGTAAGGGCAAGGGAAAGTAAATTGTGGAAAATAATTAATAGCTATTTCGTTTAAAGAGCATTTTTAAATAAAAAAACGCTGTGAAAATGAAACGAAATGGAATTTTTTTGATAATCGTTAATTCGACGTTGGAAAGTATCTGAAAATAATTCTGAAATAAATCACACGTGTTTTTGAAGGATTCTAAGCAGTTTAAGGGCCAATTGCACAATGTTCAGTTAAGCCTTAACTAAAACTTCTTTAACTGGAACTTTGACATTAAATTTCATACAAAATTTTTATTTATCTGGAAGTTAAATTTTAACTGAACATTGTGAAACTGGCCCTAAGTCTCATAAAATTTTTCAAATTTTTCGTTTTGAGTAAAACAACAGTTAAGAACAATAATTAAGTATGATGCTTGTTATGAATTTAAAAAAAAAAACAGTCTGCCAATTCACGACCCTAAGTCTTAACAACAAATTATATTGGCCCAAAATCCATTGCAAAATTTGAGCTAAAAAACATAAAACTTTTTCAATTGGTACACTTTTCGGTGAGTTTTATGTCATTCAACGACTTTTCCCATTATAGAATTCCTCTATACAATGACATTTTCCAATATGCCTTGTGTATTAGAAACATAGGAATAGGACAATGGTTTTCGGAGAGTATGCTCTGTCCATTCACATTTGCACAGCTTGGTCCTCATTGAGATGACCATTTGTTTGGATCTTGGATAAAATTTGGCATTTGGATATTGAATATTGGATATTGAATTTTCTAACTGCGCCTTAAGCACTTGTAGAAAAAAATGTCCAGATACTGCGAGGACACAAATCGGAACCCTTATTTGCGCCCACATCCGTTTCTTTATTGTATCAATAGTATTATTTGAACTAAGCTGAACTGAATAGTATAAAAATCCTTAATTAAGATTAAATACATGAATAAATAGTTAAATAAGATTAGAATTAATTTATAGTCTAAGGAATTACTTTGTTAAGAAAATAGTTGTTGGATAGTTACTTCCATCTGGCTTGACAACTTATCGTACGACCGCTTGACGCGCAGTAGAACGGAATATGGATGATTATCGCTTGCAGCAGGAACCCTGCTTTCAAAACAGTAAGTACTAACTGTTAAATATTATAGCACAAAGGAAACAGCTGATCGTGTATGGATTACAAGTTCCGGCGATGAGATCACTCTCTCGAGTTATAAATGGCAATTAAGTAAGTCGTGCTCTCAACTATTCTTAAACGTACGTGGACACTGACTAGGACCGTAGGCTTCGATTTCTAAAAATATTTTGATCTGACCAGAAAAAAACAAACGCGCACAGGTTATCAGAGGTCAACGGGGAGACTGTGGCGGGCGCGACTCTCCTGACGTCTGGACGGAAATACAGATCGTGGACGGGAACATGAAAAGTCCAAGGTAGGGCAACGATGGTGTATCTAATTCAATTTTTTTTTCTAGACAGTGTTAAATCAAAACTTATAAAAAAGTCCATAAAAAAACAGAATAATAACATGTAGCTTAAATTTGACTGCATTCGCAGTGAAGCAGTATCGATACTAGCTGGCTTACAAGCTGCGCTCATATTATACAATATACTTATGTAGTGCAATGTTGGTTTGACTGCAGTACAATAATACGTTGATAACACAGCATACCTCATAGGTTTGAAATTGCTGCAGTTGTTTGTCAAATCCGAAGTCAAAATTGATCCATCAGCTCTAGATTTTGAGATATTTGAGTTTAAAAACACGACCATGGTTGTTTTTGAGGTTGGATGCAGACTGCTCAGAAAAATTTTTGTTTACCTAATTCTTTACGTAGTGCTACTCTTTTTCTTCAAAATGAGCTCTTCAAAAAAACTGTATGATACTTCCTTCAAAAGTTACGTCCGATTTAAAATGACATCATGAATTCCTATATAATGGCCATGGATTTATTAAAATATCTATACATTTTTTTAAAAAACATCATATAACACTTTTCAAGAGCTAATTTTGAAGGAATAAAAAAACATTATTGCAGTCTGCATCTAATCTAAAAAATAGCCGTGTTCGTGTTTTAACCTCACATTCTGACCTCGAGTTCAGAAAGTTCCTTCAGAAACTATACTCAGCTGCCTTGCCCTGTGTAATTGAATAAAACGTTTTTGCCCAATAAAATTACTTAAGATTCAATTTAGGACTAGAATTAAGTATTTATGATTTTCATTGCATCACAATACAGAGATCAAGCGATAATTTTTGATAGCCCTTTTCAACTTGGGTTGGTATTGGCCAAAAGGCACAAAGTAAAAATCTAAAACGAAATTATTTCATTGCTACTCAAATATAAATTACTGATATTTTATACCCAACGTCTCCAACATCAACATAAATTCCATTATAGAGAACTTTGAAGTTTTGCATAATTTAAAGCTGTCAGAAGGAGCATCTTGTTTTTGGCATAAAACTCTACCTAAATACTTGTGCAAGCGCAAAACCAGAAATAACAAAATTTATCTGCATCAAGTTCGACAGCAATGAAAGGACATTTTTCGCATCATCTTTTATTTTACTTTTGAATTTGGCTTGATTTTCTATACGTAACTGCATTTGAGAAGATTTCTGCTTTCAGGAAATTCAACAAATTGAAAATGATTTTTGCTGACTGCAATAAAAGTCACTGAAAATTTAGAGGAAACAAAAAAAAAAAAGTACTATGAAAATTTCGGCTTCATAAGCACTTTGGCAATAACAATAAAGATTTTTTCAATTTTACTTGAAGTTTTCTTCAACGTTGACGCCAACGACATCTGAAAAAATGACAAAAAAGTAGTAGACGAAAAGAAATCAGAACAGAATCATATGTATGTTGACTACTATCCTTTATCGACCTTGAGTGCTGAATATGACATAAAATTACAGGCAACAACCAATACAGAGTGCAAAGCCATTAGTTACTTGAACAAACTAACGAAAGAAATTAAAATTCAAAGGCATAGAATTAGGATCATGGTCAACATTCGCATTGATAGAAATGGAAAAGTTTATTGCAGTTGAGGTTACACAAAAGTTTGAGAAAAATATGAGTATTGTGGGCTTATATTGTTGTTAGGCATTACTCTAGACAAGCAGAATATTCAAGTTTGGCGCACGGTTTTAAATATTTATTTTAATACATTGTGAACTGTTTCCACACACGGCTAGGTGGAACCGATTTTAAGAAAGTTAAAACTGAGTCTGTATAAGTAAAAGTCTTAAAGTTTTGGATTTATTGGAATGAAGAAATTGTATTTCCTTATACATATGTGTCTACTCTGTGCAGACGATTCGAGTGTCTATGTAATAGTCATAGAAGGTTAGGAAAAAACTAAAAAATGTACTGCAATTCGATAAGAGAACGTAGCACCTCCCATGCAAGCAAGGTTTTCATCACTTGATATAATCCTACCAATTTTCAAATAGTTCTTCAAATGGCAAAGTGAAAAGCAATAAAACTTAATTTCATAAAAATACCAGAATTGGCCTTTCAAGGCAACATAAATTTTAGCCAAATCAGAACAAGAAGCTGTTTAACATCCTGCTAATTTCAACACGACCCAAGGAGAAAATAAGTGCTTCAAAAAACCCTTCTGAAGTGCTGTTGAATAAAAAATATTTAATAAGAAAAAAAAAAAAAAAAAATAAAAAAAATAAAAAAATAAATCACCCGCTGGGTTCGAACCCATGTTTTTCTAACTGCAGCCATACAAAATATCATTGTGTAAGTGCTTCTATATTTCCATGAGGACAAGCGCTTCTGAAGTGCTTGGTTCAGAAGAGCTTCAAATTATTTCGTCTTGGGGAGTCAATCAGAGTTAATCGCAATTGTTGTTGTATACTTTTTATGGTATTTTATTTTTGGCCGTAATAAAGATAAAACACTCACTAATTACTTTTTAGCTCAGTTTTGACTTGAAAATTTCCACAAATCCTAGTGAAGCTTGAAAGATAAGGTGCCGAAAACCGGTCGGTATTCGTCGACCTTAAGAAAATGAGTAAATTTTCCATCTGCACCTACAACGATGGCCGTTTTAAACAATTGTATGTTAACACTTAAACACTAGAGAATTGTAAGATCTACAGAGGGACGATTTTAAGTCCACGGAATGGGTGATAAACAGTGGCAATAAAAATACAAATTTATTTTTTCTTTTTATATTCTTCGGAGATTATTTAAAAAGTTCAAATACATATTGTAATATTGGAAGATGCCCGACTTATAAAGACAAAGCTCGCAAAAATGATTGGAGTATCTTTAAAATTCTTCACGATAACCTTGGCATGACTAAAGCGTGAAGTATTCTCGCGGAATTGTGGACCTTTATAGTGAAGCAAGAGATGAAGTATTAGCTCGAATTGTTACTGGGGACAAAACTTCATCATTATGAACTTGAGTCCAAACATTATTCTATGGCAAAAAAAAAAAAATCTTGACTCCAGTTCTCAAGATTTCCTTCCTTACAGTAAACAGCATAATTCATTTTTGCTAATGGCATCGGATATCCACAATATTCCTCAATAAGCTTTACCTTTTTTTCTCGAGTTATAATCCATTGAAGAAGTGGGTATCAAAATTCGATACAAAACAATAAATTACTATATAATATAGAAATATTATTACTATGGAGTTGAAATAACTTTTCTTCGATAAATGATAGCTCAGAAATTAATAATCTAATTGGAAAAGTCCGAAGGTAAAGTTCGATTAGGAAAATTATGGCTATGAAATGCAATTAACAACAATTAATTACACTGTTTATTATAAGTGTAATGTAATTTCAAAATAGCAATTTTTGCACTTCTAAGCAAGGACATCTTCCCAACCAGAGCCAATTCGGCGAATCTGTTTTTATACCCTAAACCCAGGGTTATTCACTTTAAACTGCTGTTTGTAACGCAAAAAAAGAAGAAAGGCAAGTATAGAAAAGTATATATGTACCTAGTCTGTGACCAAAAATTGTGTGGACGAAAAATAAAGTTTTGAATATCAAAAATTTTCGTTTTTTAAAAGTTTTCAGGGTCCCTTATCATGAATCTGAAGTCAGAATTCGGGAGTTTGTAAATCCAAGATAGCGGATGCAATATTAAGTCTCACAGTGGGAAAATCCTAATTTTGCATAATTCTGGCAAAAAATGTGAGACTTTGTATTGCATCCGCCATCTTGTATGTAAGAATTCTCAAATTCTGACTTTAGATTTATGATCAGCGACCCCGAACACCCCCAAAAGATGAAATTTACGCTAAAATATTGAAAACATAATTTTATGCCCTCTTTCGGAGCGCTTTACATTATCGCCATATTGAAATTTTTTTGAACACTACTCGGTTTTCGAAAGCCTTTAAAAAAACGAAAATTTTGACATCCAAAATTTTATTTTTCGTCCACACAATTTTTGGCCGCGGAGCTGATCCAATTGACGTGAAACGCCCCATATATTCTTGATCAGCGTCATCTCCTAAGTCCATATAGCCATGCCTGCTTGTCTGTCTGACCGTCTGTGGAAATAACATTTACGGGATAACTAAGAAAGATTGCACAGGCCCACAAAAAAAAGAACCTTGCGCGAAAGAACAGACCACCTGAACTTTATGTTTTCGGGGTCGCTGAATCCGAATATGGTGTCAGAATAGCGAAGTTGGTTCGCGTTTTTTCAGAAATTAACAATAATGCTGAAAATTTCAGATTTTTGCTGGTTTCTGAAAAATCGCTAATCTGGCACTATATTCGGGTTCAGCGACCCCGAAAACATAAAGTTCCGGTGGTTTTGTCTTTCGCGCAGGGTACTTTTTTTTTTTGGTCAGTGCACAAAACCACAAAAAAAAAAATTCCCTGCGCGAACCATCAGACCAACTGAATTTTATGTTTTCGTGGTCGCTGAATCCGAATATGGTGCCAGAATAGCGGAGTTGGTTTGCGTTTTTTCAGAAATCAGAAATAATGCTGAAAAAAATCTGAAATTTTCAGCGTAATTGCTGATTTCTAAAAAATCGCGAACCAACTTCGCTAATCTGGCACTATATTCGGATTCAACGACCCCGAAAACATAAAGTTCAGGTGGTCTGATCTTTCGCGCAGGGTACTTTTTTTTTTTTTTTGTGGGCCTGTGTAAGTTAATGATATTTAGTAAACTGCTTCCATCATCAAAGTTAGCCTGTGGAGATAATCTAACCAAGTTTTACTCAGATACTAGAAACAGTTAGTGGAACATGTGAACAAAAACTTGGAGAACACAGACAAAGGGGCATGGCACCTTCCATACAAGCAAGTTGTTGAACTCGTACAAGATTTAAGATTAAACTTATTTGGGAAAAATAGGTTCCGTAAAATTCTGAAATGGCAAGCCATATGCCATGGGCATGTACATTTCGGCACAGGCTAAAGGCACTTCCCTTAGACTTTGTTCTGGTTGGGCTTTTGTGGTGCAAAACAGACATTACTCAGTTTAGTTTAGACGAGTTTGGTTTCCAATAAAAACCTTGATGAAATTTTAGCAGAATTAGAAAAAAGTGAAAAAAATAGAAATAGAAAGTAAGTAGAAGTAAAAAACAGCGATGTCAATGTGAATCTTTGGACAACCCATGAAAGCTTTGATTATTTTCAGAGCTTAAATTATTTAAACTTTTTTTGCTATTACAATATTGAGCAAACGTAGGAACATAAGTCCAACAATATTTTTGAGTGTTCATAAAAAATTGCAAAAAATATTTTTGGTAAAAAAATGGTTAAATAGTATCCGACTATAAGTCTATATTTCCTACCTACTGTCTGCTTTTATGTATGTACATATATACATATAGAGTATACCCAATGTACTGAAAGAGGCATGACTTCCGTTTGAAAGCATTTCAAGATTTATTTTGGATCTTCATGTCGAGATTTACAGATTTAAGATAAGTTGAAAAAGAAGCAGCAGCAGCAGCAGCAGCAGCAGTAGCATCTTCACTGAAATCCAAATAAAGGACACGTAGGCAAATAAAAGTTTAATGTTTTAATAGTTTGAATGCTATTCCGGTGCGTGTAGAGCCGGATGATGGAACGAAAAGTGGGTCGGTCGATTGTTTCTTGTTACTTAGTTTGTTAAAGTGGGCGTTCTGCTGAATTGTTGAATTGTTATTATTATTGTTGCTACTTCGAATTGTTGTTGTTGTTATTCGATGGGTGAATGCAGGAGTTAATAGGCTGCCTTGGTATGCGCCAGACAAATAAATGTGATTTTTGTTGAGTGTTCTTTGGGCCATGATTTATTGAAATTGCTTTGTCAGTAAGGGTAAGTAAGGAAGGATGGCAACAAACAACAAAAAAACATGTTCATTCCAGATTTGTAAATATTTTTAAATAAAAATAAATGTTGTGGAAGAATTTCATTTAAGCACCATAACAAGGTAGAATTTATATGGCAGGAACTTATCAATTGTAGCCATGCTTTGCAAAAATATTTGTAGGCTTATATGTGCATATGCCTTATCTGATGCTAACTGATTTCATTATTATTTCAGAGCTTGTAGTATTTACTTGAAAAGAAAATTAAATAATTACATACAGTAAATCTTTAATTTCTCCTTTGAAATTAATTACAATTCTATGGCAAATCAAAAAAAAAAAAAAAAAATATTTGTTTTGTAGATCTTCAGAAATTTTCAAAGTTCGATCTGAGACAAATGAAAGGGATTCTAATATACTTAACTTTACTGCGTTCCTTCTCATCAACACGATAGATATGCAAATTTATCAAAGTTTTAAGATGTTTTGATGTGCCAGGAGGCTGAGGTAAAAGTCAAGTGACTTATTAATAATATTAATTGAAGAATTTGACATTGAAACACTATTGATTACACTTATCATATTTAGTGCAAAGTATATTTATGCACACTCAAAATAGAGTTTTATTTACCATGAAAACTATAAATTTCGGAAGAGACATATGCCAGGAGACTGTGCATTTTTGATTTTAAATTAAAAGTTTTTAATGAAATATTTTTTGGAATCGAGCTCATTTTCAGTGTCATACTAGAAGCAATTAAGATGTTAAGTTTTGATCATGAATCCATGAAATAAAGTTACATAATGGACAACACCCACTTTTCAACTGCTTGCCGAAAACGCCCAATACAATCATAATAAATACAGTTAACACACAGAATATTTGAAAATTTTATTAAAAAAAATTTGATTAAAATTTCTTTACAAAAAATCAAATTCTTTCATAATGCCATGTATCCAAGGCAAATAATTACTGATTTTCGTTAATGCTGACGCATTTGATGTTTCATTGCATGGTACATCACCCCAAGATACAACAGCAACTTGCCAATATGCGTTTAGCTTATCACTCCATTGAACCAATGGACTGCCCGAATCTCCACCACATGAACTGGCAATTGTACCAGTATATGTACATATATTCGATTCCTTATCTAGTTTTCCAACTGTTTGTAGCAATGGTAAGCACTCCTCATATGATATGATATTGGTATTCAATTTTTGTAACTCATCTGGTGATTGCCCTGATGTCAAACGGCCAAAACCAAACAATGTACTCATGCCCATTCGATATGTTGGTGCCAGCTCTATTGTTGCTACGTATTCATTTAAAATGAACGGTTCATCAACTTTTATCAAACCAATATCGTAAGGTCCTTTGTTGAGTCCATATTGTGGGTGTATCCAGGTATTGCGATAATTACGAATATCACGTACTTGAGCATTTGTTGTATTCCGAAAATTATGTGTACCAACTACAACTTGAAACCATGGCGAAACAAGACAGTGTCCACACGTAATTATCCAATCAGGTCTTATCAGCGAAGCGCCAGCAAATGCGTTTAATGTTCTTGGTGATCTTAAATGAACCATATGCTTTGCCTCATCAGATCTAGCAGTTTCACCTTCGAGTATACGTTCTGATATGATGACCTTTGAGCGTGCAATATCTGCACTGGCTATCAAGACCAGCAACACGACCAGTAGCAAAAATTTCATCTTGTCACAGCACAGTTAGGTTCCGAGTACTAAATTGACCAATGGCGATAAGAGCGCATTTATAGTGTTTTTAATTTCATTGCCTTTTATTTTTGTTTTATCGCCTTTGATTTTTTTATGACCACCTTTGCACAGTGGTCGCATATTTATTTTGCACTTTAATGTTTGTAACTTATAGAATTAGTGTGAATTGTTCGAATTTCTTTGACGCCAACCTTAAAAAAGTTGCCAATTCGTGATTAAAAGAGATTGTAAGTTTCACTACGATCAAAAAAAGTTGAGAATTGACTTATTATCTCTTAAGTATCAAAATATTAACTTTTAATACTTGGAACGAAATTTTTTTTGTGTATACCATTCCATTCGCATGCCTAGCGTAACAAGGTTTGCCACACCCCTTCCAATTTTGCTTAAATTTGGTACATGGTTTCGTTTAATGCCTAATCTGATAGAATTTGTAAAAAGTACTAAATTTACTACTATTTTAGTACTTAACTAATAAAAACGGTCCTACTTTTTAGATTTTCTTAAATATTTTTCTGGAAAGAAGGCAAAGCTATCTTTCATAAGAATTCAATACGAAGATAATAGCTTCACCGGCTTAAGATTTATAATTTTTAAGTAGGATTATAAATGTGGTGCATATTTTAAGATATTTAAAAAACAATAACTCCAATACTATCTTTTCATTAGATTCAGTTAGCTGAGTCTTCTTTCAGAAAAAAATATTTTAGAAGACCTAAAAAGTAGATGTATCTGTGAAATCGAAAGGGGTGTGGAAAATATTGCTACTCTGGGGGTATCACGCCTCCACAAAAATCACTTCATCATATCTCCAAAAATATTTATCGCACATGAATGAGATTTGATACATATATACAGAGCGCCAGGATAAATAATGTTCCGTGGGAAAATGGGCGACGCTAAAAAAAGAAATTCATAGTTTATGAGATGTGGTAGTCATGTAAAATGGATAGGGATAAATGTCATCCTTTGGAAAAATTGGTTATGCCACGTCAACTTAACAAGATTAGGTGATCCAACATTCACAGGGAAATCCTGGTTTTTTAAAAGATTTTAAATTTAACATTTGTACGGTGGAAAAAGTGTCACGTTCATATTATCACGTATCGATTCAGATTATGATCAAAACAAAGAAAAGTACAGAAGGTATATGAATAAAAAAAAATACATTATAAAGTAACATTGTTGCATAAGATTCTACGATAAGTCGCACTAAAAAATTCTGACTTATTTCGTTGAATTCTGACTTTCTTTGAATAGGCACGAAAACTACTTCTATTCTTGTCACGTTCGTTCTGCGTCGTTTTTTGCGTGCATCTTGGAACCAGGACTTCGCCTGCTGTTAACGTTGGTACTAATTATAGTGCTGCCTAGGAGCTATAATGTAAAGTTAAAACTTAAATAAAAATATGTTAAATGTGTATGATGGTCACGTTCGTCACCTAGGTAATTCCTAATGTTTCTGGCTTCAATTTTATTTCACACAACTTGTTTGAAAAACATACTACCTGTAAAAAGATAAATGGATTTTCCATGAAAACCTTAAAAAAAACTACTGGATATTTTCTCTAATTTCTTTTTTTAGTTGAAAGTACAATCCTTCCGGTTAATAATGGAAAATAATTTCATTCAAATGGCTGCCTCGGCTGGCCATGCAGTAGCCTACCCGATCGATCCAATTTTTAAGCTCATTATCGATTGTGTGCAGCTGTATTTCACCAATGGCTTCACGAATATTGTTCTTTAAAGCGTCAATTGTCTCTGGCTTGTCGGCGTAACACTTATCTTTGAGGGCACCCCACAAATAATAGTCCAACGGTGTCAAATCGCAGCTCCTAGGTGGCCAAACGACATCAGCTCTGCGGCTGATAATGCGATCTTCAAAAACAGGGCGCAAAACATCGAGTGTAGCTTCGGCTGTGTGGCACGTAGCGCAATCTTTTTGAAACCAAATGTTGCCAATATCCTCTTCTTCAATTTTTGTGAACAAAAATTTGTTCAACATGGCGCGATAACGATCGCCATTGACTGTAACGGCAACTCCGAAGAAAAATGGCCCAATTATGCGTCTGGACCGAAATTCGCACCAAACAGTGACTCTTTTTGGGTGCAGCGGCTTTTCAATGTATGCGTGCGGGTTTTCTGTGCCCCAAATGCGCCAATTTTGCTTGTTTACATACCCGCCAAGATCAAAATGAGATGATTTTTTTGGCAAAATCGGTATCTTCTGTAAGTCGATCACAGGCCCACTTAGCGAAGCGTATACACAACCATATTCGTTCAGCGGAAGGATAAAACTAATTATCTGTCAGTTCAGACATGAGCTAAGTGTTACCATTCACGAAATAAGCACTAGTTGAAAAAAAAAAAAACGTTAGATGGCGGACCCTGTATTTGACATGGATAAATTCTGGATAGATGTTACCTCTTAAGTAGCGCTAGCCCTTAAAATCTTTAAGTAACGATGAATTCAAAAAAAATAGCACTACACTTATAGTATTAGAAGTGACTTTGATCATTTCCAGTCAAAAAATTTTTAAATTTTAAAAAAGAAGGCGTGGCACTCCTTATACAACCGGTAAAGTGGAAAATTTTCCTTTTTGGCAATATCTGCCATATAAGTATGTATGATGTTATTTTCCATGTTGAAATTGTCAATTTAACATTAAAGACTGATTTTTTTATGTACGGAAAATGTTAATTTAAAAATACTACAACTGTCAATTTAACATGCCAAAATAAGTTAAAATAACAATTTTAATATGATTCCTTAAAATGTACTAGAAATGCCCCAGAGAAAGTGTGAACGTATTTCAGATAGAGGCAAAAAAGCCATTCTGATCTAAGCACATATCTATGTATATATTAATACGCAAGACAAAAACTTGTCCATATTTTTTTACTATGTTAGAAATAGAGTACGACTTTAAATTATACACCATTAGAAAGGTATTTGTATGAAGATGTGCACAGAGTTAAAATCTTGATAGTATTTTGGCTTCAAGCCAGGTAAAATTAAATACAAATTTTTAAATTTTTCGAAAGCATAATGCACAAAGAGAAAAACAAAAAGCATAGCACTGACTTGATGCTTTTTGTTTTGTTTATATTTTTCTTGAATTATACCAGGGATGATATACGAGCTTTTCTATTTTGTACCAAATAGCAACAAAAAAGTACTAAAAGTGTCCAACATTATTTTGTACTACTTGGGTCTAATGCAAAGTAGGGCAATTTGTTTTCGACCTAGACAAATTCAACACTGCACTATCGTAGCTATTTTTTTAGACGAATATAAGGTCGAATAATAAAAAATTACCAAAATTTATTTTTTATCTCAATATTGCAGTTGATAACTAACGGCTACAGATCAATATACACAAAAAAAAAAAAACTTTATCTACGATTTTATACCAGATTATCATGCAAATAAACTATGGCTATGTGATAAAGTTTCTAATCTTAATTTTTTATTCACAATAACTTTTTATAAATTTTATTAAAAAAAAAGAAAAAAAAAAAAAGTGCAATAGATCGTAAAATATGTTAAAAGAAGGCAAGAATGTTTCAATGTGAAAAAAAAGGTAGCATATGGTCGAGTCTAATCTCTGTTTGACGCCTTTTTTCTCTAAAAAGATGTGATAACTAATATATTTTGTGCGAATTTCTCATCTTTATTTATTCAAAAGTTCATAGCTTTAGAAAGGTTAGCCATATTTTGATGAGTAGAGACTCGTCTTTTTTATGCACTATAAAAAAACTCAGAAGCTTTAGTTTTTTTTTAGTAAATGTGTATTAGAACATTTTGTATAAAGTTTTCATATGAACGAATGCCTCAAATTGATGAAGAAAATATTCTTCGCAAATTTAGAAATATTAAAACATCATTTGGTGCGGGACCCGATGGTATTCCATCTTGCATTCTTAAAAATTGTAGCGAAGCTCTTGTTTTTCCAATCACGGCACTATTTAAAAAATCTTTAGCTCTTGGTATTTTTCCTGAAGCGTGGAACCTTCGTTTATAATTCCCTTGCATAAATCTGGTAGTAGATCTCGTATATCATATTAAAGGGGTATCGCTAAATTAAGTGCATTACCTAAGCTTTTCGAGCACATTTTAACTTTGCAAATTGCTCATAGTGTCAATCCATATATTTCTCCTCACTAGCATGGTTTTGTGCAAGGTAGATCAACTGTTACAAATTTGTTGGAGTTCTCTACTTGCACAATTAAACAATTTGAAAAGGGCTATCAAACTGATGTTATATACACTGATTTCAGCACAGCTTTTGATATTGTTAATCATGATTTGTTGCTATTATAACTCTCTCTGATTGGGTTTCCAAGCCCAATGCATAAATGGATTAGGTCCTATTTAAATAACAGAACTCAGAGTGTTATATTTAAAGGTAAACGATCAAATGAATATCCCGTTACGTCAGGAGTTCCCCAAGGCAACCACATCGGACCATTATTATTCATTATTTTTATGAAAGATATGCCATCTATCATAAATAACAGTAATGTGTTAATGTATGCTGATGATGTAAATATTTTTAAGCCTGTCAAAAACACATTAGACCATTCTAACCTTCAACTCGATCTTGATAATTTTACTGCCTGGTGTATCACTAATCGCATGACCTTAAACTTAAAAAAATACAATTTCATGACATTTTCACGCAGGCCTCCAATTTCTTACAACTACAAAATTGGCAACTGTATGCTTGAGTGTCTTGAATCCTTCGAAGACTTGGGCGTAAACATGGATCCCAAACTGAGCTTTAATTTGCATATTTCTAAAATAGTAAATAAAGCCAACAGTTTTCTCGGCTTCATAAAACGGTGGTCTAAAGAATTTTCCGATCCTTATACAACGAAATTATTATTCACATCGCTCGTACGACCGATTTTGGAGTATGGTTCCGTTGTTTGGAGTCCTCAATATAAATGCCATATAAAATCTATTGCGTCAGTACAAAAACAGTTTCATACCTTTGCCTTACGAAACCTACGTTGGAGTCTTAGCACCAACTTACCGCCTTACGTTCATCGACTCAAATTGCTTGACCTGCTCACTTCAGAAAACCGCTGAACAATGCTTAATGCTTGTTTTATCTTATACCTAATAAATGGCAATATTTATAGTGAAATCCTATTGAGAAATATTTATTTCAATGTACCTCATCACCCAACTAGGCATTTTGAATTTTTTTACCTGAGTCAGCAGCCACTTTGACGCTCTTGTAGTGACTTTAATATGGTTTTTAATGTAATCAATCTTAATGAATCCTTTCATCAAATTAATAGAAAAATTCTAGATCTCTTGGAAAACTTCATTAGATAAGTTTGCAGCTGCGTGCCACATATTCTTTTGAATTTGAACATCTATAAAACCGTATTAACTGTTTACATCGCTTGACTGCGATATTATTTCCAGCCTACAAGAAATACAACGATCATTATGACATGCATCGTTACATCATCCACTATTGTGTATCATTTAGATGGCAATTCATCATACCAGCTTCCACAAAGCGTTTTATCTAACGCTGTGGCCATAGCGTTCCTTCCAGTGCAATGTATAGCGTCCTTCTAGTGCTAGGAATGTTCGCGAGCACCATTCTCTGCTCTAGTTCCTGGGCAAAGAGTTTGGAAGAGCAATTTAAGGAAACTATTGCGAGTATCTCTCAAATTGCATATTCATATAATGCTTTGTAACGGTACTATTTGAACCACTTTCTTTTCTTGTAACCACTACTTTCATCATACCAGCTTCTACAAAGCTTTTTATCTAACACTGTGTTCTTAGTGCTCCTTCCAGCGCTTTTCGTCGAGATAGTGGTTGCATTGTATAGCGTCCTTCTAGCGCTGGGGTGCTTCGCGAGCACCATTCTCTGCTCTAGTTTCGGGGCAAAGAGTTGGGAAGAGCAATTTTAAGGAAACTCTTGCGAGTATCTCTCAAATTGCATATTTCAATAATGCTTTGTTACGGTACTATTTGAACCACCTTATTTTTTTGTAACTATTACTTTCGGATCCAGCTGGCTGCCACCTTGCTGTTATTTATGAGCTGTTTTTATACGAAACTTATAATTTTTTGTCTCGCTTATCTGTTTTAATGTTTATAGTTTTGATTGTTTTATGTAAAATAATAATTATTGTAATTTATAAGCGCATTACAGCTCAGTAAATGGAACTAAATGGAACTAAATAAATATGTTTTCATTCAAAAGGATGATCTTTTTCTATTATTTGCCCAGTAAGTACTACGCAACAAAACCTTTGCAACGGTATCAAGTAGTGATGAGCAAACCAAGACCAAGACCACAGCAGTCTTGGTCTTGGTTTTGATATTGAGTTTTGGTCTTGTTCTTGCTCATTAAGTCTTGGTCTAGGTCTTGGTATTGGTCTTGAAAAAATTTTCAGAGATATTGAGTATTCAAAATTTCAAACCCATATTTTCCCAAGGCAGTTGGGTTTTTAAGATGCCAAAATACAAATTGAGAGATGATTTTATCATCAAAACGGGAGTGAAACAACTTTTAACCATAAATTACCAAGACTAAGAATCAGTCTTGGTCTTGACGATTATCGTGAACAAGACCAAGACCAAGACCAAGATCATAGCAGTCTTGGTCTTGCTCTTGCAAAAATATCAGCATCCTGGTCTTGGTCTCGCAAAATTACCAAGACCAAGAACAAGACTCGAGACCAAGACTAATTTTGCTCATCACAAGGAGTATCCAAAGGTTGGATCGAAATTCCTATGGCCGCCATCTTGAACATTTTCGGAGTTTTGGAAAATCATTTTACCACAGTAATATGTGCGTCAAATTCTAACTTCTCACTAATTTTCATAGAAATCGGAGTCGAATCTTGGTCGGTAACGCAAAGAAAGACTCCTTACCATCTTCACTAAGAGGGTCATTTGAATACCAAGGGACCCTTCGCTCTACTTCCTTCAGTTTCAAAGATCGCCCTTTTCACTTTTAAAATTTTTTATTATCGATTTACAAATTTTAGTGCTTCAACTTGAACTCACGAATTCTTTTTTATTTATTTTCCAAGTGCGATTACTTATAAGCAAAGTTATGTTTCAGCTGCATACCATGAAATAAGACTGATTTTATTTTCTACCTATAGCTAAAGTGAAAACAGCAAACTGTAACTCGCTACTACAAATTTCACTTCAAAAACTATTCTTTGCATTCTTACGACAACTTCTGCTAATTTTCCGCTGCACGTACTTTTCTGCGTAGGAATTGAAGTTTTATTTGCATATCATTGTACTTTGCAAATTTGCGCTTATTACGGTGGCGCCGCCAAAAGATGATGCAAGTTTGCTGCCTCTTTTAAGAAGCCCTTTTTTGCACTAAATTCTTTTGAAAAGATTTTTGCACCAAACTTACAAGCAAAACTTAAGCGAAATCTAAAATGAAAACAATAAGTGTAGTAAAGAGTATGTAATTTAAAAAGTTGATATCACTCAGTCGGAAAATATTTTAGTGCCACATACGATAATTTAAATTGTGGAATGTAGAAAGTACGAAACAAAAAATTACAAGAATTTCCTGCAAAACTAAAAGAAAAATAATTCCAAAAACTAAGCCTCGAACAGACTTCAGAGAGAGTGCTGAGACTTTATGCGCCTTTAACAGAAACTTGAAATAAAATGTTTTATTTTGAATAGATTACTACTACAATGCTTTGCATGAAATACATACGATTATTCACAATAAATTGCATGATACATTCCTACAGAGCAATATGTGTGAACATTTCATATTGCCATATGTTCCAAAGTTAATAACGCACCAAGCTTACACTTAAATAAGAATTCTTTCGCAAGACTTTCGTCGGGCTTGATCCAAATAATTGAAAATTTCAAAAATTTTTGCAATTATTTTTTGCCAACAATGAGACACAGATTATTGTGCTACTTTGGGCTTGGCTTATGTGAGTGTGTGTGTGGCTATATACATATACATGCATGTTTGTGTTTGTCAGCGGCAAGAGTTTTGTAATAGAGTAGAAAATGAGAGCATCATGCAGAGTGGCATCAACTCGCTTATTGCAATCAGAACGTGTTCATTGCATACTTTTGAGAGTTAGCAAAAAAAAAAAAAAAAACCGTACACAAACGCATGCATTACACATTTTTTTGCTTGCTGCGTATGTGTGTGCGAAATTCGCAAAAGTTTTTTGCGCATTTTTTCAAAAATTCAAACAATGAGAGCAATTATAACCAAAAATGTGGCATACTTTTGAGCATCTTTTGTAATAATTTCATTCCTCATATTTGCCATAATAAAGTGATTTTTCCTTTTTTATAGCCTTTTTGTTTTTGCCTCATTAACGCACAACTCATTACTTTAACTAAGTGAACCACAAAAATGCTATAAAAGTCAACATCAATTTGCGCTGGAGAGAAAAGTTAAGAGTAACAATTTTTTAACTAATGCCTAAAAGTATGTTTCAAATAGTTAATTCTTATGGCAAGTTTTAATGCAAATATTTGAAAACCACGCTGCGTATTTTCTAGCTGTAAAATAAAAACAACAAAGTAGCAAAATTTTGCGAAAATCACATATTTATAGGACTAAATGTATGACACACTTGAGTGCTTTGGTAAATAAGTCCAATCAAAATATGCGAAAATGTGTTGAAAATTAAAAGCTTGTGCGGAATCACGCAATTCCTAAGCAAAACCCGTAGGCAGGTGAACAGCGATAGGCTGTGGTGGCACAAACATATATAACCCAGTTAACATATGTGGAGAATGTCAGACATTTGAAATTCCTGGGCTATGGATTTGGAATTGATGTAATAATGATGAAATTATTAATTTCATTGCATAGTTTTAGGCGTTGCATAGTTGTCAAATTGTTTTATTAGGAGCAGTCCAAGAATGATAAAATACAGATTGCGCCATCCGTAGGTTGAAGAGTAAAATGACGTCAGTGTTGAACTTCCAAGGTTTCCAATGAATGCCCTATAAGAACAATTAATTTTTATTCCTTTGTACGCTTCTTTGTTTATTACGAAAAACTAGAATTCATTACACAGGCCCACAAAAAAAAAAAGTACCATGCGCGAAAGATCAGACAACCTGAACTTTATGTTTTCGGGGTCGCTGAATCCGAATATGGTGCCAGAATAGCGAAGTTGGGTCGCGTTTTTTCAGAAATCAACAATTATGCTGAAAAATTTTAGATTTTTTTCAGCATTATTTCTGATTTGTGAAAAAACTCGAACCAACTCCACTATTCTGACACCATATTCGGACTCAGCGACCCCGAAAACATAAAGTTCAGGTGGTCTGACCGTTCGCGCAGGGAATTTTTTTTTGCAGTCGTGTGCACAGGCCAAAAAAAAAAAACAAAAAAAGTACCCTACGTGAAAGATCAGACCATCGGAACTTTATGTTTTCGGGGTCGCTGAACCCGAATATAGTGTCAGATTAGCGAAGTTGGTTCGCGTTTTTTCAGAAACCAGGAAAAATCTCAAATTTTCAGCATTATTGTTGATTTCTGAAAAAACGCGAACCAACTTCGCTATTCTGGCACCATATTCGGATTCAGCGACCCCGAAAACATAAAGATCAGGTGGTCTGATCTTTCGCGCATGGTACTTTTTTTTTTTGTGGGCCTGTGTTATTTATGTTTATATTTTGTGCCTAAATATTGTATATCATTTATAAATAAATGTTTAATGTGCTGATTTTAGCTAAAAATTGTAAAACATTTTTGGCTTTTCAAAAATCTTAAAGAAAAAGTATAAATATTTTGAGTTGTGGCAACTCTACATTGAATATGTTTAAAGAGCCTGTGTCAAAATAATTTGACAATTTTATATATTATATTTTTCGTTAAAACGGTTTTTACGAGTTTTAAGCGGTTTTAAAAGCCTTTAATAACATACTTTCAGTGAAAAAAAATTATTTAAACTTATTAATAACTCAGAAAAGTGCCTGTGAAGTGTAAAACAAACAAAAGCTTCAAAAAACATTTTGTGTGAAATGAAGTGTACAGTGGGCAGTTGAAAACAGGACAGTTGCAAAAAAAACGTTGATAATTTCGAACCTTTCGCAAGTGCAGGAGGTGCAGCGCCTTACAGTCAAAATATACCCAGTTGTTATTCAGAGCTTGGACCGACTATTCATCCATTCTGTGTGAATTTTGGTTGCATTATCTGAAATAACTCTTGCTCTACGTTTGAAAAATTAAACATAAGAGGGCTTTCCGAGCTTACTAAGTTTTTGTTCAGAACTTACATTAAAATTTATGTTTAAAACCACTTATTTCAAAGTTTTCAATCGCTTCTTTTGTAATTGTGAGTGATATCATTTTTCTCTTTCACTGATACAAATTAAATTTTAAAGTTATTATTAATTTAATTATTTGTCTATTATGTACTTTAATTTAATGCCTTATCGACGCTTAAGCTAAATACATATTAAATAAGAATTGTTTTTGTACATGCAATATAAATAATAATAAAAACAAACTTATGTAAATTTTTTTTGTCTTTTAATATGTATTCTCGTTGCATTTTCGTATATAGTGCTCTTAAATAATGTTTTCACTTTTTTATGTCCGTTAACAGATTTTGCTTAATATTTTTGTTTTTAAACTCCCGAGCTGAATTTTGCAATGCCGGCAAAGAATAAAGTTTCATTGAATTATTTTGCTTCAAATAATTTCAACATACGGACGGACATGGCTACACCGATTTAGGAAGCAATGCTGATCAAGAGGTTTATGAACTCTCCCTATATACCTCCGTGTTTGCTTGGTAAAATAGGTCCTGAAAAAATAATGAATTACTTCAGGTTTTTAAGTAAGTCGGACCAAATTAAGAGCTGAAATTACTTTTTCGAAAGAAGCAGACTAAAAAAGACACAAAATGTTCCTTTCAAATCAAAATAATAATAGAATAATTTGAAATGGGTGACATGCAACTCATGTCAGTCATACACTCTGTATACTCTAACGATAACGTCATTGTGTGAATAGGATGATCCGATAATAATGTGCTTATTTAATATACCATACAGGGTAAAAATGTATCCAAAATAAATTTATTTTAACATAAAAAGTATCTCCTAAGTTTTCTTAATCATCGTTTCTTGCATCATTGAAAATTTCCTTGCGAAAATACACGCGAGAATAAAAACAAAACATAAATGTCACATCCCGGATGTACTATCAAATAGTGAACAGATATAAATGAATTTGTTCCACTGTTATGTTCTTCACATAATTTTATAATTTCAGCTGCTCAAAATTTCAACCAATAGGAACGCGTTTAAGATGACGTCAGAACAAATCAAATTTCACGCGCCTGATGTCGCAATCTTTATTTTATCATTCTTGGGAGCAGTCAGTATTTTCGCAATAAAAATGCGCCATGCTTTTAAGTTCTCATTTTAATACTGGGGAAAAAATTCCTCAAGTGCGCCAGTTAAGAAATT
Source organism: Calliopum simillimum (assembly GCA_951812925.1). Taxonomy (NCBI): domain Eukaryota; kingdom Metazoa; phylum Arthropoda; class Insecta; order Diptera; family Lauxaniidae; genus Calliopum; species Calliopum simillimum. Next base: position 127,172,873 of record OX638368.1, read on the forward strand.
AAATATTGAGTAAATAGAGAACTGACAGTGAAGAAAAAGAAGAGATTCATTGTATTTTCAGCTCAGTCAGTTTTGGTTTTTCGACTGTGTTTTTTTTTTTAAGAAAAATTTTAAAATTTGGTAAAGAACGCAAGTGTGCACCATTCTCCGCGTAAGTTTTGTTTATATTACTAAACATATTATTTTACCTTTATATATGTAAAACAATGAGCAATAACGGGGGCTATCCACCAGTTTCAACGTTTAAAAAAAATTGCTATTTTAATTGGGATATCACCGTTTTTGCAACATTTTGTCATTCTCCGTTTCATCATTCTCCGTCGTTTTTTTTTTGCAATATTTCAACATTCTCCGCTTAAGAGCCCTCTTTTTGTAAGTTTTGCTTAAACTATTTATTTAAAAAAAAAAAATCAAATCAAACCCGTGCATAGAGAGACATAATTTACAAACTTTTGTCACTTGCCTATAAAATTTGTATATTAAACAAATTATTTTTGTTATGTATTCTGTTCTCTTTCTCTTCCTCTCTTTTTAAAAATACTACTTAAATGTTAAAACAAACATGTCTCTCCAAGCAGAAGTTGGTGGCGAATCACTGTGCAAGCGCTTTTAAATTTCTATGGGTATAAGTGCTTTAAAAGTGCCTTGTTAAGAAACGCTTGATAATTTTCCCCTTGGAAATGTATTTATATATTCCTGACGTTTAAAAAGTCGCGACATTAAAATATGACAACGATGACGACTAAAAAGATCATCACCGCTATCTATGTAAATCCTTCGCAATTAAAAATGTTTGCTGGGTAACATATACTTATGTACATAAGTACATTCGAGTATGTATATTTTAGCACTAGTGTAGGCATCAATGCATGTGTAAGCATATTACAGCGGCTTAAAATCAAGAAAATAACAACATAAATGTGCAAATTGAAGAAAATCCAGTGCTAAAGGCTGGAATTTAAAGCGTACGTGAAGATTAGGGTGGATCTTTAATGCAAAAAATTCCAAACTGATGAAAAAGGTTGGCGGTAGCAAGAAGTCTTGGTCTGATGTGTGATTTCAGTGATGACGCAAACTTTCCAAAACCTAATGAAGGATCAGAAAAGTCATTAAAGTTTAAAAAAAACGAAAAAACTAAAATACATTAAAAAATGCGAGAAAATATTTAGAAGGTTGAGAAATTAAAATAAAAAAAAAGGAAAAAAGTCAAAATATGTTCAGAAATTAAAAAACTCAGAGATTTAAATCGAAAAATTTCAAAAACGTCGAATAAGTCTGTAACATTTAAAGTGTAACTCTACACACTGCTCCTGAAGCATCATTAAGTTCATCTAAAATGGCAACGTATACTGAATGTCTCCGAGTGTTTGTAATGTTATTCTGATGAAATATCACTTTGAATCAAAATCGTAGCTGATTCATTTTTGAAAATATCTCGATTTTTCCAATTGGGGCATTTTCCCATACAAAAAGAAAAAAAATTTTTTTAACTACATTAAACAAAAATTAAAATAATCACAATCGATGTGTTTTGCGATGCTTAACGCGAATCCAACCTCAGAATTGCTCTATCGTGTATAGTTTATGAGATATTGTAACCTAAAGACCAAAAAAGTCCTTTTTGCCATTTTTTGAAGCTATATAACTATGTAACATATCATTTATTCGTCAAATTTGGCTTAGATATTTGAAAGCCCCAATCTTTTCCTTTATAGCCTAATTTAATTTATGTTGATATCTTATTTTTCCTCAAAAATATCCTAACCTAAAAAGACACAAAAGTGCAAAAAACCCGTTTTGACAATATTTTGGTCTACGATATCTCTTAGAAGCATGAATATATAAATATAATTTAAATTAGGTTTTAAAGGAAAAGCTGAGACTTTTAAGTATCTAAGCTACATTTGACGAATAAATGATATGTTACATAGTTATATAGCTTCAAAAAATGACAAAAAACGACTTTTTTTGATCTTCTGAGGTTGGATTCGCGTTTAGCATCGCAAAACACATCGATTGTGATTATTTTAATTTTTGTTTAATGTAGTTAAAAAAAAATTTTTTTTTCTTTTTATATGGGAAAATGCCCCAATTGGAAAAATCGAGATATTTTCAAAAATAAATCAGCTACGATTTTGATTCAAAGTGATATTTCATCAGAATAACATTACAAACACTCGGAGACATTCAGTATACGTTGCCATTTTTGGTGAACTTAATGATGCTTCAGGAGCAGTGTGTCTACACACTAAAAAATTATAGTTTACTTTTCTTACTTTTGATCCCCTTTGGTATTGATTTTAAACTTTTTCCCGATTTTTTTCCAAAAAAGTTTGAAATTTACACCAGAAAAGTATGAAATTTATTCCAAAATAGTTTAAAATTTATACTTTTTTTGGCATTGTTCTATATGAATACTTTTTGGTCTTAAGATTAATCTAAACTAAACAGTATGAACGTTACTTGATGGGTATTTACTGTAATGTCCAAGCAAAAAAAAAAGGAAAGAAGTGACCGCACTATGATTCGAACCGGGGCCCGTTAGTGTGATGGAAAGAAACTGATTATAGAAAATTTTTTCTGACTATATATTCTTTAAAGGATTCATTATTGTGAACCATAACTTATGTAAGCGCCACCTTAGTCCACAAGCAATCAGAGAGAAGCACTCATTCCTAGAAAAAGAAAAATTTCCCGAATTTAACTCAAAATGCGCCATTTATTCGCACGTCTCTGCTGATGTGAAAGTGCAAAGCCATTCGTTATCCCATATACCAGACAACAACAGCTAAAACAATAATATGTATCTAAGTACTAGCAACCACCATATTGGCAATCCTGTGTGTGGTTCCTCTTGCAACACACTCTGCTTGGAGGTGCGATTATAAAGCTTCTGCATCATTCAGCGCCAAATGTCGATAATTACATTTAAACGTTGAACTCATCGTCCTTTAAGCATTTTGCGTCGTAATACGCACCCTGAGCGAAATGATGTGCTTAAGTGTTCAGAGATGGCAGAAGATGATCTTCTCACCTTTGCTCAATTCATGAATTGCCATCTCAAGAGCGTATGGGGTAAGTCGGCTTTTCTTTCTACAAAAGCCAGTTGTTGTTGGTTGTTGGTATAACATATATGTGTGTAATCAGTGTGTGGCACAAATTGAAAACAGTTAACATTGAATAGAACAATTACACAAGAGGAATTGGGAAACCGAAAGCATTTCCGTATTTTTCTTTTTCCACTTTCCAAACTTTATGTAATTGAAAAGATATTTTCTAAAGATATCTTTAATTTTCTTCAATTTCTCCAAAAGTTTGTTTGTGATTAAAGGGTGGATTACTCATTAAATCTTTGAACATGAGATAAGGGTGGATTTATTTATGATGTCAGTTTAATGACAAGCTTGAAATTTTAAAAACATATGGTCATATCCGAAAATAATCTTCACTTATGTGACGCAGGTTTTTAGAAAAGTTTTTTTTTTCATAACCAAATGTGACGTATAAAATGAAATTCCCAATAGGTGAACAAGAAAATTTCGGCATGAGGGGCTGTCGGTATCGAGATTACCGAGAGCACACATTTCAGAAGTAGAAGTAGATATGCAACGGGGCACCTTTCAAATTATTTCCAAGTAAATTTCAGAAAAATAGTATGTGGCACACGGTCAGGGAATGGGCTAAAAAAGTCCAAATCGCTCATTACGCCCAAATGACAGGTCCTAAGGCTCTGAAAAAATTCAAGCAAATTCCTTGATGAAAAATAAATCGACTTCGTTAACGAGTAAAAAACGAAAAACGCTAAATTTTGTAAATAAGTCAAGTATCAGAACTGCTTGAATAAACTTAAAACTTATAAAGCAATTACTTCTTAAATTGAGCATTTTTTCAGTCTTTAGAAAAACTAGTTTGAAATAGAACATAATACTTTGAACTAGAAAAAAAAACTACTTTTTCCTAAGCCAAACTAATCCTTCGGAAGAAGCATATCATTCCAAAGTACATCGTTAAAAAATTAGTAAGAATGTTTTAAGGCGAAATACGATTTATATATGCGGTATTACAAAAGTAACCGGATAGCATATGGGTTTTGCATCTCCGATTTTTCCGAAACTTTTTTTTTCTTATAGTACTTACTAGTTGATTCATGATTCCATGATTTTTAAAATTTTTTTTTATCAATACCTACGATTTCAAGGGGTATTATTATATAAAAATATGAAAAAAGTACATTTATAAATTTTTTGAAAAGTTCATAGTTTGGTAATAGTCGGCCAAATCATGAAATTTTTTTTTTATATTTTGTTCTTTTAAGAAAATTAAAAAAAAAATCATTAATTTTTCCACTCCAGCATTTTTTTCAAACATGCTAACCCCTATTTCCCACCCCTGACGCGGGCTCCCATACAAAATTTTGATCAAAATATCAAAAAAGAAATTTCTCATTGCCGGAAGAGGGAAATATGTGCACCACCATAATAATTTTACCTATCCAACATTTTTCTGGAACATATTATCTATTTTTTCCACTCGGCAAAAATGTTCACTGGCTCCCATTAATTTTGCCTCCACAACATTTTTCTCGAAAATACTGCCCCGATTTTTCCACACCTTAAAAAGGCTTCCATGCAAAATTTAGATCAATTTTGTATGGGAGTTCCTCCCTTTAAAGGATGGAATAAGCAGGGTAGTATGTTTGAGGAAAATGTTGGGGAGGAAAAATTAGTTTCATGCTTCTTGATTTTTCAAACACAACTTTTAAACGGTAATAGATTTAATTTTATTGTTAACTAGCGGTTTTACCCGGCGTTGCTCGGTTTTTGTATTATTTTTTACTGTGTTATTCGCAGAATAAAACAAAAATTTGCTTTATGTAAATAATTCCACAAATATTATTAATAAAAATATATTTTTAAGCAAAAAAGGTAATACAAAAAATATTTTTATAAAATAATATTCTAAAACAAATGCTCCTTTATATTTATTTTGTTTAGTTCTATAAAAAATTTTACCTCCACAATGTTGGTAAAAGTCTTTAAATTTCGAAAATCATCTTAAAAATCAATCAAATCAAAAGTATCAAAAAATATTGAAATACATCGAAGAAGTCGGTAAATGTTCAATAGGGCGTTTCACGAAAACAACTTTTTTGATTTTTTTCAAACCTTAAAGCGGATTTGGGTGTATTATGGGATAAAAATAACCCATGAATTTTTTCAGATTTTTTATTGGTCATTGAGAGGTCGCGATATCAACTTTTTAAAAAAAATTTTTTAAACTGTAAAAATAAATTGTCTAATACCTGTTTTATTGTTTTTAAATAACTCTGACTAACTAAATCACTCACTTTTGAGTCGCTTGGACCCGTAGAATACGAAAAAAGTCATGAAGATGAAAAAACTAGCAACGTTCTACTGGATAGACCCGTGTATTCAACATAATATCACTGATTTTTTGATATTTTTGTCAATTAATTGCCTAATTTTGGTAAAAAAACGTTTTTATTAATTGTGAAAAAGAAACGTCAAAACATATTTAAGAACATATGAAAAGGTAAGTAAATTAAATGAGTCATATTCTTAAACAGATAGGGTAGTTTGCCCGGCACAGTGATATCTTAAGCTTAAAATTACGATAGCTCATGAACGGTGAGTCACACGTTTGAAGTAAAAATATTTGTTTATAGGGAATTACTTGCACTACAATCTACATATGACTTTTTTCAGATGACTTATAGTTTAGCAGATATTTTTGTAACAAACCAGAAATTTCGAAACAAACCGTTTTTTCAAAAAATATCCAAAACGGTTAATCCTAGAAAAAACATTTTCTCGCATTTTATAGAACGTTTAATTCCCTATAAGAATCTCTCCGAACTGTTTTTTCGTCCGACTTACCGTTCATTAGATATCGCGTCTTGAAATCATTCAGAATTGAACATTGTACAGTACAATGCATCGTACAATGTTCAATTTTGAATGATTTCAAGACGCGATATCTCATGAACGGTAAGTCGGACGAAAAAACAGTTCGGAGAGATTCTTATAGGGAATTAAACGTTCTATAAAATGCGAGAAAAAGTTTTTTTCTAGGACTAACCGTTTTGGACATTTTTTGAAAAAACGGTTTGTTTCGAAATTTCTGGTTTGTTATAAAAATATCTGCTAAACTATAAGTCATCTGAAAAAAGTCATATGTAGATTGTAGTGCAAGTAATTCCCAATAAACAAATATTTTTACTTTAAACGTGTGACTCACCGTTCATGAGTTATCGTAATTTTAAGCTTAAGACATCACTGTGCCGGGCAAATTACCCTGTCTGTTTTAGAATATGACTCATTTAATTTACTTACCTTTTCATATGTTCTTAAATATGTTTTGACGTTTCTTTTTCACAATTAATAAAAACGTTTTTTTACCAAAATTAGGCAATTAATTGACAAAAATATCAAAAAATCAGTGATATTATGTTGAATACACGGGTCTATCCAATAGGGCGTTGCTAGTTTTTTCATCTTCATGATTTTTTTCGTATTCTACGGGTCCAAGCGACTCAAAAGTGAGTGATTTAGTTAGTCAGAGTTATTTAAAAACAATAAAACAGGTATTAAACAATATATTTTTACAGTTTGGAAACATTTTTTTAAAAAGTTGATATCGCGACCTCTAAATGACCAATAAAAAATCTGAAAAAATTCATGGGTTATTTTTATCCCATAATACACCCAAATCCGCTTTAAGGTTTGAAAAAAATCAAAAAAGTTGTTTTCGTGAAACGCCCTAATGTTCAAGCATAACCAAAAACTTTTTAAATATCGGTGAAAGTCCAAAATTATCGAAAAACATCTTAAATATCGGTAAAAGTCCGAAAGTATCATAAAACATCTGAAATAGCGATGAAAGTCCAAAAGGATTGAAAAATATTGAATTTCATCGAGGAAATCGTTAAAAAGTCTGAAGTATCGAAAAACATCTTAAATATTGGTAAAAGTCCAAAAGTATCGAAAAATTCCAAATGTATCGAAATATATCCAAAATATCGGTAAAATTCCAAGTGCCGAAAAACATTGGAATACATTTCAGGTGCTCCAGGAAACCATCAATTAGAGATGTTTTTTCTTCTAATGTGCCTAGATATTCTTCTTTTTAACTATGAAGTCTTCATATGACCTTCGGTGGGTCCCAAAAAACTATCAATTAAGGTTTATTGGTATTCTGCCATACATGTTGTTCCTCTAGTATGCCTAGATATTCTTCGATTTAACTATAAAGTCTTCGAGTGACCTTCGGGTTACCAGAAAAATATCAGTAAAGGCTAGTTGATAGTTCACCATAGATTTATTTCCGCTAGTGTACCTATTTATTCTTCGTTTTGAATATGAAGCTTACGGGCGACCTCGGGTGTCTTTGGGTTTCTTAGAAAACTTCGGCTGACCTTCGCGAACATTCGAATTTCCCAGAAAACTATCAGTTAAAACTTTTTGATAGTTCGCCATATATGTTTTTCCTCTATTATACCTAGATATTCTTCGTTTTGACTATGAAGTCTTCGGCTGTCCTTCACGAATATTCTCTGGTTTCCCATAAGACTATCAAAAAAGGCTAGTTAATAAATAGTTTGTCATTGATGCTTTCCCTCTTTTATACCTAGATATTCCTCGTTTTGACTACGAAGCAATCGGCTGACCATCGCGAACATTCGGATTTATCAGAAAACTATCAATAAAGGCTAGTTGATAATTCACCATAGATTTATTTCCTCTAGTGTACCTAGATATTCTTCGTTTTGAATATGAAGCCTAGGGGCGACCTTCGGGTATGTTTGGGTTTCTTAGTAAACTATCAGTAAAGGCTAGTTGATAGTTGACCATAGATTTATTTCCTCTAGTGTTCCAAGATATTCTTCGTTTTGATTATGAAGCCTTCGGGCGACCTCCGGAAATCTTCGGGTTTCTTAGAAAACTAATAGTGAAGGCTGGTTGATAGTTTTATTCCCTCTAGTGAACGTTTTGTCTATGAATCCTTTGGCTGACTTTCGGAAACCTTCGAGCTTACCAGAAAACTATAAGTTAAGAGAAGGTGATAGTCCAAAATAAATGTTTTTCCTCCAGTATATCTAGATATTCTTCGTTATGACTACGGAGTCTTTGTGTGACCTTCAGAAACTTTCGTGTATAGCACAAAAAACTTCCCAAACCTGAGATATATTCTGAGTGATAATGCTTCAAACACGCACACACAATTATTTTCCATACAAACTTCAAGTCCTCTTTTCTCACTATTAAGGGAAGATTTTAGAAATAAAAATGTCCTGCCTAGGCTCTGAAACTATCACCAAATTTCATCCAAATCTGTTCAGCGATTTAGGCGTGAAAAGGTAAAAGGCAGATGGAGTTACTTTCGCATTTATAATGTTAGTATGAATAGTATGAATTAAGGAAATATTTAAAAAAGAGGAAAAACCGAATTTGGTTCTAACATATGTTATGTTTTTCATAATTAAAAACTATAAATATTTTGAGACGAAAAATAACATAAAATGGAAATGGCAATTGAAATTATAATCTACGCAATGTAAACACCATCAAGTCTTGTCTTCCGAACGCTCTGTCACTCCTTTCAATTATATTCATAAATCCATGATGTTGTCTTCTCCTTATTTCCACTAAATAACGTTCCCTTGGTATGAAAGTCTTATTATAGAAATGTAGAAATTATACAAATTACAGAAAATTTGTTGTAATAAAGAGATTTTTCTTGCGCACAACAAAAACAAAAGTAATGGGGAAAAAATGGCAAACAATTTGCACTTCTACATACCAGTCGCAATGCTCAACAAAGGATGGCTTTTATTAGCCAAAAAAAAGAAGAGATGTGGAAATTTACTTTACAACTCCTCTATAACCCACATCACACCACATTTATCACATGCAGCCATGGTTATACATATGCATTCAAAGAAATAAAAAAAAGAACTCAAAGTAATGAAAAAAAAAAAAAAAAAAAAGAACGTTCCGAGCTGCAAAAGTGCGATTAGAATGAAATCTGAAATCCAAGTTGCTCTGGATTGGGTGCAAAGCGTAGCAACAGTAACTCCTCCATTCATAATAGTAGGGGTTAATCCAAAAATAAATTCCACTTTCATATGCACTTACAACACTCTAGTTGCTAACTAAACTGGTTATTAAGGCACTTGAGATTTTTGTATGTGTATGTATGTGTGTATTGTATGCCCTGGTAGGAAATTCGTTTTTAGGAAATTTTTTTTTTTCATGTTCTATAACCAAATGTGGTGGAATATATTCCTAGACATGAGAGGCTGTCAGGTGATTTATCTGAAAATTTCGGGAAAATTGAGATTGTCGATAATATACGAGAGAACTCACATTTCGGAAGTAGTAGATATGCTACGGGGCACCTTTCCGAATATTCTCCAATAAAATTCAGAAAAATAGTATGTGGCACAAGGTGAGGGAGAGTTAGAAAGTCTAAATCTCTTATTACGGCCAAATAACAGGTCCAAAAATTCTGAAAAATTCAATCAAACTGCTTGATGAAAGATAAGTCGATTGTTCATGATGTTTTTCTAAATTTTCAGGTAAAACGACCTCTTGAAACACCTCTCATGTCAAAATTTTCTTTTTCATATATTAAGAACTTAATTTTACACGTCTTGGGATATTCCACTACATTTGGTTATAGAATATGAAAAAAAAAAAAAATAAGGGAAGATTATTTTCGGATATGCCCATATACCTTTGTGACGAAATTTACCAATAACGCATACCTAAACTTATATTTGTGAATAAATTTTCGCATCATAGACTATCAGCGACTATATGCCGGTAATTATTTATTTTATTTTCTACTAGGAAATGTTTCCTTGCATTTGTTGTATGAGTCAGTATGTCGATATATATTAGACTGACTCAAAAAAATCGATTATTAAGAATTCCTCGATTACCCCAAAAAATCCGAAAGAGGTATCAAAAAAGTGAGCTGAGAGTTTTAAAAAAATTTTTGAAGGACATTGTTATACGTAACGTTCTTATTTTATAACGATCTTAAAAGTGCTCGGAATGATTCACCTATCAATGTTCATGTTGAATGACGAAATAAATTTGCTTGAATTTTTAAAGAATATTAGAACTTCTTACGTGGCCGTAATGAGCGATTTAGACTTTTTTACCCTTTCGCTCACCGTGTGCCACATACAATTCATCTGAATTATACTTGAGAATATTCGGAAAGATACCCCGTAATATATCCAATACTTCTGAAATGTGTGCTCTTCCGTATATTATCGGAAATCTCGATTTTCCCTAAATTTTCAAGTAAAACGACCTTTTGGCACCCCCTTATGTTGTTGTTCACCTATTTGAAATTTAATTTTACATGTCTTGAAATATATTCCACCATATTTAGTTATAGAATATGAAAAAAATGTTCTGAAAACCTTAGCGTTGGTCTATGTGAGGTTTTTGCTCACGCAATTACCGCCACTCTAACCTAACCAGGGTTATATACTTAAGTGAAGATTATTTTCGGATATGCCCATATACTTGATTTCAAGTTCGGGATATTGTTTTTATATATCTTGATTTAAGTAAAAAAATTTCATACATCAACAACTCATATCGAGCATTTTTAAGATCGTAATAAAAGAAAAACCGTTCAAGCTGATATTTTGCATAAAACAGCGTAAAAATTTTGAACACCTACATTCGGATTTTTAAGAGTAATCGCGGTATTTCCAAAGAAGTTTTTTTTTTTTTTTTTTGCAACAGTCTAATGTTTATACATACAAACATATATTGTTGTATTCAAGTACAATATACGCATTTTACTTAGACCTTCTCTCATTTTATCATCTCATCTGTTTTGGATTTCTTTTTATATTACTCTGCTGTTGCTGTTGTTTTAGTTTAGTATTCTTATTATTGTTGTTGTTGTTATTGTACCCTCTTAACAGCCTCAAAGTATTGCTTGCAATTAAGTCATTATGCCAACAACCTGAGGAGATTTTATCATGGTAACTCGAATGCCATCCTTAAAACGCTTGCATGCGGTAGAAGGAGCTGCGAAAAAGCTAAGGGCTCTATTTTGTCTTATTTCTTTTACTTACATATCTACATATTTTGTATGTGTTACTGTATGTTAATGCGTTAGTTTGTATTAGTGTATATTTGTGGTAAATAAAAGTTTCATACAGACACACTGATGGGAAGCCTTTTGATTTTTTTTTATACACATATTAAGATTTTGTGTGTCTGAGTAGGTGACTATTTCTGTATATGCTCACATAAGTGTATTGCGAATAGGGTGACCCAGCAATTTTTAATAGTTGTAAGTTTTAGTTACCGAGGTTAACAATTATATATACAGAACATTAATTGGAGTATCAATTTCCCCCATTAGTCTGCGAAACATATGAATTTATAGGAATTGAAGTAGTGCCACAACGACGTGTTCGAAAAATAATATGCCCAAATGCCAAAAAACGGATGAGGATCCGTTTCGAACCCGTTACGAGTTCATAAAGGGATAAAAAACGTAGTTCGCGGTAACGGAACCAGTAACGTACATCAAAAACAAATTCAAAACGGATTCACTTTTAATAATGTTAATGCTGTGTTTAAATAAAAAAAAAAAAACATTTTGAAGCGCTTATAAGCGATTAAAAAACAATAAAAAGAAAAAAATTACACAGGTTTACAAACAAAAAAAAAAATGTCATGGCGTTTCGACCAGACTATGTGTTTCATATGGACTTTGACGTCCTGAATCCGAAACCCGGGTCCGTTTTTTTCCATAACGTCTGTTGCTGTAATTGAAAAATTTCACAAAATTTCAAAAAAGCTCATATCTCAAAAACTATGAGTTCAATTGAAAATATTTCCAAAAAATTTTTAAAGACTGTCAAAATACCTTTCATATGATATCAATATTATACAAATCCATCCACGGGTTCCCAACTTATAGTGGTTTTTAATAGAAGATACATCCGGATCTTCCGATGGCTATATCTCTGAAACTAGGTGCGAATTACACTTTTTGATCACATATTCTTTTTAAAGACTAAGGATTCAATGATAAAAATATAGTTTCAGAATCTTAGCGAATTTATCACTAAACGACACATGAACCCCATTTTGACCTCCATATGACCTTGAAATCTTTTTTCTCAGACGTTCTGGAAAAAGACGGACCCGGGTCTCTAGGAAACACATAGTCTGGTCGAAACGCCATGACATTTTTTTTGTAAACCTATGTTATCGATCCGCCTATGGTAGCATTCGAACCCGGGTAATTCCGAAACGTATGTAAGAACGAATTCAAAACGGATTCATTTTTAAAAATGTTAATGCTGTATATTTACAGAAAAAAACCGCTTTGATGCGCATATTAACAATTAAAAAAAATTAAGAAGAAAACTAGTAAGGGTGTTACCTTTGGCCTGGCCAAATATTAAATACCCTACACAGCAGTATTTTGAAAGTTTTGCTTATATGGGAGATGCCACGCCCTCTTGTCTAAATTCCTCTGGTTTTTGTTCAGAGCTTGCGCTTACAATTTGTAGTATTTATGTGTATTTTGGTTGCATTATCATGAAAAAAACTCAAAAAGTTGCATTTTGAATTTATTTTTTGTATGGGCGGTAGGCGTGTCCGTTGACCGATTTTGCTCATTTTCAATCCCCCGAGCTAACTTTGACGCTGAAGCTTGTGCACTAAATTTCATTGAATTATCTTGCTTAGTTTTTCCAAAAAGTGTATTTCCACACACAGCCAGCCAGCCAGCCAGACAGACGGACATGGCTATTTCGACTCAGGAGGTGACGCTGATCAAGAATATATATACTTTTCTATATCTGCCACGCCTCCTTCTCTGCGTTACAAACGGAAGGACAAAGTGAATATACCCTGGGTGTAGGGTATAAAAAGGAAGAAAAATAAAGGATAAAAATCCACCTGTGGTAGGATTAGAACCTGGGTAAATTCACTTCGAATCCGTAAATACTTCAAATACGAGCTCAAAACGGATTTGTTTTGATTAATGTTACCCAGTGTGCCAAACGGATCCGTAACGGATAAAAAAGTGGAGATATGAACCGTTTGGCACACTGGGTAATGATGATAAAAAAACAAATTTTTGGTTTGTTTTTTTTTTTATCTTTTTATTTTATTGCGTATGATTTTTTGTAAACTTTGTACGTTGCGGGTTCGAAACGGATCCATAAAAGTAGAAAAAATTATTCGCTTTCTTTTTAGGAATTTCTTCCGCAAACGGATGAATAAAGTATCCGTAACGGATAAAAAGTACGAAAATATGAACCAGTTACGGATTCGAAACGAGTCCGTTTGGCACACTGGGGATATACAATAAAATTTTCTTAAATTTTTTAGTTTTTAGAGGATATTTCTTAGAAAGTGCCTATTATTTTTCGTAGCATATGATTCTTCACTTTTAGTAAGTATTTTCTTTATTTTGTTCATTAAATTTTCTTTTAAAAAAATTTGATTAAAATTTTAAAAAATATACGAAACAATATATGATACACCCTAGCGCGTTATCTTTTGCATCTGTGCACCAGCATATACTATATGTTTGTATTTCTGGCATGGAAATTTGTTTAAAAAAATAAATAAAAAAATTAAAATAAACTTTTGCTGGTACGCCACAATGCTTTTAAAAAGCTTTTTTAGAATTACAAAGTAAGTAGACATTTTATTTTTTATTTTGAAATTTAAAATGCAGTGATAAACATTTGCATAGAATAACTCTTGAAGGCAGATTAAAAGTTATCATTTAAATTTACAAAAATAAAGTTACTTTAGTAAACATTTTTTTTTTATGAATGTTACTGAACTGCTAATGAATTTGTCTTTTGAATTATATTTTAATTTTAAACGGATAATTTTTAGTTCAGTAGGTATATTTATTAAGAAATGTACAAAAATATGAAATATAGTCTTGTCATTGAATTTTTTTCAAAACATCCATTTGTTGTATTACCTTTTGGTAACAATTCTACCCAAAATTTGTTTTAAAGCTGAAATTTAACCAAAAATAAAAAAATTCTACATCGAATATTAGCGATACATGTGGTGTCAACCCGTACGTCATTTTCAACAATGAAAGAACTTTTTGAGACCTCTGCTCTCAAGACTCCGAATGATTCAGATCCTGCGGCCTCTGAGCTACCACCCAAACGTTCTAAGGAAATAGTTCCAATGTATCAAAATTATGGATTATGATAGAATCTTCCCATAAGATCGGAAAACGTATGTCAATGTCAACAATGCCGAAATTCCAAAAAAATCCATGACGGCGGCCATAGGAAATTCGCAGTAACTTTTGGATACTCACATATTTGAAAACTCATAGCTTCGCGACTTTTTATACAATTTTGATGAAATTTTCAGGGCTAGTGTAAAAAAGTATGAGCTTTCGAAAAAATTACACTGTAAAAAATTTTTATCTCTTATTCTTTTTTAAAGCCAATTCGGGGCCTGTTGTACTCTATTTATTTTTTCTTTAAATATTTTTATTTAAAAGTAAATATTATTATAATTATTTTGTGACCCTCAAAATTGTGCTATCTTTAACCGTTTTCAAGTTATGAGTTATTGAAGTTGTTTAATGTTGTGTTTATCATTAGTCGTTGGTGCACGTCCACTAGCACATAGGGTTCCCACCGTCCGGACAGTTTTGTGTTCAGTGTCCTCTAGTATATTTTTTTTTAGAATATTTTTGTAGAATATTTTAACCACTTATAACCAAGTTTTTGGAAAAAGGGGTCTAAAAGACCCTTAAAAACTGGATATAAAGGGTTAATATGTTCTTAAAAATGGTTCCTTGCTTTATTTCACGTTATTTTATATGAACATCTTAATCGTATATTGCGTTTTTAATGGGTCTTCTTGACCCTTTTTTCCAAAAACTTAAAATATTCTCCATAAATGTTGTAAAAAAAATCTGAATTTTCAAATATGTGAGTATCCAAAGCTTGCATCAAACTTTCTATGGCCGCCATCTTTGATTTTTTTGGACATCAATCGGAAAAATTTGAAGGTATAATTTGATGAGGAAGATATTGGCTTTTCGATGCCATTTAAAAAATCGAATTACACCTTTTCCTCGATTTTCGCTAAAAGCCTGAAAACAGCGCTATTTGCAACTTCAAGCAAGGATATCTCAAAGACGAGCAATTCTGACCTTAGATTCGGATTCGGCGTTAGTGAAAAGTTCATTCAATTTGTTTATATTTTGTGCCAATCTTCTGAACTTATTTTTGTGTTTTTGTAAGATATGGATAAATTCCTTTGAAGGCGATGAAGCCATATTCCAAATTGTACGCGAATGAACTCTAATCGTATATGGCTAGTAGGGTGGAAGGTTTCATTGATTTTTCATTTCAAAAAGTATTTTCTAAGCTAAGTAGACCTTAAATTTTTTGCCTTTTCCTTTAAGAAGTGAGCCCATTTTGGTTCTCTTACAACAAACACAATATTTCAATATTTTTGTATAATTTCTCGGAACTACAACACCCACAAAAAAATATTTTTGTTGTTGTCTAACACAAACACAATATCTATATATTAAAACGCATGACAAAAATTTGTCTATCTTTTTTTATTATGTTAGAAATGGAGTATGAGTACCATTAAAAAGGTATTTGTGTGTAGATGTGCACAAAACTAAAATTATTTTAATATTTTGCCACTAAGCCAGTTAAAATTAAATGCAAATTGTTCAATAATAACAACGACAAAACACATGGCCACACAGAGCTGAAAAAAGGATGAAGTACAAAGATAAAGACAAAAAGCATAGCACTGACTTCATGTATTTTGTTTTGTTTATATTTCGCTTGAATTATGCCAGGGATGATAAATGAGTTTTTCTATTTTGTTCCAAAAAGCAAAAAAAAAAGTACTAAAAGTGTCCAAAAAGTACTAAAATCATTTAAAACATTTGTGGTCGAGTTTTGACTACTGAGCGATTCTAGTTTCAATAATTTTCTAAATTTCTCAGAATTACAACACCCATGAAAATTGTTTTTGTTTATCACCGGTCCGCAGCTGTAGAAATGTTGAAGAACACTGTTGTAGACGATCCAAAAACTCTACGCTGACTGTGCTTGGCGGAAATCCTCGTTGTAAATCGTCTGCATATGCGTTGAGTTTAATTTTTCTTCAAGACTATTCCGATTCTTTGGTCTTAGGATTATTCTCGAAAAATGGAATAAAATATAAGTTACTTTTTTTTCTGTTTAGTTTTGTATGCTCTATACGATATTGAGTCAAATTTTAGACTTGAAATTTTTAGGATGCATATCTTTAATTGTCAATATCAATTGTTCAGTAATGTACATTTTGTCAAATTTCGACGTGATAGCATGGAATATACTCATTTATTGAGGAATTTAAATTTTAAATGCGAAATTTTCATATTTTTTAGGGTACATAAGTATAAAGTATTTAATTTTTCGAATGCCAAATATATCCATCTCTCTTACTGAGTAGTTTAAGTTAAGTTCTATACATTGTTCTCGAAGCAAGTGCTAAATATCTGATAATACATTCTTTTAAGGCGCATATGTAAATGACATACTCAAAAGTTTAAAACTACCCGAATTTTGTTAATCAAAAGCATTTTAAGATCTATAATAAACTTAAGAATTTCTAAAATAAATTGCATGAAATAACTTTAAAACAATATTGCTAAAGTTTTGATGAAATTTGCCTAATGAACTCCAATGCAATGCTAATGTTGGACACGCTCGACTAATGGCAGCCTTTTAATTTTATGCTCATATCCTTTTTAATCCTTTTTGCATAAACCAACGAGCCGACGAGTTGAGCCGAATCGAGTAAAAATTATAATTTTGTTACAATTTTGTCACAATTTTGTCACAATGACAGCAAAAAAAAAAAAAACAACAAAAATAACAACTAGCAACTAAAACTACAACAATAACTAAAATATACAGCAACGAACACAGACAACTATGACAACGGTTCTTAACATTAGAAACGGCGACGCCATATTTGAATTTCCGCAATGCAAATACAAGACACTGAGAGCCATAGAACACAGACACAGCCACTAACACAACCATTGAAGAAGAGGCATAGAAAATGGAAAAATTTTAACTGACTTTTCATTTGACTGCTTGGGACAGACGACGAAACGAATGGAAAAATAAACAAACGAATAAGAACGGAGACGGACGAAAGATGGGCGATGATTTTAGGTTCAGTGCTTAAAAACATTTTCGTCACCCATTAAAATGAAAATTAGAGAGGGGGCAAAAAAACTTTAGGAAAATGAAAATCGCATGGAAATTACTCGTAGAAATACAATGAAAATTTTTATATGCAGAAAACGGCGCAAACTAACGGAAACGAGGCACACATACCCAACGAAGGACAATACAGAGACAAACAGCAGCAACAACACTAATAAAACTAACAAAGCATGCAAAGAATTCATGTGACAAGAGACAGGATGCAAAATGTCCAACAGGAAAGTAAGAAATATGTTACTTAAGGAATGCATTACATTATTCGTATAAGTACATTGACAGATTTATTCGATTACATTAGGAGCTTGGATAGCTATTGAGAATATTGTTGTACTGAATTTCAAGAAAAAATTATAAAAGGCTATGTTAATAGGACCTTTTTCATACTAAAATGGCTGCCAAAGTCAAAAAATGAAGGAAAAAAATTAAAATATCAAGGTCCAGAACTTTCTGAAATCCTTTTAAACCATATACACTATCTGAAAGTACCTACAATTAGCTATAACTTCACCATAGAAATGTTTTCTCTTAAACTTTAGGGTGATCCAAGAAAATATTTTTTCTGAAACAAATCAGAAAATCAGTTTTAACCCTATAACTCCTCAGGGGTACATTTTAGACCTCCCCTCCCCAGGTACAATTTTTGTTAGTCTAGGCCTCTTCTATCGTAACCTTATGTAATACACCCTGTATTTAAAAACATATGTGAATGTAGTTATAGTCAAAACATTTGTCACCAATTTCCAAGTTAATATTTGTAGCGTCGGTTGTTGTTCATTGCATTGTTTGACTCAAAAAAATTTGTATTAATACTTTCATATGAACTTTTACATACAATTTATACAAAAATAGTATAAAAGATTTTTTTATAGTGATACCATTAAACTTAAACCAAAATAGTGTAAATTGTTTTAGTATAAATCTTATACCAAATTTAGTGTGGATTTAAATTCATACCAATTTGGTTTGAATTTTACACCCAAACTATTTGCTGTGCACATACGAATGTTCATGTAAAGTTTCCGGCTGGGTAACTAAAAAGAATGTGACAGAAAACTAACAAGTACCTACTAGACATAATGTTGTTGTCATTGTTGTTGTTGTTGTCGTTACGATACAGTTGTTTGATACCAGCAGCAACAACAACAATGACAATAAGCAAAAAGAGCAATTGTTGTTACTGATATTTGCCCTACTGTATTATGCTCCCAAATGGGAACCTAATAATTTTCATTAGGTACCATTGCACAGTGAGAGAAAGAGAGAGGGATAAAGAAAGCGAGAAAGAGCGAGCGATAGCGAGACTAACAAAGCAAAACTTTTATCCTTTTGTTTTATTTTTAATGTTATCTTTTGATTGCCTTACTGTTGCTGTAGTTGTTGTCTTAGATATAACTACTACTTCTACTTCTATTTTGACTACTACTTTTTCTTGTTTTTGCTGTTACTGCATTATATTGTATCCGTAAATACATATTTCGAAATACCATTAAAAGTGTCTTTACGTCCTGTCCGTCTTAACTATCCATTCACCCATACCATTTTGGTACCAATATCATACTATTTTCACATAAATATGTTAAGTAAGTAAATAAAACTCTGACATGCAGTTTGTTTTGATGCTTATTTATGTCAAGACATCCGACTGACACCATACAGCTTGCGCATAAGTATATGTATGCGGCCTAACTCTTTTGTACATTTTTAGGGGAAAAAGCACATATACAATACACAAATAGTGCACCCTACGTCTTGAAAGTATGCACATATTGACATGGCGTTTGTAGCGTTAAGAGTGAGAAATGAAATGATTTGTGTAAACTCTGAAAAAACTATGCAAATTCGGAAAAGAAGGAGTGGCACCACCCATAGAAGCAAAAAATTTAAAACGACAGACTGTAGGCATGATATCGTTATAAAATTTTACAAAAATATTTAATAAGACAAAAATGAGCGAATTCGGACAGGAGGCTGTGCTACCTTCAATACAAATAACAATTTCGAGTGAAAGAAAAGCAACAAAATTTAAAAAAAAATAATAAGGAAACACTACTAATGAGGAAAATCAGTTTTGATATTGGGTGTACAACTTAAAAACCGGAATTTTTTTGCGAAATTTGATGCTTTATTGTGGAAATATGTTACAATATATTTTATTCAAAGTATTGTCCATTGGAAGCTACAACATTTTCCCATCTTTCAGGCAATTTATGAATTCCATCCCAAAAAAATTGCGCCGGCTTGGCGGCCAAAAATTAATCGAGCCAATTTTCGATATCTTGAACTTAAGTGAACCGTATTCCTGATAGGGCATTCTGCATCGATCGAAACAAATGGTAGTCAGATGGTGCAAAGTCTGGGCTATAAAGCGGGTGAGGCAAAATTTCCCATCCGTTGTTTTCCAGATAATTTTTGACTGGGGCAGCAATATGTGGCCGAGCGATATCGTGGTGGAAAATGATTGACTCGTGTCTGGTCGCATACGTTGGCCGCTCTGCCTGGATTTTCTGCTTCAATCGGATCAATTGTTGACGATAAAGTTGAGCATTATAGGTTTGGCCACCTGGCAACAGCTCATAATGGATCACACCTTGCTGGTCCCACCAAATACAGAGCATTACCTTCGAAGCGTGAATATTTGGCTTCGGCTGTGATGGGCCGGCCTCACCTTTCTTGACATACGCTGTTTTGCGCTTGGGATTATCGTAATGGATCCACTTCTCATCGCCAGTGACAAAACGATGCAAAAAACCCTTCCTTTTGTAGCGTTCAAACAGCATTGTGGACATCAAAAATCGGCGTTCGACGGCTCTTGGCTTCAACTCGTATGGCACCCAATTTCCCATCTTTTGAAAAATTCCGAAGGCTTTCAAACGTCTGGAAATTGTTGCTCGATCAACTTCCAATGGTTCTGCAAGTTCTTCTTGCGTTTGACATGAATCTTGATTGAGTAATGCCTCCAATTCTTCATCCTCAAACTTTTTCGGCTGTCCAGGACGTTCTTTGCCTTCGACATCAAAATCACATCGACATCGAAACCACTCACGACAGCTTGATTCAGCTGGAGCATAGTCCCCATAAACTTCTAAAAGCAAACTATGACTTTCCGCAGCAGTTTTCTTTGCAAAAAAATGACCCAACAGAACCTCCCGCAAATGCTGTCTTTTTCTCCAATTTTCGAAGTTATTCATCGTGAAAAATAATAATGATGCACACAAGATAAAATTGTTTTGTTGACTGATTTTGACAGCTGTCAAATGTACCTTCAAAATGACATATATATAAAGTTCGAGCTTTCACGATATTGTTAGTATGGACATCCACCGTCAAATTCCGGTTTTTAAGTTGTACAAATAATTTTTCGAGACCAAGATAAAGATTCATGCGTGTACGAAGCCCAGGGTATATTCACTTTGCCCTTCCGTTTGTAACGCAGAGAAGGAGGCGTGGCTTGTGTGGAAAAGTATATATATTCTTGATCAGCGTCACCTCCTGAGTCGATATAACTATAGCCGTCTGTCTGGTTGGCTGGCTGTCTGTGCGTGGAAGTACATTTTTTGAGAAAACTGAGGAAGGTAATTCAATAAAATTTGGTACTCTGCCTTCGTCGTCAAAGTTATTTTGAGGGATTGAAAATTAGCAAATTCGGTCAACGGACACGCCTACCGCCCATACAAAAAATATATTCAAAATGCAACTTTAAGAGTATTTTTCACGGGAATGCAACCAGAATACACATAAATACTAGGAATAGTTAGCGCAAGCTCTGAGCAAAAACTAGGCGAATTTGGACAAGAGGGCGTGGCACTTTCCATATAAGCAAAAACTTCAAAATGCTATACTGAAATAGTTTTATGAGACAATCCTACTTTATTTCACCCAAACAATAAGGACTATAAATGTAAGCTCTGAACAAAAACTGGGTGAACTCGGACAAGATGGCATGGCACCTCCCATATAAGCAAAAGTTTCAAAATGCTGTACCGAAATATTTTTTTTGAGATAATCCAACTTTGTTTCACCCAAACACAAAGGACTATAAATGTAAGCTCTGAAAAAAAAAACTGGGTGAACTCGAAGAAGAGGGCGTGGCACCTTCCATATAAGGAACATTTTCAAAATACTGCAGTGTAAGGTATTTAATGTTTGGCTTGGCCAAAGGTAACACTGTTACTAGTTTTTTTTTTCATGCTTTTTGACTTTGGCTGTCATTTTAGTATGAAAAATTTCCTATAATTTTTTTTGGAATTCTCTTTAAATTTTCTTTAATTAGGTGGTACATGCTGTCATTTTTTAATTTAGGGTCAGAAAAAATTATTTTCTAAAACAATCTGTTTGAAGAGTTAGTTGTTACACCAAAGTATTCTTTTTTTGACCTCAAATCTAAAAATTGGTATAAGAAATTTGTTACAGAATTAAGAAAAATTCAACGAGTATTTAAAAAAAAGCTATAATGTGGTATGTAAATGAGACATTTTTCATACTCAAATGACGGCCAAAGTAAGAAAAAAAAAAAAAAAAAAAAATTAAAATTTCAACTTTATCTGTCCATAACTTTTCCAAATCCATTTAAACTTTGTAAATCGAATACAAATTAAGAAAGCTCATTCAATTACCTAAAAGTTTTGAAAAAAAATTTCTCTAAAACGCTAGGGTGACCTAAAAAAATTTTTGTAAAAGAAATCAGAAAATTAGTTTTAACCGTGTAACTCCAAAGGGGTACATTTTAGACCGGGTGCTTTTTTTTTGTTTTGGCCTCCTCTATCACCTTTCAGAAGTTTCGTTACCTTTTGATTTATATACTGTATACAATTTTGACATACTTGGAGAAGAAGGTTTTGAACATCCTATTCCACACGTTGTAGGGCATTCAATATTTGGCAACGTCAAAGATAACACCCTTAGTAGTTGTGTTTGCTATAACCCTGTTGTTGGCCATTAAAACATTTTATAGCTACTAAATAAAAATGTGTAGCTACTCTCTGCCATTGCTAACTAACTCAACGACAGACTGATTTTCATTAAAAGTCAAAGTCAAAAAAGATGACATGATAAATGTTAACACTCTGCTTGTATAGTTTTGGGTATAATTTTTGATTCTAATGGTTCCTTATTTGTGGTAAATTTAGTGATGAAATATTTTTCGGTAAAAAACTATTCATAATTAAAAATGACAAAGATATAACCATAGGATGGCAGTAAAAACAAATTTTTTTTTTGTTTTATTTGCAAAACTTAATTTAAATCTTTTGCTAGGGCTAATGAACCAATAATGTCCGTAAAATATTTAACAACTTAATGTCTGATATGACAACGTTATGGCCAGCCATAAAAACATTTAAGTCATAAAAACATTGGTAGTTAGTGTAACAGCTGTAATGTTTTGCCTTTTGAAGTCAACAAAAATATAGTGATTTAAAGTGTCATAAAAAGTAAACATGAGTTTCATTCTAAATAATAAAATAGTTTAAGGTGGGGTCTATCTAATATAGGCATTTAGTATTTCAAGCATTTTAAGGAATTCAATGGAATTGGCTTCCAAAAAGTGTACCGTTCTTTTTGGTACTATTTTGTTTTTTGCTTTATTTCAGTTTATTGGATCTTCTCTTAGGAGACTTAATAAATAATTCTAAGGAATACTTATTATCATATTGTACAATATTCTTTTATTATTTTAGTATTTTTTTACCTGTTGACAATTTTTCTGACGTTTCTTTTAATTTTTCAGAATATTTTTCGGTTATTTTAATTCTTAAAATTTTTTAAAATTTATCGATTTTCCAAGCTTTTGTGCGTTTTCCAACATTTTGAGAAGAATAGTTTCTTCAATACTTGCCCTATTTTTAGCTGACATCATTGCCAACATGAACATTTTAAAATCGTCAGTAGGTCACAACGGCACTTTAAGGCAAAACAGAAGAAAACTTTGTTCGCAATAGACGATGACACAACGATTGATACTAATTGACAAATGACATTCGTTGCATAATGCATTCGAACACTGTGAGCCAATTACAAGTGCAAAACTGACGCACCGCAACAGATCCACACATTTTCATTGAAAAACGAAAGAAAAAAAAAACAACGAACATAAAGGCAAAAGGACGACGACGCCGCATCCTGCATGCAACAGAGTGATGTTCAATGAGTGGCAAAACGCGTTTTTTAATTTATTTATGCAGACAGCGCTCTCTGTCGTTAGGAAAAACTGAATGGCAGTGAAAACACACATACCACATCCATACAGAAGGCTTACAGCCTATACATTATGGGTTAAGCGTGAATACGTACTGGAGTAAATCTCCGAAAAATGTTTCAAAACATGCCTTTTTTTGTCTCCACCTATTTTTTTTATTTTTTTAATTACTTGAAGGTTTAGAATATGATAACTTTAACTTATGGAACATTTTTGTAAAATGAACATAAGCTTTCAGGGTTGCCATATGATTTTTTTTTATACATATAAATAAATAAATATATAATAAAATTTTAAACTTTTAAAAATTCAACATAAATTTTTAAGGTTGCCACTTGGTTGTTTTAGAAAATTTATTTTAAATCTTATTGTAATAAATAAATAAATAATTTTTTTTTTTAAATAAATGTTTTAAGCGAAACTAACAAAAAAACAAATCCGAATGGTGACCCTGAAGCTTTTATAATATTCAAAAATAGTTTATCCGAGCGTTTTTGAAACCAAAAATTATGATTTAGTCAAAAAAAGTAAGAAGTATTTAAGATTTTCGAAAATAACCAGGTGGCAACCCTTAAAATTTATGTTATTTAAGTGTTTTAAGAATAATTTTCTTTTTTTTTTAAAATAAATGGCTTCAGCGCAACTAAAAAAAGAACCGGATGGCAACACCGAAAGTTTTGCAAAATTTAAAAAAGTTTATTTGAGCGTTTCTGAAATCAAAAATTTCAATTTGGTTAAAAAAAGTATGAATTATATTTAGAAGATTTTCCAAAATAACCAGGTGGCAACCCTAAAAATTTATGTTGGATTTTTAAAAAGTTTATTTTAGTAATTTAAGACTAAATTTTAATTTTTATTCCTTAAGTAAATAGTTTAAAAAAAAACTAACAAAAAAAAAAAACCAGGTGGAGGGTTGCTAAACGGAGAATGATGAAATGTTGCAAAAAAGCGATGGAGAATCATGAAATGTTGCAAAAAAGCGATGGAGAATGATGAAGTGCAAAATGACGAAATGTTGCAAAAACCGTAATATCACAATGAAAATAGCGATTACTTTTAAAAAAATTTAGACTGGTGGAAAGCCCCTGTAATTGTTTATTGATTTTATTATATAAATGTTAAGTAATAAGTAATAAGGCCGAAAGTGGTATCCAATGGAACTTTACTGAACATCTAGAAGACCTCGACTACGCTGACGACATCTGCCTCTTATCGTCCAAATATTCAGATATGCAAAACAAAATTGAAGACCTTGTCTTGGAATCACAAAAGGCCGGCCTGAAAATCAACGCATCCAAGACTAAAAGCATGAAGTTAAACGCAAACAGGGATGACATCACGTTTAGAGCTGGCAGTGACGACATCGAAAACGTCGATAGCTTCACGTATTTAGGCAGCATTATCTCCATGGATGGTGGAGCAAAAGAGGATATCAACTCAAGAATAGCAAAAGCAAAAGGCGCGTTTGCTCAACTAAACAAAATATGGTCTTCATCCGTTATATCCACCAAAACGAGAGTACGCATTTTTGATTCGATTGTGAAATCGGTTTTGTTATATGGGTGCGAAACATGGCTTGTTACTGAACAACTAACGAACAAGCTGCAAGTATTCGTCAACAAATGCTTAAGGCGTATACTAAAGGTTTGGTGGCCGCGCACTATATCAAATGCCGAGCTACATCAAAAATGCAAACAGAAGGCTATAGCAAACGAGATCAAGCTGCGCAAATGGGGATGGATTGGTCACACTCTCCGGAAACCACACAGCGAAGTTTTTCGCCAGGCCCTTGAGTGGAATCCACAAGGCAGTAGAGGACGTGGTAGACCCAAAACCAACTGGAAAAGGTCGTTGGAAAAGGAAATCCAAGAATCGGGAAAATCGTGGCAGGAGATCAAAGTCATCGCAAGGGATCGTGACAAATGGAGAGATTTCATATTGGCCCTATGCTCCTCCTAGGAGTTAAAGGAGAATACATACATACAAGTAATATGTACAGTTATATTAAAAAACATTACGCGGAGAATGATCCAAGCTTGCGTTTTTTAAAAATTTCTTAAAATTTAAAAAAAAAATCACACGAACACTCACTATCGAAAAACCAAAACTGACTGAGCTAAAAATCTTCTCTTCCTCTTCACTTTCAGTTCTCTCTTTAATCACTATTTAAAAAAAAGTTGCATTTAGAATAAGAAAAACTGAGCGGAGAAAGTCTAACATGAGGGGCCAACTTCTATGTATGCTAGTGCTATGTAAAAACAATTTTTCGAAGAGTTGACACAGAAAAACAGTAGCTGAAACATATACACAAACAATGCCATATAAGTTTTTCTTCGAAAAGAACGTTATATGCGAAACGGGCAAATTAAGTGCACTAAGAAGCGGTAAGGGATAAGATGGAGAATGAGTTTATAACACTTTATGTTATATTTTTATAGTGAAATATTAAAAATTATTTTAAGCAATTCGTATAGAATTTCTGGTTAAGTATCTGCATTAAATAGTAAGAATATCAAATTTCAAATTTAAACATGATTTTGAGCCTTGTGACATTGAATGGTACATTTTTTGGAGAATCACCCAGATGCGTATGTGTAGGCTTTTGAATACTGCACGACACAACTGATGACAAGTTGTTAATTCGTTTTTAATGTGTTGCATTAAAATGTCATCAATTGACGCTGCAGCAACATGCATTGCAGTTGGGTGGCAACATTGCCTGCCCATATGTCTGTCTGGCTCTTGTAATTCAATGATGAGTGGCGTTAATTGCTTTCAGTAGCAGCAACAGCAGTAGCACCATCATTGGCATCATCAGTAGTAGAATTTTGTCCTTAAATGTAGAACATGCATCAATTTTTGCTAGATATTTGTGGCGCATGCCAACGGAAAAAAAAAAAAAAAAAAAGGCAGTGGCAAAACCGAACATGAATTTAAAAATTAAAAACGCATTGCAGTTGATGGTATTATGCCACCGCCCCTCCTGAAATATACGACCAAATGCCATAAATTGTCAATTCATTGATGACATAAATTTCTGCTTTGCTGCAAATCCATACAGAGATATGTGAAAGTTTATAATTTGAGATATGAAATACGAAAATAGATTACAAGTATTGCCCACAACTGCATAAAATTCTGCATTCTGGCCTAATTTTCATTTGTTCCATTTATGTCACAAACTGTGTGTGTGTGTGTGTGTGCATGGGTTTATGGATTTGCGCAAAAGTGACATTTATTGAGGAAAGAAATTTGTGTTGCATAATTTAAATATGTAAATGGAAGTGAAAAGGTTTTTTTTGAATTTCATTTTAAAATCCATTAGCCTTTACATGAAAAGTATTTTTTTTATAGGAAATTTGCGTTTAAAAAAGTTTGCTATAAAAAAAGAGAAAAATCCTTAAAAGCCTAAAAGTCCACAGTTTGACAATTGAACATAACCTCCGGCAATGGCTTCCATTTACTGTACACTTCATTAGGCAATTCCAAACACAATCCATATACCAAAAACAATACCATTGTTTCAATTATTTGAAGTCAGCGACTTTTTCGAGTTCAATCATTAAATTATTTTGACGCCAATTTAAATTGCATTTCCAATGACTTATTATGCGTGCACTGCAACATTAGACAATTACTGACTGCACCAGGAACTGCCATGAGGTTTTTGTGTAAAATAATAGGAAGTACGCAAAACCAATTGCATATTTCAATACAGAAGTCCTGGCACATTTAAAACAATTGCACATGTTGTCCTAATCCAATATAAAAATGCTATTGCGGCACAATTTTGCATAGAATTTATATAGATAATGCAGTTTTTTTTGCACACACTTCATGTTACATTTATCGACATTTTTCCGATATACCGTAAAGATGGCAACATCTGTTTAAAAATACAAAACGCAAAATTAAACATATTACTATTTTTTACATAAAACTTTACATCTTATCCAAAAATGATTACAAAAAGTTTATTATTGGGTTTTTATAGAATCAAGCTTTCCAACCATGTTCTGAAATTTTAGGTGTACCACAATCCAAAACCATCGAATTTTGAATTAGATCTCGATAACTTTTTTGTTGTTAATTTGCTGTAGCTGAATCCGAATCTGGCAACCATTTTTCTCAATCTGGCCTGGGATCCGAGTTACACTTGCTCTAAAGTGCAGACCACGTTTCAAGCATATGGCGCTCAGCCAGGCAGTAGTGTAGTGTACCTTTTAACTTTTCCAAATGAATCATAATTTTCCGAGATATCGTTGAGTCAGTTGTATACTATCCGAACTTTTTTTTATAATTTTAAGGAGCGGTTACAAAACAACTCAGAACTCCACTTCTATTGAAATTTGCAGAAATTTTTGTCTTCAATTGAATAAACGGAATGACGATCTATTAAATAAAAGGAAACAATTTTTCCAAACTTCAATTGTAATGGATTTCTAAGCTGTTTTTAACTCTCATAAATAGTATAGTTTACAATTGACTCAACGATATCTTCCATTGAAATAAATCTATCGCAACTCAATGATAATGACTAAATTAAATTTGTATGGAATTCAGCAACCTTACCCATCGAAAGTAAAGATCCGATTTCAAAAGTTAAAAGGTAAGGTTTATTGAGGATACGCGCCAAATGTCTGAAAATAACGTTTTTTGAGCTTGAAATTAAGGATTTTTCGATGGTCGAGATTTCAATCAAATATAATTTACTTCAAATCAAAATCAGTTTTCAGTGAAATAGCTTCGAGTGGATGGCTAATTTGGTTTATTGGAATACAAATCCGATTTCATCTTATTTATCGAACTGCAGAACACCTTAAGTTTTATTTCATTCCGATATCAAAGAGAATTTGATATCAAACCAGGATGAAGTAAACGTTTTAAGGACAACTTAAAACTTCAAAATCATCAAACTAAGAAGATCGGGATAAGATATTATAAAAAATTGTCTTCACGACACCCTAGGGAGGGCGCGCCCCACCAGTTGAAAACTTCTGATTTAGGGCATACTCTGACTGGGACTTAACCACCAAACGATAAATTCTGTTTGCGTCATTATTGGAAATTTTTTTATTTTCTTCACAGAATGCTCAAATTTGCATTAAATAAAGATCATATTCTTGCAAATACTTTGACATTAAAAAACCTTTCTAGTTTTTTAGTTTTTGGAACAGATGATGATTTACATTATTAGCTACCAACAATGAAAATACATTGATGGTCGGAGCTTACTGTTCAGTGTTTTAGAGTAAAACAACAATAAAAACACAAAAAACAAGGCAAAAATACACATAAATAAAAAAAGCAAAAAAATGTATCGGAAGGCTGGTTTGCGTTACTAGTTTCGGGACCCACCACAGGTCAAAATTGTTTTACTCTAAAACACTGAACAGTAAGCTCCGACCATCAATGTATTTTCATTGTTGGTAGCTAATAATAAAAAAACCTTTCGGTTTTTTGTAATATAGATAATATTCGGTCCCGAAAATCAACTTTTTTACGTTTTTCAATTGAGTGGTTGCAAAAACGATTTTTTACTGAAAAGCAAAGCATCCTAAGGAAAAAGTGTAGAAGGCAAAAAATGTTTAGAATTGTTTTAGAAAAACGTGTAAATTTTTTTAGAATTTTTTTAGAACATTTTATAATTCTTCAAAAATTGTCGAAACAAAAGGAAAATAAAAAAAATTCCAAAAATTTAAAAAAAAATTTCACACGCATTCTTTGAACAAATCCAAGCAATTTTTGCCTTGCTTTTGAGTAAAACATCGTTTTTCCGACCGCTTAATAAATAGAAAACGAAATAAATCGATTTTTGAAAAAAATATATTTTTTAGCCAAAATTTTGCTTTCAAAAGAATTTGAAGCGCTCCATTGGTTTTTCGGAACGCAAAAAAAAAAAAAAAAAAACAAAAAATTAACCAGATACCGTTTTTAAGAGTCCTTCTTTTTTTGAGATGATTTTGGGATGAATCTAAATTTCGAGCAGCAAAATTCTTCATAAAAAAATTGGGCATTTGGAATCATAAATTTAATTGAATTTACCTATTCAGGGTGTTCTGAAGAAGTCAGTAGAGTCAGACTGTAAACACATATTGCGCTATATAACAATACTATTTTGCTCATTAGCATCTGTGAAAAGATGGCAAAATATACTTTTCGAATCCCGAGTTATAAAACATTACAGAATATGATATGACAGATTTTTGTATGATTATTTTCATCAAATTAAAGTTTAAATTCCAACTCAATTTCATATTTTGCCATCTACGGTACATAATTATTAGCACAACTGCTTATTTGGAAATATTTTTAATTTACATGAAACAACAGAGCACGCATGTCCTGCGGTAAGGATTAAAATTTATTATCTCTATATTAGTGCTTGTGTTTAACTCGCATGTATATATTACATGTATGTAAGAGATTTCCCGGCACAAAAATTGTGAAAACAGATATTTAGTTCTATGGAACGAACTTTTTCCAAATACAGTAAAATGTATAAAGTTTCACTGCGCTTTATAAAATTTAATTTTTATTCGTTATCTAAACATGGTGAGCTTAATACTAACTTTTTCGTTTCTGCTGATAATATCTTTTAGGTATCGTTACCTTTAATAATACCCAAGGTTCTGGTTGCTAAGTTCCGTCTATGTCTAGTTAGAAAAACAGTATATGGGTGATTCTTAGATAACTGTGCTTTTTGGAGTTGTAAAATTGGCAGATAATTTTTTTGGATTTTTGCAAGTTTCTTCATGCTATCTTGTATAAACACTCTCTTAAAACTCACCTCTTAAGTAGATCAACAACAAGTGTGAATTTACGGCTTTGAGGTCGAAGTTAAGAAATTTTGCTGCCACGTTTGTGACTAAATTGCCACGTTTGTGACATTTTAGCCACAGTATGGAAAAATGATGGTTTTGAAGCGTTTTGATGAGAGATGTATTGCATATAATGGCAAATTTACACTTCAAGACTAATTTTGCAACAGTGTCATGTCTCCGGTGGTCCATTTTTTGTATCCCCTACCGTCCTAAATATCAACTATGGTTTTCTTTCCTCTGTTTTTATAGCCGTTTATGGTGGATTAGGATCTCCTAATTACGAACCTGATCTTGATTTTTTTCTATTACATCAGTATCCTTAGTTATCCTTGCTCAAAAGTGAAAAAATCACAGTTTTGACATCTACTTAACAAAAACAGCATTAAGTAAAATTAATTTTTGTCAATGGATTCAGACAGCCAAATTTATTAACAACAAGACATAATTTACCGTTTTTCAACCGGATTCCTAGTTTCCGAGTTATTAGCCTTTAAAAAAAGTATATCTCTCAAAAACACACAAAGGATTTTCTGGACCGAAAAATTAACAAAAATGGTAAGTTTTATTATTTGTATTAAAAATATATTTTATCACGAAAATTTTAAGCTCTTGCAGACTAAAATCGGATGAAAAAATAAGGCTCTATTGTAGATTTAGTGAATGCACAGATGAAATTTTGATTCTGATAATTTGCAAAGCAATAGTTTAGTAGGATCATTCTAAATCTAGCATAGAACTGTAATTTTTCATGCGATTATGGTCTGCAAGGTCTCGAAATTTTTCTAATTATATATGTTATTGATAAAAATGATAAAACTTGACTTTTTGCAACTTTTCGGTCTCGAAAAATACTTTGTGTGTTATCGAAAGATATCCTTACTTTAAACGTGTATAACTCGGAAGCTGGGAATCCAATTGAAAAACGTCTTGTTGACAATAAATTTGGCTGTCTGAATCCATTGACAAAAATTAATTTTACTTGTTGTTGTTTTTATTCTATAGCTTTAAGTAGATGTCAAAACAGTGATTTTTTCACTTTTGAGCAAGGATAACTCAGGATTCTGATGGTGTAGAAAAATTTTTGTATTAAATAAAAATTAATAAACTTCAGCTTAACATCTGTATACTCAATTTTATATAAAAATATGTTTTTTTGCAAACTGATAAAAAGTGCCACGTTTGTGACATTTTTGATGCGCCACGTTTGTGACATTTTTGTAGTTTATCGCTCATTGCAAAGCACGCGTTTGAGTTCCAGATTTTTCCGAAAGAATTTGGGGTCATGTATGCAAATCCTACAAAAAAATTGTTTCATGCATAAAATAAAATGTACTACCTGGGAGTGCCGAGTGCCACGTTTGTGACCATAATTTTTAGAAAAAACTGTTTTTGTTTATAAACTGCCCTATAAAACGCAAACAGATTTCTTTTTGGACGCGTTTGGACATGCTGACCTTTGGGTAATGGATAGTGATCAGAATTAATGCATATATGTTGCAATCTATTGACTGAAACAGTAGTACCATGCAGTAGTAGCATAATGCTTTGAAGAAATTTTTTTTTTCCAAAACTAGGGGACAGTTTTCAATTCGAAATTGTGCCCTCTAAAAATTATTTCAAACTGCAGATGAGCTCAGAATATAGTAGCCTTAAGTATTTACTTAATATGTGTAGTAACTTGTTTTCTGTTCCATTTCCGTTTTTTGGTCGTTTTTCATCGTTTTGTGTATAAAAAGTAGGGGTAGGACATGCCACGTTTGTGACATTTGGGGTATATTTGCAAACTTTCAAAGTAGACCAATCAATATTTGGTGGTAAAATTGATACGCTCTATTAGAAAAGCATAGTTTCTAACTTATAGCGTAATTTTTTGTGAAAAAAAAGACTACTGTATAGGTGAAATCGCCAGAGGACACAAAAAGTACAGTTATCTGAGAATCACCCATATCGGTGACTTCTGAAATCTGGCGTTGACTGTTGGTTGAAAAACTAATAAAATAGTGGATGCCTAACAATTCAAATTCTACAACTTTCTTCGTTAATTTATTCAATAGTCCGGACATTTTCATTACTTCGTGTTGGGTAGGTGTTTAGTAGTAATTGCAATTTGTCTAAGTTCAAAGCATTTATTCCCTCAGCTGGCCAATATAGACAGATTAAATTACGGTTCGTTATTTCAGAATTGTTTTACCTTTTGTTTAGGTTATCAGTTGGATGAACTCTGTTTTGTACTCTTCTCAACTTGTAAGTGGCGTATCGTTTAAATTATGATAAATTATTTTGGTACTTTTATTTTATTAATATAAGGGCACGGCCACCGTTGGGAACGTTACGTTCGCACGCACATTTTTACCCATATCGCTTTAAAAAGTAATCAAACATCATGATATCTTAAGTACGTGTAATAAGGCTCTCTAAGGCCAATATTTTATAGGAACAAAGTTTTTGTCTATCGCTTATGGCTTAGAAGTTATAAGAGTTTAAGTGCCGTTATTTTTTTTTTTTTTTGCAAGCGATTTTTGAGGTCAGTGCATATTTTCTAAAAAGTCTGCGAATCTAGTAATGTATTTTCCCGAACATCTTCTATTATTGAAAGTAAAGGATCAAAGTAATGATTGAACTTAAAATTGTGCGAAAAAAAAAATTATTTTGGGTGGATTTATAGACGTTAAAGCAACGTTGGTTACGTTATGCAAAAGCGTTGGGAACGTTATGCGTACGAATTTCCATAAATAAATTGTGGGCAAATACAGCCAAACAGTCCAAACATCCATAAAGATGATAATATGTGAATATTTCATTACTTGGAAGGTTCCCATTTACACTACATTACAAATATTTGGCTCCAAGACCTAGCACATATTTTTTGAAATTACGATTTCTCCCAAAAGAATAAAGCTATCTACATGAAACTTAGTACAGATAATACTGAGAGCCATTTTCTGATCAGGATTAAAATTGAGCGTGATCGGTTAATGTTCACGCCTACCTCCCATATATGTAGTTAAAACATTGTATGGGAAGTAGGCGTGAAGATTAACCGATCACGTCCAATTTTAGTCTCAGGCAGCTTTGTGATATTTTCGTTATATGTACCAAATTTCATGCATCTAGCTAAATTTGTATGGCCGCCAGTCTGGGTTCAACAAAAAAAATTAAATCGAAAATACATTTTTTTTTTCTGGTTTTTTCAGATTTTTATGTTGAGCCCTGACAGGTGGCCGAATGGATTAAGCTAGACGCATGAAATTTGGTACATGTAACAAGAATATTACTAGGTTGTTTCGAAAGCTTCAAAAAGCGTGTAAGGAACGAAATATTTGTGATATGCTATGCACTTGGATAGATCTCAAAATAGCATTAGCGTGATTTATGTCCACAACTTCCTCTTCAATCCAACAGTTCTTATTGGTTGATTTAAATTATTGTAAGGAATTTCTATCCTTTTCAATACAGCTCATTGCGTGGATTCAGAAGAAATTTTAGTAGAAAAATATAACTTATGATTTTTGATTAAAAAATGTTGGGAACGTTATACATATTTAGTGGCTATGTTCACCATGGTAGATACTTTATTTAGGTAATTTTAAAATGGATTCAGAAACTAGACTGAAAATACTCGAAGAGGGTGATTGCATTTTAATATTTTACCCACTTACTTCCGCTACAAGAAACTTCTTAATATATTTCGTATGCACAAGCAACTGGTTTTCCTTCAAAATATCAATGTAAATCCTTAATTTCAAACATTTTCTCTCTGAGGAAATCAAAATTGCATTGATACAATAAAAATAAAGCAAATTTTTACCTTCTTTTCGGGACTGGTTTTTTTGGCATTTTTTTTTTTTCTTTTCACAAGCAAGAGTAAGTTTTTATGAAAAAAGCACCCCTAAATCAACTTATACACTTGAAAATGGTATTTTTTGACAGCATTAGTTGTAAACTTATGAAATATGGGCAAATGAGTGGGAGATTTAAAGAAAAAAAAAAGTTGTATAGCTAAGTCTTACGTGGCCGTGCCCATATACGTACTGATTTATACACTGAGGAAAGAGTATGTTTCCCTCACAGAAATATATTTGATTGAACATTCTTATAAATATTTGTTAATAATAACCAAATTTAGGTCAAAAATGATATCTGCTTGATGGAAAGTGAATTTGCTGGTCAACTATTTGCTAGAACTTAAAAAAAAACTTTGTCTGAGATTCGAACATACTCCCCCAGGTTATCAGTTAAACGTCTTATAAATACATTCAGCTAACTCTATCTTCAATTGTATTGATTTTAATTTGTTATTAATTTTAAACAAAAAGTCAAACACAAATTCAACAAGTACAATTTAACCTATTAAGGTTTTTTTTTTTTTTTTTGTAGACAGCTTGCGCTTGCAACATAGTAAACTTCCGACAACTTAGTTTGATGGCCGATTTGAAAAATAAATGTTTTCTTTTGTACAAATATTCCTCTAAAGATTTGCGGCAAGTAACTATTAAATTTTTTAAAAAAATCTTCATCTAATTATCCTTCCAGCCCTTTTTACCTCAAAATCATTATTATTTATTCAAAAATTTTATTATATGGGCTATATTTGGTGTGGACGTCCTTTTGATCCGATCACGCTTATTTTTAATAATTGAGTAGATGTTACCAACAACATGCAAGATATCAAATAGTCTTGTTTTACTTCACATAATTCAGAATTTATGGCGATTTTAAATATAATGTAAATGGGAGGTGGGCGTGTATTTGATCCGATCACGCCAATTTTTCACAATTCGGTAGATTCTTCCAATGACATCTCAGGTATCGAATAGTTTGGCTGTTTATACAATTGTAGCTGATAAATAAATGGTAGTATCTAACAAAGGATAAAATGACCTGGAGGAATGAGTTTGATCCCCACACAGACAAGAATTTTTTTTTTTTGAATTTTTTTTTCGAGTGCATTCAAATTTCAGAGAAGAGTTTTTTTTGGCATGTTAGTTCCTAATTAATAAAATGATTAATAACCATAACGGTCTTAAGATTCAAACAAATATTTGGTAATTATTAACAAATATGCGATTGAACCAATTAAATTGGTCGGAAATTCAGCTCATTTAATTATATCAAATATTTGATTCGCCTATATCAAATATATTAATTGTTAATTATAACCAAATTTTGATGTATATAATCACACTGTTTTCTCGGTGTAGTACAATACTAGTTGATAAGGTTAGATTAGGTTAGACCCGGGAGATGAAAATGTTGTCATCATTCACTTAGGTCGAGAGAAAAGGCTCATTGTATACCCGATACAGGAGCTTTAGCAGAGAAAATCTAAGAGAACCACTTGGATGTACATTTATACTTCCATATGGTTTTTAGACACACCTCAGATAGTGAGTCAAGCTATTCCAAATTGAAATGACCAAAATAATTTCTACGACTAAGCGCAAGCGCTGGACATTCACAAAAGAAATGAAAGACTGTTTCTTCCATATCAGGGTCTTTAAAACTTCTAAAAAGGTCGCCAATGTTTGAGAAACCTACACAATATGTATGAATTCCCATGCCACAATATCCAGTTATAGCTTCGATTAAGATCCGTACATTATGTTTCTCCATTGCTATTAAAAATTTAGAAAATAGTTGACAAGACTCATACTTATATTTCATCATCAGTGATGAAACATTTAAAAAATTACATTGTACTGAAATGTTTCTAAGTAATGTAATTTTTTTAGGTATTTTTGTATTGTACTTATAATTATTAAGTTTTTTTTTTATAGTAATAAATAGTTAAAAGTAAATGTTAAACCCATAAAGTCGAACAAAAGACCAAAGAACAAAAGAAAAAGGTACAAAAAAAAAAAAAACTAAGAAATATGAGTTTTAAAGGTTTTCCTCTTAAGGAATTTTCTTACTTTAATTGTTTTTAATTCCGTTTGGTTTTTGAGGTATTTTGTTATCGTTTCCTTTACAATTGTACCAAAAAAAAACAACAAAAATAAAAACAATAAAAAACAACACTTTTGTTTAACTTAACAGACAAAGTGAGCGTTAAGAAAACAAATCGAGGAAAAGTTGAAAAAATGGTAAGGAAAAAAAGGAGTAAATTTGTAACTACGGTTGGCCATATTTATTGCTTTTTCAACCACTACGCTTTATTTTGCCGCCAGCAAAAAAGATTTACTGTTTGTAACATTTTTTTTGTAGGTGCTGCTGCTGCTCAGATGCTTCGTTTTAAACATTTTTTTTTTGTGGTCTACACTTTAGTTGCAATTGTTTAACAGCTCATAAATTTAACAACATCTTGCCAAATTTTTGCAATTTCCAGTGCATGGGGCCAGTTCATCATCAGCAGTTTAATGAACTGACTTCAGTATATAGATTCACATGACTCTTTTTAAATTTATCTATTATGTTTATTTTGGTTAAAGAAATTAGAAATATAATAAAATTTTATTATTAACAAAGTTTAGCTTATTCTGTTCTTAGCTAAGAAACTTTAAACTAACTATACATTCGCTAGTAATTTAAGTTTTGCGGAGGCTAAGCTGCACGCCACCAGATGTGTCGAGAAAACCCTCCTTTCTTGTTTTTTCTAGAGGGGGGCGGGGTAAAATGACCTTATTTAATCACAGATATCCCATAAATCTGTCAGGGTTGTTGCCAGCTGCCGTCATTGTAGATGGTGACTGTACGGATGATTGCAAAGCTTTAGCTGATCCTGTGGATGGTCTAACACGTCGTCGTGGAAGTTCATCTGCTTGTAGTGGCACATGCTCCTGCTGTGCGGTGATCAGTTTTTCTTTTTTTTTAAATACTCTTGGCAACACAATCTCAGCGGTACTCCATCCATGCTGCTGTTAGTGCTAATTCAATGTTGGGTCCACTTTGTGGTTCAAATGTTTATTAGGTAGTATTGATGAATCATTTGGTCTAATAAATTGACCCACCGCCCACCGACTTCAACAATTTTTTTACCTTCTTTATCCCATCGTTTAGCTGTGTCTTCTTCTCCAATTTCAATAAAGTTAGATCCCAAATTCACAACCTTATTGTCATACCAACGTGTCTAAATTGCGCCTCCATCTGCACTAATGCATTAATCAGATGTACCTCAACCGCGCTTTGCCAATGTTTTGTCATCTGAGAACAAAAGTTTTGCAAATTTATTTATGTGTATAGTTTCAGCCGTGTTTATTTTCTTTTGTTTCAGTATTTGGAACAATTGGAATGATGTGAAGTAATTATCGAAATAGACTTTGTGCCCAACTGCATTACTTAGGATTTGTTCAGTAAGATGCAGCACGACGGCTCAACAAAAGCCAATTTCTTTTACCACTGCCGCTCTTTCCGCACAAAAAAAAAAAAAAAAAAAAAATTGTTTTATGCCCCAACGACACGATTTTTCTTCGAAGTATTGCTTTGTCGCAAACTTTCCTTTAAATGGGATGATTTTCTCATCAACGCATAAGTTTTCCTCCAGAGGAAGTTCAGATAAACGCTTATGAACTTGCTCAATTACTGACCGTACTTTGTATAAGCGATCATTACATTCAGCTGGCCGAGCGTTATTATCCACTACAGCAAATTACTCCGAATTGCAAGGAATCTTCTCATAGTGGTGTTCTCGGTGCAAAAATTTAATTCCAATTGTTTTATCATAGAACATTGGAACCCGAGAAAATTTTAGCGCACCCATCATAACGTGGTGCACAAAAACCACTATTATCTCATCTACAGTGACTGGTTTGCAGTTCGGAATAGATTTCTGTTGCATATATTGGTTGGTGAAATGATTCGCTTTCACATAAAAATCATCAGGAAAATATATTTTAAGAAAGGAATAGAGACTGCCAACTTTCAGCTCGGTACTTTCGCAAGTTCATTTAAAATTGATAAGTTTTCTCCTAATAATGTCCTTCTAAGCCGTATATAGCAGCCGTTCTTCCCTTATACTTGGTGATTCTTCGGATATCAGGTTGAAATCATTAACACCAAAAGCTTCAAGTTCTTCAGATTATCCACTTTTCTATCACATCTTCTTTTATAAAGGTAGTAAAGCAAATATTTTGTTTCATTCGTGTTTCTATCAGCTCTTATACTCTATTGAAACAAGGTTCAAAGGACGCGTGGATTTAATTTTAAGAAGTCTTCACAGTCTTGACCATCATTTTGCAGAAGGTGAAAAGATTTTATTTTTTTTTTAAAAACTCATTAAACTTAAATTTGAAACAAAAATTTTAACACGCAACTTAAGCAAAAATTTCTTTCCAACTAATCCTTATTAAGTGAGTCAAATAGAATTCACCAAATGCAAGAAATAAAACTTTGAAAGAAGTCGACTTCTTTTTTCCTTTATTTTGAGAACTTAGTGAAAAGATAAATTTTTTTTGAAGCAAACTTTTTGGCACAATGACAGATCAAAATTGTGTAAGTCAGCATAAAGTAGGAATTATCATCGCACTTGCATCAATACACAGAGGCACACACACACACACTGAAACACACATGCACAAACTAAAACATACTGAAAAACTTATCTGCGTTTACTGGTGCTGCTGCTGCTGCCGTTCTTGTTTCACTTTATACATTGAGTTATATCTTCATTCCTTCATATTGCTGCTTTTAGTTTTCTTTCAATTCTCTTTGCGTATCATTCTGCTCAAGCTTTTGTTTGTTTTTCTCGTTCTCATCATTGCCAATTGTATGTTTTATTATTTGCACAGCAAAACTTTTTCTATGCCTTCAACAACGACCGCATGGTGGCATCGCGGTCAATGTAACAAATTTATGGGAATGCTGGCCAGTTGAATGCTCGTTTTGGTAGCAGTGCAATGGCCAAGTTAGCAAAAATTTTGTTCTTTTATTTTTTTGTGTAGTTGGCTTGTTTGACGACACTTGGCTAATTGTCTGCGGCAACCAATGGGAAATTAAGTTTTTGTTTTCTATAAGCGTCTAAGATGCGCGTATACACATTAGGGTGCAAAATAATGGGAAAATCAAAAGTTATTGAAGACCTCGAAAAATATGGGCTGCCTGCGGTTTTGATGAAGGTCTAATCGAAAGAAATCTGTGTTTTTTGACAGTTTTTTGAACTTATCTAAGAAATCACGAAACTATTGGCAGTAATTCATTCGAAATATTTTAAAAGAGTTAATTTCCTGCATTGCTTGATTTTTTTTCAGTGCTCTTCAGTGAGAAGTTTGAATGAAAAAATTCATCTAAAAATATGAATCGTTTATTTTGAAAGTGGGTCATAATAATCGGCTATATGACCCATATCACTTTTTCAAATATATATTAACAATTTCACACTATCAAGTAACTTTTTTGTGTAAACAAGAGTCAATTTAATTGATCACTAACAGAATACCAGCCAAATCATATTATGACATTACTTTTGTCTCTATAAGAATTTCAAAATTTAGTAGGTATGAAAATAAAAAAAAATATTAAATGCAAGGTAAAATTTTCGATCAAAAATGCGCCGAACTAAATTTGAACGCAGAGGTATGGTTTCTTTGGCAAATATTCATAAAATTGAATGAGCTTTCACAAAAGGGGGAAGCTGAGGTCAGTTTCCAAATCGGCTCACCCTAGTATGTATGTATTTTCCTTAAACTCCTAGGAGGAGCATAGGGCCAATATGAAACGTTTCCATTTGTTGCGATCCCTTGCGATGACTTTGATTTCTTGCCACGACTTTCTCGATTCTTGTATTTCCTTTTCCAGCGAGCTTTCCCAGTTGGTTTTGGATCTACTACGTGCTCTACTGCCTTGTGGATTTTACTCAAGAGCCTGGTTACAAACTTCGCTGTGTGGTTTTCGGAGAGTGTGACCAATCCATCCCCATTTGTGCAGCTTGACCTCATTTGCTATAGCCCTTTGATTGCCTTTTTGATGTAGCTCGGCATTTGATATAGTGCGAGGCCACCAAATCTTTAGTATACGCCTTAAGCATTTGTTGACGAATACTTGCAGCTTGTTCGTTAGTTGTTCAGTAACAAGCCATGTTTCGCACCCATATAGCAAAACCGATTTCACATTCGAATTAAAAATGCGCACTCTCGTTTTGGTGGATATAACGGATGAAGACCATATTTTGTTCAGTTGAGCAAGCGCGCCTTTTGCTTTTGCTATTCTTGAGTTGATATCCTCTTTTGCTCCACCATCCATGGAGATAATGCTGCCTAAATACGTGAAGCTATCGACGCTTTCGATGTCATCACTGCCAGCTCTAAACGTGATGTAATTCCTGTTTGCGTTTGGCTTCATGTTTTTAGTCTTGGATACGTTGATTTTTAGGCTGGTCTTTTGTGATTCCAAGACAAGGTCTTCAATTTGGCTTTGCATATCTAAGTGTTTGGACGACAAGATGCAAATGTTATCAGCATAGTCGAGATCTTCTAGATGTTCGGTAAAGTTCCATTGAATACCCCTTTTGGCCTTATTAAGAGCTTTATATAGGATACCGTCAAGAACGATAAGGAAGAGAGATGGTGATAGTAAACACCCCTGCCGTACGTCTAAACTAGTGGTGAATGTCGGTGACAATAACCCGCTGTGTAACACACTGCACTTACAGCCTTCCGGATGTAATGAATAAAACACAATTTTTTGGGTCTAAATCGATTTTATTACTCAAAATAGTCTCCTTCAAGATCGATTCCAGCGCTGTTCTAACGTTTCGATACCTTTCTTGTAGAACTAATTGTATTTGTTCTGAAAAAAAAAAACCAAAGTTTCGGCAATTTCTTTTTTTGAGCCACATTTCTTTTCTTGGAGCATTTTTTTGAGGCCTGCAAAAAGCCAGTTGTCCCTAACAACAAGATCTGAAGAAATCTGTGGATGAAAAAACTTCTTAGTGCAGAGTCCGCATAATACGTTTCAGGTCACGCTTTTGTTTCAACGGTGTTTTTTCCCATCAAAAAGCAATGAGGGTTATTGTGAATCAATATTTCCGGGGAAAATTTATTTCCTTGGGAAAAAATTTTTTTTTTCCAGTAAAATGTAAAAAGTTTTCAAAAATTTTTGGTTCCGACATCCAACGGGGAGCCCTTGGAAACACGAAAAAACGGAAAAAAAATTTTAAGTTTTGTTTGCCAAATCCAAGGGGCCCTTTGGTGAAAAAATTTGTTTCCTCTAAAATGTCGTAAAAAGTCATGAAACGCGAAGGAAATACAAAAAAAAAAAAAAATTTAAATTTGCTGCTTCCGACATCCAACGTCGTACCCGAAAGAACTAATGAAGCACAAAGACGAGCCATACGTGAAAACCCACACATGTAGATATCTAACCGTTTTGGGCACTCATTTTTCTCAGTTTATTAAGAACCAGACAGTAGTCTGGTCATATGTTTTTTAACAAAAATGTCAAAACTCAAAATTTGCTTTAATTTCTAAAATTTAATTTTTACTAGATTCGGCCAATGGTCAAATTTTAACCATTAATGTATTAAATAATGTTGGTGCTTTTTGGATAGTTTTAGTACTTTTTTTGCTATTTGGTACAAAATAGAAAAGCTCATTTATCAAACCTGGTACAATGACAAATGTGAAACGAAAAGAAAACAAAAAACATTAAGTCAGGGTCAGTCAGCTTTTTGTCTTTCTCTTTTTACTATATCCTCTTTTCAGCTCCGTGTGACTGCGTATTTTGTCGTTGCTAATATTGAAAGAATTTCGTTTAATTTTACCTGGCTCAATGGCAAAATATTGCAATGATTTTAACTTTGTGCACACTTACACACAAATACCTTTCTAATGGTGTAAAATTCAAAGTCGTGCTCCATTTCTAACATAGTAAAAAAGGTAGGACAAATTTTTGTCTTGCTTAATGTATAGATATTGAACAAAACATGAATTGGCGTACTTAGCTCGAACTTTGTTTATAAATTTTTTGCTTATACGGTACGTACCACTTACTCTTATTGCAATTAGTCAACTTTTAATCTAAAGAACGGAACGTGGAACATACTGCGACGCCTATTATTTATATTTGAAGTTGTAAGCTATCTAACACTATTGTAAAACTTCTTTCAACCCTTGTTTGTTGCTCGAGAGAATCCTCTCTTAAATTTCGAGAAATACTTCAAATCCATAAGTATGGGATTCTTAATTTTTGGTCTATATGGGTTATGGCATGCCCTTCGACCAATATGTGCCCACATTTTACGTAAGTCCATTAAATTAAATATTTTTATTGCATTGCCAACTTCAGTGAAATAACTTTTCTTTACGCCAAGTATTTAAAAAGAAGAAAAACACAAAAAAACTCTAGTTGAAAGCTTTTAGTGGCACCGATTTTGTCAACATTAAACATCTTAACGCCTCATCAAACCACGACGTGCAACATAAACTTTTCTTTCCGCAATTCATTGCTGCAACAAATGAATATGAAAATGCAATGGTTTGGTCTGGTCACTTGTACGCGGGCTGGTGACATTCATTTTCAACCATCTTTATAAGTTGCACTACCAACCAACCAACCAACTTCATTATTGAATTCAAAACAAAATTGCAACCAGAAGCACGTACACGCAATGAAATTATTTACTGTGAATCATTGAAAATATACAAAAGCAACAACAACAACAATACCAGAAAATGCAACTGCATCCCAAGAAAATGCGGCAAAGGCAAATTTGTTGGGGAAAAGGACCGAGTCAAATCACTTACACGACGTAAAGTCCTTTCATTCTGGGGACAATACAAAATAAGTTGCATACTTTTGCGCGCCATTTGATGATTTTGCAACTTAATGTTGTTGCTGTTGCGCTGCGCTAGCTGCATCTTACAGACGGCAAAGTTGTTGATGACGATGATGATGTTGGTGGTAGTGGTGTTGCTACTACTGCTGCCGATGATGATTTTGATGGCCGCACAAATGACGATGTGAATGTTGAAAGCGGCGTTAAAAGCACGAATAAACTTTAAATTTGCAGTTTTTTATTTTTCATCTTCATTGTGGCCACTTGCGTAGGACACTTCGCCCGCTTGTCACGCAAATAAATCAGTTTGAATGAGTTTTACGAGCTGCAAGAGTTGCCATAGCAAGCAACTTTATTTTTTTAGTTTTTATTTTTATTAAAATGTAAAAGAAATTCAATTGCAAAGTCGTCTTAAGAAGGATTAAAAAGTAGCAAGAAGTATATTAATAGTACGCGCGTTGAACCTTGAAGTTGCAAAAACCACTACTTGAAGTCTCTATTTGAGCGAATAAAATGTACAGTACGAAAATTTCTCTTCAACAGACTGACGTAAGTAGTTATAATAAAATTCATTATTGGGAAAAAATTATGTAAAAGGCAAAAATGTGACTTAAGTTATGCAAAACTCTGCATTAAATTTACAGGAAGAAGTTTAAAGCAAAATGAATTTAACAAGTGCTGCAAGGGTAATTAGAAATTTGGATTGAGCAAAAATTTCAAAATTTATTCGCATTGTGTAGTACATTGGTTCATGAATGTTCCACCAAAGAAATATTGAGAAATGTCGAGAATGTTGTGCTGCCATTTGGCCATACTCGTAGATGTTTTCGCTGCAAAATGCTATATGTAAGGGGCTGTACATTAGATAGTATTGATTCCCATTCAAAAAAAAGTTCGCTGTACGCCCTCAATTTTGAATGCTTATCGGTTTTGATTTTTAAGGAAAAACTTTTTTTTTCGACCTCTAAATAAGCACCTACTTTAATGATATTTTCGTGTAGCTCCGCCATTCATTCATGAAAAACAGGATGTTCCATAACGAAAATCGCCCCCTAAAACTATGCAGTATTCTTTTTTTTAAATTAATTTCATACTGTTTGAAATGTCAAATATTAAAAAAAAGAATATTGCATAGTTTAGGGGGGCGATTTTCGTTTTTACAACATCCAATTGTGTATCGATTGTAACAGTGAAATTATAACGTTACTGACTACTGTCTGGCAGTAAGTCGATTGTGAAGAAGAGCTAACGATAGTGTAACGATCTAGTGACTTGCGATGCATGGAGAGGCCCGGGTTCAAATCCTCCATTCGGTGATTTTCAATTCCAATGTTCAACATAATCGAGGTATAAAATAATAAAAAAATAAATAATAAAAAAATTTTCATCCACATTGAGATTTGAACGCGGAACACATTGCTCAAAAATATATAACAAACTCTTTAGCACATACGACTATGGAACCTTTTGACATTTTTGTTTAGAATTTGAATTTCAAATTTAATATGAGGAAATTTATTAATAAAAAAAAAAATTGACCTTTTGCTGGTCCGAATGTAATGCATAAGGAGAAAATTTAGCTTTTCTTGGTCCGATTGTAATGCATGAGTAGACAATTGGTTACGTCCAATGACAACCAATGTTAAACGTAAACAGAACTTTATATGTGATGGGACCAGAATTTGGACTAGTCGGTTTCTCCCATGGAGTAGTTCACAAACTAATTTTGGAATCGTCCGTAGGCATGCAGTGAAATTTTCAAACCTCATCCATTGATGTTAAAGCATTCTACATAAATATTGTTTTAATCTATTAAACGCCAGTTTTAAAGTTCTAAAGTGGACTGAAATTTCGAAAATACGTTGTTTTTGGGTATGTAGCCACAAATTTTTGAACACTTTCTTTCTTCTAGTATATAGCTTCAACTTTATTGAAGAT
Organism: Calliopum simillimum; assembly: GCA_951812925.1. Classification (NCBI taxonomy): domain Eukaryota; kingdom Metazoa; phylum Arthropoda; class Insecta; order Diptera; family Lauxaniidae; genus Calliopum; species Calliopum simillimum. Next base: position 127,217,848 of record OX638368.1, read on the forward strand.
AAGAAAACAAAATCCCAAACGGTTTACGCGATATAGTGGTAGCAAAAAATATTTTTTAAGCCAAACAAATAGGGGTTTGCTAGCAACAACAGGTACTTTCCGAAACAGTATTCAAAATGTTGTTTGATTCGATGGCCTCAAATTACGCACGGTGTAATTGCTCATAACTTTTAACATTTCTTAACCTCAGCATGAACTAGACCATGTTCTAAGACCTACAAGTTATTTTTTGAATTTTTCAAAACAGGAAATTTGCCTAAACTTTTCACAAAGCTTACAAAAATGGTCCATGACTAAGACATTTCTTAATCGATTTTCATTTTCTGACATATTTTGAAAAGGCAGTGAATTAGATTATTACTTATATATATCCAAAATTACTATTTTTACTATTTTTTTTAGTACTAGGATCCTTTGCCAACTTTTTAGATTTTCCTAAATATTAGTTCTAGAAAGCAGACAAAATTATCTTTCATATGAAACTAATACAATGATGGTATCTTTACCAAAAATGTTTTGAAAATGAAAATTGGCTAAAAAATTTCCAAGATATTAACACTCCTTCACATAGAGTGCTTGTCACAATTTACCGATGTTCCACATTTTGCATCCTTCCAAAATCATGAATTTTTAATGGTATTTAACTGACTATGTTTTGAAACATCTGAAACATTTCGCTGAAAACTCGATACGATTTAAAGTAAAATCCCAAACAAATAAATAAATGCAATGTCCGATAAAAGTTGCACAAATATCAAACAAAAACTGCAAGTTGACTTCATGCAATAGACGATGATAAAAACATTACTTGGCTGCTTTATTGTGTGAATGTCAAAAGAAGAAATGAAAATGTAGCATATAAACAGGCGCGTTACACCAAAGAAAGATAAATACGACACCATTGCAACCATTGCAACAACACAAAAGCAACAGTGCGCGCGTTAGGTATAATGCAGCTGGTCGATGGCAACACTAAGCAAAAACAACAAAAACCAAAAAGGAAAAATACAACATAACAGTATTATGTAGTACTACTACTGCTACTATCTATCGCTTCCTTGTGATTTCCGGCATGTCTTTATATTTGTGTCTTTGACTTTTAAAGTCGACTTTATTGGCTTGTCCACTTTTAAGTGTGCATGTGTGTCTGTGTGTGTGTTCTATTGGCTACTATGACAGCATGTAAGAAGCAGGATAACAATGGCAACAACAACAACAGTAAAATTTATGCGCATTTTTTTGTGAATTTATTTTTGAAAATCACAGGAAGTTGCAGTTTTTGTGTGTGCGGCGGGCAAAGAACTTAAAGGAGTCAAAACTTATTGTCATTGTAAAAAGTTTGCTGTGCATTTGATTTTTTTCTTTTTCTTTTTAGTTTGCGTTAAGCTTTTTGTTAGTATTTTCTATTTATTTTGAATTTTTAGCTCAGAATTAAATTTCCTTTTCTTTGGTATTTGAAGTGCATTAGATTTTTGTTTCATATACAACGAAATCGTATTAAGTCCTTAGCATCAAGTAAAGTGCGAGCTTAACAACATTTCTAATGCGAAATGTATTTTAAAAGCTTTAAACTTGATTTAGAAGTTTGATACTTTGATAGTTGAAATCTATAAAGTATTATAGAAGACTCCAAGGCTATGTTTATGATCGAGAGTATTACTAGGTGTACAAATATGAAACCGGTAATGACATCTAGCGGTCGATAGTCGTATATGTATGAGCTTCCGAACCGTACCAAATGTCTTAGTTGTTCATTCTGTCATCTGTCAACAATATTCAGTTCACAATTTGTCAAGTTTCATACAACAACGAATTTTTTCCGCTCGTAAAGATGTCGAATTTTGTGCCTGAAAACTCTCATTTAAACTGTTGCTAGTGGTTACGCTGGCGAAAAGGCTACTTGCAATAGAGCGATTTGCATATTATCGCGCGATGCGAATACGCTCGTTCTAAAACACAGCCTAAAAGCTACTACATTTTTAATGTCTACAACGACATCTACTGAAAGTTTTTGAAAAGTTTAATTTAATCAAATTGTCATTTTAGATATATGAAAAATAAAAACTTTATGAGCACCAAAATCGGCTCAGTACTTAAGGAACTACAAGACCGCAAATATTTGGCTTATCTGCAGCGTCATCTATTGAATATTTTTTTAAACGATTCAATAGTTGAGTTGTTCTCCGTAATAATCTAGTAAAATTATATCTCATCTTCAAAATCAGAATGGTTCTTTCAGAATTATTGATTTAGAGCAGGTTTTTAACTGGGATACCCCAATAAATATAACAAGCTACAATATAAAGCGCTGTCCATAAAACTTAGACGCTCCTAGAGAATTTTAACACGCGTCACCCTTTTTTAATTTAGTTTCTTTTTTAATCAAGCTACTGTTACTAAGGGGGGGGGGGGATTTCTGAACAATTTAAGTCAATTTTAGTATCAAGAGGTTTATGAACAGCCTTAAACTTCTGATATGTTGCATCCCAGACTGGTATTAAGTATTTTGATTGCAGTGCACAAATAACTGATTTATTGACCTTTGAACCCAGATATCTTTAAAGGAAGATTCAAAGTCTTAAATATGAATTTCAAAAACAAAAGACGTGCAAAAATTCAGCCTTCTAACTAAGGTTTTCTATTTTCTTGATGGCCTAATGCGGAACAGGAAAAAAAAAAAAACATTTTAACAGACGGGACAAAAGTAATATTTCACAATATATGATCTAAGATCTGTCCCTTTATGATCTTTGGTCTATAATCTATGCCCTATGATATGTTTTTTATGGTCTATAGTCCTTAATATATGGTCTGTGATCTATCCTTCATGGTCTATGGTTCATTTTCTATGGTCTATGATCTGTCTTTTATGGTCTATGATCCATAGTATATAGTCTATAAGCTGTCGTTCATAATCTGTGGACTACGATCTGTCCTCTACGGTCTAAAGTTCACAATCTTTTCTCTATGATATGCCCTTTATAGTCTATGTTCCACAATCTATGATATGTCTTTAATGGTCAATGGTCTATAATCAATGGCTTAAAATCTGTCTTTCATGGTCGAAAGTCCATAATCTATGGTCTGTCCATATTCTATTGATCTGTCTTTTGTGATCTTTTGTCCATAATCTGTCCTTTATAGTATATGGTCCATAAAATTTAGCGGATATAGAATAAAATAAAAAAAAAAATCACACCAACGCGCGTTATCCAAGATATTCCGGGTCGTTATTGAGTTCGGGCCTAGAGAGCAAAATACAGCACTGACCCACAAAACTCAGCACGGTTGGTCACCCTGTTTTAACTTTAATTGTGATGTTCAATCCTTATAGGACCGACCATAAATTATGTTTTATTTTTGACAACTTAGACCAAAAAAAAAAAAAACTCATTTTCATAGACATTATATCGCCACTATACAAGTGAAAAGCACTAAGTCAGTTTTTTCCAGTTTTGAGTTATTTGGTGTTTCTGGCTTAAAATATTATAGTCTTTTATTTGATAAGATACATTTATCCATATCTCTGTTAAAAAGTGGTAATTTCCATCATAAAAGTAAAAGCAAAACAACGGTTTCCATTAAAAAAAAAAAAAAAAAAAAAAACTTAATCTTTTGAACATCAAATATCTCAAAACTTGAAAAACTGACTTAGTACTTTTCACTTGTATAGGAAGGATATACACTTAACGTTAATTTTAAAAGTCTTATTAGATCTCTTGAAAAAATAGAAAAATCTTGGTTTAAAGTTGCATTATGTTAAACTTCTTCACCCTAATTACTTATTTTAAAAATTTTAAAGAGCTTTTTAATGAAGTTTTTGGGAAAAGATCAAAAATAAAGTCTTCCTAAGTACAACAAGCACCGCAATTCATTTTGTTGAGAGTTTTCCTTACTGTAACATCATATGTATGTAGTAACAAAAATCCTTTACAACATGACAGTGCTACATAAAAACACACAAAATGCGCCAAGCTGCAACATGAACCACCCATTAGGAACTTATGGATATAGCAACAATTGCAATGCGATTAAAAACAGTGAAATTCAAATACTAAGCACTTCTGCATACACAACAAGATCCACTTTATTTAAAAGCAACCGAAATGTGCAACAACGCAAATGGCAAAGGAATTGCAACCACAAAACAAGAATTCAGTTAATTCATGAACTTGCAGTATGCGGCGGCAACATTGTTGTGCGCCAAAAATCGTACGCAATGCTTTTTGGAGTGCGTTTGTATGTTCTCCTCAGTAGTAGTGTTGGTTGGAATGAACTGTTGCAGCTTTTGTATGGAATTTGTGTTTCTATGTATGTGGTCATTGGTGCATATACAAGTGTATAGAGGGTGCAATGTGTAGGTATTTTTGAAACAACATGCGTTTGTTGCAGCTGCTTCGCCAAATTTTCAGTACGAAAACGTGCCACATCGTATAAGGAGCTATGTGACGTGACAGAAGATTCACAGCACGTGGACGAAAAGCTGTAGAGAAAAATTAAATGCAAAAAAATTTAGAAACAATTTGGAAGAAACTGCAGCTGGCACCCAATAAACGCATTCAGTGGTGTTTGTGAACGTACAAAAGCGCTAGCAATATTACGGGAAAAAACATTGCGCAAAAATAACAGCGCAGCAACTTGTTTTATGCTTCATAGTCATGACTGTGTGTGTGGTGGGGCAAAACAAAAAAAAAAACCCATAGTTCGTGCTGAAGAAATTCATGGGTAGGAGAAATTTGTATCGATATCGCTGTACAACAATATTACTTTTTATCCAAAAAAACAAAGTTCTGACAATGGATTTTGGCAAAGGGGACCAAAATAAAATACACGTGTTTGGGCGTTTTGAAAGTTTTCATCAAAATTTTTTTAGGGGGGATCAAAGTTTGCCCTTTTTAACGCATTCTTATGTTAAGTCGACATATAAAACTATACGATCCTTACTTTTGAGATGTATAATGTGTTAGGGAAAATTTTGTAAGATATTTCGCGAAAATTTTAACCATCTACATATCCCTTGCATGGAGAATTTTATCGCAAAAGTCATAAAATCGTCAAAATCGTCAATGAAGACTCTCACATTCCATTTCTATTACACATTTTCACGCATTATTCTTAAGCTTTAATATTTTTTTGACCTCGACTGACCATAGTCAGATTATTTGAAAATATTTTTTCAGAACACTTCAACCCATTACAACCCAGTTTTTGGAAAAAGGGGTCAAACAGACCCACAAAAACAGTATATAATGGGTTAATATGTTGCGTAGAAATATTCCTTGTATGATTTTCTTATGAGCTTGGGACAAAAAGTGTTATCCAAAATGTAGTTTTACAGTGGGGTTAAATATTCTTAAATATATTTCTTGTGCGTATTTTATTTAAAAAACAATATAGAGTGGGTGGAACTCAGTAGAACACCGGAAAATCTAAGGTTTCCGGGACTATTTTCAACAACTTTTTGCAGTTCCATTTTTCGAAATTCGCGAAACGAACGGAGATATAGCCAACCCAAGATCTGGATATAGCTTTATGAAAACCGGTATGAGTTCGGAACCCCTTAATGAATTTTTTTTAATACTGGTCTCATATGAAAGGCATTTTAGTTGGCAAAAATAAAATTTTAAATTGGAGTACAAAAGTTTCAAATCCAAGTCATGATTTTCGAGATATGGCGAATTTTCGGTGTTAATGTAATGTTTTGCTAATTTTCATGAAAATTTATTTTTGCTAATGAAGGAAATCTGATATAAATTGCAAATCAAATGAAAGAAAATGGATGAGGCTTCCATAATTTGTTACTAAAACTATGGCATAGTAAGATTTTTTTAGAAAAATACGTGTAGTGCTTTAAAAAAAACTATGGCATAGTAAGATTTTTTTAGAAAAATACGTGTAGTGCTTTAAAAAAAAACTATTAAAAACTATCGAAAATTCGCCATATCTCAAAAATCATGACTCGGACTTTAAATTTGTGCATCTTTTCAACCTTTTTAAAATACATCCTTTTTTCAGTAAATGTTATTTGACTCACTACCCTTCATATATATACCGAAATTCATCCCTGTAGCTCAAGTAGTTTCGGAGATATGATAAGTTTTATATTTGTAGGGCGTGGCACCGCCCACTTTTTCAATGGATATTATTTCTCTCTGTGCCTGTTACAAATATACCGAATCTTGTTTATCTGTGTCTAATAGTTTCGGAGATATGACGAATATGACGAATTTGTTTTTGGGGCGTGGCACCGCCCATTTTCACTTTAAGTTCATTTCATCTTAATTGATTTGATTGAATACATATAAATTTATTCATATATCACTCCTGCGTTTAATGCGACTAACATTATTGAACGGAAAAATCGATTGTATGATTGTTTTTTTGTTTCTTTGTACTTATTTTTTCTCGAAAACGGCTGCAGCGATTTTAATGAAACTTGGAAAAGTGTTACATATTAGCATGCAATGAAGAATAAGCTAGGCTTGAACTTTGTCAATGTCCACCAGAGGGCGTGGCACTGCCCTAAATTTTAAATTTGATTTAGTCATAACTCGCAAACAAGGTATTTGGATGAAATTTGGTGAGCGAGTACGACTTGATCATACCTTGTGACAGACAAAAAGTGGGCGGGATCGAAGAAGTTCCACGCCCACTTTTTAGGCGTTAAAAATTTTGATTCAATATTACTCGAAAACGACTCCAACAATTTTAATAAAAATTTAGGAGATGTTACCTCTGCAGAGAGATGGAGAGATTTCATATTGGCCCTATGCTCCTCCTAGGAGTTAAAGGAGAATACATACATACATACATACCTCTGCAAACAGGAATCAATATGTGATACACCGTTTTATTGGAAAAACTTGTTGAAGGGCGTGGCACCGCCCACAAAAATATAAAATGGTAGAACAAGAAAACTAATAACGCAAACTTTCTGAAATTAACTGTGAGGTACCTAATTGCTATGGGGCATCTCTGATCTGAAAGTGCTTGAAATATCACCGTTGCGCGTGGAACCTCCCATACAAGCAAAATACGTTAAATGCTATTTCTCACAAATCTTACAAAACATTTTAATGAAATTTAGTATGAAGGTACTGCTTATCAATGCCTTGCAATAACCTAAAAGTGGGCGGTATCGAAAAAGTGCCACGCCCTTTTTTTAACCATTGAAAATTTTGATTCAATATTACTCGAAAACGACTCCAACAATTTTAATGAAAATTTAAGAGATTTTGCCCCTGAAAACCAGTATCAATATGTTATATGCCGTTTTATTTGGAAAACTCGTTGGAGGGCGTGGCACCGCCCACAAAAATATAATACGCTATAAAAAGAAAACAACTAAAACAATCTTTCTGAATTTAACTCTAGGGAATCTCCTTTTTATTAAGCACCTATGACCTGAAAGTGGGCAAAATATCGCCGATACGCGTGGAACCTCCCATACAAGTAAAACAAATTAAATGCCATTTCTTGCAAATGGTACAACATATTTAGATGAAATTTGGTACACAAATCTGGATCATGAGTATCTAAAGCATAACGAAAAGTGGGCTTTGTTCAATAATTGCCACGCCCACTTTTTTTACCAAAACATAAATTTTTGTTAATAACTAAGGCACAAAAAAATTGGAGTGAACTTTTTATTTCTTATATCTAGTCTTATGTACTTTTTGACGCTGAATCGATCTTTATCAGCAGAACCGTCATTATCGATTAATTTATCATTTTGAAAGCATGAACATTGGAGGCGAAAAAGTACGAATTTCATAACAAAAAATAGCTATGAATAAAAACATCGACTAAAATAATAAGATCAGATTGTTGACCGAGTAGGGATCGGTCTCCATGTGCTGAGAAATAAAGTAGCACGTACTATTTTTTTTTTCCGTGTATTTTCTTACATTTTGCAGTATAAACTGCAGCGATATTTAACCCCTTCACTAGGAAATTTTCTTATGTGAACGTGCCAAACAATATTGCGTTTTAGTTTGTTGCTCAAATGCGAGCATCCAAAACAAAGAGAAATGAAACGAAAGAAACGATGAACTAAAAATGATCATGACAGTGAGGCAACGCAGTGGCATTGAATGCAAAACATGAAAAGGATGTTGCATAAAGTCAAGAAATAAAGTCAATTTAATTAAGCGAGAGATTTAGCTAGAACATCTGACGCTTTTCCCAGATTTTAAAATTTTTTTTTTGAGCTTGACAATAATACTCACTTGGTTGTACAATGTACATCAGGGTTACTAAAACTAAAAAAAAATAGAAAAAAATCGATTATTTAGAAGCGTTAAGTGTTTGATCATGAAATTATACTCACCTTTGGACCAAAACAAAAAAATATCTTCAAAAAACCAATTCTTTTGAATCAGAATGGTATAAAATTGCGGTTTTAGTTTATTCAACTTATGGAGCTAAGACTTTTTATCTTAAAGATTCTAATTTATTTATGAAAATATCAATGGTATTCCAAACTCATGTGTTTTTTAATTTATAAATGGCTATCATACATAATTTGCAATGTTTGAGTTTATGATATTAATTCCAATTTTTGGTTTTATTCATGCATATGTCATTCTTATCTTCGAAACTGCGCAACAAATGGAATATATGGCAAAATTTTAATTAAAATCAAAATAATTCATCACAACAATACAATGAAAATAAGCAATAAAGCCGCATACAAATGTAACAAACGTTCACAATGAAACTCGCATGCATTTCTACATACATACAACACATATATAAGTATATATTCGATATATACAAAAGCAAATATAAGCACTTTCATAAAGTCAAACACTATAAGTACGAAAATAAATTTAAATCCATAACAACACATTGTTGACCAAAATGAGTGACGATAAGCAAATACAAAAAAAAAATAATGGATAAATAAAAAGAACACAATGCAGTCATAAGGATAAGCAGGATTATGAATAAAATCAGAAATAACTATAATTACGTAATGGAAAAAACAACACTTGAGGAAAATGAACAAAAAGTGGGAACAAAAAGAAAAAAACGCAGAAAAGTATGCTACAGAAATAAACAGAAATCAGAAATTCACTAGCAAAGATGCTCGCATTATTGTATAAGGTGTTTTGCAGAAAAACAGAAGAGCTGTAAAATATAACAAAAAATAATAAATTTATGTTTTTCAATGATATTTTACAAGAGATATTGCTCTTCAAAAAGGATCGATTTGCATAACGAAATTCAGATTTGCATGAAATAAATCAATATTGCTCGGAGTTTCATTCCTCGGGCAATAAAAGTTTCGTTATAGTATTAGTTAGTACCATTTACATTTTAGTTCAATCCAGGCAGCATTTGATGGACCCGAAACCGTTTTGAAAATTAAAAAAAAAATCTTACTCGGATAAAAATAAGTGCCATAATATTTACTCCACTCGAGTTGTAAAAAATTTAAAGTAGGGGAAGAGCATGGTTTGGGTATGGGCACCCCCCGTAACTTCCCAACAGAAAATTTCGATGCGCATCCCCAAGATGCAATAGCGATGCGCGTTCTTCTCGTATCTAAAGAGCTGATTTGTATGCGCATATTTTCTGCGCTATAGGTAGTGAGAGCGAAGCGCATCCAAAGAGCATTTCTGAATGCGAGAGCGATGCGCATCCAAAGAGCATTTCTGGTAGCGAGAACGATGCGCTTTCGGTCACGTATTAACGTACAAAACAAAATAAATCAATAAGTCGTCTTCGTAAGAGCGCGATGATAGAGCAGTGGTCTAGCGACTGGCACTGCGATTAAGAGTTGTAGCAACCATGAGGTCCTCGGTTCAACTCCGGCCCAGACCTAAGACAAAAGTTTTCAACTTGCAATTTTTCAATTAGAATTAATGTAGTAAAATAAAAATAATTATAATTACATCAAAAAAAAAAAAAATAATAGTCTGATGTGTCTTTGTGACGATAGACGTAAAATTTCAATTAAAAATTAATTTTTTAAATATTTTTATTGTCATCCAAAAAGCATCCAAACAGCATTTCTGAATGCGAGAGCGATGCGCTTCCAAAGAGCATTTCTGGTAGCGAGAGCGATGCGCATCCAAACGGCATTTCTGGATGCGAGAGCGATGCGCATCCAAAGAGCATTTCTGGTAGCGAGAGCAAAGCGCTTCGTTCCAATGACATGCCAATGTTAATTTCAGCGCTTTTGGCAACGAGAGAGATGCGCTTCACTGCTGCTTTAGAGCGCTTCAGAAGCGCTATTGGTGCGCTCCATTCCCCATTGGGTTATGACAGAAAACCATTGCGGCTGTTCTGACGAATGTTAAGCGCTTGTTATGACAGCACAAAGTTTTTGTGCATTTACGGGAGCAAAGAGATGCATTTGCTTTGTGCTGAGGAGAAATTTTTGAATAAGTGAAAGTCAACACAAAAGTCTTTTTCAATCATTTTCCAAGTGCGATAAATCGAAGTGAATCAATCGAAAAGCTAAGTGCTATCTATATTTATGTAGAAAATTTATTATATTTTGTGATTCAAAACCGAATTCAACCAAAATGTTCACACAACAGAATTTGCTTATTGCTTTTCAATGTGGCTGTAAAAGTCGGTTGTGGGCACCCAATAGGATTGGTTGTGGGCATCCCTCTGTTTTTATTTAATGCGTGTGATTGACCGAAATATCGACGTGGATGCCAACGTTACTAATTTAAATGGTGTTCTTGTGCCTTTTTACGCTTTTTTAGTGGAAAGGAAAGAACCAATAGGCCCTTTAAAGATATCGCAGAAAAAAGTGGATTTCATCAAGTGTAGGTGATAAGGTGGCATACCACTTTGTAAAAAATCTCGGTATTGATTTTCCAGACAAGTGGACCGAGGAGCAGATGGCGAAAATGGATTGGTACAAAAAAAAAGCATGCTTGGCAAAAGAGCGATGTCAACAAGTGCTAGAAATTACGTCACTTAGCCGGCTTACTCTGCAAAACAATTGATCTGACAATGACGCCGAAGAAGATCAAGTCTGGTTTCAGAGCAACAGACATGACGCTGATTTTGTTGAAGCCGTTGAGCAGAATTTGTGTGAGTCAATGTTTCCAAAATAAATTAATTTTGCTTCTTCTCCATTTGATTGCGTTTTACTTCATATTTTCCCATTTTTAATTTTTCCAACTGATGAAATCAATTTACTTCCTTCACCATTAGTCAGCTAAGATCTCTAGCTTTCCATTGATATTTATATATTTGCATAATATACGTTTTGTCAAAAGTTATGAGTCGAAAACCAAAAGGTACCCACACCCGGCACTATAACGGACACTCGTAAATTGCAGATTCGGATTTTTAGTAAACATTTTTTTCAATTTTTAGAAGTATTGTTCAGTTTCAAAATGGTTTTGGGTTCATCAAATGTTATCTCAAATAAACCAAAATTTAGATGGTGTCATAACGAAATGGGCTCTGTGTGGTCCTTGAAATACATATTATTCTATAGATAATGCTTAGATGAATACATTGAGAGCCTTCTTCTTATTTTTAGTCGCAGAAAGAAGAAGAATTTCAGATGGGTATCCTTTTTTCTCTACATATATGTTAAATTATTATGGCCACTTTTTAATTTTTATAAATAAACTATAACTAATTCTTTCTATATTTTTGCAGCTTAATTCGAGATTCAAGTGAGGATTTTGTTTAAAAAACCTCATGACGCAATACTTTATTCCAAAATGGTCATCTCTGAGTCTTCAAACAATTCTAAACGATGCTAGTCACAGTTCATTTAAGTATCTAAGTACTATGTTAAGCTAAGCGATGCCTTTTTGAGACACCAATTAAACTGCCATGCAAAATTATACTTCAAAAACGTTTTCCCGACAGAGTTATTGAGAAAAATGGATTGTTGTTTCGTTTTTCATAAGCCCATCAATACAAATCATTTCATTTTGTTATTAACCCAGTTGGGCCAGTCTACAAGAAATCATCAATGACGGGTGCACGACCATATGAAATCATTGATGACGAATGCGTATTTTTGTATGGCAGTCGTTAACGAAATTTCCATACAAGTGTCCCATTTTTCATCAACGACTAAAAGAGCGACAGTTTCCCTTACGATGTCGTTGATGACATAAAGAATGACAGTTTCTTTTACGATGCCATTGATGACATCCAGGGCGACAATTTTTACATATTTTCGTTGATGACATTAAGAGCGACAAATTTTACATACTTTCATCAACGAAAACATCAGTGACGTTGTCCAAATATTTTGATTAATGACAATTTTGTATAAAATTTTGGAAGTATTCATGTCATCGAATCAAATCCATTCGAAGATGCTGACTAAAATCCTAAAATCCTCATGGTGAATAAATAGTGTATTGAAACGATGAAGGAGGGTTTACGATGTGAATTACCACTAACGAAGATTAATTGCTTTATTTCCCTAAGACCTCGATAAATAATTTTCGTCATTTTTATATACTACCTCCAAAGTCCAAATGTATTTATGCGTTTATTCACGAAATTAGGATTTACCTTCAAACTGATTTGATTTGATGACAGCTTGATGCTTCCAAAATCCAAGTATTGAAAAAAGGCGCCGATAAATCGACAATTAAAACACCAACGGGAATAAGGGTTTTAGCAACATATAATTTTTAATAAAAATTAAAAAAATTTTTGCTTCTAATGATGAATTTTAAAATTTCTGTTTAAGAAATTAAAATCTCCTCACTCTGAAGTATTTTTGAACTCATTGCCGACATCTTACAAGACTTTGTCATCTATCATGTCCCCAAAGTTCTGAATGTAGTCATTGTAGATGACATAGTCGTTAACGAAAATGTCTTCGACGACTATTGGCCCAACTGGGAATTTTAAAACTCGATATTTATACATATATACATATATTTCATTGCAATAGACATTAAAAAAAAAAAAAAAAAAAATTATTTATGTAAGTATTATATTTCAACAAAGGTTTGATTTTTTTCCCTTTTTCGTTTTATTTCTTTTAGGTCAGCGTCAAAAGGCCAACGCTGAATTAATCAATTGATTTAAGCGGATGTGGTTGCCAATGGTTAAAAATAGCAACAATAATAAAAGCAACAGTTTGGATTTCACTTTTTGCTAATTGATTTTTATTGTACATATATTGTTAAAATCAAAATTTGGTTTGTTTTGTTTTCATTTTTGTTATTGGGATATGAAATAAAATTCAATGTCATACAAAACTTTGGCATATTTACGAATGAAAATGGCTTTTGTTATAATTAAAAGTAATTTTGTTTCGGAAAAAATTTAAACTTTCCCATTAGTTGTAGCTTTAACACCTTCGAAATGGTAAAATGTATTCAATAATAATGCTCTGAACATCTCACAATAACAAGTTAGTGCATTAAACTCCCACGATCATATTTTTCACATTTAATTCCAATTAGTTATTAATTAATTATTGAGCTCGTCGATTTATTTCTGTTAACTTGTATACATGTGTATGAGAACTTTTACATACATAAATATTAGACTGATACAAACAAATTTAAATTCTGTAATTACGTTTTTATTATAAATCTCAAATGTGCAAAGTTGTGATATTGTTTTCGTTAAATAGAGGTTAAAAAAAAAGGGATCGGTTTTCGATCATAACTTGAAAAATGGACAACTTACAAAAAAAGCAAACCGCTTTAACTGCCTGTAACTTCGAAACTATTGACTTCTTTTGATGATGCAATCAAGTGAATTTTCGTAGAGAATATCTTAACCAACATTATCTTCGTGGAAAGTTTTTTCTAATAATGAATTTAATTTAATAGTAATTTTATAAGAAAATTTTCACGACATTGGGGGAACTGATGCTATTGTGGTATAGCTTTTCAATGTGGTATGGTCGCATATCTCCGATTTGGGGAAGAACCTGCGAACGTCACTGCTTTTATCCTATCAGAAAACATGAAAAACCAGGGATGTGTTGCTGTCATGCACCAAACAAAATTTTTCCGATGTCAGTTGAACGAAACGTAAGTCGCGTGTGGTTGATTTTTTTTTCCGGATTTTTTTTTCAAAAAAATTTTGGAAAGAAAAAATTGCTTTTTGGTGGAGTTTTATTTATATTCAATAAAGGTAAGTGCTAAGTATTGCGAAATAAGTGTTTAACTGTGTAAATTCACAAAGTTTCCCATTTTATTTTTAGAATTTTGTAATTTCTAAAAATTGCCCAGTAAGGTATAGTCGGGATTCGCTAATGTGGTATATGAATATTTCTTGTTATTCTTAACATTATTTGATTGCTGTTAATTTTTTTTTTAAAAACTATGAGTTTGAGAACCAATGTAAATATTATTATGAACTTATTTCATATCTTTCAAACTTTATATTTGGTTGTATGGTTAAGTATTCCGTATTACCCTACTTATATGTACCACATGACCAGCCCACTTTACAAGTACTGATCAGTATATATACCACATTGTGCCACCATATATACCACATTACCTGCCAACTTTTTGAAAACAGCTTCCTTGACTTTTTTCAGATGTTGCTCAATACCTTTTTTTTATGAAATTGCACACATTTGATTGAAATATATTCTGTAGCCAATACTTCAATGATTAGCATAAAAAATTTGGAGGAAATTGTTCTAACGGTTCTCTTTCAAATTCCACCTAAACATTAGCATCAGTTCCCCTGTTCCAAGAAATTGGTTTTTATAGTTTTCAAGGAGTGGATTACTTATTTGTTCTGGAAATCCTTGTTTGTATGTTATTAAATGTAGATTAATTAAAAAAAAATAATCATGTCAAATATGTTTTTATTTTTAAGGTATGAAGCTGGTCTCAAAGTTAAGAAAAAAATTATTTATTTTTTATTGTTAATTGCTAATTTGTTAAGAAAATATTTTGGTTATTTCTTTTCTTTTCTTTTCTTTTCTTTTCTTTTCTTTTCTTTTCTTTTCTTTTCTTTTCTTTTCTTTTCTTTTCTTTTCTTTTCTTTTCTTTTCTTTTCTTTTCTTTTCTTTTCTTTTCTTTTCTTTTCTTTTCTTTTCTTTTCTTTTCTTTTCTTTTCTTTTCTTTTCTTTTCTTTTCTTTTCTTTTCTTTTCTTTTCTTTTCTTTTCTTTTCTTTTCTTTTCTTTTCTTTTCTTTTCTTTTCTTTTCTTTTCTTTTCTTTTCTTTTCTTTTCTTTTCTTTTCTTTTCTTTTCTTTTCTTTTCTTTTCTTTTCTTTTCTTTTCTTTTCTTTTCTTTTCTTTTCTTTTCTTTTCTTCTATTTTCTTTCCATTTATTTTCTTTTCATTTCTTTTCTTTTCTGCTTTTGAGCCAATCCAGCAAAATTAATCGAGAGTTTCGATTTTCGAGCATGCCACCCAGGAAAAAATTTAAATCAAGTTGTTGTGAACTCCCAAAAACGTGTTTTTTTTTTTGACGAAGAGTAAAAGCATCAAAATCCAATGTGAGGGACTTAAACCCGCTCAACCCTCAAGTCAGGACTGGTTGCTCCTCCTGGAACTACCGTCAAATATAACAGCAGGAGGCCGTCTAGAGCATTACCGTTCAATTATCTGTCAGTTGGTCGGTCTAGTCCGTACCTGCTCTCGATGTAGCGGGATCGCTGGTTCTTTCAATTTTGAGATTTCTGCGTTCCATAGCTCTTCCGCGTTCAATAAACCGGAGTTCTTTCATCAATTTCGCTGCAAATGATTGAAACGCCAGCCATTATGTTATTGTTTCACACATATTTGGCACCAGATTTAAAACTGTGATTGGCTCAGCAAAGGCCTCTTCCATTTCCTGCCGAATGTCTCTTAAGCGTGGGTAGTTCAATAAAACATGTTGAACATCTTCAAATTCGCCAAAGCCGAATGGGTCTTTTTCATGTTTAAATCGATGGAGATATTTTTCAAAACATACATGATTAGCTCCGTGTTTGCGTGTTCAATTACTCGTAGGCACTTACTGAATAAGTACAAAAAAAAAGTTTTTGAAATCGGGTCATCGACTGGTTTTTAAAAGGAGGTCTAAAAATGGCATTTAAAGAAAAAATACAACAAAGCAAAACTAAAATTTTAATTGTTGATGTATCTGTTGATATACTGAGTCCGAATCTGGTCACAGAATTGCTCTATTTCTTATAGTCCTTTTATATTTTATTATTAATTTGATTCCTTAAAAAATTCATGAAGAGTTTCTTCAAAAATTGATATTAGTGCAGGCAAATTAGGTAAAAACAGGTATTTATTTCTAATTTTGTTGAACATACACCAATTTCGATCCGACAGGGCTCATTTTGTTTGTAATAAAATTTAAAACAAAACCAACACATTAATTTCTTCCGGCTTTCCCCCAAAACGTTTTAAGTCCCCCGTGAACCCCCAAAATCGGATAAATTCAATAAAACTGTTCTAAAATGCTTAAAAATGGAAAATTTGGCTATTCAGGGGGTTCTCTAGGTTGCTGAACCCAAATGTGATTTTGAAAAATGGAAAAATTTAAAATGGCGCTTGAAAAACTGCGTACATACCCATTTTAAGCACCAAAAATTTAAAAAAATCGTTATAGTGGACTGCCTGGGGGTTTAAGCCTAGAACTTTTGTTACAGTGAATGAATTTATACGGTCGACTTGGGATTTTGTTTTTTATACTATAAAAAGTAAAGTTTAACAAAAAGTTTTTTGTGTTTTTGATTTGTTTATTATTTAAGCAATAACTATAAAAAGTTAATACAATTCAAAATTAAAAATATTTGTAACATTTTGCAAACCATTTTTTCTAAGCTAATTTTTTTCCTTGCAGCCGTTCCCGAATTATTCGATAATTTCTATTTTTGAGGTTATAGCTTCATATACAGCAATATTTTCCACGTTTACAAAGAGTGATTAATGGCGCTTCTAACAAGTATACCAATGATTATGCTTTGAACAAAATTGACTGAGTTATAGCAGGAAAAAGTTTGAAATTTCATAAATTTTTGAAATTTTTCACATCAACTTCGAATGAAACATTTGGTTTTTGGCATATAATTTTTTAAAATAATTTTTTTTAGAAATTTTATTAAATGGCGCATATATGTAATGAAATTTCCAAAAGATAGTAAGGCTTTAGTGCAATAAGGAAGATGTGAGAATTTTCAAAATGTTCGGCCTGAGACAACAGATCCAATTTTTCAGCCTCCAGATAGGACACCCTACACTTATTGAACACTTTAAAGATGATTAAAGTAACTTCTAATCATTCTCTGTAGAAGAACATTGCGGATTGTATCAAAAATATTAATTTTTGAAAGAAATCGAAATTTCCCTATTGCACTAAAACCTTAATATCTTTTGGAAATTTCATTCGGTTTTGCTCAACATAGGCTTAAAATGTTTGCAATTACATATATGCGCCATTTAATAAAATTTCTAAAAAAAATTATTTTAAAAAATTATATGCCAAAAACCAAATGTTTCATTCGAAGATGATGTGAAAAATTTCAAAAATTTATGAAATTTCAAACTTTTTCCTGCTATAACTCAGTCAATTTTGTTCAAAGCATAATCATTGGTATACTTGTTAGAAGCGCCATTAATCACTCTTTGTAAACGTGGAAAATATTGATGTATATGAAGCTATAACCTCAAAAATAGAAATTATCGAATAACTCGGGAACGGCTACAAGGAAAAAAATTAGCTTAGAAAAAATGGTTTGCAAAATGTTACAAATATTTTTAATTTTGAATTGTATTAACTTTTTATAGTTATTGCTTAAATAATAAACAAATCAAAAACACAAAAAACTTTTTGTTAAACTTTACTTTTTATAGTATAAAAAACAAAATTCCAACTCGACTGTATAAATTCATTCACTGTAACAAAAGTTCTAGGCTTAAACCCCCAGGCAGTCCACTATAACGATTTTTTTAAATTTTTGGTTCTTCAAATGGGTATGTACGCAGTTTTTCAAGCGCCATTTTCAATTTTTCCACTTTTCAAAATCACATTTGGGTTCAGCAACCTAGAGAACCCCCTGAATAGCCAAATTTTCCATTTTTAAGCATTTTAGAACAGTTTTATTGAATTTATCCGATTTTGGGGGTTCACGGGGGACTTAAAACGTTTTGGGGGAAAGCCGGAAGAAATTAATGTGTTGGTTTTGTTTTAAATTTTATTACAAACAAAATGAGCCCTGTCGGATCGAAATTGGTGCATGTTCAACAAAATTAGAAATAAATACCTAATTTTGCCTGCACTATATTTTTTTAGTAAAACAGAAATAAATTTTATTTCGAGACCATATTTTATCAAGAAAACAATATTGTTCTAGTCATTCTCCACAAAAGTTAACTTAAGGGTCAATAGTTTCGAAGTCACGGCGATTTGCTTTTTTATAGTCCATTTTTCAAGCAATGATCGAAAACCGGCTGGGTTTTTTCCACTACCGATTTTTTTTATTTAAAATCTTATTTTTTTGAACTATGGTTTTTGTGAAAATGGACGGGGAACAAGCAATATTACAACCTTGCACTTATGGGTATCCATCCCTTAACCCATTAGCTCTTATTTAAGTGCTGCATAAAATATTTCATTGAAAATTTCAGTCGGACTTATTGGAGTGCATTGGACTTATGGAAAATATAAATTCTTTTGTTTTGAATCAGTCTAGTATGTACTCATATCTGGGCATATTTTATGATATTTTATTATGACCAACATAATGAACATTCCAATTTTTTTTCTGTTTTTGTAATATTGTTCATTATGGAACCACATGTGTGACGCGTATTAATTTTGCACTTGGGTGAAAGTTATTTATTCGTTCAGAGAACTTGTTGCTCTTTATCGTTAAGTGATATAATCAAATGGAAAATATTTCATATTAATTTTTTCTACATGCTTACATCCAAAAAAGGCATATCGGAAACTGTAAGGATCCTAGGACTATTCCGAACAATACTTCTTAGTTCCATTTTATGAAAATCGCAAACACCAACGGAGTTATTGAGGTAAGTTCATAGAGGAACAAAAGTAATGTCACAATATGAATTGGCTGACATTTTGTTAGAAATGAATAAATCTCAGGTCTGTTTTCACGAAAAATTTGCCTGATGCTGTGAAATGTCGAATTGTTGTCCAATATCCTTATATTCTTTAACTTACTTTTCACATTAACTTTAAGTTAGATCTACACCTTCCACAACTTTTTCATCATCAGCCATGTCAAATTGTTTACTTGCAATAATAACATCACTTAACAAAGCATCAACAACACTAACAACGGATGGAACAACATCAGCTAAGACCCTAATAAAACTTAATACAGCTGACATCAAAGTAACAGCAACAGCAACAAATTTTCCTTTCCGAATGAAAATTCAGGAATCACAAGTCATGGGATTAAATTAACCAATAAACAACAACAAAATAGCAGATTGTTGGAAAACATCAGAGGTGAGAATGTAGTTTAAGAAAGGAAGAAGTAAGCAAATAAAAGAAGAAAAAGTGTTAAAGGTAAAGGTAAGGGAAAGTGTGAAAGTAAACGAAAAGATGAAGTTACGTTCCATGTAGTATGTTAAGTTTAGCAGTGAGAAAAATTGCACGGAAGCATTAGCGCCAACATGCACAGGAAAAATGAAATGAAATGAAATGAAATGAAATGAAATGAAATGAAATGAAATGAAATGAAATGAAATGAAATGAAATGAAATGAAATGAAATGAAATGAAATGAAATGAAATGAAATGAAATGAAATGAAATGAAATGAAATGAAATGAAATGAAATGAAATGAAATGAAATGAAATGAAATGAAATGAAATGAAATGAAATGAAATGAAATGAAATGAAATGAAATGAAATGAAATGAAATGAAATGAAATGAAATGAAATGAAATGAAATGAAATGAAATGAAATGAAATGAAATGAAATGAAATGAAATGAAATGAAATGAAATGAAATGAAATGAAATGAAATGAAATGAAATGAAATGAAATGAAATGAAATGAAATGAAATGAAATGAAATGAAATGAAATGAAATGAAATGAAATGAAATGAAATGAAATGAAATGAAATGAAATGAAATGAAATGAAATGAAATGAAATGAAATGAAATGAAATGAAATGAAATGAAATGAAATGAAATGAAATGAAATGAAATGAAATGAAATGAAATGAAATGAAATGAAATGAAATGAAATGAAATGAAATGAAATGAAATGAAATGAAATGAAATGAAATGAAATGAAATGAAATGAAATGAAATGAAATGAAATGAAATGAAATGAAATGAAATGAAATGAAATGAAATGAAATGAAATGAAATGAAATGAAATGAAATGAAATGAAATGAAATGAAATGAAATGAAATGAAATGAAATGAAATGAAATGAAATGAAATGAAATGAAATGAAATGAAATGAAATGAAATGAAATGAAATGAAATGAAATGAAATGAAATGAAATGAAATGAAATGAAATGAAATGAAATGAAACAATAAGTAAATTCTTGAAAATTTAAAATTTTAAAATTGCTTAAAATAATTTTAACCATGTACGTTTGCACGAATTACCTCATACTCACATACGCACACACAGCCATGAATTATTCAATTCAAACTCAAATGTGACTCACGCATGGCACGTTTCTTCCACCATCAACAACAACAGCAAAAGTGACAAAAATAACAACTACGAAAACAATCTTAAAACTCATATATCTTAGCTGGAAGCTGTCTCTATGTAGTTTGTCCTTTATACACTCTATCGTGCCACAATACATACTTTATCCGCTATTGCTTCATTCTCATTTCACAACAGTACGGCTTCTTACTTGTTTTAGTGTTGCCATTGCTGCTGCTGTCATCATTGTCCATGTCAACGGCGTTGTGTCATTGTCATTTCCGTTTTCGTATGCACGTTTCGCTTTCTCGCCTCTTTATCTAACTCGAATGTTTCTTTCGCCTGTAATGTGATCTCTCCAGCATAATTTGCAACATTTTCGCGCTATGCACGCGCCTTGAATGAAGAAACGCATCCTGATGTCAGTGGAGAAAGAAAAAAAAAAAGGATACAAAGTTTGCTTGCTTTGCGTTATCCGGTTTTATTTCCTTTAAGTTTTCCATTTTTATATCTCAGTCGCACAACAAATAAAGGATATCATCTTGCAGCAAAGACTGCTTGTTTGTTGTTTTTGCTTTTGTTATTATTATTATTGTTGTTATTATCGTCAATTGCACGTTACATTTTATGCGAAATTTAGCGTGAAATTCCAATTTAGCAAGCAAACGCTTCTAGTATCACGTTTCTATTCACCTTGTCGGCACAGTTTTTGATGGTGATTTAATCTGATATACTGTACCTACAAATTTACTTTGACAGGATTTTCTCAGGATTTGCTTCGTTTAATCCAAAATCGAAATCATACACACTGTGTTAGATCTTAATTAGAAGTGTGTCAGGTTTGATGCTAACTACTGCTAATGTCAGTTTGTAGGAAAATGACACGTTTCGCTAAATAAGATGAAACCGGAATAACTAGCTATCGGTTTCAATCCGCTTCCTAAAAGGTGGTTCCGATTTTATTAACAGCATTGCGAAACACCTACATAAAACGTATCCAATTTCGATGGATTTCAGAAAAGAATATTCCAATATTTGACATTACTCGATTATGAAATAACCGATGTACGATACATAAACTATTAGTTGAAATTAGTTTAAAAAATGTAGCAAAGGATTTAAATATTTTATAAAAATTTTAAAAACGAAAAATATCGGAATAGTCGAAATTCTTTAATTAAATAATGTAGAGAGATGTTGAAAATATTAAGACTTCTGGAGATGTCGAAAGATATTGCAAAGGTTAAATTGTTTTTAAAAAAATTTTGGAAAATGTTGAAAATCTTTGAACTGTTCAACAGACATTTGTTTAATATAAAATTTTTATACCTCTTCATCATATAGGTCAGTGATGTAGAGGGAGGTCTAAAAAGTTTGTAATTGTAAGTAAAAATAATATATTTTTATCCATCACAAGGACGGACCCCGGTTCGAATCCTGGTGTGGTCAGTTTCTTTTTATACCCTACATCCAGCGAATATTTACTTTAATTCATTTAACTGAATATTCTCAAAAACAGCCTTAAAAACAAATTGTTTGTAACACAGAGAAGGAGTCGTGGCAGATATAGAAAAGTGTATATATTCTTGATCAGCGTCATCTCTTGAGTGTATATAGCCATGTCCTTCTGGCTGGCTTGCCGACCGTCTGACGAAATAATTTCACGGGAAATCTAAACAAGATAGTTTAACGAAATTAAGTAGACTTCCTCCGTTGTAAATGTTAACTCGTGGGATTTAAAATGACTGAAATTGGTCAATAGACACGCCTACTACCCATTCAAAAAATATATTCAAAACGCAATCTTATGAGCATTATTCAGGATAAAGCAACCAAAATAGACGTAAATACTAATGATGGTAAGTGCAAGTTCTAGCAAAAACTAAGTAAAAGAGGACGTGGTACCTCCCATAAAAGCAAAAGTTTTAAAGTGCTATACTGGAAGCATTTTTTAAAGATAATCAAGCCAAATTGTGTAAAGTTTAAAATCAGGAATAACGCCGATAACATCGAGAATTGTTAAAAAGTTCTAAAAATGCTGAAATGTCGGTAAAGATAATTAATATAATTTTATATCAAAACATTATTAATTTTTTAAATTCCAAGGATTTTATTCCACAAAAAAAGCATGTGCGTATGCTTTCGCATATCGTCAATATGTTACCGAAATAAAGAGGGCAACTTTATATAAATTATTGAAAATGTCAGAGGTTATAGATAAATACCAATACAATATTATGTACTTATTACACAAATACACAAAATTCCAATGCAATTCAAAATCGCTTAAAATAAATTGAGTCTTCCAAAGAACAATAAATTCATTTCATGTTTTCTTTTTCAATTTACAAAATAAACCCAATAACAACAAAAGCAATTGGATCTAACCATTCAACCAAACAAACAAACGCCTTCACTTTGAAGCACATTAAGCTTAAAAAAAAAAGATTTTTATTGAATGATGAGCAGATAAAACGTGTTTTATTCACACTTGCAAACACATAAAGCGAAGAACGATGACAGTAATGGCAATGGCAACGATGACTGACGGTTAACGGTGACAGCAGTCACATACACATACGCATTGTGACATTTTTATATATATTTGCTCGTAGAACACCATTCAAACACGCACTCGAACTCTCATCACTATCACATGATTGTGATGCAAGATGAGAAAATCATAAGGGAAGAAACGTTGGGGTAAGGTAATGCATTTTGCTGTTAAAGTCCTTTCAGACAAAAAACACACATCCAGCCGTCTAGCCAGCCAGTCAAAGACGCATGTTTGCAGTAATGTAACGTTACCTTGTGGAACCCACGCCCACTTACGGTTCAGTTGTTGCTAAAATTTTTATGAGTTACTATTATTCGACTTGTTGGCAGCCAGTGATATGCCTTGACTTACAATTAGATACTGAATATCTAATTTTGAGCATCGATATATATGTAAATGGAAGTTGGTTTTTATTATATTGTGACGGACTAAGATTTGTTCCTTAAAGAAAAGAAAAACATTATGTTTGCAGAGTTAAAGATAAATAAATTTTAAAATATGTTAAAAGAAGAAACTTGGTATTCAGGATGGTTGTTTAAAGAAAATAAATCAAATTTCAACTCCGGATAAATCAATCCTTATGAAAAATCATATTCATCATCTCAAAATTGAGCTGCTAGACTTCGAATCGTTTTAGAAATAGAGTTCCTTAATATGCCGTAATTCGGTGCACCAAATGTGCTGGCATATATTCATAGACGTGCAAAATGAAATTATCAATAGTTGTACAATAAAATTTCCACATGAGGGGCCGCACACTGGTCCAAAATCCCCAAAAGCTGGACAAAAGCCGAAATCATTGTAGTTTCGATACAAAATTTTTTACATGGGGGTTTTCGAGATCGCTGATTACGAATTTGATGTTAGATTTTTAAAAAAGAAAATGGCGGATTCAAAATGGCGGACGAATTGCATAAATATTCAACCAAATCCAATGAAAAAATTACTCGCGGGCTTTTGGGGTCACTGATTACGAATCTGATGTTAAATTTTTAAAAAACATAATAGCGGATTCAAAATGGCAAAAAACAAAATTTTTACAATTTTCATATCTAATTTAAAAATTTATTTCAAAACTTTAACTTTGATAGAGTTGTGTGCAACGGTAAATTGATTTACATAATAATGGGTTTTAGATTCCAATATCATGGAGTATAAGCCCTATAATAATATAAATTTTTTTTTTATTTCAGGCGAGCAACACATACTAATACTTGTTAAGCAATATGAGGTAAATTTTCCTATGGGTGCTTCAGAAAAAATCGCGACAAACAAAAAAGGCAAGAAAAGGCACCTCAATTTTTTTATATGTCTTAGAAAATATTTCAATCTTCTTAAAACAAAATAATGTTGGTGGTATGACGTGGCATAAATTAGATCTGGGCTTTTTTCATAACCAATGCAAACTGATTTTGTGAAATAATTTAATTTTAAGTTAATCATAATAACCGTAGAAGTATAAATTATTGCAAGTTTTGATAATAGAGGTTCGATAGTATATATTCTTACAAAAAGATTTCATATTCAAACATTAAAATTGGTTCAGTTTTACAGTAACCACACAATTTATGGAATGAACACTTAATTTTTACTTTCAATTCACAGAATCTTGCGTCTGAGAAGAGTACTTTTGGAGAGATCCTAAGAGCATTGTAGAAATACCCGGATCTCTCCAACAAATTTTTTGAAGTCTATGAATATCTGTTAGACAATTAGCCCAGGGAAATAAGACGAAAAAAGAGCTTCTGTGCGAAAAAACTCCCAGTGGAAATTTTTCACCGGAATTGTCTTTATTTATGCATGATACACAAACTGTGAAAAGTCCATTGCAAAGTCGTGTGCGCATAAAAAGTTATTCGGGCTCAAAGGTCGCTAAAATCAGTTTTTTGCAAATATATCACTAATGCTAACTTTTACAGAAAAATGTTGGTGTCCAATTTTGTAGCACAGGAAATTTCCTACAAAAGTGCGTTAAAAGTATTTGCGTACAACTTCTAGTTTAGGAGATCACCCAATTTAAAAAGTTGTTAACAGTTACGATATGAAATACTACCTATGAGTTCATATTAAAATATCTTACTTTTTAAATTGCAATAACTCTACAATGAGAAGTTGTACAAACAAAATTAAAATGCTGTTTGAAAGATAATTTAATTTTCTATATACCGTACAAAATTTTTTTTCGAACGGCTCATGACCTTAAAAATATTCTTGAATAACTATTAAAGCTTCAATAGAAACCGGTTTTTGTCATTTTAAGGGTTTTTTTGGAATATCTTCTAAACGGTTACTTCTATGTGTACACATATCGCTTATTTTTTGTAGATCTTGTAATTCTCTACAAACTTGGTTCCGTTATTTTTTATCGTAGTACTTACCAATTCGAAGATATCCTTAAAAAACCAGTAATTTCGAAGCCTTAATGGTTATTCAAGAATATTTTTAAGGCCACAATTTATTGTTTTTCTGGAGAACCACTCGAAGGCCCACTCCAATTTTTGGAGGACTGGTGAGTTACACCTGCAGCTTTTTTTGCAAGAAAAATTAAAAATATCAAAAATGTTGTATTTTGGGAAACTCAATTAAATTTTTTTTTTTTTTTCAGAGTAAGCAATATAAAAAAAAAAAAAAAATAGTTTTTGTTAGTTTTTATTTTAAAGCCTGTTTCAAGGCAAATCATTTGACACCATAAAATTGAAAATTGGATAAATGCAACTAAAGTTATAGCTCCTCAAAAAAAACTAACCTAAAAATTTCAAAGTTCCATATATCCGCCATTTCTTCAAACAGATTGCTATAGGTACTGTAAGGCAATTTGAAAATCTTGAATTTACTAAAACAGCAAGGTAAAATTTAAATCGACTTGAAAATCTAATAAAATTTACTAGACATAAATAATTACGAACTATATTTTTTCTCCGTGTAGGGCAATTCTGAGTTACGATTTAAATTTAACATTAACAACGAAATCGAAAGCTAATATTTTTTATATTTGTTTTTCTTTTTTTAGAATTTTCTATTGTAGGTAGGCGTGTCCGTTGATGTATCATGCCCATTTGAAGAATATTTCTTAACTAGCTAATTCTAACAAATTTGTTAAACGTATGTGCGACGTCGGGTTTCGGAGTTCATGTCGAGTAATCATGGTCTATTGAATACAAAAATAATACCAGATTTGAAGAATCGAACCTAATTTTCTTGATATTCTTGCTAAAAAATGTGAAATTCACTCAGTTTCAGTGGAATTGGATAGGCATAAGCTTCCTCTTAAAAATTGAACTTTGTGCTTTCCCAACTGGATAATTACCTTCCGAATTATCTTTTACCGAAGAAAAGTTGTTTCAACTCTCAACTGAATAGCACTATTTCAATGAAAATTAAGAGTCTAATTCGAAAAGTTTGAAGGTAAAATTTATTACGGAATATTTTGGGCTATTCGATGCCCACTGTAAGTTGTGATATATTTTCAAATATACTCCCTCAGCAGCAAATTTTGCGCTTTAAAGCAAGGATATCTTAAGAGCTAGAGTCAGTTCAAAAGAATAAATCATACGTTGGGCACTTAATATTTTAAGTGTATCAGAATTTACTCAAAAAAACTAAAGCCGCAGTAAAAATAATTTTTTTTTGTAGCTCTATGATATCGATATATCATGATATCATTTGATTTCTATCATCACTCTGTGAAATAAATTAAATAACGTCATCTATCGTAAAATACGAATAGTAACATCGCGCTCTTGTAGTCACTTAAAAATTTACTTAAAACAGCAGTCGTATGAATTATGCAACAGCAGAATGTGGGTGGGCGTAACTATTTTGGTTTAGGGAAATATCACGCCCTGCCGCTGTGGATGTATGACAAATGGCGCGCAAGGCAGCAGAAGGATCAATGTGTAAAATAAGAAAGTCAGCAAAAAATGTTACAGCTTTTGTTTTGACGCTGTGACGATGTTGTCAATCAAAACAAATCGACAAAAACATTTTTGGACACCACTAAAAATGACAGCTATAAGGATATATGGGTGATTCTCAGATAACTGTACTTTTTGTATCCTCTGGCGATTTCGCCTATACAGTATGCTTTTTTTCACAAAAAATTACGCTATAAGTTAGAAACTATGTTTTTCTAATAGAGCGGATCAATTTTACTACCAAATAATTATTGGTCTACTGTGAAAGTTTGCAAATATACCCCAAACGTCACAAACGTGGCATGTCCTACCCCTACTTTTTAAACACAAAACGATGGAAAACGACCAAAAAACGGAAATGGAACAGAAAACAAGTTACTACACATATTAAGTAAATACTTAAGGCTACAATATTCTGGGCTCATCTGCAGTTTTAAATAATTTTTAGAGGGCACAATTTCGAATTGAAAACTGTCCCCTAGTTTTGGAAAAAAAAATTTCTTGAAAGCATTATGCTACTACTGCATGGTACTACTGTTTCAGTCAATAGATTGCGATACATATGCATTAATTCTGATCACTATCTATCAACCAAAGGTCATCATGTCCAGACGCGTCCAAAAAGAAATCTGTTTGCGTTTTATAGGGCAGTTTATAAACAAAAACAGTTTTTTTTTTTTAAATTATGGTCATAAACGTGGCACTGGGCACTCCCAGGTATTTTATGCATGAAACAATTTGTTTGTAGGATTTGCATACATAACCCCAAATTCTTTCGGAAAAATCTTGAACTCAAAAGCGTGCTTTACAATGAGCGATAAACTACAAAAATGTCACAAACGTGGCGCATCAAAAATGTCACAAACGTGACACTTTTCATCAGTATGCAAAAAACATATTTCGATATAAAGTTTGAGTATACAGATGTTAAGTTGAAGGCTATTAATTATGTTTTTAATACAAAAATTTTTCTACACCATCAGAATCCTGAGTTATCCTTGCTCAAAAGTGAAAAAATCACTGTTTTGACATCTACTTAAAGCTATAGAAAAAAAAACAACAACAAGTAAAATAAATTTTTGTCAATGGATTCAGACAGCCAAATTTATTGTCAACAAGACGTAATTTACCGTTTTTCAATTGGATTCCCAACTTCCGAGTTATAAGCGTTTATAGTAAGGATATCTTTCGATAACATACAAAGGATTTTTCGAGACCGAAAAGTTACAAAAAATCAAGTTTTATTATTTTTATCAATAACATACATATTTAATTACAAAAATTTCGTGACCGTGCAGACCATAATCGCATGAAAAAATGACAGTTCTATGCTAGATTTAGTGAATGACCCTACTAAACTATTGCTTTGCAAATTAACAGAATCAAAATTTCATCTGTTCATTCACTAAATCTACAATAGAGCCTTATTTTTTCATCCGCTTTTAGTCTACAAGGGCCTAAAATTTTCGTGATAAAATATATTTTTGATAAAAGTAATAAAACTTACCATTTTTGTTAATTTTTCGGTCCAGAAAATCCTTTGTGTGTTATTGCGGGGTATCCTTTTTTTAAAGGCTTATAACTCGGAAACTGGGAATCCAATTGAAAAACGGTAAATTATGTCTAGTTGATAATAAATTCGGCTGTGTGAATCCATTGACAAAAATTAATTTTACTGGTTGCTGTTTTTGTTAAGTAGATGTCAAAACTGTGATTTTTTCACTTTTGAGCAAGGATAATTAAAGATACTGATGTAATAGAAAAAAATCAAGACCAGATTCGTAATTAGGAGATCCTAATCCACCATAAACGGCTGTAAAAACAGAGGACAGGAAACCATAGTTGATCTTTAGGCCAGTAGGGTATAAAAAAATGGACAACTGGAGACATGACACTGTTGCAAAATTAGTCTTGAAGTGTAAATTTGTCATTATATGCAATATATCTCTCATCAAAACGCTTCAAAACCATAATTTTATCATACTGTGGCTAAAATGTCACAAACGTGGCAGCAAATTTTCTTAATTTCGACCTCAAAGCCGTAAATTGACACTTGTAGTCGATCTACTTAAAAGGTGAGTTTTAAGAGTGTGTTTACACAAGATAGCATGAAGAAACTTGCAAAAATCCAAAAAAATTATCTGCCAATTTTACAACTCGAAAAAGCACAGTTATCTAAGAATTACCCATATGTTTGTTGCAGCGACCGCAGTAACAACAATAACAAGAGCACTAACAATAATGGACGTAGTTATGTACATAGAATGACGCCAACAAAGCAATAAAAATGTCAGGAATCGGTTGTTGAAACGATTTTAATGGCAAGAATTTTGATCAAAATTTATGAAATAAAATTTTTGAATAAAGATGAAATGAAAAAAAATTTGAATTATATTGTATAAAATTTCGGTTTTATTTCGACAGCGGAGTCCAATCTACTTCTAATGAGACCGTCAAACTTAAGCTATACATTATAAATTTTCTTCGACTTCGCCAAAAACTTCAGTATTTGACGCAAAACTACACAACCGATTTACATAATTTTTTGATTTGGTTTTGGTGGTGAGACGCCATTAAGAGGGACGGGTGTTGCACTTCCCATTCGAAAAAAACACAAAAAATGCTATATCATTGCAGTTATACAAGCTATGATGATAAAAGTAAGTGAACTTATGGTTAATGCATCTGTCATCAACCATGCAAAATTTGAAGGGGATTGAACGAGGGGATGCTGCACCCCTGATATGAAAAAAATACGCAAAATGCTATATCAGTGTTTCTATATCAGATATCATTATGAAACTTGGTACATGGATGTTTATTGCGTCTACTATTCAGCACGCAAATCTTAAGGGGGATTGAACGAAAGGGATTTGCACCCCCGTACAGTAAAAATACTCAAAATGCTATATTTCTACGCCTATAGTAGCTATCATTATAATAATTGGTACATAAATATATATTCTATTCATCTTGAAAAACCTGAGGGGTTGGAAGAGAAGGACGACGGAGATTGATGGGACTTAGAACATATGTTAGCTCATCCAGTTTAGTTTTTTTCTTTTAACTACACAACCTTGCTACTTTTAAGTTTTCTGATTGAAACAGATTGTGCAACAATCAAAGATGAATATCATAGGCCATTTATCCCAGAGAGATCAAAAATCCTAACATTGAATTATATCAAAACTTAAAAAAAAAGATTATATTTGGCATGTTCCATAATGATACTCGTATTAAATAAACCAATTTTGTTGATTATTTTTTCAAGTAATTATTATTTTAAATATATGTATGTGACATTAATCATAACAATATTTACAATTTCATATAGTCCTAAGTATATGAATTTTTCTATAGTATTAATTCGATCACTCTAATACTATTCCTTGCAGCTTAACGTGCAATGGCAACGTTACCAACAGCAATGTTACCAACGTTAGAAACACTTCCACCAGCAGGAAGTCCACTCAGTAGAGTTGTGAGAGTCTGCAAAGTTAAACACATGTCAACTAAAACCAAATCAAATTTTAAAATAATCAATTGTACGTTACCTGTTTGACTAAATCCAATAATGTCTGAAGCAATACTACCAATGATAGCTTATCTGTCACGTTTGTTAAGTCTTTAATCGGGAGATTATCAAGAAGTGAATTTACCACTGGAACATTTTTGGTAACATCAGTGACAGGCTTAAGAATTCCACCAACTAAGGGCAAATTTGATAGAAGATCAGCAGCTTGGGCAGTGGTAGCCAGAATAGCGAAAACTAAAGCAACTGTGAATTTCATGTTTTTAGTTTTAATATTTTTATTAATTTTGAATAGAAATTGATGTTAACACTTTTGAGTTTGGATTTTGATTGATATTTGTGCCAAAACGTTCTGGTACTTATACCCGAAAATTCTTTTGTATGAATTCGGTTTTGATTCAATACAGAGGGACCAATTGTGTAAATATTTTTATGCAAAATTTTGATTATTTTATTGACATTATCTAATTTTCCCACTGCTTTTTTGTTTTTATGTATAAAAAGTTTATTTGAGTACTATAGTAAATAACGTATTATTTTCGTGAAAACAAATAACTGTTGAATATTTCACCGTTTACATTTTGAATGCTTAATTGTTTTAATTTCTTTTATAATTTCTTTTTTTTCTGATTGCGGTTATTAAGACTTAAAGAACAACGTATTTAAGTTATTAGACGTCATGTATAGATTTATTGACTTGTTTATGGGTTTTTACCAACCATATTAAACTTATCTGTGATGATTTTTAAGGAAATAAATAAGAAGCTGCTTCGATTAAAACAAATTAAAATGGAAGAGTTCGATACCATACAGTGTGTTACACTTTTTTAATGATATAACTTATAATGGTATGTGCTCTAGAGAAACTTATGAGCTGATTTCATCGGTTTGTTTATTCTCTCTTCCAGGCCAATCCTTATTTCAACGGTGTTTAGTAGAACATCTCAATATCGTGATAATTCGTTCTTAGGTAGAAGGATTAAATTGTTGTCGAAAGTTGCGACATTGGTAAATTCAAGAAAAGTATTCATCGGTACTACTCCTCTTTCCCTTCTTTCATTCAACCTGTTTATTTTCGTCAAGTCAACACAGTGCATTGCATTTATAGAGGCTAATAGTGATGAGCAAACCAAGACCAAGACCAAGACCATAGCAGTGTTGGTCTTGTTCTTGCACATTGAGTCTTGGTCTTGGTTTTGGTACTGAGTCTTGTTCTTGCTCATTAAGTCTTGGTCTCGGTCTTGGTCTTGGAAATTTTTTTTGGAGATATTGAGCATTCAAAATTTCAAAACCATAATTTTCCAAAGCAGTTGGGTTTTTAAGATGCCAAAATACAAATTGAGAGATGATTTTATCTTCAAAACGGAAGTAAAACAACTTTTAACTTTAAATTACCAAGACTGAAAAGCAGTCTTGACGATTATCGTGAGACTGCTATGGTCTTGGTCTTGCAAAGATATCATTATCTTGGTCTTGGTGTCGCAAAATTGCCAATACCAAGAACAAGACTCAAGACCAAGACGAATTTTGCTCATCACTAGAGGCTAACCCCTGAGCGTTGGCTTACAAAACAAGAAAAAAAGAAAAATTAAATTA
Organism: Calliopum simillimum; assembly: GCA_951812925.1. Taxonomy (NCBI): domain Eukaryota; kingdom Metazoa; phylum Arthropoda; class Insecta; order Diptera; family Lauxaniidae; genus Calliopum; species Calliopum simillimum. The sequence continues at coordinate 127,250,014 of OX638368.1, forward strand.
GTAAGGTTGTAAGTTTTGGCCTGGCCAAAAAAAAAATACCCTACCCTGCAGTATTTTGAAAATGTTGCTAATATGTGAGGTACCACGCCCTCTTTTCCGAGTTCACCCAGTTTTTGCTCAGAGCTTGTATTTATAGTTTTAAGTGTCTGAGTGAAATTTGGTTGGATTATCTCAAAAAACTCTTTCAGTATAGCATTTTGTAACTTTTGCTTATAAAGGAGATGCCACGCCCCTTGTCCTATTTCACCCAATTTTTGTTCAGAGCTTTCATTTATAATTCTTAGTATCTGAGTCAAATTTTGTTCGAATATCTGAAAAAACGCTTTCAGTATAGCGTTTTGAAGCTTTTACTTATATGGGAGGTGCCACGCCCTCTTGTCCGAGTCTCTCCAGTTTTTTTTCAGAGCTTGCGCTTCCAATTCGTAGTATTTATGTGTATTTTGGTTGCATTGTTGTGAAAAACACTGTATGGGTGGTAGGCGTGTCCATTAACCGATTTTACTCATTTTCAATATCACAAGCTAACTTTGACGAAGTCAACTTATTAAATTTTATTGAATTATCTTGCTCAGTTATCCCAAAAATGGTATTTCCACACACAGCCAGCCAGACAGACAGACAGACGGACATGGCTATATCGACTCAGGAGGTGACGCTGATCAAGAATATATACATATATTCATTTTTATATCTGCCACGCCTCCTTCTTTGCGTTACGAACGGAAGGACAAAGTGAATATATATATAGTGCGGGGCCTATTAAGACATCAGGAAAAATATAGTATCTTGTTTTTCAAGAATCAAGGATTTTCTATGGTTTCCCACCGCTAGGAAGTTCCCACAGTACCTTTCATAATGGATTCAATGCTAAGGGAGTACTTTGAATATGTGAGGGTGTCATAATTGGTCAATGAATAATCCAGCCGAAAGTTCAATATCTTTTGACGACTGGGAATTTACTCCAATCTCAGAAAAGCCTTTAAACTTAGCGCATACATTTCTGTTTTAGACTAAACTATAAGTTGATCAAAACAACTTCGAATATTTGAACAACAACATGTGTTTTAGCTAAGAAAGTCCAAAATATATTATTATAGTTTAGTAAATAAAAGTTTAATCAAATAAACTAAATATATAAACAATAACAAAATCTTTATTGACAAAATAGCTAAAGGTAAACAATCGTTATTTGAAGTTGAAGAATATTTGAACAATTGGTCTCTTTATATTGGATTAAAAGAATAATCTGGATTATTTAAAAAGTTGTATTCCACAAAAAAAAAGGTATTCATAGCGTATGTCATGCACCACATTTGAAATACTTTTTCCGGGACTAAAGCTTTTGCTTCACACAAAAAACAACAAGATAATATTAATGAAAACTTCATTGAATTTGAGCCGAAAACAGCATTCATTGACTATATGAATCATTTCATACAATATTAGAACGAAATTCATAAACTTTTTATTTTTTGAAAAATAAAATAAAAATTTATAAATTTATTTCTTATATTTTATGAAATGATTCATATAGTCAATGAATGCTGTTTTCGGCTCAAATTTAATAAATTTTTTCATTAAATTTATGTTCTATTTCTTGTGTGCTTACGAACTAAGTTAATAAATCTATAACTGACAGTCAAGCTGCTCTCAACACCCTCAAAAGTTATAAAATCAAATCCAAGACAGTCCTTCGTTGTTACAATCTAATTCAAGCCCTCAGCAGTAAGGAAACATGCAACAACTGGATTTCTGGTCGTCACGGTATAGAGCGTAATAAAAATGTTGATGAACAAGTAAAAGCGAGCGTCCTCCTAGCAAAATAATCAAAACCTTTGGCCAGCCTTCTGTTAAAACAAAACCTCACTCTTTATCTCGTAAAACATGTAGAACTGTTGAAGAAGCCATCACTGGTCACAGTCTTATCGGCTACCATGCTCACAGAATGCGCATTTTAGCTCATAGTAGATGTCGCTGTATTGACGTTGACGAAGAGGGGAGTTGGGAACATCTTGAAAAACTCTCTGAGGTTGGCCTAAGACCACTCAAAGGTTCTACAATGACTTCTAAAGCCTATACTCTAAAACCTAATCTGGGCTAAAACCCATTTAACTTTTTACATCTACGTGACTCAACATTACGGTGCAGCACTTTTTCGAAATAATGGGAAAATTATAGGTTGCATCAAAGATTATCTTGGGAGCAGGTCTTATAACAAAGACTGCATACTTAGTTTTGGTCAAAACCCCCCAAAAGATGGCCCGCCCTGGGCTTGAATGAAGGTCTAAACGACAAAAATCATTGTTTTTTCGCGGTTTTTTTATTTTATCTCAAAAACCATGTAACTATTGGTAGTAATTCATCCTAAATCTTTGAAAAGGATTAATTTTCTACATTTTTTTGTTTTTTTCTCATTGGTCTACAGTGAAGTTTGCCCTATGGAAGTCCCGGAAGAAGTTAAAATTTTTTGATTCAAAAAAGGGTTTTTTTCCTCTAACTCAAGATACAAGAGACACACAGAAACTTTAGACCTCAATAAATGTAGGAAATCTGTTTTTCTATAGTTTTGAAATCCTTATTCCAAAAGTAAACAGTTTCCCGCTATAGGCCGAAATTGGTTAAAAATAATCGTGTATCATGAAAAAGCGACCTTTTATTGCTTTGGTTTTAAAATATACCCAAACTTTTGATTAGAAACTGATGCAAAAATCAAGAGCTTCTAAGCATGGTCTTTAGAATGGATATCGGATTGAAATTGCGCGAGATATGATAATTCTTACATACTTGGTATGAGCGACTGTATACCCTAAATACCGTAAAAAATGTGTATTTTTATAACCCAAAAACTGTTGGAAATATATTTTGCTATATTTTGCTTCTGATAGTCATCTTTCCACAGCTAACAATTTGTGCCCTAGAGGCCGATTTTTGTGATAAAAAAAATCGAATTTTTAGAAATTTTTATTTCGAAGCAACCTTTTGATGTTTCTGCTTGCAAATTTTCCCAAAATTTTTTTTTAAACAATTTAAGATAAGATTAAAGGCTTTCAAACGTAGTCTTTAGAATAGAAATTGGTTGAAATTTACGCGAGATATGACAGTTTTTATATACTCTGTGATACAAAAATATAACCAAAATTCATATCTGCACAATAAAAAAATACTCTTATGTCTCTCTCTTATAACTTTTATATCTTGCGTAAATTCCAACCGATTTCTTTTTCAAAGACCACGTTTGAAAGCACTTGACTTCTTCATTAGTTTCTTATCATAATTTTGGGTATGTTTTAAGACAAAAACATAAAAAGATCGCTTTTATAGGATATACAATTATTTTTAACAAATTTCGGCCTCTAGCGGAAAACCGTTTACTTTTGGAATAAAGACTTCAAAGCAAAACTATAGGAAAACAGAATTCCTACATTTATTCAGGTCTAAAGTTTTTGTGTGTCTCTTGTATCTAGAGTTAGAGGAAAAAAACCCTTTTCTGAATCAAAAAATTTGAACTTCTTCCGGGACTTCCATAGGGCAAACTTCACTGTAAAGCAATGAGAAAAAACAAAACATGTAGAAAATTAATCCCTTTCAAAGATTTAGGATGAATTACTACCAATAGTTTCGTGGTTTTTGAAATAAAATAATAAAACTGCGAAAAAGCAATAATTTTTGTCATTTAGACCTTCACTCAAGCCCCGGGCGGGCCATCTTTTCGGGGGTTTTGAGCAGAACTAAGTATGCAGTTTTTGTTTTAAGATCTTAATCTATGATAATTTTTGATGCACTAATTTTTTTTGAATTTTGCTGCACCCTACTCAACATCCGAGATGATGTGGTATTACCATGGATATTTTTGGTCTATGTGACGCAACAGCATATAAGTAACAACCTTACGTCTAAAAAGTCAAAATACATTATTCTTTTGGTTCCGATTACCAGATTCGGAGGAAAACAAAACGTAAAAGAAATTAAAACAAACATTAAAAATATGGACGGTAAAGTATTTAACTAATATTTACCTTCATCAAAATAATACGCTATTTACTATAGTACTCAAATAAACTTTCTAAATATACAAACAAACCAACAGTGGGAAATTTAGATAATGTCAACAAAATAATCAAAATTTTGCATAAAAATGTTTACGCAATTGGTTCCATTGTATTGAATCAAAACAGAATTCATACATATGAATTTTCGGGTATAAATACCAGAATGTTTCGGCACGAATATCAATCAAAATCCAAACTCAAATGTGTTAACATCAAGTTCTATTCAAAATTAATAAAAATATTAAAACTAAAAACATGAAACTCACAGTTACTTTAGTTTTCGCTATTCTGGCTACCATTGCCCAAGCTGCTGATCTTCTATCAAACTTACCCTTAGTTGGTGGAGTTCTTAAACCCGTCAATGGTGGACCTATTGTACCTATTTCCAAAGTTCTTCCAATAGTAACAGGAGACATTAAGGCATTATTGGATTTACTCAATCAGGTAACGTACTATTGATTATTTTAAAATTTGATTTGGTTTTAATTGGCATGTGTTTAACTTTGTAGCAAGACAGAACTCTACTGAATGGACTTCCTGCTGCTGGAAGTAGTTCTAACGTTGGAACCGTTGCCATTGCACGTTAAGCTGCTAGGATTAATATTGGAGTGATCGAGTTAATGCTATGAGACAAATAACGCCAAGTGTGTACCCTTAAATTCCACTTGTTGTTGAAACTAAATTCTAATAACTTGAATCTAATGCTTATATTATTAGTAAACATTCCTTACACAAAAAATTTTTAAATTTTTAAAATTTGATTTCTTACATAATTTTTTATAAAGTTCAAAACTGATTTAACTAAAATTTTGAAAACTTATTTGTCCCTATTTATACGATGAAACATTTTGACTTAAAACATTTCGTTTGAGAGAGAGGGATGCACGGGGAAGATAGAGGGGATTTTGTTTCACGTACATGAGACACGCTTTGTGCTTGTCATTCGTATTTAAAAATTTGTAGTTCGCCATACGAAAACATACAACCGAGTTGACATGTAGCCGAGAAACATTTGTTGCGTGTAAACGAAAACGAAACATTAAAAGGGAATTGAAAATGTTTTTCATAGAAATGTTTCTTAATATAAATAGGGACTTTCATGAAAACTGTTTACCCAAACTAAATGAAATTTTGCAGGCATATAAAAAAATGTCAAATTTTAAAAAAATAATTAAAAAAAATTTTTTTTTTTTTATTTTGTTATTTTTTTAAAGTTTTTAAATAAACAATTTCCTTTTTTTATGCTTTCTTAATGAGATAATTTTTTAATTTTTTTTATTAGAAGCGTATAATATTTGATTTCTTACGTTCGAAAGGTAATTGGACTGCCCAGCACTATTTATTCTAAATTTACCTATTTAACTGCGTAGCGGCGAGCTCACGCTACTTAGGCCAGTCAAATTATTATTTCATAAAGTTAAAGAAATCGTAAAAAAACCTGTTTTTATAGAATAACTCCTAAAATCCTAAATTGTTTGTATACAAGTTAACTTTCCTTTAGTACACTGATGGAAAAAAATACTAGCCATGAAGCCTCAACGTCGGCTCCTTGATTCCACTAATAAATGACACTGATAATAATTTAAATTACTGAATAGATTTATTTTCACAAGTCACTTAATAAATTTATTATAGCACTAAAACAACTGGTTGACACAAAAGCAAAACTAAAACTAAACTCTTACAAAACCCTCAATAAGTCAATAACTCTAACGGCCTAATTATAACTTACAAATAATGCTGCGTCGGTTATATCCCACGGTGGACTCACGTTGACAAACTGTGCCGGACGCGCGTGCATTGTGTAGACCAGACGTCAGCATTTTTATGCGATGGCATGGGAATGCAATATTATAACTCCTTCCTCCTCAAATATCTGCGTCACGCAGATGAGTCACGTACTGGGGAACGAAGATAGGGCTTCGGTTTGGTTTTGGTACTGGGTTGATAACTGTTGTCTGAATTTCCGGGATGTGTACCGGAGGGATGTCGATTTTACCGGTAATTTTCTTGCACAGGTTGTATACTACGAAGACCATGAACAGTATGATGATGGCATTAGAGACCAGGGAAAAATTTAGCCTGTATTTCAGCATATCGACGTGACCAATGTTCTTAAGGCTGAAATAATGAACATATTCCAGATTCACCTTAACTCCTCGGCTTGAAACGTTTGTAATTGCTGATGGAAGAACTTGAAGACTTGTACATAATTACACTGCTGGTATAAGTGCGATTTTGAAGCTGAATCGTCTCATTGTGGAACTGTAAGACGTAGGACCCATTCAAGAAGATAGTTGCGTTGTTCGCGTTGACCTCTTCACAGAAATTTGTAAGAAATATAGTGTTTTCATTAATCAGTTCGGAAATTACCTCATTGTTTGTGTTGTATGGACAGGCAGCGTGGCCTCCTTTTATTATCCTAGGAATACAACTGTCCTCATCTAATTTTTCTAAATTGGCTTCACCGCAAACTGTAGAATTGTTGATTGAAGTGCACTGTCCTATTATGCCATAAGTTTCCCTCTGGTTGACTAGCACTTTTTGGAACCTCAGATCGATCTGTCTCCCACTATTGATAGCAGCTCGTGTTATAAGCAGATGATATTTTTCACTTTTCAGTTTTGGCATTGATAGGACGTGTAGTAAAAGAGATCCATTCGTGATAATTGACGGCTTACCAAACTCAATTGCTTCGATGGCGTTTTGGTACGGAAGAGTCTTCATCTCAGCAAGTACTTGATGAATTTCTTCTACATCTAAAAGATTGCTGTTAACAATCACTTTTTTTGCCATCTGACACGCTCGCACGATTTTACCAATCTCTTCCTTTAGTATCAATACTCGGTTTACTGCATCTTGTTCGACTCGGCCCGCGTCGATTACCTTGGATATACCATTTATGCCGCTGACAATTTCCTTGATTTTTGACATAACTTCTCGTGTTGCCCCAAAGAGGTTTTCGTTTATTTTGAATTGCTGATTGTTGCTTTCAATTACATCATTCTGGCTTCGAAGTATTTGGTCCTAGTCGGTTGCATCTGGATTACCAGCAACCCATTTCCAAGCAGATCCTATCCAATTTATCGATCTCGGCTTCCTTGTTTTGACACCCCGTAATTCATTGATTCGATCAGACGTCTGATTAATATAAAATTCGAGGATCAATCCCTTCTCCCTGTCCTTTAAATTTGTTGCAGCCAAATTTTTCATTTCTGTCAGAATGTCGTCGTACCGTTGAAGGTCTATCACATGCACTAGCTTGAAGTCACCACTCAAAATCCAGCCATCGCCTTCTCTTATAGATATGATGGGAGCCTTGTATTTAAAAATATGGAAGCCGTGCGCAGCAGCTATTAATAACCTGTAATGTGAATATGACGTAGAACGTTAGCTTAGCAAGAGTTAATAAAAATATTCTAATAAAATTCAAATTTCTTACATTTCACATAAGTTAGATTTAAGATGGAAAATACAATTTTTCTATTTTCTATTATAAATGAACGAATTTTATGTTACATTTCAATTTTCGTATTATACTAATTACTCTTAATCTATAATTTTTAATTTAATTCGTATCAACATATAAAAAAGGGGGAAAAAAAAATTTTTTTTCACAAAATTTTTATCATTAAATTTTCAAATTCAAATAAAAATTTTATCTTAAATTGTTCGTAATACTCGTGTTAGAGTTTTTATATATTTAACCATAGCAATAATTAAATAGAGTCTAAAACAAAACCTAACGGCATGATTTCTAAAACCTTACAAGAGAAAATTACACTGTAGAGAGAATAAGAGTATAAGAGCGATGTTGAAAATATTAAGACTTCTGGAGAAGTCGAAAGATATTGCAAAGGTTAAATTGTTTTTAAAAAAATTTGTTTGATATAAAATTTGTATACCACTTTATCATATAGGTCAGTGGTGTAGAGGAGGTGTAAAAAGTTAGAAATTGTAAGTAAAAATAATATATTTCTATCTATCACAAGGACGGACCCCGGTTCGAATCCTAGTGTGGTCAGTTTCGTTTTATACCCTACACCCAGCGAATATTCACTTTAATTCATTTAAATGAATATTCTTTAAAACAGTCTTAAAAACAAATTGTTTGTAACACAGAGAAGGAGTCGTGGCAGATATAGAAAAGTATATATGAAGCAAAACACGTCAAGTGTACCAGGTTTAATTTTTTTTCTCTCCGATTTCGCTCAAATTTGGCAATATGGAAGATCCGGTGTGCAAGAACAACAATCCGGGAGAATTTGGTCCTAGTACCATTAGTTGTTAAAATACAGGGTGTTTAATTTGGCGTTTTTAGTCATTTTCATGAAAAGAGTGTTTTTTCAAAAAATTTTAGCTTACACTAAAGTTTGTAAATTTATAAATCTAAGTTACAGGTCCCATTCATTTTGAAGTGTTCTTTTTTCACCAAAATTTTTTACACTTAAAAATAGTTTTGAATTTTTTTTAAAAAAACTCCCCTTAGATTTTTTTTTAAAAATACTTTAAATTAAAGCATAATTTATAAGCTTTAAAATGATGTATGACTCAAGATGGGATTCCGAAGCTACATGGGTGTTTTTTTCACCAAGAAATATTTTTTTATAAAAAGAACACTTCAAAACGAATGGGACCTGTAACTTAGATTTATAAATTTACAAACTTTAGTGTAAGCTAAAAATTTTGTGGAAGTTTGCGCCATTCTCGTTGAAGGGCCACTTTTAGCGCATCAACGCTCTGGTATTTTTTAGTCAAGACCTTCCTGTCCAACATACCCCAGATTGAGAAATCCAGCGGATTCGCATCAGGCGAATTTGAGAGCCATTGTTGAGCAGAAATGAAGCTAGGAACGTTTTTTTCTAACCATTCTTGATTCACAAGAGCTTTGTGTGACGGTGCCGAGTCTTGTTGGAATGTCCGTGGCTTGCGACCGAAATGTTTGCGTGCCCACGGTAGTAAAGCACCCTCCAACACTGATTCACGATACACCTGGGCGTTTACTTTGACGCCAGCGGCCAAAAAAACGAGTGGTGAGCGCCTATCAGCAGTCACAGCAGCCCAAACCATCACATGCGGTGGTGCCTGCGTCCTGGTGGCCAAACGAACATTCAAATTTTTGTAGGACCTCTCTGTCAAGTAAACCCGATCATTTTGTTTGTTTACATATTGCTGGATACAGTAATTTTTCTCATCAGAGAAGACAATTTGTGACAGATTTCCGGCGGCGTGCAAGCTCAACAACTCCTTGGCTCTATCGAGCCTAACTTTTTTTTGAGCAAGAGTGAGATCATGCGCCTTTTGGAACTTGAGGACCTTTAGTCCGAGCTTGTTTGACAATATGTGTTGCATTTGTTCACGCGATATTTTCAGCTCGGCAGCCATTTGTCTGCCACTGCGTCTCGGATTTCGCTCAATTCTGGCCTTCACCTTTCGAACCATTTCTGGTGATGTTGCAGTTATTTTCCGACCACCACCATGTCATTTGGCAACGCTGCCGGTACCATTGTAACGTGTTATGGTCCGATACACAAACATTTTATTCACTTTTAAATGTTTCAGCTCACGAACAATTGCTGGTTGCGATTTTCCAGCCAAATAAAGAGCAATCACACTATTACGTTTGAATTCCATTTCGAAAATTTTTTATTTTCAATAAATTGACGCGCAAATGCTTTTGGTTACTTGTTGACAATAGAATGAACTAACACCATGCCAATTTTTAGACAGCTGTCATGTTCCATCTGTCAGATAAGTCTATCTGAAGTTGGTAACAGTTCGAATCAGCCGCCCTGTAGTACATATATGGGCATATTCGAAAATAATCTTCCCTTATTTGACCAAGCTTTTTAGAATATTTTTTTTTTTTTTTTTTCATATTGTACCATTATATATTATATTATATATTATTACTATATAATACCAAAATGGGTTTGCTGAATTTCAACGTGGTGGTACAAGCCTTGAAGACGATCCACGTCAAGGACGTCTACAGATAGCAACAACCCCAGAGATCGTAGAAAAAATACAGGATTTCGTATTGGAAAACCGTCGAGTGTCTGAAAGAGATTTAGAAGAAGCCCTAGGCATCTCATTGGGCAGTGTAAGTAATATTTTGACTGAAGTATTGCGCTTCAGAAAGCTGTGTGCACAATGGGTGCCGCATTCGCTTATAATTGAACAAAAACACATTCGAATGCGACTTTCTCAGCAACATTTAGGGCGTTTTCGAAAAGATAAAGGGGATTTTGTGCGCCAATTCATCATTATGGATGAGACTTGGGTCTATCACCATGATCCTGAACCAAAACAAGAGGCTTTAAAGTGGTGTGAACTTGGTCCTTCGGCTCCGAAACGAATTCGTGTCCAGAAATCGGCAAAGAAGGTGTTACCATCAGTTTTTTGGGATGCGAAAGGAATTTTGTTTGTGGATTACTTCCAAACTGGTAAAACAATAAATTTTGAATACTATTGTAACCTTTTAGATCAGCTCAAGGAAAATATTTGTGAAAGAAGACCCGGTTTGTAGTAGAAAAAAATCATTTTTTATCAGGACAATGCTCCGTGTCATAAGAGCAAATTGACAATGTCTTAAATCCATGAATCAAAGTGCAAATTGTTGGAGCATTTACCGTATTAACCAAATTTGGCCATCAAATGATGAGGTCATAACAGCTGTGGAAGCGTATTTCGCAGCCCTCCCGATTCTCACTTGTAAACAGAGAATGAATTGACAGATTGAAATGAAACTTCACATACGTTCATATGAAGAGTGTACCAACAGAACAAAAAAAAAAAAAGCCATAAACTTCCTCATTAAAATGTACCTTCGTGTTTTCCCAACTGGATCATTACCTTCCAAATTATCTTTTTTCGAAGAAAAGTTGTTCCAACTCTCAACTGAATAGCACTATTTCAATGGAAGTTAAGGGTCTAATTCGAAAAGTTTAAAGGTAAAATTTATTACGGAGTTTTTTTGGCTATCCGATGCCATTGGCAAAAATTAATAACACATTTTAAACAGCAAGTTTTACGCTGTAAAACAAGGATATCTTAAGAAGTAGAGTCAACTCAAGCGAATACATCATATGTTGGGCAGTAATTATCTTAAGTACATCAGGATTTACTAAAAAAATACTAAAGCCGCAGCAAAAATGTTTTTTTTTTTTATATAACCCTGAGATATCGATATCATGTAATCATTTGATGTCTATCATCACTCTGTGAAATAAATTAAATAACGTCATCTATCGTAAAATACGAATAGTAACATCACGCTGTTGTAGTCACTTAAAAATTCACTTAAAATAGCAGTCGTATGAATTATGCAACAGCGGCATGTGGGTGGGCGTAACTATTTTGGTTTAGGGAAAAAATCGCGCCCTGCCTCTGATGATGTATGACAAATGGCGCAAGGCAGTCGAAGGATCAATGTACAAAACAAGAAATTAAGCAAAAAATGTTACAGTTTTTGTTTTGACGCTGTGACGATGTTGTCAATCAAAACAATTCGACAAAAACATTTTTGGACACCATTAAAAATGACAGCTATAAGGATATATGTTTGTTGCAGCGACCGCAGTAACAACAGTGACAAGAGCAAGAACAACAAAGGATGTAAGTGTGCACATAGAATGACGCCAACAAAGCAATAAAAATGTCAGCAATCGGTTGTTGAAACGATTTTAATGGCAATAATTTTTTGCAAAATTTATGAAATAAAATTTTTGAATAAAGATGAAATGAAAAAAAATTTGAATTACATTGTATAAAATTTCGGTTTTATTTTGACAGGGGAGTCCAATCTACTTTTAATAAGACCCTCAAACTTAAGCTATACATTATAAATTTTCTTCGACTTCGCCAAAAACTTGAGTATTTGACGCAAAACTACACGACCGGTTGACATAATTTTTTGTTTTGGCTTTGGGGATGAGACGCCATTAAGAGGGACGGGTGTTGCGCCCCCCATTCGAAAAAAAAAACACAAAAAAAGCTATATCATTGCAGTTATACAAGCTATGATGATAAAAGTAGGTGAAATTATGCATAATGCATCTGTCATCAACCATGCAAAATTTGAAGGGGATTGAACGAGGGGATGCTGCACCCCTCATATGAAAAAAATACGCAAAATGCTATATCAGTGTTTCTATATCAGATATCATTATGAAACTTGGTACATGGATGTTTATTGCGTCTACTATTCAGCACGCAAATCTTAAGGGGGATTGAACGAAAGGGATTTGCACCCCCGTACAGTAAAAATACTCAAAATGCTATATTTCTACGCCTATAGTAGCTATCATTATAATAATTGGTACATAAATATATATTCTATTCATCTTGAAAAACCTGAGGGGTTGGAAGAGAAGGACGACGGAGATTAATGGGACTTAGAACATATGTAAGCTCATTCAGTTTAGTTTTTTTCTTTTAACTACACAACCTTGCTACTTTTAAGTTTTCTGATTGAAACAGATTGTGCAACAATCAAAGATGAATATCATAGGCCATTTATCCCAGAGAGATCAAAAATCCTAACATTGAATTATATCAAAACTTAAAAAAAAAGATTATATTTGGCATGTTCCATAATGATACTCGTATTAAATAAACCAATTTTGTTGATTATTTTTTCAAGTAATTATTATTTTAAATATATGTATGGGACATTAATCGTAACAATATTTACAATTTCATATAGTCCTAAGTATATGAACTTTTCTATAGCATTAATTTGATCACTCTAATATTAGTCCTTCAGCTTAACGTGCAATGTCAATATTACCAAAGGCAACGTTACCAACGTTAGAAACACTTCCACCAGCAGGAAGTCCACTCAGTAGAGTTGTGAGAGTCTGCAAAGTTAAACACATGCCAATTAAAACCAAATCAAACTTTAAAATAATCAATAGTACGTTACCTGTTTGACTAAATCCAATAATGTCTGAAGCAATACTACCAATGATAGCTTTTCTGTCACGTTTGTTAAGTCTTTAATCGGGAGATTATCAACAAGTGAATTTACTACTGGAACATTTTTGGTAACATCAGTGACAGGCTTAAGAATTCCACCAACTAAGGGCAAATTTGATAGAAGATCAGCAGCTTGGGCAGTGGTAGCCAGAATAGTGAAAACTAAAGCAACTGTGAATTTCATGTTTTTAGTTTTAATATTTTTATTAATTTTGAATAGAACTTGATGTTAACACTTTTGAGTTTGGATTTTGATTGATATTTGTGCCAAAACGTTCTGGTACTTATACGCGAAAATTCTTTTGTATGAATTCGGTGTTGATTCAATACAATGGAACCAATTGTGTAAATATTTTTATGCAAAATTTTGATTATTTTATTGACATTATCTAATTTTCCCACTGCTTTTTTGTTTGTATGTATAAAAAGTTAATTTGAGTACTATAGTAAATAACGTATTATTTTCGTGAAAACAAATAATAGTTAAATATTTCACCGTTTACATTTTTAATGCTTAAGTTTTAATTTCTTTTATAATTTCTTTTTTTTCTGATTGCGGTAATTGAGACTTAAAGAACAACGTTTTTAAGTTATTAGACGTCATGTATAGATTTATTGACTTATTCATGGGTTTTAACTAACCATTTTGAGCTTATCTGTAATGACTTTTAAGGAAATAAATAAGAAGCTGCTTCGATTAAAACAAATTAATATGGAAGAGTTCGATACCATACAGTGTGTTACACTTTTTTTAATGATATAACTTATAATGGTATGTGCTCTAGAGAAACTTATGAGCTGATTTCATCGGTTGGTTTATTCTCTCCCTCAGGCCAATCCCTATTTTGACGGTGTTTATTAGAACATCTCAATATCGCGATAATTCGTTCCTTGCTAGAAAGATTAAATTGTTGTCGCAAGTTGTGACATTGGTAGATTCAAGAAAAGTATTCATCGATACTACTCCTCCTTCCCCTCTTCCCTTCAACCTGTTTATTTTCTGCAAGTCAACACAGTGCATTGCATTTATAGAGGCTAATAGTGATGAGCAAACCAAGACCAAGACCATAGCAGTGTTGGTCTTGTTCTTGCACATTGAGTCTTGGTCTTGGTTTTGGTACTGAGTCTTGGTCTTGGAAAAATTTGCAGAGATATTGAGCATTCAAAATTTCAAAATCATATTTTTCCAAAGCAGTTGGGTTTTTAAGATGCCAAAATACAAATTGAGAGATGATTTTATCTTCAAAACGGGAGTAAAACAACTTTTAACTATAAATTACCAAGACTGAAAAGCAGTCTTGACGATTATCGTGAGACTGCTATGGTCTTGGTCTTGCAAAAATATCAGTGTCTTGGTCTCGCAAAATTACCAAGACCCAGAACAAGTCTCAAGACCAAGACTAATTTTGCTCATCACTAGAGGCTAACCCCAGAGCGTTGGCTTACAAAACAAGAAAAAAAAAATTAAACTAGTAAGGTTGTAACTTTTGGCCTGGCCAAAAAATAAATACCCTACACTGCAGTATTTTGAAAATTTAACTTATATGGAAGGTACCACGCCCTCTTGTCGGAGTTCACCCAGTTTTTGCTCAGTTTTTAGTGTCTGAGTGAAATATGGTTGGATTATCTCAAAAAACGTTTTCAGTATAGCGTTTTGAAACTTTTGCTTATATAGGAGGCGTCACGCCCTCTTGCCCGAGTTTACCCAGTTTTAACTCAGAGCTTGCATTTATAGTTTTTAGTGTCTTAGTGAAATTTGGTTGGATAATCTCAAAAAACTCTTTCAATGCTAAGGGAGTACTTTGAATATGTGAGGGTATCATAATTGGTCAATGAATAATCTAGCCGAAAGTTCAATATCTTTTGACGACTGGGAATCTACTCCAATCTCAGAAGGGCCTTTAAACTTAGCGCATTCATTTCTGTTTTAGACTAAACTATAAGTTGATCAAAACAACTTCGAATATTTGAACAACAACATGTGTTTTAGCTAAAAAAATGCAAAATATATTATTATAGTGTTATTATTCTATATAAATTATTTATTTTAGTTTAGTAAATGAAAGTTTAATCAAATAAACTAAATATATAAACAATAACAAAATCATTATTGACAAAATAGCTAAAGGTAAACAATCGTTATTTGAAGTTGAAAAATATTTGAACAGTTGGTCTCTTTGTATTGGATTAAAGGAATAATCTGGATTATTTAAAAAGTTGTATTCCACAAAAAAAAAGGTATTCATAGCGTATGTCATGCACCACATTTGAATTACTTTTTCCGGGACTAAAGCTATTGCTTCACACAAAAAAAAACAACATTATATTGATGAAAACTTCATTGAATTTGAGCCGAAAACAGCATTCATTGACTATATAAATCATTTCATAAAATATTAGAACGAAATTCATAAATTTTTTATTTTTGAAAAATAAAATAAAAATTTATGAATTTATTTCTTATATTTTATGAAATGATTCATATAGTCAATGAATGCTGTTCTCGGTTCAAATTTAATGAATTTTTTCATTAAATTTATGTTCTATTTCTTGTGTGTTTACGAACTAAGTTACAATAATAAATCTATAACTGACAGTCAAGCTGCTCTCAACTCCCTCAAAAGTTATAAAATCAAATCCAGGACAGTCCTTTGTTGCTACAATCTAATTCAAGCCCTCAGCAGTAAGGAAACATGCATCAACTGGATTTCTGGTCGTCACGGTAAAGAGCGTAATGAAAATGCTGATGAATAGGTAAAAGCGAACGTCCTCCTAGCAAAATAATCAAAACCGTTAGTCAATCTTCTGTTAAAACAAAACTGCACTCTTTATCTCGTAAAACATGTAGAACTGTTGAAGAAGCCATCACTGGTCACAGTCTTATCGGCTACAATGCTTACTGAATGCGCATTTTAGCTCATAGTAGATGTCGCTGTTTTGACGATGACGAAGAGAGGAGTTGGAAACATCTTGGAAAACTTTCAGAGGTTGGCCTTAGACCACTCAAAGGTTCTACAATGGCTTCTAAAGCCTATACTCTCAAACCTAATCTGTGCTAAAGCCCATTTAACTATTTACATCTACTTGACTCAACATCCGAAATGATGCGGTATTACCATGGATCTTTTTGGTCTTTGTGACGCAACAGCATCTAATTATATATATAGGCAAACGAAATCGATTCAGTACCTGTTTTTATTTCTAAATCTTAACCGATTTGCCTGATGTTTTTTTTTGTTGGAAAGGATGTGAGGAATAGCAGTGCATAGTGCTATGTTTTTTTTAAGTGGGCGGCGCCACGCCCCTAAATGCGAAAAACGCTCTCACGGTTAAACCACTACATCGATTTTTACGAAATTTGGTATGGAGATAGGGTAAGCACTAAGAGTCGATATAATGACCATTATGTTTTTCAGTGGGCGGTGCTACGCCCCTACATGGAAAAAATGCTCTCACGGCTAAACCACTCCAGCGATTTTTACGAAATTTGGCATTGGGTAGGCCCCGAGAAACGATAACATGATCATTATGTTTTTCAGTGGGCGGTGCCACGCCCCTAAATGGAAAAAACCTTCTCACGGCTAAGCCGCTGCATCGATTTTAAAGAAATTTGGTATGAAGATAGGGTAGGTACTAAGAAACGATAACATGATCATTATGTTTTTCAGTGGGCGGTGCTACGCCCCTACATGGAAAAAACGCTCTCACGGCTAAGCCACTGCATCGATTTTTACGAAATTTGATATAGCGATAGAATTAACGCTAAGGAATGATAACATGATTATTATGCTTTTCAGAGGGCGGTACCACGCCCCTTAATGAAAAAATGCTTTTACGGCTAAGTCACTACATTGATTCTTTAAAATTGGGTGTACAGATATAATAACACTAAGGAATGAGAATATGACTTTTATGTTTTTAAGTGGGCGGTGCCACGCGCTTACGGCATTGATTTTTGTGTATTTTGGTATGGGGAATGAGCAATACGGAAAGATATAAAAAATTATTTGATCTCAAGTAGGAGTAACACGCCTCTAAATGGCAAGCACGTTATATCAACTAAGCTGCTTTACTGATTTTTATGAATGCAAATAACCGTAAAGAAGAATAAAATAAGCTTTTTGTGTTTTATCGACCAAGGAAGGTTATAAAAACTTTTTGCTTTATAGTCATATCGAAATGGTCGAATTTCGGTCACAAGGCGAACTCTAGTATAAGCAATTACAATACCTAACGTCTAACAAGTCAAAATATGTTATTCTTTTGGTTCCAATTACCATTTCGGAGGTAAACAAAATGTTAAAGAAATTAAAACAAACTAACATTAAAAATATGAACGGTAAAGTATTTAACTAATATTTACCTTCATCAAAATAATACGTTATTTACTATAGTACTCAAATAAACTTTTTTAATTTACAGACAAACTAACAGTGGGAAATTTAGATAATGTCAATAAAGTAATCAAAATTTTGCATAAAAATATTTACGCAATTGGTTCCATTGTATTGAATCAAAACAGAATTGATGCAAAAGAATTTTCGGGTATAAATACCAGAATGTTTTGGCACAAATATCAATCAAAATCCAAACTCAAAGTGTTAACATCAAGTTCTATTCAAAATTAATAAAAATATTAAAACTAAAAACATGAAATTCACAGTTGCTTTAGTTTTCGTTATTCTGGCTACTACTGCCCAAGCTGCTGGTTTTCTATCAAATTTACCATTAGTTGGTGGAGTTCTTAAGCCTGTCACTGGTGGAGCTCTTAAACCTGTCACTGATGTTACCAAAAATGTTCCAGTGGTAAATTCAGTTGCTGATAATCTCCCTGTTAAAGACTTAACAAACGTCACAGATAAGCTATCATTGGTAAAATTGCTTCAGACATTATTGGATTTACTCAAGCAGGTAACGTACTACTGATTATTTTAAAATTTGATTTGGTTTTAATTGGCATGTGTTTAAACTTGCAGACTATCACAACTCTACTGAATGGACTTCCTGCTGCTGGAAGTAGTTCTAACGTTGGAACCGTTGCCATTGCACGTTAAGCTGCAAGGAATAATATTGGAGTGATCGAATTAATGTTATATGAAAACTCATATACGACTATGTAAAATTATAAATATTGTTATGATTAATGTCACATACATATTCAAAATAATAATTACTTGGAAAAATAATTAACAAAATTGGTTTATTTAATACGATTCTTATTATGGAACATGCCAAATAAATCTTTTTTTTTTAGTTTTGAGATAATTCAATGTTAGGATTCTTGAAATTTGAATATATGCATATTTTAAGCTTATCCAGTTTAGTTTTTTTTTCTTTTAACTCCTTCCGGGCCCCTATAAGAAATTTACAAAGTTTAAACGAAACATTTATCAGCTCTGATTTATTATAGTAATCCATTAAAAAAATATATAAATTAAAATGTTATCCTTGCAGGATTTGCCGCAAGGATGTGGTATATTAATCAAACAGCTTCAGAAAAGTTATAAATTAGTTTTTTAGTGGGCGTGGTAACCGCCATGTTTCCAGCGAACACTATTTGTCCCATGGCCTTTTCATATGCATTAAATTTCATACATCCGCGTTATGTCCCAGACAGACGGCAGTTTTAATGCACATTACAGACGCAATAATGTGAAACTTTTTATTGCATGATTTTAGGCATTTTTTAGATACTAAAAGAAATTTCCCAATTCAGGGTCCAAAAAATTCTAATACATCAAAACAAGATTAATAGTGAGCTAAGCATCAGTAAGCTGTTTAGAATATTTTGGACACTGAATTGGGAAATTTTCTTTTAGTCAATGTTGTCTATGAAATATATGTTTAAAAATGCCTAAAATCATGCAATACAATATTGCGCCTGTAATGTGTCTGTCCAGACAACAGGGCATAAGATAGTTTCAGAAACATGATGATTTTATCTTTTGGGGGGTGTGGCATCGCCCACTTTTCTATCCTATAACAAAGTATTTTTCAATACAAATTGTAAAAATTTCATTCAAATAGGTTATTTAGTTTCCGGGTAGATAAGAAACAAATAAACAAAATCTGAACTTATATGCCAAAACCAATGATTGCTAGCCATTTCATTGATATTTCATGCCCAGTGGAACAGTTTATATGCCACTTACTTTTCACTCTTGGTATAAACCATATCAAAACGATCAAGAAATTTGTTCATGGAATCCGATTTGACTATAAATTGGCATTAGCAATAGCAGCATAGTAGAGAAAATTACTACCAAATATTTTTTCAAAATTGAAAAAAATTTCGGAGATATGGGACTTTGAAATTTTTAGGTTAGCTTTCTTTGAGAAGCTATAACTTTTATCCAATTCTCTATTTTATGTAGTCAAATGATTTGTCTTGAAACAGGCTTTAAAATAAAAACTAGCAAAAATAATATTTTTTTTTACATAGTTTACACTGAAAAAAAAATTTTTAATTGAGTTTCCCAAAATATGTCATTTTTGATATTTTTTATTTTTCTTGCAAAAAAAGTTACAAGTGTAATTTACCAGTTCTCCAAAAATTAGAGTGGACCTGCCAGTGGTTCTCCAGAAAAACAATAAAATGACTGTTTTTTTTGCTTGTATAGTACTAATGAAAGTACCAACGCACTTTTTTCAAAATTAAACTATCGTTTCATTAAAAATGTCAAATTCAAAAAAATTGTATTGAAAAATTGCGGTAAAAGCCACATTTTATTGTTTTTCTGGAGAACCACTGGCAGGCCCACACCAATTTTTAGAGGACTGGTAAGTCACACCTATAGCTTTTTTTACAAGAAAAATTAAAAATATATAAAATTACATATATTGGGAAACTCAATTAAACATTTTTTTTTCAGTGTAAGCTATATAAAAAAAAAAAAAAATTATTTTTGCTAGTTTTTATTTTGAAGCCTGTTTCAAGACAAATCATTTGACACCATAAAATAGAGAATTGGATAAATGCAACTAAAGATATAGCTTCTCAAAGAAAGCTAACCTAAAAATTTCAAAGTCCTATATCTCCGCCAGTTTTTGTAAATTTTAAAAAAATATTTGGTAGTAATTTTTTCACTATGCTACTATTGCTTATGCCAATTTATATCCAAATCGGGTGTCATCAAAAAAATCTTGATCGTTTTGAAATGGTTTACTCCTCTTACCAAAGCAATACTTCTCACTTTTCTCTTTATAATTTGCTCATATCATATTCATTCAACTCTCTTTTATTAAAAATTGAATGTTTCAAAAACTAATATCGCCCCTAAGGACTATGCAATATTTTTTTTTTATTTATTCGCACGCTGTTTGAAATGACAAATGTTAAAAAAAAAATATTGCATGGTCTTTAGGGGCGATATTAGTTTTTGAAACATCCTGTTCATCAGTTGTTGTTGTGTGAGCCTCGCTGCCCTCGCCCTCGCACAGTGTGAGATTTTGCCAATCTAGGACGTCAAAATGAAAAAAAAAAAAAAAAAAACAATGTGCTTGAAAATCGATCATATTTTGTAATTTGTTAGAAAAGACCCCAATTTTTACGAAAATACCTAAGCATAAAAGAGAATAAAAGAAATGTCATTGGCATGATAACAGCTATCAAACACGTACTATTGAACAGCATGCAAAAACAAATTTTCAAGCTTGCATCGATAACAAAACTTTGAGCGATCAAATTGAAGTTGTGCGCTTTTGTTTTTTGGCAAAAGGTTTTTTCCAATAAAGGTCAATATTTTCAATAACAATTTTTGCTATACACAACCCTTACATTTGCACTTAAGTATTTTAAACAAATCATTTTATAATCAGCTAAAAGGTAAGACAAATTTCAAAAATCTGAAATCTTTCATAGACTATAAATTACAAGTTGGGCGTGGTTAGGCTATGACAAAGCATACAGGGTGCGGATACATACTAGACCTATCGTTAAAATTGAAAATGAAATAAACCTTGCTCCCAGTGGCTAAAAAGTTTTCTATTGGTATAAGTAACAAGCATACAAATTTTGGTTCCGATCGGAAAATATTTGACCGTGCCGCAAGGCCGTTGAAGGTTGGAAAAACGTTATTTATGTGGAAAAATGGGGCCTCAATCGCAAGAATCAGTCCTATCTTTGAAACTATTTAAGATAAGTGAATGAGATTTGGTATGTTTATGAACAATGCTTAAGTTATTTGCGTCCAATAAAAAAATTAGCTTTGCCACTCCCCCTCGACCCGAAATTCTTGTATCTCTGGAAATATTGTACTCAGGGGAATGAGACTTGGTGCATATGTAATTGGCACTGGGAAAAAAATTTTTAATAAAAAAGGGCGGAGTCACGCCCGCTCCTTCTAAAAAACTCAAATTCGTCATATCTATGAAACTATTTGATACATATGAATAAGATTTGATTTCAGGTAATGTGAAGTGAACATGATATGGCACTGTAAAAATGTTAAAGCATTTTAAGGTACTTACTTGATATGGAAGCAGTAATTTTTTCTGTTCTTATTTCTTCTTATACCATGCAAAAAAAAATTTGGTCCCGATCAGAACATATTTGACCGTGCAACCAGGCCGTTAAAGGTCGGAAAAACGCTATTTATATGAAAATAAGGAAACAATCAATCCCATTTTTGGAAATATTTAACATAGGAGGATAAGATTTAGTACATATATGAAAAATACTTGAGTAAATAGTATCCAATAAAAAAATGGGCAGTGCCACTGCCCCTCCAACCGAAATCTGTCGTATTTCTGAAAATATTTGACTCAGGTAAATGAGGTTTGATACATATTTACATATCAGCTAGGATCTTTTGGTTTGCAGTTTTTAAATTTTAAGACATGTAGAAAATTTTCTGCATACTCAGTTTTTTATCTTTTTTCTTCAAACTTAAAACAATATGAAAATAAATGTACTCAAAGAAAAAAAATAAGTAAAAATGCAATATCTTCTTCAAACGATCAGGTACAAAACTTTTATTTACAGTTATTAATTAGTGTTTTTTAAGTAAAATAATCCTGCATACGCCGAATTTTACGTGGTTGATATAAAACTTTATTTTGGTTGAGGCTCGCCGTGTGCACTGAAATCATGAAAAAAAAAAAAATTTATGTTATCTCTTTTAATCGCTCCCATTTTTTGACAGTAGTAATCAGTTACCACTGAAATAGTAAATACAAATTTTCAAGTTGATATCTTCATTACAATCAATTTTTTTAATTTTTTTTTTTACAAAACATGGCACATTTGTATGGGAGGTGCAAGTAGATTTTGTCAGATTTTTTTCATCTCTGAACCAAACCTCCGCATAAAGAATTAAAGCACAAAAACAAAATTTCAACTCTATATCTTTAAAACTACGGCTTTAATTGAATTTTGACGTCCTAGATTGGCATAATCTCACACTGTGCATCGTAAACTTCGTGGCACGTCGTTATCGTCACTATTCGTCGTTATTGTTGTTGTTTGCTCGTCGTTTCATCATTATTATTGCTGTTTGCTTGTTGTCTAGGGAAAATATCTGCATACCCTCTAGGGAAATCTTCTGCATGCCCACATTTATAATATCACAATATAATATGCGTCCAACATAAATCAGTCACGTTCTATGGACATTTCTGAATGAAAATTCCGGGACGTTTTTGAATCCGAGACACGAGCGCGAAATACTGGAGAGTCCCGCAAAGTCCGGTAGTGAGTCTATTTTGATATTATTGTTAGAATTTATTTTCCAATTTCTTAACATTGAATTCGAAGCGTGAATTAATAATGTATTATAAAGTGTGTAGAAAATTACCAATTTTAAGTAAACTTGTCACTTTGGCAACATTGTGTCAAAGTCAAATTGAAAATACCAGGGCTGCTAAGTAGTTTTTTGGCAAAACTAAGAAAAAATTGTAAGTGAAAAGTTGTCCTGCTCGAGAAATGAATATGTTATCGAAAGAGAAATACCAGAAAAATTCATGACAAGCCCCATCGTGTATTCGTAGAAGCCTTTTATGTTTCTTAAATTCCATAAAGTGGAACTGCATATTGTTAGCCATTCAAGCAACTGATACTCTCAAAAAAATATAAAGGTAAATAAATCTAAAAAAAAAGTTCAAAAATAATGCGACATTTTCTTCGTGAGAGTGCAGTCGCAGTACATTGCAACTGACATTTAAGAATTTCACCATTCTCAAAACTATGTTGAAGTGTTTTCGATCACCAGGGTGATTGAAGCCCGAAAGCATAAAGCAGCGATCTTAGCTGTTTCAAACCTCTCAGTTAAATATTGAGAAATATCTTATTCTGTTCGAAAGGGTGTGTATATATTCAGAAACAAACCTAAAGGAATGAATTCCAAAGTCTATGTGAATCCAAGCAATAACTTAGAATTTTGTTAGATTTTGTGATATTGGTGCATATTATCGACCAAATCAAAATATATACCACATATATACTAGACCGGTGCGTTTTGGACGAAAGTTTAAAATTTGTCGCGCAACCGGCAGAATTGTAAAGTTTAACTATCGACATGAAGATTGCCGCCACCCTAGCTCTGAGAGATGACGGGAAGGGGTGTCGATATATTTTTGAAGGTTGAAAAACGCGGTTTAAAAATGCATGCTCATAGGTCCGAAGTGAATCAATTCTCAGCTTCGTAGTAGATCGAAAACTGAAGTCCAAGACATGAATTCATATGTATTTTTTCCCGAAGAATCGAATGGCATCATTAGTTTTCTGACTTGACTTCCATTTTTGGCGTTAAGTGAGCTTTTCAGCTCAAAAAAGTCGAAATTTTTCCAAATCCCCTGTTTGAGCACTCCACAATTGAACAGAAAAAATTTTAGAAAAATTTGAGATGTATATTTTGTTAGGATTTTTTCTAATGAATCTATTGGTACCATGTTTTATGCGCTACGACATTATTTTCATTCATGAATAACGAATTTTTGATTTTTATTATCAAAAAATATCACGAAATCGGGCGTAAATATTTAGTCAACGACGGTTCCCATCGTCCGGACGGTTTTTTTTTTTTTCGGTGTCCCCTAGTAAAATTTTTTTAGAATATTTTTTGAAAAGGGGTCAAGAAGACCCTTAAAAACGGGATAAATGGGTTAAGATGTTCACATAACTTAATGTAAAATCAAGAATGGAACAATATTTAAGAACATCTTAACCCATTGTAAAGAAGTTTTTGGAAAAAGGGGTCGAAAAGACCCTTAAAAAAGCGTTATAATGGGTTAAGATGTTCTAAAATATTGTTCCATGCTTGATTTTACATTAAGTTATGTGAACTTCTTAAGCCATTATATCGCGTTTTTAAGGGTCTTTTCGACCCCTTTTTCCAAAAACTTGTTTACAATGGGTTGAAATGTTCTTAAATATTGTTCCATTCTTGATTTTACATTAAGTTATATGAACATCTTAACCCATTTATTCCGTTTTTAAGGGTCTTCTTGACCCCTTTTCAAAAACTTGTTTATGGGTTAAAAAAAAATCCAGAAATATTCGTTGGGTTAAAAAAAAATCCAGAAATATTCGTTGACTAAATATTTACGCCCGATTTCGTGATATTTTTTGATAATAAAAATCAAAAATTCGTTTTTCATGAATGAAAATAATGTCGTAGCGCAAAAAACATGGTACCAATAGATTCATCAGAAAAAATCCTAACAAAATATACATCACAAATTTTTCTAAAATTTTTTCTGTTCAATTGTGGAGTGCTCAAACAGGGGATTTGGAAAAATTTCGACTTTTTTGAGCTGAAAAGCTCACTTAACGCCAAAAATGGACGTCTAGTCCATCCAGAAATATTCGTTGGGTTAAAAAAAAATCCAGAAATATTCGTTGACTAAATATTTACGCCCGATTTCGTGATATTTTTTGATAATAAAAATCAAAAATTCGTTTTTCATGAATGAAAATAATGTCGTAGCGCAAAAAACATGGTACCAATAGATTCATCAGAAAAAATCCTAACAAAATATACATCACAAATTTTTCCAAAATTTTTTCTGTTCAATTGTGGAGTGCTCAAACAGGGGATTTGGAAAAATTTCGACTTTTTTGAGCTGAAAAGCTCACTTAACGCCAAAAATGGACGTCTAGTCAGAAAACTAATGATGCCATTCGATTCTACGGGAAAAAATACATATGAATTCATGTCTTGGACTTCAGTTTTCGATCTACTACGAAGCTGAGAATTGATTCACTTCGGACCTATGAGCATGCATTTTTAAACCACGTTTTTCAACCTTCAAAAATATATCGACACCCCTTCCCGTCATCTCTCAGAGCTAGGGTGGCGGCAATCTTCATGTCGATAGTTAAACTTTACAATTCTGCCGGTTGCGCGACAAATTTTAAACTTTCGTCCAAAACGCACCGGTCTAATATATACCACAATTCCAACACATTTTACACAAACCAGTAACACTTTACTATCAGCGACAATGATAAAATTTTGCTTTACGACCAAATCTCAGCATCGATGTTCTTTTAGCATGACCTAAATTTCTTAGCGTACAATGTCATGATGACGGTAAATTAGAAATTGATCATGTTGCGTGACTTCAAAAATATAAATTATTTTTCCCTAAACACGGAATTAAATAAGATTGATTGGGACTTGAACTTTACCATGGCTTCAGCAGATGACTAATCATCGTTTTTAGAACATAATATAGCCATTTTATTTTATAAAAAGGTTCAAATTCGAACAAAATCAATAAAAAACAATACCTATTGAGTAGAAAATTTATGTCAAAAAATTAAGCAAAATTAAAATACACCAACATTAAAAAAAAAAAATCGTTACAATTTTACTATAATTAATTTTAGCTTAAATTATTTTTTAATATATTTTTACAATTTTGTTAGTTATCTACATTATCTACATTTTATAATATGACCATTTTTTTCCCATAGTTAATAGTTTCTAGGATAAATGCATTACTTAAAAAAGTGTTTTCCCAAACCATGAAATTTAAAAAAATCATGACTTTGTTAATTTTCACCAAATTATTTTTAACAGAGAATCATTAGAAAATTATAAAATTAAAATTAATTCTTAAACAGTAAGACGTTTATAAAGAACAAAGGATTTCCTATGGTTTCCCAATGGTGGAAAATTCCCGCAGTTTTTTTCATGTTGGATTCATTGCTAAGAAAGTCCTTTCAATATGCGAGGAAGTCACAATTGGAAGAGATTACTTTACTAGTTTTCCCCAAAAACTCAGTTTAATCAAACCGAAAGTTCAAAATCTTTTGACAAATAGGCTCCACTTCAGTCTTGATGGGGTTTTTAAATTTATGGCATATATTTTTTTTAGGCTTGGGTGAAAAATTTAATTTTGACGCAAGCCAAACCTAATTTTGTCAAAACAACTGCAAATATTTGAAAAACAACATAAGAAAATCCAAAATATTTTGTTATAATGCTATAATTGTATGTAAATTATTTATTTTGGTTTAGTAAATGAAAGTTTAATCAAATAAACTAAATATACAATAACAAGCTCAACATTGACAAAATAACTTTAGGTATACAATCATATTTTGAATGCTGAAGAATATTTGAACAGTTGGTCCCTTTATATTGGATTAAAACCATTCAACTTGGAAAAAAATTTCGGGTATAAATGCTCGAGAATTGTAAACTGAAAATCAAACAAAATCCAAACTTTAAAGTACTAACTTACTCCTAGTTCTCTTTTAAATTTATAATACGAACAAAACTAAAATCATGCAGTTCACACTTGCCTTATTCATCGTTATCTTGGCTACAACTATCCAGGCTGGCCTATCATCAAATTTACCTATTGTTGGTGGAGTTGCTGATCAAGTCGTTAAACCTGTCACTGATGCTACCAAAAATGTTCCAGTGGTAGATTCTGTTATCGAAGGATTGCCAGTTGAAGATTTAACAGACGTGACAAACAACCTGTCATTGGTAGAAGTAATTCAACAATTAATTGATCTACTGAGTCAGGTAAAGAACTATGGAGCATTTGAAAATATGCTTTGGTTTTGATTATCACATGTTTTATTTTACAGACTCTCACAACTCTACTGAGTGGAACAGGAATTCCTGATGTTGGAAATGTTGCTGATGTTGCCAACGTTGATGATGTGTAAGGGCAGATCGCGTTAGCACCTAGTCAAACAAAGGCAATATGTCTTAAGAAAACAATAATTTTTACGTATGAGTACTCTTAGTTAAACAATAAAATATACTTGATAAAAAACTTGAATCAAACGGTATTTTCTTTGTAAATTTTCGAATACTGAAATATTAGTTTAGTGTTTTTAGGTTATGTTTTATTTAATTTTTCAGCAGAAGTTTTTCAAAAGTTCCGACACAAAATCTAACAAAATTCTAAGTAATTGCTTGGATTCACTTAGTCATTAGAATTCATTCCTTTCGATTTGATTTTAAATATATATACTCTCTCTTTCGAACGTATTAAGATATTTTTCAATATTTAACTGAGAGGTTTGAAATAGCTAAGATCGCTGCTTTATGCTTA
This sequence comes from Calliopum simillimum, assembly GCA_951812925.1. Taxonomy (NCBI): domain Eukaryota; kingdom Metazoa; phylum Arthropoda; class Insecta; order Diptera; family Lauxaniidae; genus Calliopum; species Calliopum simillimum. Next base: position 127,277,559 of record OX638368.1, read on the forward strand.
CGAGCTGAAGCAGCTTATGCCCCAACCTGCATTAATGCGCCATTTTGAGGTTGCTTCCATTTTGTTATTAGGTATTCATTTGAAATTCTTTTAGAAACTTCAAAATTTACGATATCAAATGCTTATAAGCTTTCACCACAATTTCATATTTCAATGTCGATATCTAGGGGAACCTGTCTATCTATCATTAAAATTCTCGTAAATTCGCGAGCTTGCATTTTATATGGATAAAAAATCAGCCCTTGTGGGTTTTAATTGTAGCTTTCGTAGTATGTCTCAAAACCAGGGCGTGCTACCAACTAAAAACTATTTGCAATTTTTCACAACAGACGGCGCCAGGTGAGCTTCATGATCTTTAAATAGAACGTACTTGTACGAAGCAATTTTTCTTTGACGTTGGCTCACATGGCTAAGCACTGCGTTTCTCTCATCAGAAACACAGAGTCAAGGGTTCGAGTTTGGCTTCTGATAAGAATTAACTAAAACTGATCTGATGAATCTATATACTTAAAAATATATAAATACTAGGGTAGGCCAATTCGCAAACCTACCTCGGCAACATCCCTATGTGAAAGTTCATTCAATTCTAAGAACAAATGTCCATGATATCCTACCTCTACGTTTTACTTTAGATCGGCGCATTTTCGATTGAAAACTTTACCTTGCATTTAATATTTATTTTTATTTCTATTTTCGTCGAAGCCAAATTATGTTATAAAGAGTTTGGACCAATGTAAAAAAGACAGATTCAGAGAATGAGCTGCATATGAAACATATATTGCAAACGGATCCACTTCTTGAACTTTTTGCTGCATAACTTTGTAACGAACAGAGATATATGTATGCAGCATTATTTAGAGTATTCGCGCCTATTTCGACCAGGAATTGTTTTGTACATTTAGAAATGGCCACAGATCATCCCAGATTTATGTTGGGCGCATATTATTTAGTGTTATTTTTTAATTTTATTCGATAATAATTTTAGTTTAACATTTGCGTGTACATTTCGTTACTTCTCTCCTCTCTCTTAAATTGTCATTTCATGGATAAATGGCCTATGATATTTATCTTGAATTGGTGCACAATCTGCTTCAATCAGAAAAATTAAAAGTAGCTGGGTTGTGTAGTTAAAAGAAAAAAGTAAACTGGAAGTGCCTTAAATCAGTATATAATCAAATTTCAAAAATTCTAACACTGAATTATCCTAAAACTTAAGAAAAGATTATATTTGGCATGTTCCATAATGATGTCCGTATTAAATAAACAAATTTTGTTAAGTATTTTTCCAAGTAATTATTATTTGGAATATGTATGTGAGATTAGTCATAACAAAATTTACAATGTTAAATAGTCGTATATGAATTTTTTTATAGCATTATTCGATCACTCTAATGTTAGTCCTTGCATTGACATTAAGCTGCACCGGCAACGTTACCAACGTTGGGAACACTTCCAGCAGCAGGAAGTCCACTCAGTAGAGTTGTGAGAGTCTACAAAGGAAAACACATGCCAATTAAAACCAAATCAAATTTTAAAATAATCAATAGTACGTTACCTGCTTGAGTAAATCAAATAATGTCTGAAGCACTAGTACCAATGATAGGTTATCGGTCACATTTGTTAAGTCTTTAACTGGGAGATTATCAACAACTGAATTTACTACTGGAACATTTTTGGTAACATCAGTGACAGGCTTAAGAACTCCACCAACTAAGGGTAAATTTGATAGAAGATCAGCAGCTTGGGCAGTGGTAGCCAGAATAGCGAAAACTAAAGCAACTGTGAATTTCATGTTTTTAGTTTTAATATTTTTATTAATTTTGAATAGAACTTGATGTTAACACTTTTGAGTTTGGATTTTGATTGATATTTGTGCCAAAACATTCTGGTATTTATACCCGAAAATTCTTTTGTATGAATTCTGTTTCAATTCAATACAATGGAACCAATTGCGTAAATATTTTTATGCAAAATTATGATTATTTTTTGCCATTATTGTATTTTCCCACTGTTGTTATGTTTGAGTAAAGTATTTATTTGAGTACTATAGCAAATAACATATTATTTTCGTGAAATTCAAAAATAATAGTACCTAAAATATTTTACCATTCTCATTTGAAATGTTTGTTTATTTTAATTTCTTTTATAATTTGTTTACTTCCGATTGCGGTAATTGGGTTCAGAAGAACAGACTTTTTCGAGTTATAAGGCGTCAAAAATAGATTTGTTGACTTTATTAATAAATTATAAACTTATGTAACTTCTGGAATATGTCTACTTTTGAATAATCATATATTCGAAAATGTATTGCGCCGCGGCTTTTTATGCGATTTTAATGCAAATTTTATGGTCAATGTTACCAAAATTATGAGCTTCTGAACAAAAGACTATGACGAAAAACAATACTGAGACCAATTAGGGCTCAAAAGCGCCATTTGTAGCTAAACATAGGAATCTGAGAAAATGTTCAACATTTGGAAACGATTGACGACCATCCATTATTGAGAATCGCCAAAAACCCATTAAACGGTCACAATCATAGTAACTCATACTCATGGCGCACAGTGGTCCCAAAGTGTGCGTTTTCTATGAAAATATTTGATGGGGATTTATAGGTAATTGAACAAGAAAAAAAAAAATAAATCGTTTTGACCACCTTCCTTGGGGTTCACACCCGAAAAATCGAAAACACAAAATTTATAAAACTCTACAACTCGAGAACCATTCATCCAATTTTTATGATTTTTTATAATGGGTAGGAGCATTGCCCATTCGGGTTCTATGAAACTTATTTTTTTCAAAATTCTCCGGATATTCCGGAAATTCCCAGAGTACTTTTCATATTGAATTTATTTCTGAAGAAGTCTTTTGAACATTCGATGTTGTCACAATTGGAAGAATTTACTTTAATAGCTTTTCCCATCATCTAGTTTAGTTTAGTTTAATCAAGTCGAAATATTTGAATATTTGAATAACAACATATGTTATAGCTAAGGAAATCCAAAATATTTTTTTAAAATGATATAATTGTATGTAAATTATTTATTTTGGTTTAGTAAATGAGGTTTAATCAAATAAACTATAACAAGCTCAACATTGACAAAATAACTTCAGGTAAATAATCATATTTTGAAAGTTGAAGAGTATTTGAACAGTTGGTCTTTTTATATTGGATTAAAACCATTCAACTTGGAAACAAAATTCGGGTATAAATGCTCGTGAATTGTGAACTGAAAATCAAACCAAATCTAAACCCAAAAGTGCTTACTCCTATTCCTTCTCCAAATTAATAAATTTAATAAAACTAAAAACATGCAATTCGCGCTTGCTTTATTCATCGTTATCTTGGCCACAACTATCCAGGCTGGCCTATCATCAAATTTACCTGTTGTTGGTGGAGTTGCTGAGCCAGTCGTTAAACCAGTCACTGATGCTACCAAAAATGTTCCAGTGGTAGATTCTGTTATCGAAGGATTGCCAATTGAAGATTTAACAGACGTGACAAACAACCTCTCATTGGTAGAAGTAATTCAACAATTAATTGATCTACTGAGTCAGGTAAAGAACTATCGAGCGTTTGAAAATATGCTTTGGTTTTGATTATCACATGTTTTATTTTGCAGACTCTCACAACTCTACTGAGTGGAGCTGGAGTTCCTGATGTTGGAAATGTTGCTGATGTTGCTAACGTTTAAGATGAGGTGTAAGAGTAATGTCAGATCGCGTTACAACTTAGTCAAACAAAGACAATATGCCTTAAGAAAATAATAAGTGTAAATGTGTATTTTTACGTATATGTACATATTCATAGGTAAATAATGAAATAATATTGATAAACTTGAATCAAACTGTGTTTTCTTTGTAAATTTTCAAATACTGAAATGTTAGTTTACTGTCTTTAGGTAAGGTTTTTTTTAATTTTTCAGCAGAAGTTTTGTCAAAAGTTCCGACACAAAATCTAACACTTAGTCATTGGAATTCAATTGCCTTTCACGGGACTGCATCACTATGTTTAAAACATTATATCATCGTGCCTGCTGGCCCAATAAAGTCTTAACATATCTTGTCTTAAAGGTTTTTAAGAGTTCTTTCGAATGAGATCTTGTTAACTAAAAAATGTCCATTTCGTTTAAAGCACTATGACTGTTTTCTTTGAAAAACTGTTAAATTTCGCCTTTTAAAGCAGTTTTTCGTTATTTAAGAGGTGTAAAAATTTTTTTTTGTCAAAATTACAACGTAGGTTTTAAAGTTCATTAAAAAACAAACAAAATGAATGTTTTTAAGTTACTCTAAAACAAATTTTTAAAATTGTTTGACAACATTTTATAATTAGTGCTAAAAAAAACATAGTAAAAATATATTTTTGCCTTGAGCCTCCTTTAAAAATGCATTCAAAAGTCTGAAAAAATGCATGGGATATTCTGTCATGATGTAGAACGTGATGTCAAAGTACATATATCTAAGAAATTCGAAAAAAAATTATTTTTTTGAACAGCCCTAACTTATATGTAAAAGCAAAATATAACGTCTCTCTGTCTTGTTATCTATGTCTCTATAACTCAAGAACTATTTGTCCGATTTGTAAGATTTTTTTCTCTTTTATAGATATTTAGCGTAGCAAGGTTTTAGAATACATTTTATTTCAAAATACACTGGGTTTCATCCAGATTCTTGCAAAATCCCATGGTTCCAAAACCAGTTATCTAATATGTATGATTTTTTAATTTCAAAGACATATCATCAGGTGACATTCCAGGACAACCTCTTACTTGAAATTCCCTCGGTTTTGCCCGGGATAATACAAAATTCTGCCACCGTAACAAATAACATCCGCTGGAAAAATGTCCGGCAAAATGATAAAAAAAAAAATAGTGATTTCAAATAATTCATACACAATTTTGACAGTTTTTGTACTTTTGAGAATAATATAAGCACGGCTTTACTGAGAAAAACTATGACTACACTTTCATGCAGGTACGAAAGTTAATGGAGGAAAAAACATCATTCCGCTTAAGCTCTTTTATATCAATAACAACTTAATGTAATGTAACAACTTAAAAATAAATATTTCTGCATTTTGTTTTCTTAAGAATTATTTCCTCTATTCATTCAAGTTCTAACGCAATCAGTTTAATACTGGTTCTGACGTTCTCTTTATACACCACCAGCAACATTAGCAACGTTAGCAACATCAGCAACGTTTCCAACATCAGGAATCCCATCTCCACTCAGTAGATTTGTGAGAGTCTGCAAAATCAAACATATGATAGTTAAAACCGAAACAAATTTTAAAACACTCTTTTGTTCGTTACCTGTTCAAGTAAATCCAAGATGGTCTGTAGTAATGCTACCAATGAAAGGTTATCTGTCACCTCTGTTAAATTTCCAATTGGTAAGCTTTCGAGGTTATCAACGACTGAATTTACTACTGGAATGTCTTTAGTAGCATCAGTCTCTGGTTTAACAACTCCCCCAACTACGGGTAGGTTTGATAGAAGATCAGCTTGGGTAGTGGTAGCCAGAGTAGCAATTACTAAAGCAAATACGAATACGAATTGCATGTTTTAAGTTTTAATATATTTATTAATTTTGAAAAAAAATTAGCTGTTAACACTTTTGAGTTAAGACTTCAATTGATATTTGTTCCGGAGCTCTCTGGTATTTATATTCAAAATTACGTTTCGATTAATTCCGATATGGTTCAATACAAAGGTAGCAATTGTGTAAATATTTTGATGCTCTAAAATTGGAAACATTTTTTGCCTGTATTATTTTCCCACGGGTAGTATTGTTATTTTAACTACTGTTTGGATAGAGTGTGTGTCTGAGTACTGTAGTAAATAAGTAATTCAAGAATGTAGAATTTGGCCAAATTGACTTTGCCAGCATTTACTTCCGTATTCGGTCCAATCTAGTCAAGAGTTCAAAGTGTTGATGAGTGCACAAATACTAAACAGAACAAGAACTCTTGTACTGAACAAAATAAGCTCGAAATCGTCTGTCAAAGGTAACATTGAATAACAGGAGTCGTCTCCAGCTCATATATGGCTTTATAGGACATTCAAACTTAAAACCAATGTATACATTGTATTATGTCCAATCTTGAAAATAAAGTTATATATTCGAAACTTTACAAAATCAACTCAATACGTAAATATTTTGTTGAAGTTATGAAAATTTAACTCCAAACTTTAAATGGGTCAAAACATATTTAAACAGTTTAACAACTCAAGGTATTTTATTATGACTTCATAATAATGAATTATTTATTTTGGTATAGTAAAGGAAAGTTTATTCAAATAAACTAATTAAACAAAAACAAGCTCAACAATGACAAAATAAATAAAATGAAATAATCGTAATTTCAAAGCTTAAAAATATTTGAACAATTGGTCGCTTTATGTTAAATTCAAAACACTCGATTTAGGAGAAAATTTCGGGTATAAATACCCGAGAATTGTGAAACAAAAATCAAACAAAACCAAAACTCAAAAGTGTTATCTCCCATTTCTATTCAAAAGTAAAAACATTAAAACTAAAAACATGCAATTCGTATTCGTATTGGCTTTAATAATCGCTACTCTGGCTACCACTACCCAAGCTGATCTTCTTTCAAACCTACCCGTAGTTGGGGGAGTTGTTAAGCCAGTGACTGATGCTACTAAAGACATTCCAGTAGTAAATTCAGTCGTTGATAATCTCGAAAGCTTGCCAATTGGAAATTTAACAGAGGTGACAGATAATCTTTCGTTGGTAGCATTACTACAGACCATCTTGGATTTACTTGAACAGGTAACAAACAAAAAGTGTTTTGAAATTTGTTTCGGTTTTAACAAACACAAGTTTAATTTTGCAGACTCTCACAAATCTACTGAGTGGAGATGGAATTCCTGATGTTGGAAACGTTGCTGATATTGCTAACGTTGCCGGTGGTGTATAAAGACAATGTCGGAACCAGTATTTAATTGATTGCGTTAGAACCTGATCGAATATAGAGAATAATTCTTAAGAAAACCAAACGTAGAAATATTTATTTTTAAATTGTTACAAAATATTGATATAAAAGCGCTTAAACGGAATTATGTTTTTTCCTCCATTAATATTCGTACCTGCATTAAAGTGTAGTCATAGTTTTTCTCTGTAAAGCCTTATTCTCAAAAGTACAAAAGTAACATAAAACTGGCAAAATTGTGTGTGAATTATTTGAAATCACTATTAGGTTTGTTCTATCGTTGTGCCGGACATTTTTCCAGCGGATGTTATCTGTCCCGGTGGCAAAATTTTGTATTATCCCGGGCAAAGTCGAGGGAATTTCAAGTAAGAGGTTGTCCTGGAATGTCACCTGATGACATGTCTTTGAAATTAAAAAATCATACAAAATGGATAGCTGGTTTTGGAATCATGGGATTTTGCAAGAATTTGGATAAAACCCAGTGTATTTTGAAATAAAATGTATCCTAAAACCTTGCTACACTAAATATCAATAAAAGAGAAAAAAATCTTACAAATCGAACAAATGGTTCTTGAGTTATAGAGACATAGATAACAAGACAGACAGACGTTATATTTTGCTTATTTAAGTAGTAGTATGAAAATATTCTTGAGAATTATTTTTCGGAATCTCGAGCAATCGCAAAAAAAATTTTCTGGAATAACAAAATACACCAGAAAGTAATACACATTGTGCATTCGCAAAAAATTCGCAAAAAATCATTACTATTTGAATTAAATGCATCTAAGGTGTTTGACATGACACGTGTTTGACATCAAAACTTGACGACAACTATAGGTTGAAAGTTTCTGAGAAATGCCCATAAAGCTGTGTATCTCTGTCTGTATATCTGTTTCTATGTCTGTATGGTCTGATTGGCTGTCCTTGGAAATCATTTTATAATTTTTGGAAGAAAGGGAGATTGAGAAAAAGCGAAAGTGGTCACAAAAGTGATAGAAATATTCGGGGCACGATCTCAGCAATAGCTTGGTGGCAATATATTCGAACCAAATATCATCCAGATACTAAGGATAATCATTCAGAAAAGAGGACGTATCACCTCTCATACAATAAAATTGTTCAAAATGCTGTAATGAAAGCGTTATTTGAGATATATGTATTCTCGTTAATTCGTAGGAGGAGCATAGGGCCAAAATGAAATGTCTCCATTTGCCATAATCCTTTAAGATGACTTTCATCTCTTGCAAAAACTTTCTTAATCCTTGGATTCCCTTATCTAGCGACCTTTCTACGTGGTTCTTGGCCTACCTCATCCTCTTCTGTCTTTGGGATTAAACTCAACGGCCTGGCGACCGATTTTGCTGTGTGGTTTCTGGAGTTATTTGAGATAATGCAACCAAATTTCACTCAGAAACTAAGAAAAGTAAATGCAACCTTTATTCAAAAACTAAGAGGGCGTGGCACCTCCAATAATATAAGTGTGGTGCTGTTTTGATAGTTATTATTTTTCAACAAAACCATTCCAAAAAATAGTTAAAACGTGTTTTTACTAAGATTTAGTAAGAAAAAAAAAAAAAACAGTACCCCGTAGCTCCTAGCGTGATCATATGATCACGGACATTTTTGACATATCCTGACGAACCGTGGCGAAGGATAATATTGAAAACCAAAAAATAAGCGCTTAATCATCCTAGAGATTATATTACTTCAGTTTTTATTTCAAAAAATTAAAAAAAAAAAACTCAGGAGGATTCGGGTTAATATGCTCAAAAGATAGTGGATACATTCAGAATCAAATCGGAAGGAATGAATGCTAAAGACTAAGTGGATACAAGCAATAACTTAGAGTTTTGTTAGATTTTGTGTCGGAACTTTTGACAAAACTTCTGCTGAAAAATTAAATAAATTATAACCTAAAGACACTAAACTAATATTTCAGTATTCGAAAATTAACAAAGAAAATACAGTTTGATTCAAGTTTTTTATCAACATAATTTTATTACTTATTTAACTATGAATATGTACTTACACGTAAAAATAAACATTTACACTTATTATTTTCTTAAGACATATTGTCTTTGTTTGACTAAGTTGTAACGCGATCTGACATTGCCCTCACACCTCATCTTAAACATTAGCAACATCAGCAACATTTCCAACATCAGGAATTCCAGCTCCACTCAGTAGAGTTGTGAGAGTCTGCAAAATAAAACATATGATAATCAAAACCAAAGCATATTTTCAAACGCTCGATAGTTCTTTACCTGACTCAGTAGATCAATTAATTGTTGAATTACTTCTACCAATGAGAGGTTGTTTGTCACGTCTGTTAAATCTTCAATTGGCAATCCTTCGATAACAGAATCTACCGCTGGAACATTTTTGGTAGCATCAGTGACTGGTTTAACGACTGGCTCAGCGACTCCACCAACAACAGGTAAATTTGATGATAGGCCAGCCTGGATAGTTGTGGCCAAGATAACGATGAATAAAGCAAGTGCGAATTGCATGTTTCTAGTTTTATTAGTATTATTGAAAGAGAAACAAGAGTCAGTTATTACTTTAAAGTTTGGATATTGTTTGATTTTCAGTTCACAAGTCTCGAGCATTTATACCCGAAATTCTTTCTGAAATTGAAGGGTTTTAATACAATATAAAGAGAACATTTGCTTAAATATTTTTGATCTTTCAACTTACGATTGTTTACTCATAGTTATTTTGTTAACATTGAGCTTGTTATTTTTTAATTTGTTTATTTGACTAAACTTTTATTTACTAAACTAAAATAAATAATTTACATACAATTATAGCATTGTTAAAAAAATATTTTGGACTTTCCTAGCTATAACATATGTTGTTGTTCAAATATTCAAATATTTCGACGTGTTCAAACTGAGTTGTTGGGAAAAGATGTTAAAGTAAATTCTACCAATTGTGACAACATCGAATGTTCAAAAGACTCCTTCAGCAATAAGTTCAATATGAAAGTTACTGTGGGAATTTTCTAATACTTTCTTTCTATTTTCTCTTAGGTCTGTGTATACCCGGCCCGTACCCTGCTTTTTTACTGGAAATCGTATAATTTTTGAGGGTGCTGGCACCTTATTAGTGGTTGATGTTGCTGTTGTAGTTTTTTTTCTTTGCCTTGACATTCGCTGAAGGCCTTTTGAAGTGGTTATTTGTAATGCTGCGGTAAGCGGTTTTTAATATAATTAAAAAATGGCAGCGCCAGGTTTTGAATCCATGACCGTCCGTGTGATATATAGAAACGTATTATTTTTACTTACATTTACCAACTCGTTAGACCGCTTCACCATCGCCCGATACGATGAAGAAGTATTAAATTTGTATATTGAGCAAATGAATTTGGCATTCGAAGGATTCCCACAGCCTTACTAAGAATCATTGTGCAATCAGTATCAATTCAATTAAACAAAAGTAAATAAATAAGACAAAGGAACATAGAAAAGTGAAACCAAAAATGTTGAATAAAAAATATTTTAATAAAAAAAATAAAGCAAAAAAAAAAAAAATATTAAAAAAAGCAAAAAAAAAAAATAACCCGGGCTGGGTTCAAACCCATGTTGTTCTTACAGCAGACTTTCAAAAAATCATTGTGTAACTGCTTCTGAATTTCTATGGGGACAAGCGCTTTTAAAAAGCTTGGATCAGAAGCTCCAGAAATTTTTCCTCTTGGGTTGTGTGTCAATGTTTGCTTAATCGACCTGGATTTGACATGACATCTCCGATTTTTATGAAAATCGGTGAAAAGTTAATATTTCGCATATGTGTAACTGCGGTAAAATGAAAGAATGAGCTTTTGAAACGAAATGACGAAACAAATTTTTCAAATTTAAGTGGATGAAATGTTATTATAGGTGAAAATTGTTGAAATTGAATATCAAGTTATAAATTTTTGAATTTGTGCTTATCATGCCATATTGGGCCGCAATGAGTATGAGCAACCATGATTATGAGTAACTATGATTATGAACATTAAGGCTCAAAAGGATAATTTTTTTCGCCATAGTTTTTTGTTCAAAAGCTCATAATTTTAGTTACATTAACCATAAATTTATCATTAAAATCACAAAAAAAGCTGGGGAGCATTACATTTTCGAATATATGATTATTCAAAAGTAGACATATTCCAGAAATTAAGGTCTTACTTTATTAATAAAGTCAATATATCTATTTTTGACGTCTATTAACTCGAAAAACTCTGTTCTTCTGAACCCAATTACCGCAATCGGAAGTAAACAAATTGTAAAAGAAATTAAAACAAACAAACATTAAAAATATTAAAGGTGAAATATTTTACTATTATTTAATTTCACGAAAATAATATTTTATTTACTATAAAACTCAAATAACTTTATTCAAACAAAACAGCTGTGGGGAAATAAGTTAGTGGTAAAATAATAATCATAGTTTTGCATAAAAATATTTACGCAATTGGTTTCATTGTATTGAATCAAAACAGAATTCATACAAAAGAAATTTTGGGTATAAATAACCGAGTACTTCGGATTAAATATCAATCAAAATCCAAACTCAAAAGTGTTAGCATCAATTTCTATTCAAAATTAATAAAAATATTGAAACTAAAAACATGAAATTCACAGTTGCGTTAGTTTTCGTTATTCTGGCTACCACTGCCCAAGCTGCTGATCTTCTATCAAATTTACCCTTAGTTGGTGGAGTTCTTAAACCTGTCACTGGAGTTACCGAAAATGTTCCAGTAGTAAATTCAGTTGTTGATAATCTCCCGGTTAAAGACTTAACAAATGTGGCAGATAACCTATCATTGGTAGTATTGCTTCAGACATTATTGGATTTACTCAAGCAGGTAACGTACTATTGATTATTTTAAAATTTGATTTGGTTTTAATTGGCATGTGTTTTCCTTTGTAGACTCTCACAACTCTACTGAGTGGACTTCCTGCTGCTGGAAGTGTTTCCAACGTTGGTAACGTTGCCGGTGCAGCTTAATGGCAATACAAGGACTAATATTAAAGTGATCGAATTAATGCTATATAAAAATTCACATACGACTATGTAAAATTGTAAATTTTGTTTTGATTAATGTCAAATACATAAGTGGTTATTCAATATAATAATTACTTGGAAAAATACTTCAAAACTATTTTTTTTTGCTTATGATGAACCTACACGGATAAAAGAAATAGTTCCTAGTACTTTATTTCTAGAAAATTTTACTAGAATTTTAAAACAATATAGTGAAAACTACCCAATAAAAAAAATTTTACTTTACTTTTTTAGTAAATTCAGAATTTTCGAACAAACTTAACACCAATTTTTAAAAAAAAACTTTAACTTATATTTATCTTAGTGTAAAGTTCAAACAAAAAAAGAAAAAAAAACAATAAGAAACTAGTAAGGGTGCAACCTTTGGCCTGGTCAAAAAAGATATACCCTACACTGCAGTATTATCAAAATTTTGCTTATATTTGAGGTACCACGCCCACTTGGGCGAGTTCACCCAGTTTGTGCTCAGAGCTTGCAATTATAGTTCTTAGTATCTGAGTGAAATTTGGTTGGATTATCTCAAAAAACGTTTTCAGTATAGCGTTTTGAAGCTTTTGCTTATATAGCAGGTGCCATGCGCTCTTGTCCGAGTTCGTCTAGTTTTAGCTTAAAGTGTGCATTTATAGTATTAATATTTGAGTGAAATTTAGTTGGATTATCTCAAAAAACTCTTTCAGTATAGAATTTTGATGCTTTTGCTTATATGGGAGTTTTCACACCTCCTCGTCAGATTTCAGCCAATTTTTGTTGAGAGCTTGCATTTATAATTCTTAGTTTTTGCGACAAATTTGGTTCGATTATCTGAAAAAACGCTTTCAGTGTAGCATTTTGAAGATTTTGCTTATACGGGAGATGCCACGCCATCTTGTCCAAATTTGCCTAGTTTCTTCTCAGAGCTTGAAAAATACTCCAAAAGTTGTTTTTTGAATATATTTGTTTTATGGTCGGTAGATGTGACCGTTAACCGATTTTGCTCGTTTTCAATCCCCCAAGCTAACTTTGACGACGGAGGCGGTGTACCAAATTTCATTGAATCATCTTTGCTCAGTTTTTCCAAAAAATGTATTTCTACACACAGCCAGCCTGACCGACGGACATAGCTATATCGACTCAGGTGGTGACTCTGATCAAGAATAGTTATACTTTTCTATATCTGCCATGCCTGCTTACAAACGGAAGAACAAAGTGAATATATCCTGGATGTAGGGTATAAAAAAGAAACGAACTGACCGCACTAGGATTCGAACCAGGCGGCGTCCATGTGATAGATGGAAACATAATATTTGTTCTTACAATTACAAAGATATAGAGGTACTCAATCAAATTAGATTGAGTCTAGCACTAGTTCCAAAGTTTAATAAACCTATACCAATCGATGGAGAATTTTCCCCTGAACAACATATCAAAATGGGTTCTTGCAATTTTTCAGGGAAAATACGTGAGTTGGAGTTGTCCACGTGAAGTATACATAATTTCCTGGAAAATCGGCGACAACCCATTATGATTTGTTGTTCAGAGGAAAATTATCAATCAAATGGAAAAGGTTATCCGTAGTGTGGAATTATTCGACATTTTGAAACTGGGTAAACGGATTCGAAGTAACACATATGTACTTACCAGCCTTTGACTAAACAAATTTCTGTAAAAATACATAAGTATTTAAAACATAATCAAACATTACTAAAATCGGAAACATCAAAATTTTTCACATAGTACTATACGGGAAAAACCCCAATGGGAGGACCCATTTTGATATTTTGTTCAGAGCAAAATTTTCTAGCGATTATTTTAAATATAAATATTTTTACTAACATTGTGAAGTAAAAACGGTTTTAAGTAAGTATAAGGTAAGGTAATTTATGCTTGAAATTAAGTGTTAATTACTTTAATTTTTTTAATATTCGAGTGGAGTAATTTTTACTGGAAATATAAAGTAAAAATGGTCAAACATTTTTCTGGCTGAAAGCATAATTTATTCTACGTAAAAGAAAATGTAGGCAACTAAATGTAAATATTAATTTATTATTTCAATATATTTTACACATGTAAATATTACTTTACGGAACTATGAAATAATTCATACGTATGGTTATTTACGTTTGAAATTAGAGTTAATTACTTTACTTAATTGTTTTACTACCAGACTGGAGCAAAAATTATGACAGTTGTTTTTCTTCGTGTAAGATTATTAATTTAATATCATTATGGAACATGCCAATATAATCTTTTGTCAATGAATTTCTCTGAATTTTTGGAGGGATGGTCTTAAAATTCTCATTTTTCTCACTTGCATTTACCGCCGCTGAGCTGCATTCACACTTTGCTTCAAATATTCCCACTTCAACTGAATGTTATGGGTGATGTAGATAATTTGTTTTAAATCTTTTCTTACGATGTTCATTCATGAAAGCAGCTGCCATATTTAATGTCGTTATTTATATTCAAGTGCACGAATTATCTTGTAAATTTTTCCTAAACATTCAACAAACAAGAAAAATTCCCCTATAAAGCACTTTGCTTGAAAGGATTTGACTTGCTTTATTCTCCAATTTTGATTTAATTTAAATCGCTCAAATGTACTCAACCACAAAAATAAAAAAAAATAAAAAAAAAAACGAAACGTTGCCCCCCATTTAAACTGAATTCAATAAAAATACAAATAATTTCACCATTAACCATTCCGACAAAAGAAAAACCTACCTGGCAACCTCCAGCCTTTGAATTCGCTTACTTCCATTGAGTTTTTTGTACTTACATGTACACGTGTGTTTGTGATTCTTAAAATGAACTTCATTTACAAGAGCCAAAAGCTGAGTTTGACAACAGTGCCAACCTCCAGCGACATCGACATTGAAACCTAATGGAAAAATTATTGCATCAATTATTTTTTTTTTCTCAACATTCTTTTGAATTTCATACAGAAAAAAACCCAATTTAAAACAAATTCTTTTATGCTAAAAGGGAAGGCGCCCAAAAGTCGACTTAATTTTTTTCTCTCTTTTTGGCTGATGTTTAACAATAATGAACTTACCTCAATGCGACTAAAATACGACACTTTTTTTTGGCATATTGTAAGTACACTAACACGTGGACGTGTAAGCATACACACACAGACACTCAACTGCAAGTGAAATTAAGTCGATAAGAAGATTTGCATGTTCAGATTTATAGCAATGGTAGAAATATGGAGAGCAAAAAGTATAAGCAGAGTAAAAAAAAGTGCAAAATTAAACCTCGATGATATCAAAATTCTGAGTCTCTAAAGCGATTCAATTAAAAAATTTATGAGCATTATGCTTATAAATTGAAAAAAATAACAGAGGAAGAAAATTTTCTTATGAATTTTTTGCATCCATTTTGGCATATGTTGACTTTTTGTTATAATGGTTTTGTAAACCACATCCACAAAAAGCTAATGAATATCTTATGCTAAAGACAGACGGCAGCTCTAATGCACATTACAGACGCAATAACGTGAAACTTTTTATTGCATGATTTTAGGCATTTTTTAAATACATATTTCATAGACATTGACTAAAAGAAAACTTCCCAATTCAGGGTCCAAAAAATTCTAATTAGTTTTTCTGATGCTTAACTTACTATTAAGCTTGTTTTTGATGTTTTAGAATGTTTTGGACCATGAATTGGGAAATTTTCTTTCGGTCAATGTCTATGAAATATGTATTTAAAAAATGCCTAAAATCATGCAATAAAAAGTTTTACGTTTTTGCGTCTGTAATGTGCATTAGAGCTGCCATCTGTTTGGGGCATTACTCACTGAAGTTGAAAGAGCGACACGTGAAGAAGGTTAAACTTATATTTGAAAATTAGGTGTGGCTATGCTTTTATCTGTTGTTACATTTGCTACAACTTTGCCGAAGGAACATTATTTTTTAAACATCTCAGTGATTGAAATCGCAATATCATGTGTCGAAAGAGTCTTCCAGGAAAAATTCAATAAAATCTTGTTCATACCCCGTTATAGGTGTTTTTCCTCTAATATACATATCTATATAATCTTCGTTTTGACTATGAAGCCTTCTGATGTCCCAAGAAGTGAATCAATTAAAGCTTATTGAGAATCCGCCATAGGTGTTTTTTCTCTAGTAAATCTCGATATTCTTTGTTTTGACTATGAAGCTTTCGGATGACCTTCGGAAATCTTCGGGTGCCCCCGAAAACATTTAATTAAGGGTTGTTGATAGTCCGTCATAAACGATTTTCCTCTAGTAAATCTCGATTTTCTTCGTTTTGACTATGAAGCCTTTGGCTGATCTTTGGATGTCCCAGAAAATTGCCAATTAAGTATTCACGTTCTACGCCTACGTAGGTCTACGAAATTTCGTCAAAGTAGCTTGTATAGCTTGCATGATATAATGGAATGTAACAAAAAGTGTCTCGGCCTTGAAATTTTACACATAATGCGCCCAAAGAAGTTTCACTTCAAATATGCTGGTGAAGAAGTGAATGTGAACACTTCTTTTAAAACAAAAAACTTTGAAACGCTTTGACAATAAATCTTTTTTGGGTCTTAAATTCAAGTTGGGTCGAACATTTTTGGTGATACAGAAAAGCATTGGATATAGACTTGGATACAGGCTTATATAAAATACGTTTCTTAAGGCTATAAAACTCTATTCACAGCTTCACTCTCAACAGATATATAAATTCAGACAATGTTGCGAACTCCAGTTACCGCCGGTTCTATAGATGGAATATACTCAACCAATCCAAGACTCAAGGTCTGTTTGAAGACAAACATATAAGAGTGACGTTTATTGAACATTAGTGTTTTTATTTATGAAAATATTGAAGTTTTGTACTTTCATTATAATAACACTGCGCAACACAAAAATCTGAATTTGATCTCTGTAACTTTTCTTGACTATTCAGGATTGCTGGTTACGAGTCTGGCAACCATTTTTTCCTATCACGTATAGTATGAGATCCGAGTTATCTTTGATTTAAAGTGCAGGAAATGCTACTTTCAGACATATGGCGTACATCCAAGCAGTAGTGTTGTTCAGTTTTGTCAACGAATAGCCCATATCTTCCTCTTTAAAGTATATCTTTAATTTTTTGAATTGTATCATTACTGTGTGAGATATCATCCATTGAAGTTTGCTATAACTTTACTTCAATGGCTGATATCTTGGAAAGGTATGTTCTAATTGGAAAAATTAAAGTTTCAGTTTGAAAAGGAACATATGGATTTCGGCAACAATAACGAGTTTACGAGGTTTTCGAGGAATTCGCACATTTTAAGGAATACCCTCTACAAGTTAATTATGCTTAACTAAATAGTCGCATATGAAAAGGGTTGTAAGTTGAGATAAAAGTATAAGACGGCCACGAATAGTACAACCACTAATGGGAAGCAGGTGTAGGATTAGGATACTAGTTGGCCACGGATAGGAAGACCACTAATGGAACGAATATGCTGCATTAAGATATTAGTTGGCCGCAAATAGTACGCGTACTAATGGAAGGAAGAAGTAGGACTAAAATATTAGTTGACCACGAATAGTACGACCACTAATGGAAGGAAGATGTAGGACTAAAATATTAGTTGACCACGAATAGTACGACCACTAATTGAAGGAAAAGGTAGAATGAGGAGATTATTAGGCCACGAATAGTACAACCACTAACGAAAGGAAAATAAAGGATTAGGATATTAGATAGCCACGAATGGTACGGCCAATAATCCAGTAGAGATATGATATTTTTATTAGATTCATATGAAGGATAGTTTTGTTTTCTTTCCTGGAAAAATATTTTAGAAAATCTAAAAAATAGTCCAAGGGCCGTTTTATTAATCTTAGTATCTTTTAAAAATATTACTTTTTGCCAGATAGTAGAAGATTTACTTTGTCCTAACAGCCTGATTCAATACCTTTCTAAAATAGGTCTTAAACTGAAATTTGTTTAAGAAATGTCCTAGTTATGGACTATTTGTGTGATTTTTGTGAAGAAATTTCAGTTAATTTCATGCTTTGAAAAGTTCAAAACATCACAACTATACTAATTTTATGAACTTTAGTCAATGTTTTGCAAGAATCGAAAATTCCATGCATTTTCCAACTTAGAATATTATGACAATTAGGAGAAGTGAAAAAACCACTGAACATGGCTATGGTGACATATGTTTCGGTTACCGCCACGTAACAAACACAACATGAATGATGACAAAGGAGTATAGAGAATGAAACCACGCTACATGCATATAGGCACTTAAGCTACCAATTTTTCCAAGGGCACACAGCGCAGTCCGTTGATAAATGCGCTATGTAGAGAGATTGATTTTGAAAGGTTCATAGATCGATCCCGGCCTCAGACAAAAAAGTTCAAAAATTTTTCAATTGTTATTTCATTTAATTTAAAATAAATTAAATAAAACATAAATTGGTCTGATGATGGTTACGTGGCGGTAACCGAAACATATGTCACCATAGCCATGTTCAGTGGTTTTTTCTCTTCTCCTAATTGTCATAATATTCTAAGTTGGAAAATGCATGGAATTTTCGATTCTTGCAAAACATTGACTAAAGTTCATAAAATTAGTATAATTTTCATATAGTCAACATAAACCATTTTAAAAAAAACATCACAACTTTTAAACCGTGAAACATATCATTTTTTCCTATATCCAAAAAATTACATTTTGCTCAAAAAAGTAGGTATTGGAGCGTTTTTAGTGTTTTAGTACTAAAATATTAGTTTATTTAGTACTTTTTAACAAATGCAACAAATGGAATGAATGTATACTAAAAGAATTTTTTTAAGATAAGCTTACTTACTTTTCGCTAATAAGGAATTATAGGATATTAGCGGAAGTTGATTTCCAATACTCTTAATGAATTTGAAACTAGGAAAATAGGGAACATTTATCTCCTATTACTTTTTTGACTGTGAAAACGGATTACGCTGGGTGTTATTCATTTTTAAACCTGAAGCATATGAGTTGCATTTAAGTAGCAATTATTTTTGATCTTATGGAACACAAGAATGTCTTTTGTCAAGTAATGTCCCAATTCCAATCATATGAAATTATCTATTAAATAACCATGTTATTTTGTTTTTACAACAATATTGGTTTGCAAATTTACAATCAAAAAAAAAAAAAAAAAAAGATATCCTTTATTCTCCGTCATCACTTTATAACCAAAAAAACTATAAAGAATTTCAAATGAGTTGTATGTGTGCGAGCGTAATGTACTTGGTAAGTAAATACGTGACTTTATATGTACTGGTATGACTCCTATGGGCCAAAATGTCATTGATGTCTTACTTAGCGTTGTAGTTATCTCTTTCCATTTTCTTTTATCATATCCTATCGTACACTGTATTTCCGCAATTGTGTTTTGTCTGACATTTCCCATGTGGATCTGTATATTTTTCCTTTGTTTGTTGTTTTGTTTTTCGCATTTATGTCCTTGGTGGTGTCTCTATTGCCCAACTACACACACATACATGCAAAAATAGCGGTAGTAGGCAGAAAATGAATTTAAATTTTGTATTTCCAAACGATGTTTATATTCGGTTTTATTCTTTTTTTGCGTTAGAAGTTACCTACCTCAGTTTTTTTTTTTAATTTTTTTTTTTTTTGGTTTTTTACGCCGCTCTATGTCTGTAGGTATTTTTACAGTATTTTTTATGTCAGTTTCGTTGTCAGACTGTTTGTGTTTCCATTTTTATTTTTCTTTTGTCTGGTTAGTCAGTTTATGAGATTTGATTTTGGAGAGGGGGAGGGGGGTCTTCGGTTCATGGTTCGTTGGTCGAAAGCTTTGAATTGTTTATCCACTTACTGGTAATAAACACGTTGCATATGATTTTGATTTATTTATGTGAATACATGTCGTTTATTCTTTTGAATAATGGTTTTTGCGTGTGTTTTTTATTTTTTGATTTTAAAACATCTCGAATGAGATTTCGATTTCAATTTCAATAAACCTTTAAATCATATGAGAATCTTCAATTTTATAGCGTCATCTTTGTGCTTTATTTCTTATTTATTTCTTCCATGTGTGAAATTGTCTGTATGTACAGATGTATGTCTGCTCTACTCTTCTTCACAGTACTCATGGGTCTCTAAGAGTTTAAAAGCACTATGCGGACCAATTTGAAGCAGTGGATCGGGTTTTGAAGTGCAAAAAGTTGAGATACTTTACTTTACTTTACTCCTTCCACACAATTTTTCCAAAATATCAAGCGAATATGTTGTGATTAAGGCGAATAAATAGGAACCGAATTGATTTCGTTCACAATGGTCAAAATTTGACCACAAATGAATTTTGGTACTTTTTGGACAGTTTTAGTGCTTTTTTGCTGTTTGGCACAAAATAGAAAAGCTCATTTAGTACCCCTGGTACAATGACAAATGCGAAACGAAAAGAAAGCAGGCTAGTAAGGGTGGTATATTTGGCATGGCCAAAAACTAAATACCCTACACTGCATTTCAGGTATATTATTAAACATTTAGTTGATAAATACTATTCAATATTCTTGTTTGTACATACAAATTTTTATTAAAATGAATTGTTTTATCCTTCCGCAACACCTAGGTGAGTATAAGAACAAATTGCTTAAATGGGAAGTGCGAAGCCCCCATCTCCGAATTTACCTTGATTTTGCGTAGGGCTTGCATTTACTGTTTTGAGAGTAAAATTCGGTTTGGTTTTCATAAAAATTTTTTTTCAGAATATTGAAACTTTCACTTATATGGAAGGTGCCATGCCCTCTAGTCCTACTTCGCCGACTTTTCGCTCAGAGTTTGCAATTAATGTTCTTAGTGTTTGAGTGAAATTTGGTTGGACTATCTCAAAAAACACTTTCAGTATATCATTTTGAAATGTTTGCTTATATGGGAGATGCCACGCCCTCTTGTCTGAATTTGCCTTGTTCTTGCTCAAAGTTTGTACATACTATCCCTAGTATATACGTGTTTTTTGCTTCTGTTATTGCAAATAATGCTCTTAATATTGCAGTTTGAACATATTTTTCGTATGGTCGGTAGACGTTGACCGATTTAACTCATTTTCAATCCCTCAAGTTAACTTTTACAACGAAGGCAGAACACCAAATTTCATTGAATTGTGTTACTCAGCTTTCCGAAAAAATGTATTTCCACGTACACTCAGCCAGCCAGACAGACAAACGGATAGGAGGTGACGATGATCAAGAATATGTATACGCTTCTATATCTGCCACGCCTCCTTCTCTGCGTAACAAATGGAAGGACAAAGTGAATATACCCTGGGTGTAGGGTATAAGAACACAAAGTCAATCAGCTTTATGTACTTCTCTTTGTGCTGTATCCTCTTTTCGGCTCTGTGTGACCGTTTATTTTATCGTTGTTAATATTGAAAAATTTGCATTTAATTTCACCTGGCGTAATGACAAAATATTAAAATAATTTTAACTTTGTGCACTTTTATGCACAAATACCTTTCTAATAGTGTATAAGTCAAAGTCGTGCTCCATTTCTAACATAGTAAAAAAA